>MUAA02000127.1:0-600000 GCA_014180765.2 Marchantia paleacea
CGATTGTGAAGAAGGCTGCTGAGGATGTACCTGATGATGTTCAAGTAGTACAGCTGTGCTTTGAGTTGGAAGGCATGGTTCTTAAACGTTTCCATGGGAGAAGGACAAATCAGCTAAGTCAGCCGGCAGTGGGATGTTGAATCTGCTTGAAGTTTTGACATGTATGTGGTACAATACAGACGCTATGGCCAATCGATTGCAAGAGCTTGTGAAAGTCTTGCTACATAAGTTCTACAAGAGTGTCATAGACCAGCAAGGTGGAGTTGGAATGAGAATATTTACAATGACTTTTACGGCGAAGCCCTGGAACAATATAGTAAGAGTGACTACAGTCAAAACCTGATCACCTCCTCGAATCTTCAGAACCCCAATCTAGGAAGGAGGTTCGTCCACCAGCGTTAAGCATCTGCTCGAGTTGTGTCAGTTCAGGAAATTGAATTTGTCTGTCAGCATTTCTACGGTTCACTTCCTGAAAATCTGCAGTTGGCTGGCAGTCCGAAGACAATGAAGCTGGTGAGGAACGATATTGGCAGCACAATTCCACAATTGTCTCTACAGTTGTCTCTTGGAGAGTGGTTTAACCCATCTTGAGTGCCTATCTGGATGTCTGAGTTGGATGCTCACTGGAACCACCTCAGGGTTCAACTCCTCGATGGCAAGGTATCGAGAAATTTGGTTCCTGGGGGAACCGAATTCCTGGTAGACGTCTCAGATAATAACTGAGGGAGAAATCAATGTTTCGGAATCCAAAAATGTTTCGATTTCGGATGACATAATCAATGTTCCGATTTCGATGACATAATCAATGTTTCGGAAGTAGGGAGCACCTTGAAGCCCTTGGGTCTACATCTCAGCGTTGCAGGAAGCGACCAACAAATTATCAGAATCTGAGGAGATCGGAAGAGGGGACTCGACCCAATGTGGCGGTGAAGAAATTAGTAAGGAGGAGAATCTGAGGTCGGACTGAGATCAAAATTCTCTCGCAGGTGAATCACAAGAACCTCGAACTCAAGAGTTGTGCTTTGAAAACAAACATTGAGTTATAGCTAAAAGCTGTAAAGCACCCATACAAAATCACGAAGCATGAAAACTAATAGGGTGGTGCCCAGGTCTGCTCCAGTGTTAAGTCTCCATATGCATAGATTAACGTTAGTTCATATTCGCATTCAGATGTGCCAAAAACCAAAAAATAATAATTAGAACCCTTTTATTAAACTCCTCATAAACTAGTACCTTGTATGTTATGTCCATTCAATAAGCTTTATGTTTTAGTAACAACATTACAGAAGTTTTACATTGTGCAAAAAAGTCTCACACAATCTTAATTCTTCTATGAGACTTTGCACATGCACAGTTCATCTTCTCAGAGCTTCCTATTTCTGACTCTGGATTTTTCTTTGACCGCCTGGTAAATATCCTCTTATGGTGACTCCGATCCAGCTACTTTTCATTTGACAATATGAAACTATTATATCATTTTAGTAATTGCACTTGGCTTCATCTACTATTTGCATTTCCATTATAAGTCATGTAATTTCCTTGCTTACAAAAGAAAAATTACCTCTTGGTATACACTATATACCTAGAATAATATAAAATATCTAGCAACACACCCAAAAAAATGACCACAAAGTTTATTTCACTGTATTTTCTTGACTTTTATGACGGCTATTAATATTGCAATGGATACAGATATGGAGTTTTGAAAGTTTTCAAATCTTCTAATACAACTTCTTCACTCAGTTTTATTACACTTACAATATGACATTACAATTATATAACGAGATGAAAAAAAACATATCACATTTTGAGAGGATTGGCATTTGGATGCGGTCGTGCAACTCAACTGCAACATACACGTGGACATTGCAATGACATTGATTGTATGCATATATATCTCTAAATTTCCAATCTTGCATATGATAAATTAAAGACTATCATGACACAAAACGTTTATTCTTTCAATAGATCACATTATCCAAAATCATCATAACATAATTGATTGCACTTAAGTATTTCAAACATGAAAAAAAGCCTTGAAGCACTTCCCTAACATTTTTCAGTTTCATACAGATTAAAAAAAAACGTATCAAATGCAAAATCCTTGTCAAAGGTTTGCACATGTTGACAAACCTAAACTCAAAGTTCGATGTCAATCCAACCTCTTACACTACTTGCTACAGATCTTGCCATCCTTGAGACCTTTTTCTCTGCAGTCTCTGCAGAGCCAGGCGTGAGTTTTACAATCAGTTGTTGTATACACAACTGGGTACTGAGAAAATTGATCAGAAATGCCGTTTGGGAACTTATGTCGAAGATGTTCTCTTAAATACTCCCATGCCTTTTCTGCGGTAGAGTTGTCAATAACATCAGTCTCACTGGGGCTTTTAGGCTCAATAATGTCTAAGAGACTAGATATGGACATTGTAGCTAAAGAGTTATAGCGACTATCTGAAATCTGCAGCTCTGGCACTAAGCCCCCTAGACTCGTTGTTACATGTATACCAAGTTTCAAAAGACACCAGAGAGCTTTCACGGAGTTTCTTGCAATGATTCTAAGCTTCTCATAATTTTCACTTTCAACTATCAGTTCAAAACCACGCTGCTTAGAAACTTCATGCATTCCGTCTATGCTCTCGCAATAAAAGTGAAGGAGGAGTGGTTTTCCAATATTCATTGCTGCTGTGATTCGATGGCCCATGGTAGCGTCATCTTTGGTAAAGTACGGTCGACGAGGAAGCTCAAGTGCTGAGCCGCATACTCCATTCCGGCTATCTACATCGTTGATAAGTTGAAGGACGTTGTCGTGGGTAGTCTTTTGAACCCTAGTGAACGTTGAAATATTCTCCATAATCTCCAACTTCATCTCGTCCACTTTGACCAACACCTTCTTCACGTCCTCTCCAACCCTCTTGACATCTTCACCAAGTGCTTGCATCATATATTCAAGCCTCCGATCACGAGACCCAGGTCTTGACATTCTGTCACCCATTATTGGCTCCTCGGGCAATCCCCTCAACAAGTCTGCACTTCCCAAGCTTAGACTTGTTCCATCAATCTTAGACTTCACCAGCGTGGTGCCACTTTTCCCATCCCAAACATGATGATACTAGTTTCTGGGGATGGATGCCATGTCCTCTCCTGCAATTTTTATTGACTGCTTCAGTTTCATCTTCATGTCTTCCCTCGACACGGCCGGGTGCTTGCGGTGTGCACAAGGTGTAAGTTGTTTGACACACTCAGTCCTCAGGATATCCACAACCAGATTCACTCCAGGAGAACCCTCAGCAGATGCGCAGAACTCAAAGAGTTTCTCAAGGATGTGCTGCTTGACAAACTTCCAAACCAACTCGTTTGATTTTTCGGACTTGATCAGAATATGAAGCAGCAATGGATCTTCTTTCTCCTGAAGATATTGAGGACTATTTTCCACCAAAACATCATGGCAATCGTGAAGTATGGAGATGACGTTGTAATTGCAGTTGTAGATGAATCCTGTCTCCGGTTTCACCGATCGCCACATTGTAATCTTCAAGTCAGATGCATCCAAGATTCACTGGTTAATAAAAAAATCAATCAAATGCAATGCTTCACATATACCATATACATTCTAAATCTCAAAAATTTCAGTCAAGAAGATCAATCATGGCTTAACAGACCTGGAATTTTGGAAAAAAACCTGTTGACAAAAACGTCCTTGGATCTCTGCAGCGAATTCGAAGACCCATATATGCATGCAACTCCTTTTCCACGGGAGGACAATTCCACTGCAGTTGAGTATTACTCTCCACCTTGACCAGAGTTGGTACAAAGAACCGCGACTCTCCGTTGCCTGATACCTTAAAACAAAGATCTAGACTTTCCAGCACACTTTGTACGGTCATGGGATCGAAACCAGTGTATCGATCCGTTTGTAGACGCTGAAGAAGGTGATCAAGCACTAATGTGTTGAACTGAAATTGGCTCAAGAACCCATCACTCGAAATCGGATATTCTGCTCCCGAATTGGACTCTGCTGCATGTTCAAAACCTTGCCCCATGCCTATCAAGCGTCCTAGAAACACATTTGTAAGCCAGTTGGGATTAGCTACCAGTAGATTTGGGTCACGAAGCCTAATAATGGTTCCAGCGTCCTGGAGATAGGAGGCTATAGCTTGCAAAGCTTTGGAACGGTTGGGAGCAGGAAGATTCTGAAGCAGACTCTTCAAAGCGGGGTGCGCTTCAGTACATAGAGCGGAGAACTCATCATGTGTGATGACTGGTCTTTTCTCATTCTCTAAGGCCCACTCTAAAATATGCTGGCTCATTCGGCAGCATGCTTCAGGAACAGAGAAGAGTTTTTCAGTGAAAAGATCCTCCATCGTGCTATAAATCTGTGTGACAATTGGCCGCACGTCCTCCTTATGACGAGCATTGACACAATACACTGTGGGATATATGTTCAAAACATCACTAACTCCAGGTGTAGTTTGGACACAATCTCCTCTGCCATCTGAATGTAGTTGGAAACCCGCGTCTGTTCTCTCAGCCCGGTCTTTTTCTCCGTCTTGTCCTTGTGGGTGAGGACCACCATCACTGTCAGTCCGCATATATGAAAAGTGCGCCAACTCGTCTGGATTTCAATCAAGGGCCTAGATATTTTACGCCAAGGGAAACTCAAAAATCATGATTTATTCAGTCGAGATACCCATTTGGTACCGAGTACTTTATTCCTCTGAAGTTTTCGTTATTCTTCATGTTGCTGATTTAACCCCTGGGTCTGTCATATATGTGTTAGTAGTATCTGATCTAGAAGGTATTTTGGACATGTTTTGAGGCTTTTCCTTCAATGATGATGTTACAGACATGGCATGCTTTGTTGACATAGTCACTGCAGTTTTCCAGATCGATGGTGAAGAAGGATGCTGAGGATGTTCAAGTAGTACAGCTGCGCTTTGAGTTGGAAGGCATGGTTCTTAAACGTTTCCATGGGAGAAGGACAAATCAGCTAAGTCAGCCGGCACTCGGATGTTGAATCTGCTAGAAGTTGTGACATGTATGTGGCACAACAAGGTGGAGTTTATTTACAATGAGAATATTTACAATGACTTTTACGGAGAAGCTAATCCCTAGAACAATATAGTAAGAATGACTACAGTCAAAACCTGATCACCTCCGTGAATCTTCAGAATCCCAATCTGGAAGGAGATACGTCCATCAGCGTTAAGCATATGCTCAAGTTGTGTCAGTTCAGGAAATTGGATTTGTCTGGCAGCATTTCCACGGTTCACTTCCGGATAATCTGCAGTTGGCTGGCAGTCTACAGACAATGCGGTTGCTGAGGAACGATATTGGTGGCACAATTCCACAATTCTCTCCACAGTTGTCGCTTGGAGAGTGATTTAACCCATCTTGAGTCCCTAACTGGATGTCTGAGTTGGATGTTCACTGAATCCAGCCCAGGCTTCAACTCCTCGATGGCAAGGTATGGGGGAATTTGGTTCCTGGGGGAACCAAATTCATGGTAAACGTCTCAGATAATGAATTTGAGGGAGAAACACCATGAATGTTTCGGAAGTAGGGAGCACCTTTAAGCCCTTGGGTCTACAGCTCAGAGTTGCAGGAAGCGACCAACAAATTCTCGGAATTTGAGGAGATTGGAAGATGGGGCTTGGCCGCCGTCTTCCGTGCAGTTCTAGGCGATGGCAATGTGGCGGTGAAGAAGATTAGCCCGGAGGAGAATGTGAGGTCGTACTGAGATCGAAATTCCCTCGCAGTTGAATCACAAGAACCTCGAACTTAAGAGTTGTGCTTCGAATACGAAAACTGAGTTGTAGCTAAAAGCTGTAAAGCAACCATACAAAATCACGAAGCATGAAAAGTAATAGGGTGGTGCCCAGGACTGCTCCACAAAGTCTTGAAGAACAACAACGAGACAGCTCACTATGATAATCTGCAACTATGCAACTCCGCAAGGATGGGCACAAGGGACTCTTGCATGCGAACTTAGAAAGCATACATAGAAAACTGTCAAAGTGACTACATTAATATCTCTACAGGCAGCGTCAGGTTATCTACCAGCAATTCTTTACATTATATCTTATTTTGTCTTGTGTCTTTTTCACACGAGTCAAGACCTACTGTCCTCTTGAAGAATTGAAAGGTTACCTTTACGTTGAACTGCCTAAAAGATGCCCAACATCGCTTCTTGCACCCATTTCTTCGGAGCTTACAGCAGAACTACAAACTAAAACTCCAAGGCTAGTCTCCCCTGCTTCTCACTGACAGTTCTGTAATCAAACTATGTTTCAGTCTTTGATTAGGAACACGTTGCTTTTAGCATCTGCTCCTGAGGACGAGTGAGCGACTGGAACCAAACATATTCTCGATGATATCATCTTCATCTCAGTAATTCTTGGTTGTTTCGGCAGAATTCTGTGGCAATATTTACCGACAACCCGAACTGCGTTCGTCTGTTGGTTGGCTCTGACGAGTTGATGAAGAGTATCAGTTCTGAGAATTGGATGTTGCTTGCGTCCAGTTACATTCACGCCTTGAATCGTAGCAGCTTGAATCACAACGGTACAGACCATGGATTTCTTTGACCGCTACTCCCGCCGGCAGGCCCTGGTGCGACTGGCTAACTCTTCGAGTTCCGCCGCAGCCACATGATCACAATGATCAAGCTTACAATATAAGCTGCAACACCTCCGGCCGAGCCCAGATAGATGGCAAGATTGTTACGTTCTCCTTCGTCTCCACCTCACAAATTGTGGCATTTTCGCTCGTCAAACTCCTTGTCCACCGGATGAAGATGGCATGCCACTGGAACCGTATCGAGGATGCAAGAAGAGTTATCCTGTAGACAAACATGTATATGTGCAACTCGCATTCCTCGAGGCTGTGCGCATGGTGGCAAGGCCTTTCAAGAGGATACAATTTCGAGGCAACAAAGAGTTCATGGTGAGATCGGAAAAGGGAAATCCTTGTTTACTGGTTCCTTTCTGGGATGAAATTGCGGGTCTTGGATTCTTTCCCATCTGCTGACCAGTTGTGCACTTACAGAGCCTACGAGTTGTACAAAGCCTTCAGGAGGACGATGGGTAAAGCTGTAAAACTGATCGTTTTCATTCGAGACTTTGCAACTCATCCAACCATAAGACCGAAATTGAAAGAGCATTTGAACATTTCGCCTCACTTGAATTCTGGCATTCGAGTCTGCATGCGAAGGCTTTTGGCCACCGCGTTAGGTTGCGTGAGAGTTAGAAACAGATTGCTACGTGAACTTACAGAGAAGGAGCGCAAAGGGGACGTGAAGTTGAGAGCTGCGGCCTGCAAAGTTTTTTTATCCTGCTCGTTCCGACTCTGGTCCAACATGTTGATGATCTCTCTTTTGAAGATGCCGATTGGGATCTCGGCAAAAGAATGTCCATAGCTGCAGCTCTGATGCGTTCATCTCCGACGACCTCTGCTCACAAACATTTACTGCCAAATGAGTGACCTTTTTTTATCTGCTGCCCTCATCGACTCAGATTTTCATCAATAAAGTGTCAAATGTCCATATGCATAGATTAACATTCGTTAGTTCATATTCGCATTCAGATGTGCCTAAAACCAAAAAATAATAATTAGAACCCTTATATTAAACTCTTCAATAAACTAGTACCCTTTATATTTTATGTCCATTCAATAAGCTTTATGTTTTAGTAACAATATTGCAGAAGTTTATATTGTGCAAAAACGTGAGATTGTCTACAACAACAGAGTCTCACACAATCTTAATTCTTGTATGAGACTCTGCACATCCACAGTCCATCTTCTCAGAGCTCCCTATTTCTGATTTTGGATTTTTCTTTTACCGCCTGGTAAATATCTTTTTATGGTCACTTCGATCCACTTACTTTTCATTTGACAATCTGAAGATATTATATCATTTTTATAATTGTATATGGCTTCATATACTATTTTCATTTCCTTTATAAGTCATGTAATTTGCATGCTTAAAAAAGAAAAATTACCTCTTGGTATATCCTATACTGAATAAAAAATATCTAGGAACACACCACACAAAATGACCACAAAGATTATTCCACTGTATAATCTTCCCTTTTATGACCGCTGTTGACATTGCAATGGATACAGATATGAGGTTTTGGAAGTTTTCAAATCCTCTAATACAACTTCTTCACTCTGTTTTATTACACTTACAATAGGACATTACAATTATATAAGAGAGAAAAAAACATATCACCTTTTTTTGAGAGGATTCGCATTTGGTAACGGTCGTGCAACTCAACTGCAACATACACGTGGATATTGCAATGACATTGATTGTATGCATATACATCTCTAAATTTCCAACCTTGCATATGATAAATTAAAGACTATCATGACACAAAACGTTTATTCTTTCAATAGATCACATTATTCCAAAATCATCATACCATAATTGAATGCTTTTAAGTGTTTCAAACATGAAAAATAGACTTGAAGCACTTATTTTAAATTTTTCAGTTTCAAAAAGACGAAAAAAAAACATATCAAATGCAAAATCCTTGTCAAAAGTTTGCACATGTTGACAAACCTAAACTCATGTCCATGTCAATCCAACCATTTACACTACCTGCTACAGATCTTGCCATCCTTGAGACCTTTTTCTCTGCAGTCTCTGCACAGCCAGGCGTCAGTTTTACAATCAGATGTTGTATACACAACTGGGAACAGAGAAATTTGATCAGAAATCCCGTTTGGGAACTTATGTCGAAGATGTTCTCTTAAATACTCCCATGCCTTTTCTGCGGTAGAGTTGTCAATAACATTAGTCTGACTGATGCTTTGAGGCTCAATAATGTCTAAGAGACTAGATATGGACATTGTAGCTAAAGAGTTGTAGCGATTTTCTGAAATCTGCAGCTCTGGCACTAAGCTCCCTAGACTCGTTGTTACATGTATACCAAGTTTCAAAAGACACCAGAGAGTTTTCACGGAATTTCTTGCAATGATTCTAAGTTTCTCACAATTTTCTCTTCCAACTATCAGTTTAAAACCACGCTGCTCAGAAACTACATGCATTTTATCTATGCTCTCGCAATAAAAGTGAAGGAGAAGTGGTTTTCCAATATTTATTGCTGCTGTGATTCGATGGCCCATGGTAGCGTCATCTTTGGTAAAATACGGTCGACGAGGGAGCTCAAGTGCTGAGCCGCATATTCCATTACTGCGATCCACATCCCTGATAAGTTGAAGTAAGTTGTCGTGGGTAGTCTTTTGAACCTTAGAGAACGTTGAAATGATTTTCATAATCTCCAACTTCATCTCGTCCATTTTCATCAACACCTTCTTCACGTCTTCTCCAACCCTCTGCACATCTTCACGAACTGCTTGTATCCCATATTCAAACCTCCGATCAGTAAACCCAGTTCCTGACATTCTGTCCTCCAGTATTGGCTCCTCGGGCAATCCCTTCAACAAGTCTGCACTTCCCAAGCTTAGACTTGTGCCATCAATCTCCTTGAGTACTTCCTTCCACTTTTTGGACTTTTGAATGAGATGATCAGCTTCACACTTCAACCAATCTCGGACCTCCACAATATCTTCCGGAGAAAGAAGATCCATTGCTGCTTCATGTTCTGATTTCAGTGGGGTGCCACTTTTCTCATCCCAAACATGATGATACAAGTTTCTGGGGATGGATGCCATGTCCTCTCCTGCAAGTTTTATTGACTGCTTCAATTTGTCCTTCAAGTGTTCCCTCGACACTGTCTGGTCCTTGCGTTGTGCACATGGTGTAAGTTGCTTTACACACTCAGTCCTGAGGATGTCCATAACTAGACTCACTCCAGGAGAGCCCTCAGATGCGCAGAACTCAAATAGCTTTCCAAGGATGTGTTGTTTGACAAACTTCCAAACCAACTCTTTGGACTTTGAGGACTTGACCATAACATCAAGATAACTTCCGTCTGCACTGTTTTCCACCAGAACATGATGGCAATCGTGAAGTATGGAAATGATGTTGTAGTTGCAGTTGTAGTTGAATCCTTTCTGGTGTTTCATCGATCGCCACATTGTAATCTTCATCATAGATGCAGCCAACATTCATTTTTTAGTCAACAAATTAAACTACATACAATGCTTCACAAATACCATATACATTCTAAATCTCAAAAATTTCAATCAAGAAGTTCAATCATGGCTTAACAGACCTGGAATTTAGGAAAAAAACCTGTTGACAAAAACGTCCTTCTCGGATCTCTGCAGCGAATTCGAAGACCCATATATGCATACAATTCCTTTTCCACGGGAGGACAATTCCACTCCAGTTGAGTATTACTCTCCACCTTGACCAGAGTTGGTACAAAGAACCGCGACTCTCCGTTGATTGCTGATACCTTATAACAAAGGTCTAGACTTTCCAGCACACTTTGTACGGTCATGTGATCGAAACCAGCGTATCCATCCCTTTCTAGACGCTGAAGAAGGTGATCAAGCACAAATGTGTTGAATTCAAATTGGCTCAAGAACCCATCACTCGAAATCGGATATTCTGCTCCCGAATTGGACTCTACTGCATGTTCAAAACCATGCCCCATGCCTATCAAGCGTCCTAGAAACACATTTGTAAGCCAGTTGGGATTAGCTACCAGGAGATTTGAGTCGCGAAGCCTAATAATGGTTCCAGCGTCCTGGAGATAGGAGGCTATTGCTTGCAAAGGTTTGAAACGGTTGGGAGCAGGAAGATTCTGAAGCAGACTCTTCAAAGCGGGGTGCGCTTCAGTACATAGAGCGGAGAACTTATCATGCGTGATAACTGGTCTTTTCTCATTCTCTAAGGCCCACTGTAAAATATGCTGGCTCATTCGGCAGCATGCTTCAGGAACAGAGAAGAGTTTCTCAGTGAAAAGACCCTCCATCGTGCTATAAATCTGTGTGACAATTGGCCGCACGTCCTCCTTATGACGAGCATTGACACAATACACTGTGGGATGTATGCTCAAAACATCACTAAACTCCAGTTGTAGTTTGGACACAATCTGCTCTGCCATCTGAATGTAGTTGGAAACCCTCGTCTGTTCTCTCAGCCCGGTCTTCTTCTCCGTCTTGTCCTTGTGGGTCAGGACCACCATCACTGTGGGCAGATTGAATCCTGTCACCTCAGAGTTGGACGTGATGAACTTCAACCAGTAGAGAAATTCGTCTTTGAACTCTTCCTCCAAGTTTTGTTTCAGCTGCTTTCGATGTCGATCGTATAACGAGAAAACAAAAGCAAAAACGCAAGCTTTGTTGAGCTTCGGAAAAAGATACTGCTGAAGTGCTCTAAAGATATCTTGTCCACCCAAGTCCCATAGAGAGACTTGCATCGTAGCATCATTTTTCAGGACATGAATTTCAATGCCCAAAGTGCGAGGTAACATCTTTTTCATCACCCGAGTGTACCATGGTGTGTCCAACTGCAATGCGCAATGTGCCAGTGCAGTTTTTCCTACATGAGAAAAAAATAGTTGCAGATAAGGTTTTGACCTTTCCATGATTCCAAGGGTTGTAGAAGCATGTTTCTGAATTTTTTTATAGATCCGAAGATAATCTAGAGTATTTTCCACATATATGAAGATAAAGATTTAGTACAACAAAGCACCTCATCAATTATGATGGTATATCGAAATTCTTCAAATAACAAATGCAAAATCATGAAGAAGAATTTAGATGTGATGGTCACTTAGATAATCCAGGATGTCTTTTTTTATTTGTTTAAAAGAAATTATATAGCAATAATCGCGTCAAATTGCTTGACACTAATATTCATAAGAATCAATAATATTTTCTGACGCAATGTACAAATTCTAATCATAAAATTGCAACCATTCGTCCGCAAACATTGACGTTTATGAGTTTGCAACAAGCATTAAATCTTGTTCATGCAGCAGACTTTAATTTTTTTATTTCAACAGGGTTGGAGCAGAAATTGCAGCTTGTAGACTTTTGTACCTGCCATGGGCGTTCCGCACAAGAACACGCGGCCGCATGTGGGAGATGTCCAAGACGATGTACCCAGAACTGCCCGCAGCTCCGCCAGATATGATTGTTGTCTAGCCTTGCATCGAAATGACTCCTCTATTGCGGCTTTGCATTGTTCATTATCTGTAGAACAACCTGTCATATCTACAGTTTTTAGAGTGGAGTTGATGTGAGATAGCGCCATCAACTCCCTGAACGTCATGTCATCTTCAAGTATCTGCCCTGGCACCGACAGCTTTTCAAGGCGGGTATTTGTTCTCAAAGATCTGAGAAGATGCCTCCATTCTCCTCCGCCTTCTATATCCAACGTCAGATCTTCTAGAAATGTGGTCTGTAACCAAGCTGTCATTGCCCTCCGTACAGGATCAGAAATGGCAAAAGAGCAGTTCTCGTTAATTCTAAGGTCAAGAATTCTGAGGGTTGAGTTGGATCCCAGAGCTCCGAAGAACGCAGGCCAATTGAGCTCCACGCATTCCCATCCCTTTCCGTTGCGAAACGTTAAATGCAGCTCCTCCAAAACTCTAGCTGATTTGATAAACTCCACGAGCTGATTGAAGGCACCCAAATCCAGACCTTTTCCTGTGGGACTTGCGGCTCGATCTACTTGAAGTTCTAATTTTAAAACTCGAATAGAGCAATTGGCACGTAGCGCTTCGAACAAATCTTGACTTTCGCAGCCCAGAAGATCTGTGGAATGGGATTGCGAAAAGAGTGAAGTGAGATAAGAAGGTAGTGGTTCGGAGAAACTCTGAGAGTACTCCTAATCTCAACACCTGCGAATCCGTCATCGTCCATTTGACGATTCTCAAGCTGCGAACTGATTGGTTGGGTTGATCAGTTAGGAACGCCGATGTAATAAAACGACCCAATGGACATTCCTTTGGTCCGCCGGTTTTAGAGCCCTCTATGACTTGTGTGTTCCCACTGTTTTGAATCCCATCGTCCTCCCACTCTTCCAACTCTGGACTCAATGCTAACTCTTCCAACTCTTGATGCACGGCCACAGCTTCTCCCAACGCCTTCCCTGCAGCTTCACCCATTCGCACTGACGAAATATCTAGACGTTTCAATTTGCTAACGACTCGTAGAACCCTCGAAAGAATAACGAACCCTTCTTCCGTACCAATGGCACCATTATAACACAGATCAAGCTCTGTGAGATTGGACACACCCCTCCACGTCAATGCTTCCGCAATTTGAGCCCAATGGGTCATCGACATATCTGCGTCCGAGGCATGAAATGCCTCCAGATTCTCCATTCTGCGAATGATGTCTCCGAGTGGCCTTGCTGCAACGTCTTCCAATTCTGGACATTGTCTGACAATGTTTGGAAAATAGTAGGACCCCAACCGCAACCGTCTCAAGACTTTGCTGGACTGTAGCGGCATGTGCAGTGCCTCATACTCCCGCAAAGAAATCTGGCCAAGAACATGAATACAATCATCCCAAAGATCAACACGAGTGCAGTTGCTCCAGCACAGACCCAAGACGCCAAGAATCTTCAGCCGAGAGTCCTCCCAACAACCAGCGCCCAGTTGTCTCCCATAGTCCGCGGAGAAGACTAATTTATTTGCCCTTTTATGTCTTTGGACAAGTTTAGCTCCTCTCGAGGAGCATCCTCGTGAGCAATTGCATCCAGTTCCTCCAGTAACTGCTCCACCTCGGGAGGCATTTGAAAGACATTTGACCCAACCGGTGAAGTGTCTTCCACTGCATGATGGGAGTTGTGAGAACCTGGATCACTAGGAATCATGTTGCTCTCAACAGCATCCATTCCAATGACCCCCTCCGATGATAAAATGATCACGTGTAATCCAGAAGTGAATGCTCTGCAATTGAATGGAAATTCTCTCTGCGATGGCTTCACGCAAGCCGATCTTTGCCCTCACAGCCTATCCTTCGGTCCTGGAAAGATCGTGCGCATGGAAAGTTGTTAGAGATAACCCCATTTCTGAGGCTCTTATAGATTCAATTTTGATTGCTCTAGAGAGCAAAGTTCAAAATTGAACAACGCTCAAAGCCAACGCTACGCCCCAAAAATGGAGTAGCTGATCAATAAGAACAGAAATCTTCACGAATTTGAACCAAGTGAAGCTGGAAGAGCCAATTCACTTCTCAACAAACGCGATGGTGGACATGCTGAACCAATAATGAACAAACCATCACTTTGAGCTTCCTTCTAAGGAGATTTTTATTTTTAACTAGACATGTTCAGACCAGGAGCTGGCATGCTTTACTTGATCAAACTCACAACAGCATTCTTTGAACTCACGTTCAAGCGTTTTCGCCTGCTTTTAATAACGTGAAACTTCCAAATGAATATGAATCTTACCTGGCTAGATGGATGCTGACATTGCAAACTCAGATCGTATTCCTCCTATCACTGAGCCAGCAGAGGTCTGCTCTGTTAGAAATCACATCAGGGCAAACGTGTTGATGTTGAGCTACTGTGGATGGATGACATATGAGATTATTATACAGAGGGATAATAATCTCAGATGCTTTCAAACTACCTCATCAAGATTCTGAAAGCAGAATTTTCTGGATAATAATCTCAGATGCTCTTAAACTACCTCATTTAGATCCTAAAAGCAAAATCTGATCTCGCAGCATGTGACTGTGTGTCGTAGGTCAATGTATCTATGGATGTGGTAGCTCAAAAAGTTCAGAATCTCTTAAGGATGAATCCGGATCTTACAAGAAAAGGTGAGCCGGAATTGAACCAGGAGGTTGTTTTATCTCCTAGTAAATATTTTGCATGTTGATGCATCTGCACATTTCAATGGTTCATAATATCTTAGCACGTCAAACGAGATGGAACCTCAATTTTTGACTTCATAAGTAAAGTATTGCTCTAATTGCTTTATAATTAAATGGATGTGATTCATTCTTAAATCCATGACTAATGTAGGAGATCCTCTGGATCGACTTAATTCAAGTGATGCGATCATGGTTAGAGTCAAATGCTGTCTAATCACTAAGAGACATTCAAAAAGATACCTGGAATTCAAATGCCTGAATTGATGCAGATCACTCCCGTACAGTTTGTTTGAGGCTCGCCATCTCACCAGCTACATCCGCCTGCTAAATGTCAAAGACTTAAAAGTTATTATTGCCAGATGCACCTATTAGGATCAAACGCTTTCAGGATATCATTCCACAAGTAATTATATTAGTCACATGTAGAATGACTGAGTTGAAGGCGTATTGGAACATTGAATGTATGAAGTATACCCTGGTTCTGAATATATGCATGTGCATTTTCAAAGCCCATGGATAAAGTATTTTCTTCCTCTGGAATCTACTTCCTTGAAACAAATGCGGCAGAAGATTATTCACTGGTGCCATCCCATTATTGAATCTGCCGAGGCAGCACATCTAAAATATGCATACCAAACATTGGCACCTTGATGCTACGGAGTGAACCTCAGCATAATTCAATGCTTTTCTATTCTCGAAGCTTAGCGGGTAATGTCAAGGAGATGTATTTACCACATCTTATTTCCATCTTCAAACTCACATAGCACTGATGAAGAGCACAACTTTGTGCTCTTCAGGAAGTGTACCGAAGGAGTCAAGTGTTGTCTAATGCCAAGCTCCTTATGCAGAAGCCGGTATCACCTTGACTGAGCAGAAGGGTATAATTCACAAGCGCGACGAGGAAGACGTGAGGAGGAGGGAATGTTTTCCACGGCTTATTATTAAGTGTTCACTAGTGTGGTGTACAGTAATAAGGTACCTCTTAATTCTACCAGCTAATTACATAAACTTTACCTTGTACTGTTGGTAAGACTAATTACGGAGTTCACTGTAAGCTGTAAGGCTGTACTACTACAGAAGAGGTAGCTTGAATCTACTTTGATGTCAATGTCTCAATGAACTCAAGTGGTATGGACAAGCTTTCCTCTGGTGGCTCGCTACGCGCTTGCCCTGTTTCGTGGTATAACTTGCAACAACCCGACTTTTGCAGGATGGGCAATTTCTACAGGGACGCCTGCAAATCGGGAATGGATGTTTCGAATATGCAGGAGATTGGTTATGTTCAGTGCATTCTCACGTCAATCTCGCTACACCTCCTACTCAAATCAGAAGATTCAGTACAAAAATTATTTGTATCGATGTCAGGTTCCATTGCATCCAATTCATCATTATCAGCCCCGAACGGTGGGCAGAGAGGTATTCTAACTTGCAGAGTCTGATTGTTGTCACTGGCAAGGGAGGACTGCTACCTGCTGACCTTCAATCTGGGGGTTCTATGGAGTCCACACTCTGCAGAGGCTAGACTGTCTGGACTCGATCTGCGGTGCACCCGACCTCATGGACGCTATTGGACCTTATTGGCCAAATCCTACCATGCACCAGCAACTCTCATTGCTACGAGCAGCCTCTTTCAACAGCGTTTCATATCGGAAAAACAAGCAATAATCCCAACTCTTGTCGGTGGTCAGAATTATCAGTTGCTTACCACACGCTTTCTCGTCGGGCGCCCTTGTTGAGCTCAAACGCCAGATCTGTCAAGCTCGTGATCATACCCTCCCCATTCCGCTCCGACGACGTTCTCTGCCGAGCATGCTGCACGATATTAGTTCAGATTATGATATCCTACGGAAGGTATTGTGCGTATCACTCCGTGCTTTTCAATCTGCGCCTTGTGTCCGAGCAATGATTCAAAGGTGCGCTCAGATGCAAGTCTATCTACCCAAATTTAGAGACTGCACCTCTCATCCACTTCCCAATGATAAGCGGCCGGAGAACAAGCCATTTCCGCGGTTCCCGCATCTGTATTCATCTCCAGAGTACAAATAAACCACAACACCCGCAGAGATGTGTAGCAGCTGTTGAACTCCGCACATCTCCATTCAAAATACAGTACTTACCAGAACTGCATCAACTTCTGTCCTGAGGGTCTTCAAACTGGCCACTGAACTTTTGATACTTTGCGTAGATTCCCGAAATATATTGGTCGATGGTCAATCGTGATGCCTCCATACGCTCCCGGCTTCGAAAGGATAGTTTCTAACTTCTGCGATCGGAGGGCGAATGGATCGCCTTCACCATCCCTTTCAGGAATTGGAAATTTCGAATGAACTTTGAAGCCTCGATTGGAATTAGCTGCTCAATCAACAGACCACCATTCACAATCTATCGCAAGCAGGCTGCAGAACAATTGCTCTTCAGTGTCCGGAAATAGAAAGCGAAAGCGAATGCTACTGTAACAGAACATCTTCTTATCTCAAAAGAAATTTGTTTAGATGTAGCCACATCTAAACAACTTTCTGAAACGCAGAGTTTCACAACGCGTGTTCCATAGACTCAGATGCTTGCATTTGTCATTTTGTGCCTTACTTGGTTGCTATGGAACATATGTTAACCATGATGAAAGAAAAGTGGACTGTGGTAAAAGAAAGTGGGACCCTACATTACTCAATTCAGCAACTGCAAATCACGTTCTAGAGTTAAAAGTTGGTAAAAGTCTGACCTGCATTTTCTAGAAAGATGATATGACATGAAACTTTGTCACCAAAGTCCAACCTCTGCGATTAATGTCAGACGCGCAATAGAATATTAAACGGCAGTCCTTTTGCTTGCCACTGAATTCAGGTTGAGCCACTGGAGCAAATTGTACCAAAAAGTCCAACTGCAGAAAGTCGTCGATGGGGTGAGAAAGTAGTTGATGATGCCCAACATTGCTGGGTCCACTTGAATGAATGATATTTGACAATCTTGGTCTATTGCGAGAAATATCCACGAAAATACTCTTCTTCTTTTGTTATTCCCGTGCATTTGATGGGGTCTTCCCATCCCTTTTGTTATTATACTTTCTCTGTATTCCCGTGCATGCATCTGTTTCGTGAATGGTCCGACAAAAACGCAACGTGCTGTCATGAAAAGAGAGAAAGTACTGTTTCATACTACCCAGCTCCACTCCATGGACTCCGAGTTAGGCCACTAGAACATGACGTCCTGAAGTTTAAATATTCGGGCTATCCTGGATAGTAGACATATGTTTACTTAATTGGCCCATGCGGCCACCTGGACTACCATTGACCCCATTATTCGAATGGGGTCAATGACCCCATTCGAATAATGGGGTCATTGGTAGGTCATGTTCACACCTAGGCCTTAAGCATGAATTTAGAGGATTTTATGACAGTACAAACTCTTTCAAAACTGACATTTGGTTTGGATACATTCACACCACATCAACTCCAAGACGACACGGATTTAAGAGATAAACCAAATTTCAAGTGATTTTTGTGTAATGAATGGACAAGAGTATACATCTCTTGAAAAAACAATTGAATGTTCAATAAGACTACACTCAAATAGCACAAGCAACGGCAGTTCACAAAAACTCAGAGATGTGACGGAAAATTTGCATTCATTTACTTCCATGCTCCAGATGAGGCACAGAAAGAACCAAGAACCAACACTAAAGTACTGCACCCGGAGGTCGACCACAAGCCACCCCAACGTCTATCATAACTTGGAAACCCCACAAATGCCAGCCGTTGGATTTGCTCACTATGAGGTCTACAGATATCTAGTCCTGTTGTTTTTTTAATTTTCAAAAATTGGATTTGAACTTTTGTATGAATGGTGTGGACTGTTACTGAACTCAACATGACACAATTGATCATCAGTACATTTTCAACATCTTCACATGAAGCTCAATGTATTCAATAGCTTGGGCTGAACTCTTTCTCACTTTGGATCCCCAACTACTTCAATTTTGACTTTGAAAGTAAAGAGATATTCCCCATGATAAGCTCTAGAGATGTTTGGCCCAAACTCGCGGAATCAAGTGTGCATACCAACAGTCCAACCTTACTCTCAACATGTGGAGAAATCTTTAATTTGTAAAACTACAATGATAAGAATATAACATTGTAAATTTCATAATTTGTAAACATCAAAAAATTATTAATAATTAATATAAATCTTTTAATTGATGCATAACAGTTGAATTTTCACAAAAAATATCAAAATCCACAAAATTTAGTTGTTAAAATGAAAACATGGTGTTATTGATTTAAAATTATAAAGTTTTAAAATTTACAATAATTTATTTCTAACAATAACATGATTATATATTGATATGTGAAATAAAATCAAAAAAGAAAATCAAGTTGCGTTCGTTTTATACTATGCACAAATCAGACTTAAAGAAAAAATTATATATTTTTGTTCATGTAAATAAAATAAATATTTCAAATATATAATTTGATTCATGCTACAAACTTCAAAAAAACATTATTTTTTATATTTTCTTTGAATTATTTAAAAATAAAATTCTATTAATAATTTTAACAAAAATTTAGTTTTTAAAAAATATTTTGATTAGTATATTTACAATTATACAAACATGTTATTATGATAGATCTAAATAATAACAATAATATATATTGAATAATAAAAATATATTTAACGATATTTTATTTAATCAAAAAAATATTTTTGAAATAATTATATTTGTTTGATAAAAAATGAAATATTTGTTATAAAACTTGCAGAAAAATATTTCATGGAAAAAAATAATAATTTAATTTGAATCATTTCATTTCAATTTTATTATTGACACAAGTTTTCATAATCCTCATGACTAATATAAATTAGTGAACAAATAATTTTTTGTATACTATAAATAAATTCAATTAATTGAGTTTTTTTCAAACTTTTTTATTCAAAAAATTATTTAAAATAAAAATCTTGATGAAATAATATAGATAAAAATTTCAAATTTATTGATAATATGAATATAATATTTTATTTCTTATGAAATAATTTTAAAAAATTATTTTTTTGTCACATGTTTCTGCACAATGAAAATTAATACTTATAAATACTTTAGTATAAAAATATTTTACGATAATAAAATTTTTCTATTAATATCTATATAATGAAATATCATTGTTACAAAAATAAATAATAATATTTTATTTTTAAATTAAATTTTGAATTTATTTTTTGTTTAATAATATATTTAATCTTTAATATGTTCTAACCTTTATAAATGATTTAATATTTTGTTCTCTTAATTATATTCATATTATTTAAATCAATATTTGAAAATTTTCGTATATTAAAAAAATTATTTAATATAATTTATTTTTCAAAATTTTTTATTTTTAAAAGTAAAGTATACCATATTAAACATAACATGTCCAATTAAAAATAAAAAGCTCCTTAGATGGAAGCTCAAAAGTGATGGTTTGGTCATTATTGGTTCTACATGTCCACCATCGCGTTTGTTGAGAAGTGAATTGGCTCTTCCAGCTTCATTTGGTTCAAATTCGTGGAGATTTCTGGTCTTCTTGATCAGCTACTCCATTTTTCGGCCGTAGCGTTGACTTTGAGCCTTGTTCAATTTTGAACTTTGCTCTCTAGAGCATCGTCGAATCTATAGGAGCCTCAGAAATTGGGTTCTCTCTTACAACTTTTCATGCGCACGATCTTTCCAGGACTGAACGAAAGGCTATAAGGGCAAAGATCGGCTTGCGTGAAGCCATCGCAGAGAGAATTTCCATTCAATTGCAGAGCATTCACTTCTGGATTACACGTGATCATTTTATGATCGGAGGGGGTCATTGGAATGGATGCTGTTGAGAGCAACATGATTCCTAGTGATCCAGGTTACCACAACTCCAATCATGTAGTGGAAGACACTTCACCGGTTGGGTCAAATGTATTTCAAATGACTCCCGAGGTGGAGTAGTTACTGGAGGAACTGGATGCAATTGCTCGCGAGGATGCTCCTCGAGAGCAGCTAAACTTGTCCGAAGACATAAAAGGGCAAATAAGATTAGTCTTCTCCGCGGACTATGGGAGACAACTGAGCGCTGGCTGTTGGGAGGACTCTCGGCTGAAGATTCTTGGCGTCTTGGGTCTGTGCTGGAGCAACTGCACTTGTGTAGATCTTTGGGATGGTTGTATTCATGTTCTTGGCCAGATTTCTTTGCGGGAGTATGAGGCACTGCACATGCCGCTACAGTCCAGCAAAGTCTTGAGACGGTTACAGTTGGGACAACTTTATTTTCCAGACATTGTCAAACGATGTCCAGAATTGGAAGACGTTGCTACAAGGCCACTGGGAGACATCATTCGCAGAATGGAGAATCTTGAGGCATTTGATGCCTGGTATTCAGGGATGTCGATGACCCATTGGGCTCAAGTATTGGAGGCATTGACGTGGAGGGGTGTGTCCAATGTCATGGTGCTTGATCTGAGCTATAATTTTGACATTTGTAGGGAAGAGGGGTTCACTGTTCATGCGAGGGTTGTACAAGTGGCTAGCAAATTGAAACGTCTAAAGGTGCGGGCAAGGCAGTTAGAATTGAGTCCAGATTTGGAAGAGTGGGAGGACGATGGGATTCAAAACAGTGGGAACACACAAAGTTTAGGCGGATCAAAGGAATGCCCATTGGGTCGTTTGATTGCATCGGCGTTCCTCACTGATCACCCCAACCAATCAGTTCGCAGCTTGACAATCTCCAGTTGGAACGAGAAGGGTCGGCAGGTGTTGAGATTAGGAGTACTCTCAGAGTTTCTCCGAACCACTACCTGCTTATCTCACTTCACTCTTGCAATCCCATTCTGTTATCTTCTGGGCTGCGAAAGTCAAGATTTGTTCGAAGCGCTACGTGCCAATTGCTCTATTCGAGTTTTAAGCTTGTCTCTCCAGGTAGATCAAGCCGCAAGTCCCACAGGAAAAGGTCCGGATCTGGGTGCCTTCAATCAGCTAGTGGAGTTTATCAAATCAGCTAGAGTTTTGGAGGAGATGCATTTAACGTTTCGCAACGAACAGAGATGGGAATGCATGGAGGCCAATTGGCCTGCGTTCTTCGGAGCTCTGGGATCCAACTCAACACTCAGAATTCTTGACCTTACAATTAATCAGAACTGCTCTTTTGCCATTTCTGATCCTGTACGGACGGCAATGACAGCTTGGTTATAGACCACATTTCTAGAAGATCTGACGTTGCTTATAGAAGCCGGAGGAGAATGGAGGCATCTTCTCAGATCTATGAGAACAAATACCCGCTTTGAAAAGCTGTCGGTGCCAGGGGGGATACTTGAAGATGACATGACGTTGAGGGAGTTATCGCGCTATCTCACATCAACTCCACTCTAAAAACTGTAGATATGACACCCGGAGCCGCAGTAAGGAGTCATTTCGATACAAGGCTAGACAACAATCATATCTGGCGGAGCTGCGGGAAGTTCTGGGTACATCGTCTTGGATATCTCCGACATGCGGCCGCGTGTTCTTGCGCGGAACGCCCATGGCAGGTGGCAGGTACAAAAGTCTACAAGCTGCAATTTCTGCTCCAACCCTGTTCATAGAACAAAAATTAAAGTCTGCTGCATGAACAAGATTTAATGCTTGTTACAAACTCATAAACGGCAATGTTTGCGGCCGAATGGATGCACTTTATCATTAGAATTTGTACATTGTGTCAGAAAGTATTATTGATTCTTATGAATATTAGTGTCGAGCAATTTGACGCGACCATTGCTATATAATTTCTTTCAATCAAATAAAAAAAGGCATCCTGGATTATCTAAGTGACCAGCACATCTAAATTCTTCTTCATTATTTTGCATTTGTTATTTGAAGAATTTGGATATACCATCATGATTGATGAGGTGCTTTGTTGTACTAAATCTATATCTGCATATATTTCGAAAAGTACTCTAGATTATCTTCGGATCTATAAAAAATTTCTTGTCATTCTCATAAAAATGCTTCTACAACCCTTGGAATCATGGAAAGGTCAAAACCTTATCTGCAACTATTTAATTTTGTTCTCATGTAGGAAAAATTGCACTTGCACATTGCGCATTGCAGTTGGATACACCATGGTACACTCGGGTAATGAAAAAGATGTTACCTCGCACTTTGGGCATTGAAATTCATGTACTGAAAAATGATGCTACGATGCAAGTCTCTCTATGGGGACTTGGGTGGACAAGATATCTTTAGAGCACTTCAGCAGTATTTTTTTCCGAAGCTCAACAAAGCTTGCGTTTTTGCTTTTGTTTTCTCGTTATACGATCGACATCGAAAGCAGCTGAAACAAAACTTGGAGGAAGAGTTCAAAGACGAATTTCTCTACTGGTTGAAGTTCATCACGTCCAACTCTGAGGTGACCGGATTCAATCTGCCGACAGTGATGGTGGTCCTGACCCACAAGGACAAGACGGAGAAGAAGACCGGGCTGAGAGAACAGACGCGGGTTTCCAACTACATTCAAATGGCAGAGCAGATTGTGTCCAAACTACACCTGGAGTTTGGTGATGTTTTGAACATATATCCCACAGTGTATTGTGTCAATGCTCGTGACAAAGA
This sequence comes from Marchantia paleacea, assembly GCA_014180765.2. NCBI lineage: Eukaryota > Viridiplantae > Streptophyta > Marchantiopsida > Marchantiales > Marchantiaceae > Marchantia > Marchantia paleacea. Next base: position 23,342 of record MUAA02000127.1, read on the forward strand.
TGACGTGCGGCCAGATTTTTAGCACGATGGAAGATCTTTTCACTGAAAAACTCTTCTCTGTTCCTGAAGCATGCTGCCGAGTGAGCCAGCATATTTTAGAGTGGGCCTTAGAGAATGAGAAAAGACCAGTAATCACGCATGATGAGTTCTCCGCTCTATGTACAGAATCTTCCAGCTCCCAGCCGTTTCAAAGCTTTGCAAGCTATAGCCTCCTATCTCCAGGACGCTGGAACCATTATTAGGCTTCGTGACCCAAATCTACTGGTAGCTAATCCCAACTGGCTTACAAATGTGTTTCTAGGACGCTTGATAGGCATGGGGCAAGGTTTTGAACATGCAGCAGAGTCCAATTCGGGAGCAGAATATCCGATTTCGAGTGATGGGTTCTTGAGCCAATTTCAATTCAATACATTTGTGGATGATCACCTCCTTCAGCGTCTACAAACGGATCGATACACTGGTTTCGATCACATGACCGTACAAAGTGTGCTGGAAAGTCTAGACCTTTGTTATCAGGTGTCAGGAATAAACGGAGAGTCGCAGTTCTTTGTACCAACACTGGTCAAGGTGGAGAGTAATAGTCAACTGCAATGGAATTGGGCTGCCGCAGATAAGGAGTTGTCCGTATATATGGGTCCTCGAATTCGCTGCAAAGATCCGAGGCGGACGTTTTTGTCCACTGGATTTTTCCCAAAATTCCAGGTATGCTACGTCAGGCTTGAACCTCTCCATTAAAAAATCATGAGATTTGAAGTATTGTATTATTCTGAAGCATTGTTTGTAGATTTTTTGCGACTAATCAGTGCATGTTGGTTGTCTCTGACGTGAAGATTACATTGTGGAGATCGATGAAAAATGAGGCAAAATTCATGTACAACTGCAAGTACAACCTGATTTCTATACTTCACGACTGCCACGATGTTATCGTAGAAAATAGTGCAGATGGAAGTTTCTTTGATGTGATGATCAGGTCCACCAAGTCAAGAGAGATGGTTTGGATGTTTGTCAAGCAGCACATCCTTGAAAACTTATTTGCGTTCTGTGCATCTGCTGAGGGTTCTCCTGGAGTGTCTCTAGTTGTGGACATCCTGAGGACGGAATGTGTAAAACAACGTACACCATACGCACAACGCAAGGATCAGAGCGTGTCAAGGGAAGAACTGAAGGAGAAATTGAAGCAGTCAATAAGAATTGCAGGGGAGGACATGAATTCCATCACAAAAAACTTGTATCAGCATACTTGGGAGAAGAAGAGTGGCACCACGTTGGATTCAGAATGTGAAGCAGCAATTGATCTTCTGTCACCAGAAGATATTGTGGAGGTTCAAGAATGGTTGAGGCTTGAAGCTGACAATCTCATCAAGAAGTCAAAAAAGTGGCAGCAAGTACTAGAAGAAATTGATGGTACAAGTCTAAGTTTGGGAAATGTGGATCTGCTGAGGGAATTTCCAAGAGGACCAACAGTGGAGGACAGGATGGCAGGAGATGGGTTGTGCGAGCGGAGGAGGCTTGAAGGTATGATACAAGAGGTTGGTGCGGATGTGAAGAAGGTTCTGGTCAAAGTCGATGAAATCTCGTCAAATGTTGGAGTGATCATGAAGAACCTTTCAACATTCAAAAATGTTCAAACGAGTACTCACCACAACGTCCTTCAACTGATCAAGGATGTGGATCGCACTACTGGAGTATGGGGTTCAACACATCAGCTTCCTTGCCGACCGTAATTTACCAAAGAGGATGCTACCATGGGCCATCGAATCACAGCAGCAATAAGTATTGGAAAACCGCTTGTCCTTCATTTTCATGGCGAGATAGAAATCCTGATCAGCGCGGGTTTGATTTGACAGTTGGAAAATAAAATTGTGGGAAGCTTAGAATCATTGCAAGAAGTTCCCTGAAAGCTCTCTGGTGTCTTATGAAACTTGGTAAACATGTAACAACCAGTCTAGGGGTCTTAGTGCCAGATCTGCCGATTCAAGAAGATCACCACATCACTCTAGCTACAATGTCCATGTCCAGTCTCTTGGACATTGTTGAACCTCAAAGCATGAGTCAAACTAATTTAGTTGACCTAAAAAAGCATGAAAAAGCATGGGAATATTTGCAAGAACATCTTCGAGATAAGTTGCAAAACAAAATTTCCGACTGCTTCTCTCTTCATCTTCGACTGTATCCCGTTGTCTATAAAAGGACGAATAGTAATACTCATGCATATGCTTGGCTCTGTATAAAATGTAGAGAATCAGCTATCAAGGATCATAAGATATGTAGCTAGTAGGTCTAGAGCTTGCATAAGTTGTTTTCACATGCAGCTTTTTGAAGTGGTGTCGGCATGTGCAGCCCTTCGACTAAAGGTGGGCGTTTGATTTTGATCATTCTTTTGTACGCGAAAGAATTGTAGATAAATGATCAAGGCCTTTTCTGATGTTTGAAAGTGAATAAATCCAATTTTGTCTTCAAGATGTTGGGCAAATTTTTTATTGGAATATGTAGACCGAGAAAAGCATTCTTAACTTTATTCTTCTGTATTTCATGTGGAAAAATTGAAGCTTTCATATATGTGTAGAAAAAAATGCATTTGCAGATCGTATCCTTAGGATTGAGTATACAAATTTTATATCTGTTGTGCTATGCTTCAAAACGCAAATATATACTGCAATGTGTTTGGAAGACATGTACAGTCAGCATGTTAGGGGAGCGCAGGAGCTGCGTGGGACCTGAAAATTTTGCAATGGACAATCATAGATATGATTGTCCATTGCAATCATCGAAGAGATCATAAACTAGAGGAGATTACCGTGAGATATTTGGTTGATCTTAGTGTCCATTTGTATAATAATCTCCTCAAATGCTAGTTTTGCTCATTGCTCAATACTTTTGGCTTTGAAAATACCTGGTTCATCGTTGCGCTCATTTTTGTTGTATTTTTTGAGATTCTACCTGACGATGTTTGGTTTACAGAAAACTAAACAGAAGGAATTGAATTTGATGTTCGAAGTCAGGCAATCTTCACGGCTTACAAGTGTGAAGTAAATTGTAATGGGCGATGGTGTGATGCACACTTTCAAGACTAATATAACTTCAGTTTCTCAAGTGAATAAATAGCTTCTTTGTATTTTGGCATTAAGGAAATGTTAGCCAGATATTGACGTTGGGTAACCATGATAGACAATGTGCGAGGCGGAGGAAAAAAAAATTCAGAAATAGAGAAATGAAGACATTGTGAGAGGATGACATCTGATACTGCCGTGCAGATCTGCAAATCTGTGAGTCTTATAGAGGTGGAAGCGATAGTGTGTGGGTGTGGCGTCAGAGCGGGTGATAGAGAATCTCGAATCTCGAGATGAAGAACTGAAACCTAAAGTCAGTCACGCACTCTACGCTATCCAGAGAGTGGCGAAAAAAAGGAAGAGAACGTAACACAATAACGCGGAAGGTAAGTCAGTTTTCGTAAAGATTTTATGTTCTCTTCAAGTTCACTTGCAAAATACGCATTTTGTATTTGTGCGTAGGCCTAGGAAGTTTTGATTATTTATCATAGTTCAATTGCTTTCTCCAATCTTGATTTCACCTTGCATTATTCTTTTACTTGATTTTTGTTGATCATTCATTCTTGAAGTCTACTTAAAAATTATTCATATTCTTGTACATATGGACAAGAATATTGTACATAGTCTTGTTCATAAACTTCTTTCTACATACAGACATTTTTAGCTACTTGACTTTGATTCAAATTACTCATGATTTTTCAGATCTCATATCTCTAGACCTACAAAGGAAAACTGATTGTCTATTTCTATTTTGGAACAGAAACGGCCTTCTATCTGCCTTTTATCGGCCTTCACTAAAATGTATGCCGATTGGTCACTCGGTCTTGAGGAGAAGTAATTAGAATGTAATCCCGAAATTAATGTAGATCAATGTAAGCTACTTCAGTGCTTGTTAGTCCTAGGTTCAACTTTGTGCTTTGCAATTGTCACCCAGTTACACTCGTTATAATCGTCAGATGCAACTAACCGATTGTGCTCACAAGAAAATAATTGTGTGTCCACAGCCCATCGTGCACAGGTCCAAGGCTTGTGTTCACTCAAACGCTGGGCAAAGATTTGTCATATTCGGTGGTAGTTTCAAGGCTGAATTGCTCAGAACCAGCCTTCCAGCTCTGCGGGCTCTGATTTTGTTTGCCGCAGATATGGACGAGGGTACCAAGCATATAGCTCACATATATTCAGTATGCTATGGAGAGCACACCCGAAGGTGCATTACCAAATTCAAACGAAAAGGTGTAGTGTCGGTGAACTGCAAGCTTGAATTTGTGTATGAAATTGCAGTAGGTATCATGAACTTTTTCATGGGACTGAAAGGCCAGATTACATTCATTCGAATGTGCATCTCCGATATCTCATCAAAACAGATGGGAAGACCCCATGAAAGCGTACAAGGATGGAACCAAACCGGTAACATGGGGCTAGGCCGTATCACACTGGGAAATATGTCCTACAGTACCTACATGTCCTACAGTCATTCACATGAAGAAGAATGGAAGTCCAAATCTCAGTAGCGCTCTCTCCGATATCTGAACTGGATCATGCTGAACTCGAGCGCAAGTACAATCTCCACAAAACATTCTGTAGGTGCAGAGGGGCCCTGGAGTCAGCGGGAGGTCGTTACATCTCCGGCCCATCCGATCAACATCAGAGCTTCGGTGATCCGCAGTCAATCCCTTCCATCTACTCATAATATAGTTCAATACAATCCTTCTGACGAGTAAAATGTTCCGAGTATGCTCGGAGCAGCGGTCGGAAACCTTCCGGGCTCTGAGGGCCAATGTCACCGACGACATAAGGTCTCTGCAGTGGAGAAGAAAATTTCCCATCGATCCAAGAGGAGATTACCATCTGTTCAGCCTTGTTCTGATGACGTCGTTCCGTCCCTGGGTCGATGGGCAGTCCACTCGCGGTCTGCAATGGTTGAACCCCACGGATAAAATCTGGTCTCCCAACGCCAGATTCTACCTGATCAAGCAGCTCGGTATTATATGATGCGCAGAACGGAGAACAGCTTTGGGCGACTGATACAGTCGGCCAGGCCGAGACCTGCTCTGCCGTGAATACCTTGTACGGGGAGCTGCAGGTAAGCAATGTGGCTACAGACGAAGCTTAGTGCACCAGCGCAACTTTCTGCACGGCAAATGACGGCGACTGCTGGACCAAAATGATTCTCCGAGTTCAGATTGACGGGAATGCGGTGCTCTCAGTCTTTGACAGCAAGTATCCACTCTGGAGGTCCAACACTGTCCAGTGCGACGGGGAGTGCTAGTTCTAGCCTGATGGCCGTCTTCTCACCGAAACCGTGAGTGCAAGTGAAATTTGCGCTCTGTGCGAGACTCTTTGAATCTCCAAAAACGTTACAAGCTTAGTTTGTTCGGGCTCTCATTGCTGCGTCTGAGAGGCATCATAGAATGGGGGGTCTGGAGTCTGGACAACAGAATGCGTGCATCCAGTGAGAGCAATTCCAATCTTCCAATACACTTCATAACACGATGTTTGGCTACAAGTCGTTGATGTGCATTGTTTCTGAATACTTGAAACAATCACCAGCCATGATTCTGAAACACACTCCCATGTGCATGCCTACTCGTAACGATCGTCTTCATACACCATTCTACGGGTCTCTGTACTCGAGCTACCGTAGAGTAGCACGATCTTATTCTATGCCTAAGGGCTAACTCGGAATGAGATTCTGACTACTGAGTAACCGGATCTGATGAAATTGTGGTTGCTGAAGTATTCGGATTTTTTTTGGCGGTACCAGGAATGAAAAAGATGATCGGTACACGAGAAAAATACGCATCCTTTGCCCTCCACTGGCCAGTGATCTCGAATCTATAAGTTCTGCTACGGATTTTATGATCTCGACTTCTTTGACGAGATGTGAAAAATTTCTTGCAATCGCTCTTCATTTTGATTCTGAAATGTGAAGGCCTCTTCCATTTCTTGAATCCCTAAGCTGCTGTCAGTCTTCTCCTGCTGAGATTTACTAATTCCGCTCATTTTCTGCTGAATCTGCTCGCCGATATCGTTCCGCCTCTTCAGCTTCTTGAAGGCCTCACAAGCTGGTGGTAGCAAGCTGCACTGCGATCTCTCCTCGAAAGTCACAGCAGGGAAGCAAAATGTGGGAGAGCTGATCACAACCATATAGACATTAAGAAGAACGTGCAGAGAGCACCTGTATCCAGGCATCAGAGCATGACATCCTGAAGTTGCCTTTGTCACGAAAGTCACAGAATCCTAAGCATAAAATTGTGTTTGTCCCAATAGAAGGCTCTCAAAATAGTAGACAAAGTATAATAACAAAAGGGATGGGAAGACCCCATCCCTTTTGTTATTATACCTTCAAAATGAAAAAATTTTAATCATATTTTTTCAAACCGATCACAAGAATTGTCTGAAGTTTAATATCCATATATTACATAAATTTGCATGCACACTCCAAATAAGACTATAAAAGGAAAATTTTATTCTGAAATTGAACTTACAAAAATGTCATTCACATCATGATTCAGATATGTGATCACTTCATAATCCAAAAGAAATAATTTTAGTTTTGGATATTTGAATTTATTTTTAAATTTTTGAAGGTTATTTCTATAGTTAAATTATGATTTCATATTTGAAACAAGTTTAAAATATTTAGGGATAACAAAACATACAAATATTAATTTTTATGTTTAAATTTATTGATTTTGAACTAATTAACATGACCCAAACTTTAAAACCAGGTCATATATGACATCCAGAGAGATTCACATTGTCATGAGTGTTGCAGTGCCATTTAGAAGTACATGAATGACAGAATATGTAATCATCACTTAGCTCTATTTGATTTACCTTATTTTTACTCATTTATTTCATGTTTAAATCCATTGGACATGCATTTAAAAGATTAATTATGATTGCAACCTCAATGATTTTGTCAAAATTTTTTGATTGAATTGGTATTGTTGTGATTCTTTAACAATTATCAAATGACTGATGTTTTTATTTTTCTTTATACTTGATGAATTTTAAAAAATCTTTTGGTGTTGTGTGGGTGTGCAAACATTGCTCTTAGATTTTATCCTACATATGTGCTATAAATTTCTTCAATAGTAAGGTGAAACATGATGACCATCATACTCTAGAGTGCGTGATGTGATGGCTGATGCATGTTGACTAAGTTCATTCCTTAATATTTTCCTTGCATTAAAGACTTCTTGACAACATCATGAATAGAAAAAACTACCTATTAGTATCTCTTAATGATAATTACACAATCTATACAATCATTACAAACATAGAATAGAATAATGAAGCCCTTAGTAATAGTTGTTGACTTAATAGTTCCCATCTAAGATTCAAATTGGTATAAATGTTTCCTACGAAAAGAGAAGATGAGATATTTCATAGCAAGAGGATGGAAACCATCCGATCAAGCTTAAAAACTTAAATGAAATAAAGAAAAAGCCAAAGTACCCATCTAAGATTCAAAGTCTTATAAAAGAGAGGATGAGAAGTTATATACCAAGAGTATATAAACCATCCAATCAGGCTTAAACAAAAATAAATATAAATAAAAAGCCAAAGAAGGCAAACAGAACCCAACTCCTGGGAAAAGTAATCATGTGAATGGTAAAACCCGCTGCATATCTAAGGGTATGTGCTAGTCACTACAATTTAGAGGTTGATAAAAATCTAGGACTTGAGTTTCATTTTTTTAATATTTGCCAAAATTTACTCCCTCATACCTCGCTGTCTCATACTTTGAGTTGCAAAAATCACTACCTCGTACATGAGAGCATAGAAATCAGCTTGGGGTTGTCAGTCATTGTGCCTCTATGTTGTATGTGAAACTTGGTTAGACGACAAGTGGCGGGTTTAGGAGAAAACGTCACAAAGACAGACATATATGTATATGCATTGTAGAGAGGGCATACAAACCTCAGTATCAAGGGTAGAATCACTTTCTCGCATGTCATAAGCTTCGACAGATGTTCGAGGGTCTAGTGGAAATTACCTCCGCAAATTCAATAAGACCGTAATTCCTGGGTTGACGACAACCCATTACCACCCTTCTTCAAAAGTTTTGCATCCAGATTCGAGCAAATCCTATGATACGCCGCTACACCTGGTCTATCCTTGATCGAAAGGGTTGGACTTGTAATGACAAGGGGTACCACGAATAAATTTTGCCACTCTAAGTGGGAATGAACGGAATGAGATGGATAATGGTTAGAGGGAGTAAATATATGGCAAAAATATTGAAAGTCAAGTTTCTCCACAGTGAAAGTTTCCACAGGACGGTTTACTCATTGATTGGAATTACTCTAATACAAAGAGTGAGCCCACTGCTCCTAACCTCCTAGTCTAGCGGGGGTCCATACATCGTGATGAGAAAAATAAAGACCAAGAATAAAAAATACAATAAGACAAGTGAAGCATGAAGAGTACAGTACACAATAGCATCATTAGAGAGTAACTTATAAAATATTATAATCATTATTCAAAAGAAAATACACATTGTAGTATATGTATGGTATTGTTAAAAAATATCATGATAAATATATTTATCTATATTTAGTGTATATATATATATATAATATTTCGATTTTTGAAAAAAAAATTATAATTTTGATTTATATAATTTGTTCTAGAAAAACTTATCAATCATCGGACAAAACATAGTCATTTATCATCTCGGGCTGCTTTGGCTTTATACCTCAGTACATGTGGTAGCATCGCTCGTTTTATTCCATGCGTCTCCCTTACATAAAGTACAGTACTCTTACAGAGGGACGGATCATAGAAAAAAAAAATGCAGCCATGTGGCAAGGAGCAGTCCGCGGTTACTTGTTCGACCAGTAAGTTCTCGATCCGATCTCCCACTACTGGACGCCAATTCAGGACCCGGAGTTTCAACCCAGTTCGTCGCGCTATAATCCACTGCTCACTCCTTCACAAAATTCACTAATGATTCTAGACTGGCATATGATGTAACGAATATTTCTCCTCTTTTTCTGCAGATGCTAAAATGGCGCCATGGTGGACCTTCGGCCCTAATCTAACGGAACATCAGACAAATTGACGTCCTTTGCGTTCTCTTACAGAAATGAAGTAATGCAGTCCCGAAGTCATGATTACCTGGATTACTCTTTGTCTAATTACCTGGAACTGATTCCAGTTCGAAGCACTGTATCGTGCATCTGGTGTCCTCTTTGACCGCAGGAGACGAGTTCCTCAGATTAGCTACTGAGATGCTCGTCTTTGTGGAGTTGTATCGATGCAATCGAGCGCACCCGCACGAGTAATTTGGTTCGAGTTGAGTTGCCTCTGGGATCATGGCTCGGTGGATCCGGAGGAGCTCGGTAGTTTCTACTGCGACTGTGAGGAACAGCACCGCAGATCTCACCAAATTAGAGGACGGTAGCATTGTTGATTTGGTGGAGGAACAGCTGAGCGAAAAACGTGAGTTCAGCTCAAATGATATTAGTGAGTTCCGTTCGACGACCCGTTGTGCGAAACTGGATTACTGCCAATCGGAAGTGGGGAACCAAGGTGGAGTTCTGGCATCGTCGCCGAGATTCAATCTAGCGCGGGATCCCGAGAGAACGCGCCCACCACGTCGATGGGGATTCATCAACCATGACTACGTCGTTTTGCATGTGACAGGAGAAGACGCCAAAGGCAGAAGTCATAAATTTTCCATCGTTGCTGAAAAACGAGGCACAGGACAAGCAGGAGACCTTCCGGGGATACACATCGGGCTATTGAGCGAACCAGAGCCCACGAACCTCGGCGGGAATATTTTTAGGAGCTGGAATTGTTTCTTGACCCCGGTGCCGCTTCATGTTCTTACCAAAAATCTGTGGGAAGATCATGATCCAAACTACAACTTCATCAACAAAAATTGCTGGCATTACGCACAGGCAGCGTGCAAGAATGTATTGCTGCTGCTGAGCGAGCAACCTGGTGTCACCGCTGCGCAGAAGCGATCCTTCGTAGAGAATGCTGAGGGGGTGCGGAACTCTGTAGTCACAAAAGCCGCTTTGGAAACCACTGAAAGGGTCGCAATTTATACCGGGGGCGCCTTGGTTGCTGGAGCCATTATTTTCTATGTCGTTAAGTGGTTGATGGATACGAAGAAAACTGAAAGTACGGAACATAACAATGAGGGAAGGGACGACTCCGAGGATGAAAAGTGACAGTAAAGTGACTGACCTCTCGTCACCTTAATCAAGTTGGTGCCGCACTCTCAGCCAAATCTGATACAAAAAGTCTTCGTACTATGTAAGTTTGGGCCAAGTTTGAGGCCCCCTTGGTTGATTTCTCTGCTAGAATGTTGTTCATTGAAAATTAGAAAATATAGCTTAAAATCATACTCTGTTCCTGCCGAATGTATATGTCCAGACAATCTGTTAAATGTCAAATCTATGGAACCGAAGGAAGTAGGAATAGATCTCTTGTAGGCTGTCATTTTCAAATCTATCGAACCAAGGGATGTAGGAATATATCTCTTGTAAGCTAAGTCATTCTATGCTAGTTCTACTATGAGAAAAAAAAGATATTCACAGATTTTGTCTACAAAGCTTGAACGTGATTTCCCACCAAGAGATTGGCGATCGCGTGTGTATTAGTGGAGGTGAACCAAATTGAAATGTTCTATGTCATTCATAGATTGTATACTTTTCCTACTAAACATGTCAAACTAAACATGGAAAGATTGTTCGGAGAACCCATGTACATCTCATGGCATCATGGGTAACTAACTTCTGCACTCCGAATAGACAAGGCTTTACTCTCCAAACAATGCTTCCCCAAAACCAATTTCTCCAAAATTTACTACTCAAAATTAATTTTAGAGTTGATGTTCTATTGATAATATTTAGATTTTTAACTGAATAACTAAAAATAATCATCATATAATTTTCTCTTAGGTTCATTCGTTCAAAAATTATTCTTATATATTTATTTAAATTATTATAAATTTTAATTTACTTGAATAATAAAAAATATGTATGTATATAAATCACCCATCCATCCATATGGAGGATGGGTGGAGCGACACCAGGTAAAGTTTCCAAGTATATGGGTATGAAAAAAGGTCAATTCTTTGTTGCTCTAGCTTTGGAGTTTTATGCAACTATGGATACCAAGTTCAACATGTTTTGGAGAGAGTGCATGAGAGCTCACCATACTAAGCGGCACGTGAAATGATTCTCTTTAGCTTATTATATAGCATATTTTAGGCAATGTGTTTCCATTGTTCTACAGAGATAGGATAACAAATCACATGATGTGAAACCTCTTTGGATGCTTCTATTGTTTGTAAGTTGTTTGAGCTAGAAAGTTTGGATATCTTAATTGATGTATGACATATTTTCTAATTTAATGCTATTGGGGCTGAACCCCATGTTACCTGTTTGGTTCCATCTTTGTAAGATTGGATGTGTTCTTCCCATCCCCTTTATTATTTCACTATATCTTTATATATATAAATTAAGATATATTTGTATCTCAAAGCAAGAATTTTTTAATTATTTTTGAACAAATAATTTAAAAAAATCATTAAAAAATTTATTGAAATAATAAAATATATTTTAATTTGATAATATTATTAAAAAAAATAAAAATCTTTATTTTTAAATATATTTTTCAATAAATAAATAAAATTAAATTTGATTTAAATAAATATATAATAATAATAATAATAAAATTTTATTTTAATCTCAATTTTAAAAAAAATTTAAGATTTAAAATTTGCAAAAAAAAAATTTTAATCCATGTTCAAATTATTATTTATTTTCAAGTTAAAACTAAAAATAAAACTAAAATCATGACATAATGAAATATGTGAAATTTTTTTTAACATATATTACATGTAGATAAATTTTAAATTATTAATATATGAAAAAATAAATATAAGGTTTTGTGTTTTGGAGGAAACATATTTAATTTAAGATTTACAACCAATCTATTTAAAATTAGCATAAAAAATAAAAGAAATATACATACATAAAAAAAATTTTATATGTTCTATTTTTCAAGTTTACTTTATGCATATTATAGGATTCGTATCATATAACATTCATCTTGTTGAATGGCTAAATCTTGATCTACTATCATTTTTTAATTATAATAATTAAATTCAATGACTTTGTGAATATTTCAAAACTAGTGTAATAACATCCAATAACTCAAGATTGCAACTTTAGACCAAGAGACACTATGAAAAACTGAACTTTATTGTTGTCTCATGTATCAATGCATACAAAACTATGAGGAATGATTGTTTTTCAAAAAAAGAAAAAAATAACCGATTTAATTGCATCTAAGGATTTGTGAAGTATTTAATTCTCATCTTAAGAGATTTTACTTTTCAAAAAAATAATCACCTAGATTTATATTTCATATTTTAATATATTTTTTAAAATATGTGATTTTTTTCTAAAATTTAGATTGGCAAAATATAAATTGTTTATGAAGTATATGTTCCAACCCAATGACCATAGTCCTAATGTATCCTCTTATACAAATTCTCAAATTCAAGACTTCATAATCTCATGACAATTTTCACAAAGATTCAAATATATCTCAAAATATAGACATCATTTATTTATTATCAATGTCTTCCTTGAAACAAGATTCCAACCCTGAACAATATTTCATTCTCCGAACAATGCTTATCCAAAATCAGCTTATTTTAAACTAAATTCTCCCAAAACTAACATGAAAGTTGATTCTCAAACTCTCTATTTATACAACTTATAATTTTACTGTAATAACTACAAGTACTCACCAAGTAACTTTCTTTTACCAAGTTTAATCAAGGTATAGAAAGTATACATGACAATATGTAATTAGTTCACTTGCATCTTCTAGAAGCACAACTAACATCGAATTGACTTTGGTGTATCAAATCAATATGTCTCATAGATGTAAGGGTTATCATCAAGTCAAACTAATGAAAAACTTGTCCAAATCAAGTAAAATCAATATAACTATATAATGAAATATATTTCTTGATTATTATCAAACGACAAAATAGTTATTGTCATCTAGTACATCATGATCTATTTTATATTTCCTCATACTTATCCATAACTAGCTAAACATAGTCATGACTAAGATAACTTAGTCACACTTTATACATAGAAACATAGGTCTTACATTTAACCCCGGACCAAGATTTCACTCCGTCCTCAAAGTGAAAGATATGATTGTTGATGAAACATCTTCAACTTGTCATGATTTACTTACTCAAAATGTTCTTCTCCCAACTCCATCACCACCACATCCTTAGATGGACTTATTTGATATTGCTTCTACTGCACTGGATGAGTTTTCTATTCTTATTCAATGCAATAGGTTTATAATGTTACTTGCTTCAAATCCTTATAGCTAAAGTCAAAGATATTGATATATTTGGAAAATATATCTAAAAATCTTATCTTATACTCCGTAGAAACATTGGAACCAAACTTGAGTGTGGAGAGTCATTGAGTAATCTCCTCATCATTCATTTATGTTTTATCCAGATCTTTCACGATCCTTAGCATAGATCTATTGCAGCAAGAATTTGTACTTGAACATCATAGTCCAAAATATCTTTAGATGATATTTTTAGATGAAGTCGATATGTTAGTGTCAACCTTTAAAAAGCTGCCACTTTCTACATTTTCAAACTCCAAGTTATCAATGGTAAACCTATCTAAGTTTGATATTGCTACTCCACAATTTGTAAAGAACCTCCACTCAATGGTTTTTCGTCCTATATGAAGTTAACCCTTGTGCCACCGATCCGTAGTCCTCACCGTCCTCAAGCAAGATCTTTCTAATAACAAGTTGTAGCTAGTCTCCTCAAGCACTTGAAAAGATATAAGGTTTGAACTCCCATCACAATTACTCGGAACCCATATCAAAGTTCTGAGGGCAGAATCCATCAGAAATCACAGGATACTCGTGGTAGGACAACGTACGAGAAGTGCCACCTTTAGACTCCACCTGCTTGCTCCCATAGAAAGGATTGTAAAACACCTACATGGGAAAGGTTTATGTACCCCGACTGGGTTTGCCCATTACTTCAATTCTTTTATTTGTTGATCATACAAAAAATAATGTTGGAAGGTTTTTAAGCCTTCAGCCCCAACTTCTTCAACAATTAGTTTGATATGACGTTCATAGCAAATCCTCCATTCACCAACACATCTGAAACATCCTGCCTATTAATACGTACTTCAATCTTTGAAACTTTAGTACATAACTCCAAGGTATCAACATCCATCACTATTACTCCAACATTTGCAATTGAAGCTTTCCCCTTGTATCTTTGCTTCTTGGTTCTTTTGGAGCTTAAACCTCCTCTAAACTCCTTTCTCAATGTAGGACTTAGAGCAATCAATTGACTAATAAGTATATTGGCTTTTTGATTCTCTACATCCTCTACCACATTGTATTTGAGTAGGCTAGATCAAATGGAGAAATCATCTATTCTCAATTTCTTGCTAGATATTCTCGGTTGATTCATACCATTGGATCAAGTACTCAGCTTGATTGATCTTCCTTTGAGATTCATTTGCAAATCTTGCTCTTTTCTCCAAGAATATCTACTCTTGAACTCATAGAGCTATTTACCTTTTCAAACATGCTCTAGTGAGTAAACACATCAATAGACGCTACTTCTTTGTCCTTTGATTGACTTGGAGCATGAGTAGGATTGTTGTGTCTGATTTCATCATGCTATTGAGGATTAAGACAATTTTTTTGGAAATGAGGACCTCCACAACTAAAGCATGAAGCTAGAAAATTGAATTGATCTGGATTTCCTTTTGGATGATAATTTTCATACATTCTGGAATCTCCCTCTACATTCTGATTCCTCTTTTCCCATAATTATAATATGTTGATCTTGGAATCAGCGAGTGGTTTAGTGGTAGATTTAGCTCATGTTGCAAGTCTATCACTAGAATATTTACTAATGGTCAAACAACAAGACTAGGAGTTGTTGTTTTTACCACAATATGTGCTTCTTCTTTTCAAGCCACCAAGCTAGAATCATTATATTGAAGACTCTTCTTTATTTAAATAGCATTGCAAATAGCCACAGCCTTAGAAGAGTGTTTTTCATATCTCACATTGATTTAAATTTGAGGCTTTAGATGTGTAATAAAATTCTTCGTCATATATCCACAATACCCATCATGGTTGGCTCCACCTCATCTCCACTCTTTCTTAATATCGCATGAAAATGTGACTCCAACTTCTTCATTCTTTCATAATATGATCTCATCATATGACCCTAAACCACTAGTGACTCTAAAAAAGCTTTCACAACACTATACTCGTGTCTTATTGGAAGTAATGTTACTCAAAAATTTTCATAATATATTCTACTCTTGGATTTATGGGGAAATGATTGTTCTAGATGAAGTTTTATCCCTCCCAAGTTTCTTCCATCTCAACCTCTGATCTTTGGTACTCATATGACAACTCACAAGGTTATGTCACTTCTATATATAATACAAACAACTCTCACATTTTGCTCTTGGAGAAATTTTCATTGAAATCTCTTCAAACTCAACTTTTAACACTCTCTTTTAAAATATCTGATGGCAAGGCCTGCTGATATCCTTGAAGCGCCAACACTTGGTAGAAGATGCAGGTATCTCCGCACCAAGTGTGCCACATGGCGTAATGAGACGCGCCTTGCAATATCATCTCGCTCCACATACAAGTATCGATGTACTCGTATACCAGACTGCAAAACAGCAGCCAAACCTGTGCTAATCCCTCCAAACAGATCCAGCACACATATACCCTCCTCTGGATACTGCCAAGCAATAGGCGTTGTATCTAAAGGCGATAACATAGTGGAAGTGGGAATAACTTCCTTCGTCTCCTCCCTCTCCGGAGCAAAAGATTCACTCCAAGCCTGATGTATGAGCTGATCACCCATCCATTTGTATTTGCATACATGAAGTACCTAGTGTTACATCCAACGTGGATGACACTACTCCACTAAGACTTGGCATCATAGTCACATACTCTCGACCATGACTATCATGAGCATCCATGTTACCCTCCAACAAATCACCAGGCCAAGTAACACAAGTCTTGAATCTTTGCAACATCGCCAAACCTCCATTTGGTAAAGGCCTAGAACCGGTGATGAATCATACAGTGTCGACTCACTCGCCCTCGCGGATTGCCAACTTTGGCCGATAAGAGGCTGTCTCCTCCCAATAATCTCATCCATCGGCGGACCCTCCAAATGCTGGAATAATCCCTTCCAAGCCATAAACGGACTGAACAATGTAGAGTTGCGCATCCACTGTAAATCACACTATGAGTCAAACTCCTGGATGAAGTCATCCAACTCAATAGTGCCAACTGTACCCGAATATCGTCTAGGACCCTTGGTGGCCCCATAGATATCGTCCATGTCCCACAACAACAATGTGGGTACACACTCCAAGATATCACCAAGCTCAGCTCCGTCACTCTCTGAAACCAAATCAGAATCTTCTATGAACCTCAAAGGCCAAGGTTGGTACCGAACTCCACTATGGGTGCACCCAATGCTAACCCGAGAAGTCTCTCCTCCGGAACCTCCAGAGAACTCCACTGTGACACCAATGTATCACCTCCACAACCGTACAAAAACACGTCCCCAATTGGAATCAGAATCAGCAACTGTAACCAGAAACCGCAACAGAAGGTACCCGAGGCACCACAAGGTGCTAACACAAGGGCAACCTGAAACCTGCCATCACCACAGGCACTCACCCAGTCTACAGGTCCGCAAGTCCTGTCTCACTTGGGAGAAACATGGATAGTCTGACTGCCTCACTATCGGCAGCACACAGGAGCTCCAACACTCCAAACAACAAAGCACCAACACAAACAAACATGGTGCACAAACATGAAGCAGAGATGGAGGTATATCAATCACAAGAAACATAAAGCACAATACTCCATCTCAAAAACATCCATCAAAGGGGTCAAACCAACCCAACCCAGACTGACATAGTCTCACAAGGGCATTTAAAAACACAAAAACTCGATTTCGGAGGTATTCTGCTCTCCAGATCGATAAACTGAGACTAGTTATCCGGCTGTATAAGGCATTATTTTAAACTAGCCTTTTTCAATTTGCTACTTAACGCAATTTTTTTTTTTGCAAACGGACACCGTTTGAAACTTCTTCATACCCCTAAACCTCAAAATTTCGCAATTCTGACACCACCAGCCTTGGGCCTGATGTCTCTACCCTGCGCGACAAACTTTACATAATCTATCACCCCATCAAATTTCAGATCAAACGGACATTGTATGATAATCTGATAGGTTGGTGCTCCTATTTTCGACCCGAAAACTTCGAAAAACCAAATCTTGGACTTCTAGCACTTCTGTCTGAAATATTTTTCGGCCAATCTCAAATTAATACTCCAAGACAACTATAAGCATCTACCCACTTTGTCAATTTCCAGCAGCGCTTCCGCCCTCGAAAATTCCCGATTCGGATTTACACTAAAACAGAAAATACAGAAATTTGAAATCGATAAGATCCACCTCAAATCGACTCTACTTCTACATCACCACCACGGGCTGCACTCCAGCAATGCCTTGCATGCTCAACATCCAACGGATCGAAGCTACCATCGATCCAAACTCGCCAAACACTTTCAGCGCTCCAATAACTCCCAGTTTCACCACAGAATCCAATTGGAGTTTTCGAAGTAATCTTTTCTACTCTCAAAACGTCCACAAGGACACTCCGCTCATATCCATAGCATAAAAGAGAGATTACAGTCAAGCCAAACCCACTTTGTGCTTCAAAGACTCCAAGTTCTCGCACTAGCTACTATCCACCATAGCCACACTCTCAAAGTCTCAACTTCAAAAACTGGACTCCAAGGAGCCCTAATTCGAACTCTACCCCTTGAGCCCTAGGACCCCTAACGGCGCTGTCGGCCCTAACGGCAGTCCCAGTGCGAACGACACTTACTGCACAATCGGCTCTAACTGCTGTATCTGCTCTGCAAACACGCACCTACCTAACTAGAGATGCCACTACATAAGTCGTGACAATTTCAATCCCTATGAAGACCTTAATAGAGTCTAAGCATGATAACATTTATGTAGATGCGATTGTAATTTGAATTGCAAAACATATCCCAATTACTAATGAAAAATAATAAAACTATTTGAAAAACTTTGATAAATAAAATTTTCATACAAAAAATACACTATATCCATTTATATTAATATCAAACAATACTTAAAGTAATCAAAATATATAAAATGATGTCCAAGTTATTATATAACACTATATATATTTTGTCGTATGATCTTGATTTAATTTTTACCATTGTACTCCCAAATGAATCTTCATCTTTATTTTATTACGATCAAAAAATTAAATTCAAAATATTTTTGATTATTCTAGATTGAGATCATGACAACATAATAAACATGTAACATATAAATTAATTTTCTGAAATATAATTTCAATAATTTTTTTTTAAATTTATTATGAATCTAAAAAATATATATTTTAATATAATAATTTCATGATAATTCTTATAAAAATTCAAATATTAATCTAAAACTAAAAATATATTAATATTTTATAATAAATAAAACAATAAATATATTGATTTATTAAAATTTAAAATATATATCATGTTTCACATATACTTTCAATTTAATCCAACTATGGGTCATTATCTTACCCACGTGCTGGGCATATCATGACAGCACCACTTATGCTTCGAGCTTCGTAACAACGCTACAAACAACTCTCAAGGTTTTCCATGAAGCTTCTTGCACGTTAAGAGGCTCCAGAATGTGATATCTTCACGGATCCTGCCTTCGTCGACGCAGCCGGTGCAAGATTTCTCACGGATCCAGCAATCACAGCAGTTGTCGAGCAAATCAAGGACGGCTGAATGAATGTCTCATCTTCTCGGACATCTTTTCCGAAGGCCACCAGAATCTGACAGACCTGCTTGATGGCAGTTACACGAGTTTGGATGATTTTGGCGACCCTATGTACAAAATGCGGTCCTATTTCGGATACCTTGCTGTTTCCCACAGGCATCCGTACAACTACTCACCCGTTCTGACCTTAACTACACAGAGTACTCCTTGATCGGCGACATCGTCATGTTAACCAAACCGGGTAAGAATCACATTCCTGTTGCTGAATGTTGGCAACTCCTTCTGTGCACTTTGATCACGAAGTCAAAAACATGCTCCCAATTTGAATCACATGCCCCATGTCCTTCTTCCTTTCTATTCCCCGTCTTAGAAATCATCCGTGGGCTTCATGATATCCGTAAAAGGAATTCACTCGTTGTTATTGATGTACTCACGTCTAGTTAGATCTACTCGAGAGCAAGATGACGCTGCGAATCTGAACGAACGAATTATTAAGCCAACCAATGCAGACGGCGATCTGATAATTTATTGCATGAAGGAAGGTTGCAAATCTGACTCGACGAGGGCAGCAGCTTTATTTGCCTCTCGACGAGAGGCAGATACGTTTGTGACCAGCTCTCGTCGGGAACGGACTCATCGGAGTTGCAGCTATGGATATTCTTTTGGCCGAACTCCCAAACAGCGTCTTCAAGCAGAGTTCATCAACATGGTGGAACGGCGTCACGACGAGAAAGCTTTGCAGGCCGCAGCTGTCAACTTCACGTACCGTTTGCGCTCTTCTCTGTAAGTTCACGTAGCAATCGCTCTCTAACTCTCACGCAAACTAACGCCGATGCCCAAAGCCTTCGCATGCGGACGAATGACGATGCAGTAACGCGAAGTATTAAAACGATCCCTGAGTTTTGCTCTTATGATTGGTTGAGTTGCAAAATCTCAAATGAAATCGATCGATTTGACAGCTTTATCTTTTTCCTTTCTCGAACGCTTTGTACAACTCGTAGGCTGTGTAAGTGCACATCAACAACAATTTGATCCAGGAGACTTCAAGGCCATCTTCGAGTTCTGTGAGAATTGGAGGGATGTCCTAGCGCGGAAGGTGCAATTCAGGATATCTCCTGATTTGCACCTTGGTGACGGCATGAAGAACTTGACCCACGTCAAATTAGAGTATAGAGCCTCATCCCTCCTCAAGAATTTGAATCTCCGGCGGTGAGAGTACCTAACAACCTCTTCACTGGAAATCAAGATCCGAGGATCTTCAATTGAATTCAAAAGCTGACCCAATTTGATGTGTCAAACGACAAGATGTCTGGAAGACTGCTCCACTTCCCAATGCTCTGGAAAACCTGCTTTGAAACAGAGACCTTCGTGTTCCACACCATGAAGAAAAGCGTAAATCCATATTTCTGGAGTTCTAAGTGGAGCTGTCGCGGATCAAAATCATATCGAACAATTTGAAACAGACATCAAACCGCAAGTCTACCAAGACTTTACTGTGTGTATGCATTTCATAGAGCTGCACGTTCCTGCAGCTCTCTGAAATCCAACAAACTCTTGTAATATGAGGACATTGGAAGAGGATTCATGATCACAATGTGGCGGTGAAAAAATTAGTTTTGAGGAGAGTCTGAGGCCGGACTGAGATCAGAATTCTCTCGCAGGCGAGTCCCAAAATCCTCTTACTCAGGAGCAACAATTTGAATCCTGAATTTGAGCAGCAACAAGCTTGATTTTATGCTTGCCCACGTTGGGAAGATACTAGAGTCGGGAGCACCTTGTAGCTCTTGCGTCTACAGAAGAATTTCACTTGGAAGGGTAATTTGAGTAATTTCTTCTCTGCCAAAACTCCGATTCTGAAAGAAGTCGGGCTGAGTGGCAACAGCTGGTAGACACAAGGTCCGACGCGAATCTGATACTCCAAACATCCTTCCTTTGCTTGAAAGTACTGGATCTTTTCAACAATGGGTCACTTCCGGCTTTCATCTAATGCCATTTGTAATAAAGCTTGGATTGTAAGACAACCCAGTCACAAGTACAGAAGGTGGTAGGGAGTCAAAATGGCAACATGTGGAGTTACTAAACAAAGTGGCAAACATATGATGGCAAAGAATCCAAGACCCGCAATTTCATAGTAGAAAGGGACTATACAAGGATTTCCCTTTCCTCAACTAACCATGAACTCTTTGTTTACTCGAAATTGTAACCATTTCAAAGGGTTACATTAAAACGTTGAGTGTTGTAATCTATTCTTCCATTAATCACTTGTAGAGTTCAAATGCACATGTTTGAGATACTCTCAACCGAAAGACTGGGGTAATGACTTGTGCCAGACATGTTTGTTTGCACGATAGCTCTTCTTGTAATCTGGATACGGTTCCAGTGGCGTGACAATCTTCATCCGACCAAGAGCCGTTGGATAAGGCGAAGTTTGACGAGCAGAAATGTCCGAATTCATGCTGTGGAGACGAAGGAGAATCTAACACTGTCGCAATCTATCTGGGCTCGCGGCAGGTGCTGCAGCTTGTATCGTAGGCTTGATCACTGTCATCGTCTGGCTGCAGTGGAACTCGAAGAGTAAGCCAGTCACACCAGGCCTGCCAGCGGAAGTGGCGATAGAAAAAATCCATGGGCTGCACCGTTGTGATTGAAGCTGTTACCATTCAAGGCATGCATGTGACTCAACGGAATCAATATCCAGTTCTCACAACTGATACTATTCATCAACTAGCAGCATACAAACGCCGTTCAGGTTGTCGGTTAGTATTTCTAGGGAATTCTGCCGAAGCAACCGAGATGAAGATATACCATGGAGGAACCTACTGGTCCAGTAGCTCAGTGCTATGGAGCACTGAGCTACTGCACTGGACAGATGCTAAAACCAACGCGTTCATGTTTCAAAGACTGAAACGTAGTTTGATTACAGAACTGTCAGTGAGAAGCAGTGAGACTAGCCTGGAGTTTTAGTTTTTAATTATGGTATAAGCTGCAAAGAAATGGGTGCAAGAAGCGATGTTGCGCATCTTTTAGGCAGCTCGACGTAAAGGTAAGCTTTCAGTTCTTCATGAAGACAGTAGGTCTTGACTCGTGTGAAAAGGACAGAAGACGAGATAAGATTTTATATAAAGAATTGTTGGCGGATAAACTGACGCTGTGTCCTCACTGTGTATGCTTTCTCTGTTCGCATGCATGAGTCCCTCGTGCCCGTCCTTGCGGAATACGTAGTTTCAGATTCTCATCGTGACCTGTCTCGTTGTTGTTCTTCAAGACTTTCTGCAGCAGACCTGGGCACCGCTCTATTGGATTTCATGCTTCGTAATTTGATATGGGTGCTTTACAGCTTTTTGCTACAACTTAATCTTTGTTTTCTGCGTACAAATGTACTTCCGCAACATTGATGGTTTTTCTCGATCAGAGTCATTTCGTGAGACGCCTACCATGTATGTTCCCCCAGGAACCAAATTTCCCCATACTTTGCCATCAAGGAGTTGACCCCTGAGCTGGTTGCAGTGAACGTCCTGCCCAGACAGCCCAGTTAGGGACTGAAGATGGGTTAATCACCCTCCAAGCGACAACTGCGGAGACAATTGTGAAATTGTGCAGCCAATATCATTCCTCAGCAACCGCATTCTTTTCAAACTGCCAGTAAACTGCAGATTATCCAGAATTGTACAGTGGAAATGATCCCTGAGCTGGTTGCAGTGAACGTCCTGCCCAGACAGTCCAGTTAGGGACTGCAGATGGGTTCATGACCCTCCAAGCCACAACTGCGGAGACAGTTGTGAAATTGTGCAGCCAATATCATTCCTCAGCAACCGCATTCTCTTCAAACTGCCAGAAAACTCCAGATTATCCAGAATTGTACCGTGGAAATGCTGCCAAACAAATCCAATTTCCTCAACTGACGCAACTCGAGTAGATTCTTAATTCTGATGGACCGTTATCTCCTTCCAGATTGAGGTTCTGAAGATTAGCGGAGGTGATTAGGTTTTGACTGTAGTTACTCCTACTATACTGTCACAAGGATTAGCTTCTCCGCAGAAGTCATTGTAAATCTTGTCATGCCAACTCCACATTGCCAGTCGTTGGTCGCTGACACTCTTAAAGAACTTCTGTAGCAAGATCTTCACATGCTCTTGCAATTGATCAACCATAGGTTGATCCGATCGGATTTTGTTAAATCTGCTAGAAGTTTTGACATGTTTGTGGGACGATATTCAACGCTATAGTTGACCTATGGATGATTCAACAACATCCGATCGACTGGCTGACTTAGCTGATTTGTCCTTCTCCCATGGAAAAGTTTAAGAACCATGCCTTCGAACTCAGAGCACAGCTGAACTACTGGCACATCATCATAAGGTGCTTTGTTGTACTAAATCTATATCTGCAAATATTTGGAAAAATACTCTAGATTATCTTCGGATCCATAAAAAATTTCTTGTCATTCTCATAAACATGCTTCTACAACCCTTGGAATCATGGAAGGCTAAACCTTATGTGCAACAATTAATTTTGTTATCATGTAGGAAAAACTGCTCTTGCACATTGCTCATTGCAGTTGGCCACACCATGGTACACTCGGGTGATGAAAAAGATGTTACCTCGCACTTTGGGCATTGAAATTCATGTCCTGAAAAATGATGCTACGATGCAAGTGTCTCTATGGGACTTGGGTGGACAAGATATCTTTAGAGCACTTCAGCAGTATCTTTTTCTGAAAGCTCAACAAAGCTTGCGTTTTTGCTTTTGTTTCCTCGTTATACGATCGACATCGAAAGCAGCTGAAACAAACTTGGAGAAAAAGTTCAAAGACGAATTTCTCTACTGGTTGAAGTTCATCACGTCCAACTCTGAGGTGACCGGATTCAATCTGCCGACAGTGATGGTGGTCCTGACCCACAAGGACAAGACGGAGAAGAAGACCGGGCTGAGAGAACAGACGCGTGTTTCCAACTACATTCAGATGGCAGAGCAGATTGTGTCCAGATTACAACGGGAGTTTAGTGATGTTTTGAACGTACATCCCAAAGTGTATTGTGTCAATGCTCGTCATAAGGAGGAGGTGCGGCCAATTGTCACACAGATTTATAGCACGATGAAGGATCTTTTCACTGAAAAACTCTTCTCTGTTCCTGAAGCATGTTGCCGAATGAGCCAGCATATTTTACAGTGGGCCGTAGAGAATGAGAAAAGACCAGTCATCACGCATGATGAGTTCTCCGCTCTATGTACTGAAGCGCACCCCGCTTTGAAGAGTCTTCTTCAGAATCTTCCTGCTCCCAACCGTTTCAAAGCTTTGCAAGCTATAGCCTCGTATCTCCAGGACGCTGGAACCATTATTAGGCTTCGTGACTCAAATCTACTGGTAGCTAATCCCAACTGGCTTACAAACGTGTTTCTAGGAAGCTTGATAGGCATGGAGCAAGGTTTTCAACATGCAGCAGAGTCCAATTCGGGAGCAGAATATCCGATTTCGAGTGATGGGATCTTGAGCCAATTTGAATGCAACACATTTGTGGTTGATCACCTTCTTCAGCATCTACAAACGGATCGATACACTGGTTTCACCCCCATGAACGTACAGAGTTTGCTGGAAAGTCTAGACCTTTGTTTTAAGGTATCAGGCAACGGTTAGTCGCGGTTCTTTGTACCAACTCGGTCAAGGTGGAGAGTAATACTCAACTGCAGTGGAATTGTCCTCCCGTGGAAAAGGAGTTGTATGCATATATGGGTCTTCGAATTCGCTACAGAGATCCGAGAAGGACACTTTTGTCAACAGGTTTTTTTCCTAAATTCCAGATCTGTTCAACCATGATTGAACTTCTTGATTGAAATTTTTGAGATTCAGAATGTATATGGTATATGTGAAGCATTGTATTTGATTGATTTTTTGATTAACCAGTGAATGTTGGTTGCATCTGACGTGAAGATTACAATGTGGCGATCGGTGAAACCCGAGGCAGGATTCATCTACAACTGCAATTACAATGTCATCTCCATACTTCACGATTGCCATGATGTTTTGGTGGAAAATAGTCCAGACGGAAGTTTCCTTCATGTTATGATCAAGTCCGAAAAATCAAAAGAGTTGGTTTGGAAGTTTGTCAAGCAGCACATCCTTGAGAAACTCTTTGAGTTCTGCGCATGTGCTGAGGGTTCTCCTGGAGTGAGTCTGGTTGTGGATATCCTGAGGACTGAGTGTGTAAAACAACTTACACCTTGTGCACACCGCAAGGACCAGGCCGTGTCGAGGGAAGACCTGAAGATGAAACTGAAGCAGTCAATCAAAATTGCAGGAGAGGACATGGCATCCATCCCAAGAAACTTGTATCATCACGTTTGGGATGGGAAAAATGGCACCACGCTGGAATCAGAATATGAAGCAGCAATGGATCTTCTTTCTCCGGAAGATATTGAGGAGGTCCGAGATTGGTTGAAGTGTGAAACTGATCAACTCATTCAAAGGTCCAAAAAGTGGAAGGAAGTACTCAAGGAGATTGAGGGAACAAGTCTAAGCTTGGGAAGTGCAGACCTGTTGAGGGGATTGCCCGAGGAGCCAATACTGGAGGACAGAATGTCAAGAGCTGGGTTTCGTGATCGGAGGCTTGAATATATGATGCAAGCACTTGGTGAAGATGTGAAGAGGGTTGGAGAGGACGTGAAGAAGGTGTTGGTCAAAGTGGACGAGATGAAGCTGGAGATTATGGATAATATTTCAACGTTCACTAGGTTCAAAAGACTACCCACGACAACATCCTTCAACTTATCAACGATGTAGATAGCCGGAATGGAGTATGCGGCTCAGCGCTTGAGCTTCCTCGTCGACCGTATTTTACCAAAGATGACGCTACCATGGGCCATCGAATCACAGCAGCAATAAATATTGGAAAACCACTCCTCCTTCACTTTTATTGCGAGAGCATAGACGGAATGCATGAAGTTTCTAAGCAGCGTGGTTTTGAACTGATAGTTGGAAAAGAAAATTGTGAGAAACTTAGAATCATTGCGAGAAATTCCCTGAAAGCTCTCTGGTGTCTTTTGAAACTTGGTATACACGTAACAACGAGTCTAGGGAGCTTAGTGCCAGAGCTGCAGATTTCAGAAAATCGCTATAACTCTTTAGCTACAATGTCCATATCTAGTCTCTTAGACATTATTGAGCCTCAAAGCATCAGTCAGACTAATGTTATTGACAACTCTACCGCAGAAAAGGCATGGGAGTATTTAAGAGAACATCTTCGACATAAGTTCCCAAACGGCATTTCTGATCAATTTTCTCTATACCCAGTTGTGTATACAACAGCTGATTGTAAAACTCACGCCTGCCTCTGCATAGACTGCAGAGAAAAAGGTCTCAAGGATGGCAAGATTTGTAGCAAGTAGTGCTAGAGGTTGGAATGACATGCAAATTTGAGAATTTCTGTCCACATGTGCAAAATTTTGACAAGGATTTTGCATCGGATATGTTTATTCTATTCAAATTGAACATTTTATGAAACTGATTCAATGCTGTTGTGAATGTTTAAAATACTTAAAGTGTATTCAATTATGTTATGATGATTTTAGAATAATGTGATCTATTGGAAAGAAAAAACGTTTTGTGTCATGCTAGAATTTAATTTTTTATTTGCAAGAATAGAACCTTATATAAATATAAAAAAAATCAATGTCATTGCAATATCCATGTTTATGTGGTAGTTGAGTTGAAAGATTGCTACCAATTGCAATGTCATCCTCTAGAACGGTGATATGTGTTTCTATTTGGCGTATAACTGTATCCTCTTGTAAGTGCAATATAACAGAGCGAAGAAGTTGTATTGGAGGATCTGAAAACTTCCAAAACCCCAGATCTGTATCCATTGCAATGACCACTACCGTCATGAAAGGGAGAAGAAAAGAGTGAGATAATCTTTGTCGTCAGTATTTCTGGTATGTTGCTAGATATTTTCTGTTTGGTATAGCATAGAGCAAGAGGTAATTTTCTCTTTTTCCTTAGCCATGCAAATTTCATGACTTGTCATTGAAAGGCAGTAGTAGATGGAGAGATGTACAATTACAAAAATGATATGATAGTTTCAGTTTGTCCAATGAAAAGTAGCTTCGATGAATGTTCACTTTAAGAAAGTTCTGCCAAATAATTATCCAAATGACCATGAAAGGATATGTACAAGGCTGTGAAAGAAAAGTGCAAACATAGAAATAACAAGTTGTGAGTATGACCTGTGGATTTGCAAATGTGTTGAATCTCATAGAAATAGAACAAATAGTGTAAATGTGTTGAGTCTTGTAGTGTGTGTTAGGTTTTAGACAAATGTAAACTTATGTAATGTTGTTACTAAAATATAAAGAATATTGAATGTATATAACATGCAGGGTGAAAGTTTATTGAGTAGTTTAATGGAATTGCTCTAATTATTATTATTTTGTTTTAGGTCAGTACTGACAATGAGCGGGGTACATATAAATGCGAATATGAACTAACAAATAATTAACCCAATCCATGGAGATTTGAAACTTTATTGCATGAAGAAATGTTGAAAATCTGATTCGATGAGGGCAGCAGAGTTTTCTGACCCTTTTGGCGGTCACTCATTTCGCAGTACAGTATATATTTGTGAGCGGGGTCTTACGGGGTCGTACGAGATGAACTCATCGGAGCTGCAGCCATGGACATTCTTGTTGCCGAGCTCCCAATCGGCGTCTTCAAGAACGGGTTCCCCAACATGGTGGACCAGCGTCCGAACGACCATGGCGGGGAACCTTTGCAGGGTGCAGCTCTCAACTTCACGTCCCCTTTGTGTTCCTTCTCTGTAAGTTCACGTAGCAATCTCTTTCCACCTCTCACGCAAGCTAACGCGGTGGCCAAAAGCCTTCGCATGCACACTCGAATGCCAGAATTCCAGTGAGGCGAAATGTT
Organism: Marchantia paleacea; assembly: GCA_014180765.2. NCBI lineage: Eukaryota > Viridiplantae > Streptophyta > Marchantiopsida > Marchantiales > Marchantiaceae > Marchantia > Marchantia paleacea. Next base: position 51,236 of record MUAA02000127.1, read on the forward strand.
TAAACGCTCCCTGAATTTCACTCTTATGATTGGATGAGTTGCAAAGTCTCTAATCAAAACGATCGATTTGACAGATGTTTCTTTCTTCTTTCTCGAACGCTTTTTACAAATCGTAGGCTCTGTAAGTGCACAACTGCTCAGCAGATGGGGATGAATCCAAGACCCGCAATTTCATTCCAGAAAGGAACCAGTGGACACTCATTTCACTTTTGTGAACTCACCATGAATTTTTTGCTCCCTCGAAATAGTTACAACTTGAAAGGGCTTGCCACCATGCGCGCAGCCTCGAGGAATGCGAGTTGCACAAATAAAAGTCAGTCCTGGAGAGTGCACGAATAACGCAGGCCTAACGTCAAAGAGCCCTGTGCGTCAAGCATTGCGTTTAGATCTGTGTGCTCTCCCGTACTACAGACTTAGGATTCGTTTCCTCCGGGCGTGATCATCTGCATCCAGTGATTGTGAATTTCAATTTTGTGACAGACGCCCGACGTTTGAAGGCAGCAGGAAGGTACTTTGAAACGTTGAGTGTTGCAATCTATTCTTCCATTAATCATGTATGGAATTAAAATATACATGTTTGAGATACTCTCAACGGAAAGTCTGGCGTAATGACCTGTGCCAGACATGTTTGTCTGCGAGATAACTCTTCTTGCAACCTCGAAACGGTTCCAGTGGCATGCCAGTCTTCATCCGACCAAGAACCGTTGGACAAGAAGGAGTTTGACCGGCGAAAATGCCAAAATTTGTGAGGTGGGGACGAAGGAGAATCAAACAATCTTGCAATTTATCTGGGCTCGGCCGGAGGTGTTGCAGCTTGTATTGTAAGCTTGATCATTGTCATCGTGTGGCTGCGGCGGAACTCTAAGAGTAAGCCATTCGCACCAGGGCCTGCCAGCGGGAGTAGCGGTCAAAGAAATCCATGCTCTGTACCGTTGTGATTCAAGCTGCTACCATTCAAGGCGTGAATGTAACTGGACGCAAGCAACATCCAATTCTCAGAACTGATACACTTCATCAACTCGTCAGAGCCAACCAGCAGACGAACGCAGTTCATGTTGTCGGTAAATATTACCACAGAATTCTGCCGAAACAACCAAGAATTACTAAGATGAAGATGACACCATCGAGAATACGTTTGGTTCCAGTAGCTCAGTCGTCCTCAGGAGCACTGAGCTACTGGACTGAACAGATGCTAAAACCAACGTGTTCCTGATTCAAAAACTGAAAAATAGTTTGAGTACAGAACTGTGACCGGTAAGCAGGGGAGACTAGCCTTGGAGTTTAAGTTTTTAGTTCTGCTATCAGCTGCGAATAAATGGGTGCAAGAAGCGATGTTGGGCATCTTTTAGGCAGTTCGACGTAAAGGTAACCTTTCAGTTCTTCATGAAGACCGTAGGTCTTGACTCGTGTGAAAAGGACATAAAGACAAAATAAGATTTAATGTAAACAATTGTTGGTAGATAACCTGACGCTGTCTGTAGAGATATTAATGTAATCACTTTGCGAGTTGTCTATGAATGCTTTTTAAGTTAGCATGCAATACTCACTCTCTCCATGTGAAGTATACACACTCTCTCGTGCCATAACAAACACCATATCTCTAATGGCATCATGGGTAGCTATACTCTGATCTCCAAATGTACAACGAGTCATATGCACATCTGTTGCATCTAAAGTGATACCACACTCACATGTGCATAATGAAGATGTAGATGGATGGACCAAGCCAAGACGGAATCTCATCGCTGTGGAGAAAGTAGCTGGTGCGAATCGGAAAGCCCTGATGGATAGTCGAGCCAAGATCCACAAGCCTACATCCTTGTCCAAGCAAGAGCATAGACGAGCTCTAGTAGTACGAGGAATGGCCGGATCCACTAAGAGTGAATGTAGAGCCTCCTGAAACTGTCGGTCCATCAAGATAGACTGGAGACATCTAGTCCAGTCGGTAGCCACAGAGTAAAAAGATGAAAACTCATGTCGTACATCCCATGATAAAGCATCTCTCATATGTTGTAATAATACTTGTAAGGAAAATGATCCCGTATCCACGTCCCTCGCATATATCTCCAAGATAGTTTTATCTACGATCACAAATCGAGAAGATAAACAAGGTGCAACGAGCGTCCAATTTGCCAAGAATGCCGTAGGTGTCCTCTCCTCTAACGATAATTAGCCTACCCCTCCACACGAAATTAGCAAAAGAAGTCTTTCTCCTTTCTAGATCTCTTGTCACACACTCAAATATCGTTGGTCCGATGATGTCACCAAAGACGCCCATGATCCCCCTATCAAAGGCTGCCAAACGTGATATGAATGTAGGTGATGGAGGAACCGTGCGAAGAAGGTAGGTGGGTTCACAAACAATACTAGATGACACTATACCAAACGCCACCAGCTGATCCCCTAGTAGAGTAAGGTCGTCTACATGCAAAACATCCTTGGCGAATATAATGTCAAGATAGCGTGAAACAAAATCCTCATACCCTATTGGCACTCCTAGAATACGTAAACCGTCTGTGGATGTCATACATCCCTCTCGAAGCTGAAGGTCAAGTAGGGTTGGATAGAGACCGGAGGGGCGGATAGTGTCTTTTGACGCATAGCTCAATACATTTAGAGAGGGACGTTGGTGACGCACATGCTTAAAGGAGGTTTTGAATTACCATATCTTAAGGTCTCTTTCATTTAAATTGGCTTGTTATTTTGGAAAAAAAAATTTCAAAATAAAAAAAAATTTGAAAAAAATTACTCGATATTTTGACTATTCTTTTGAGAAGTCAATATTATTTTGTATTCTTTTTGCTATTTATTCCTTTCTTTCTATTTCAATTTTTTGTTATTTTCATTTCTAAGAGTATTCTGTCTTTTTAGAATTAATTTTAGATTTTTTTTTGTTTTTCATGAGAAGAAGTGTTAGAAATAATAACAATAATTTGATACTCTCAGATTTGAGTGTGCAGGGCGTTGATGGAGTGCAGCCCCTGGTGGTGATGTAGAAGTAGAGTCGATTCGAAGAAGATGTGATCGATTTCGAATTTTTGGATTTTCAGTTTTAGTGTAAATCTGAATCGGAAATTTTTGAAGGCGGAAGCGCTGCTGGAAATTGACGAAGTGGATCAATGCTTAAAGTTGTCTTGGAGCACTAATTTGAGATTGGCCAAAAAATATTTCGGACAGAAGTGCTCGAAGTCCAAGATTTGGTGTTTCGAAGTTTTCGGGTCGAAAATAGGAGCAGCATGCTATCAGATTATCATACAATGTCTGTTTGATCTGAAATTTGGTGGGGTGATAGATTATGTTAAGTTTGTCGTGCAAGGATGGAGATGTAAGGTCCAAGGATGGCAGTGTCATAATTTCGAAATTTGGACGTTTAGGGGTCTGAAATCGAAGTTGAAAATTTTCACAGTCCCGCAGAAATTTCAAACGATGTCCGTTTGCAAAAAAAAAAATTGCGTTAGGTAGCAAATTGAAAAATGCAAGACCTTATACAATTGAATTACCAGTCTCAGTTTATCGATATGGAGAGCAGAAGACCTTCAAAATCGAGTTTTTGTGTTTTTAAATGCCCTTCTAAGGCTATGTCAGTCCGGGTTGGATTGGTTTGACCCCTTTGATGGATGTTTTTGAGATGGAGTATTGTTCTTTATGTTTCTTGTGATTGATATACCTCCATCTCTGCTTCCTGTTTGTGCACCACGTTTGTTTGTGTTGGTGCTTTGTTGTTTGGAGTGTGGGAGCTCGTGTGTGCTGTTGATAGTGAGGCTGGATTTGCGGACCAGTCAGACTATCCATGTTTCTCCCCAATGAGACAGGACTTGCGGACTTGTAGACTGGGTGAGTGTATATGGTGATGGCAGGTTTCAGGTTGCCCTTGTGTTAGCACCTTGTGGTGCCTCGGGTACCTTCTGTTGTGGTTTCTGGTTACAGTTGTTGCTTCTGGTTACAGTTGGGGAACTGTTTTTGTACGGTTGTGGAGGTGATACATTGGTGTCACAGTGGAGTTCTCTAGAGGTTCCGGAGGAGAGACTGCTCGGGTTAGCATTGGGTGCACCCGTAGCGGAGTTCGGTACCAACCTTAGCCTTTGAGGTTCACAGAAGACTCTGATTTGGTTTTAGAGTGTGACGGAGCTGAGCTATCTTGGATTGTGTATCCACACCGTTGTTGTGGGACATGGACGATATCCATGAGGCCACCAAGGGTCCTAGACGATATTCGGGTATAGTTGGCACTATTGAGCTGGATGACTTCATCTAGGAGTTTGACTCATGGTGTGATTTACAGCGGATGCGCAACTCTGCGTTGTTCAGTCCGTTTATGGCTTGGAAGGGATTATTTCAGCATTTGGAGGGTCCACCGATGGATGATTATCATGAGTTTTGGCGCGAACACCTTGAGGAGATAGAGTTTTGGAGACAATATTGGTCTCCAAACTACATCTCTATTACTTCTAGTACAGTATTTGGAGGGGCGAGTTCATCCTTTGTACTTGGCACTGATGATACGGTTGGAGCTAGTAGAGTTGGGAAGAGTTCAGAGGTCCCAACCTTTAACCCTATTATGGAGTTCTTCGCACGGTTGAGGGGGAAAACTGACAAGCTACGAGGCTTGCAGGAGTTTCAACGGAAGACTGGGGAGAGTCTTCGGGAGGCGTATATCCGAATGCGTCGGTTGATCGGTGTTACCCATGGGGTGACAGAGGCACAAGTTGTCCAATATTGGTATGGGATATTGGATAGGGAGTTGAGAGGTAGAGTGAGATATGCTACCTTGCTATAGGAAACATCACCTATGTTGGCCATCGTGTTTTGTCTTGCTGAGAGAGAGAGTGGTGACTGCTGGGTTCAGCAAGGATTCACCATCTTCATCAACGTCTTCACGTTACCAGTCTACAACACAAACCCGGAGTGGTTATGGTAGACATGTGGGACAAACTCGACCATCGGGACAGAGTGGTGAAGGTGCAGCATCCAGACCATTGCCATCCTTTTCATGTCAACAATCAATTGTTGGGATGGTATGTTGGACATGTGGTGGACCTCATCACAAGAAGTATTGCCTTCAAGGTCGAAGGATGGATCTTGTTGGAGTAAAATCATGTGAGCATTGTCACAAATATGGTCACATGATCGATCGATGTTTTGATCTCCATCCAAAATTACGATCAACAAGAGTTGCCATGGCAGTTCCTGGAAGAGGACGAGGAGTTCAAGGTGGTAGGGGTGGTGGTAGAGGACCATCCCCTACTCAAGTGTTAGCCCATGAGGCTAGTCATGAGGTGAACATGGCATCTCGATTGGAGCAGTTGGAACAAAAGATAGCAAGTTTGGCTATAGCCCAACAAAGATCAAATTCTGGAGCTGGTGCCTCTACATCATATGATGGAGATGTTGTGGAGTACATGTGTGCAGCGGCACAACCATGTGAAGTTGTTGTGACTCGTAGTGCAACACATACTACTGAGTCTAGAGGATCATCTGTGGAGTTGGATCCACAAAGAGGGGAGGCTAGCCGACAGGTTAGACTTCCTCAGTCTTTCACATTGTCTGAGGCATTGAACACCTCATCCATGGCTCCTAGACAACCTATTGGAGAGATGAGGGTGCAAGCCAATGTGGATGTACTTGGAGATGGAGCAAGTAGGGACCAGCCATCAACATCGTCTGAGGAAGCATCCACCGCAATGTTGGGGGCGTCAAAGACTCTTGTTCATTCTCCTGTTTTCTCAGCCAAGGATTTATTGGCGTTGGGGGTGCCATCATCCCATGTACTACGATTGGCAGCCACACTTTGCAAAAGCAAAGAGGATATGTTGGTCGCTTCAAGTAGTGTGAGCACTAGTAGTGTTGATCCTAGGATCAGGACAGCTACTAGTGGAACTTGGCAAGCTGTTGCCGCTCGAATGATGGAGTTGTCAGCGAGGCCGGCATACGAGCGTACTAGGGTGTCACCAAGTGCGGTGATGTTGGATAACAGAAGTGGTGTCTTCTGTTTGGTCGGACCTTGAGAAAAGGTTTATCAACCTCAACGCGTGTTGTTGGATTCTGGTGCACAACCTCTTATGTTGGGTAAGGATGCACTGCTTGGTCTTGGTTTGCAAAAGACCGATGTGGAGAGATGTCCATTCCAGATTCAGACATCTCTTGGAGGTTCTAGTGATGCCCCGGCACCATACATCACCCGGATGGCATTGACTGTGCAAGTGCAACCGGATCATGTCACAGATAGCTCTACAACAATGCGAGCACATCTTTGTGGTTACACTTGCAGAGTCCTATGATGTATTGGTGGGTGCGGCAGTGTTATACCCGAAGGGGTTTAGCATTGATTATTGGGAGGAAACAACCTCTTATCGGCCAGGTTGGCAATCTGGCGAGGGCCGAGTGAGTCGATTACCTGCACAATTCATCACCGGTTCTAGGCCTTTACCAAGTGGAGGTTTGGCGTATGTTGAAGCCTTCATTACTTGTGTTACTTGGCCTGGTGATTTGTTGGAGGGTAACATGGATGCTCATGATAGTCATGGTCAAGACGATGTGACTGTCATGCCAAGTTTTAGTGGAGTAGTGTCATCCACATTGGATGGAACACTAGGTACTTCATGCATGCAGCTACAATAGATGGCTGATCAACTCATACATCAGACTTGGAGTGAGTCTTTTGCTCCGGAGAGGGAGGAGACGAAGGAAGTTATTCCCACTTCCACTATGTTGTCCCCTTTAGATACAACGCCTATTGCTTGGCAGTATCCAGAGGAGTGTATATGTGTGCTGGATCTGTTTGGAGGGATTAGCACACGGAGTTTGGCTCTTTGTTTTGCGATACGGTATACGAGTACATCGATACTTGTAGGTGGAGCGAGATGAGATTGCAAGTCACGTCTCATTACGCCATGTGGCACAGTTGGTGCGAAGATACCCAGATCTTCTACCAGTGTTGGCAGTTCAAGGATATCAGTAGGCCTTGCCGTCAGATATTTTATTGTTGGGGGCGCAAGACCTTGCTCGGCATGGCACCATACATTTGGTTATTGCTGGATGGCCATGTCAGGGACACACACATGCTGGTAATGGTCATGGGTTACAAGATTCACGTTCTGGCATGTTTTGGGAGATGTAACATGTGTTACGTTATCTCCAATCATAACATACATATTCTCCGGCATACATTTTGGAGAATGTTCCCTTGTTGGGTGATCCACGTGCACGGGTGATGACGAGTGCACATCACGTGCGGTCATGGATTGGACCATTGGTATTGTTGGATGCAGCGAGAGTAGGATCTCATGCACACCGTCCACGTCTATGGTGGACAAACCTTCTTCCAAGGGAGGTTTTATTGCGAGCATATGACGGAGTGGAGAGGCCCTCACATCTCACAGTGGAGAGTATTTTGGATGTGGGTAGACACTCCCAGGCAGTGGTCTATACTGACAGGTCACCCATGGCAGTGGTGAACCTTGTGGATCAGCCAAGAGCTGCATTACCCACGTTGTTGAGTTACCCATCTTCCCATGCTTACAAAGAGGGAGGACCTCGACTTGTATGGGATTCTCGCTTGCAACGGTTGGTGGAACCCAATGCTGAAGGGAGAGAGCAAGCTATGGGATTTTGGACCGGTACTACAGTAGTACCTTCATTGTCAGAGGCATCACGACGTCAGGTGTTGGGTCAGGCTATGGACCTGAACTGTTTGACATGGATTGTGAGCCTTGGATTGGCTGAGCAGAGACGCATGCGATCCACATGTATGACTGCAAGATCATTGGTAAGCTCTTTGCCTACTGAGATGGTGGAGGTAAAAGCTGGGGGCGAGAAGTGCCCAAGATTTCATCCTTGGTCTTATGGGGATGTTAGAGAATGAGAGGTAGGGTCTTCTTTGAGTATTGTTGGAGTTTTTTGCGCGGAGCAGGCGGTGGTTACCACTTTAGACCTTTGTGATAGAACACAAGAGGTTACAGCTACAGCAGCAGGAGTTGTTCACACTGAGATAGTGGAGCATGGTATGGGAGAGCAGAAAAAGCTTTCTGCTCAAGAGGTTGTCATTTAGCAACCAGATACTACGTCTTCTATCTCTAGTGTCGTTGGAGAGGAGATTTGGGATATTGAGATTGGTCCCAAAGTGATAGGAGAAGAAAGACGTAGGGTGTGGAGGTTTTTGAGGGGTTTCAGAAACTGTTTTGCCTTCAGTATGAAGGATTTAGGCTGTTTGAAGGGCCTGGCATACGCATTGACTTAACAACAGATGCAACAGTCTTCCGTCGTCCCTATTGATACAGTGATATGGAGAGAGGTCTGATCCAAAGTAGGTGTCAAGACCTTCTTGAGGCTGGATTAGTGGAGATATCATATAGAGAGTATGCCTCGGCTGTAATGATGCTAGTCAAGAAGGATATACATGGTAATTATACAGATAGACGCATCTGTGGTGACTATCAATCGCTAGACAAAATCTGATCGATATGCTATGCCTACACCTGAGGAGATCTTTGATGCTGTTGGGCATGCAAAGGTTTTTAGTACATTGGATTTACGAGCAGGATATCATCAGTTGCGGATTGGAGATGAGGATAAGGCCAAGACAGCCTTTTGGGCAATTGATTCGCATGGCAAGGATGTGTTGTATCAGTGGCGATTCTTATCTTTTGGATTGAAGAATACTCCTGCCGAGTTCCAAAGAGTGATGGATAAGATCCTAGCCGGACTTGATTGTGCCCGAGCCTACATTGATGATATTCTAGTGTATAGTGCTACAGTGAGGGAGCATGAGATACATTTGCAGGAGGTATTTGAGCGAATGATTGCTCATGGCCTCAAGTTGCATCCTGGAAAGTGCAAGTTCTTTCAGGAGCAGGTGGAGTACTTGGGTCATACCATATACCCAGGAGGATTGGGAGTTCAGCAAACCAAGGTGGAGGCAATCTTGCATATTCCACAACCCTCAGATGTGAATAGGGTGCGAGCTTTCCTTGGACTTGCAAACTTCTATCGTCGATATGTGCAAAGATTTAGCACTATTGCGAAAGCCTTGACAAAGCTAACAAAGCTAGATCAAGAGTGGAGTTGGGGACATGAACAGGAGAGAGCTTTTGTTGAGCTCAAGGGAAGGTTGACATCTGCCCCTATTTTGAGGAGACCTGTGAGAGGTCGTCAGTTTAAGTACATACTGATTGGAGTATGTTGGGTTTGGGATCAGTGCTTACCCAACATGATGATGAGGGGAAGGAGTTTGTAGTGGCTTATGCAAGTCGTTTCAACAATGCAGCGGAATCAAAGTATAGTTCTTATGAAGGAGAATGTTTGGCAGCTATTTGGGCGGTGGCACATTTCAGATGCTATTTGTTTGGAAACTCCTTCACTCTCATCACTGATCATCAACCATTGAAATGGTTAATGGAATCAGATAAGCTTACAGGAAAGCTTGCACGATGGGCTCTTATCCTACAAGAGTATGATTTCACAGTTGTTCATAGACATGGAGTGGTGAACCGTGATGCAGATGGGTTAAGTCGAAACCCATGTACAAGTCAAGTTGACGAAACCGGGGCTCGATGGCACGGTGATATTGATGAGGAGATGGTGCCGGGTTGGCATGCATCTGCCTTTTTGAGTATGTTGGCACTTGAGAGCTATATGATATCTCTCTTGGGTCAGAGAGCAGATATGTTAGCCTTGGACGCTGAGACTGAGGACGGTTTGATGGTAAACCGAGACATCCATGATGACATACTGGTGTTGGAGTATCTTTGTACAGATGCTTTGTTGGGCACCTTGAGTGCAAAGGAGCAAGATCGAGTTTTACAGAGAGCTCGACGGTTAAGATGGGAAGGTAGATACCTTCTTCGAGTATGGGGAGATGGTAGCGTTCGTGTTGTGCCACTTTCATCTCAGAGAGCACAATTGGTCAGACATGCTCATGAGGAATTAGATCATTTTGGAGTAAAGCGGACATATCGCTTACTTCAAAATCACTATTGGTGGAGAGGTATGCAAACTGAGGTGCAGCAGTTTGTGGCAAGATTTATGGTATGTGGTCGTGTTCGAGCATCATTCAATGCCCCTACATTGCAGCTACATCCTCTACCGATTAGAGGACTTGGTTATCATTGGAGCTTGGATTATGCAAGACCTTTGCCATTGACTATACGACATCATCAATATTTGTTGGTCATGGTGAAACATTTCTCCAAGTGGATTGAGTTGGTGGCCTTGCCCGACAAGTCAAGTGAGGGAACAGCTTATGCGTTCTTAGCTGCAGTGCTCAGCCGATTTGGTGCACCAGCAGAAGTGTTGAATGATCAGGGTACTGAGTTTTTTGGGCGAGTTTCAGGCTTTGTGTGATCGAGCATTGATCGATCATCGTACCACCTCAAGAGATCATCCCGAGGCTGATGGTCTAGTAGAGCGAGTTGTTCAGACGGTGAAGAGAGGACTGCGAAAGTTTGGCTTGGAGAAAGGTCCTCTGGGAGATTGGGACATCCAGCTACCATGGTTGGCCATGGGTTATCGATTTAGCCGGCAAGCATCTGTAGCGTCATTCTCACCGTACTTTTTATTATATAGTAGAGATCCAGACTTACCTACAGCTTTCCGTAGAGAGTCAGGTGAAGTCTTGGACTTGGATAACCCTGATGTTTGGGTTAGAGTGTGTTCTCAAAGGGCAGAACTCTTTCGTAGAGTCATGCCCATGGCATTTGAGAATCTGGCTATTGCTCAGCATAGAGATACTTTGCGTTATGCTACCATCCGAGGAGGTGGATATCGACCTTCAATTCGCAGATTTCATGTTGGTGATTACGTTTACTTGCAGTAGAGTGCACCGACCACATTGGATGTTACGGCTAGTCACATGATTCTACAAGTACGTGAGGTTTTACCTTCTGGAGTTTTGGTATTGGAGGGTCGTGATGGTGTGATTTGGAAGGATCATGTGCGTAATTGTGCGCCATGTCACCTTCCAAACATTGATGGTACTATGGATCCAAGCCTAGCAGTTGTACGTGCAGGCTTGAGATGTATGTTATGTGGATCAGCTGGTAGAGCAGCCCATATGTTGATTTGTGATTCCTGTTCGAGAGGATGGCATATGTCAAGTTTGACACCTCCTCTCAATGCGGTGCCCAGTGGGCGGTGGAGATGAGAGGATGGCATATGTCAAGTTTGACACCTCCTCTCAATGCGGTGCCCAGTGGGCGGTGGAGATGTCCTCGATGCGTTTAGCAGGCAAGCAGGTCTAACTGTTACATGATATGGATTGCAGATAGGCAACTAACGATGGGGCATTGTAGCACCCGGCCTCCTGATCTTAGCCCCACGAAGGGCATATCATGTTATGGACTAGATGGCTATATGGTGTTAGAGGGACCTAACCGCCAGTTAGGGGGGCGATTGTGGTACACTTGTGTTGATGTATGACGATTTATGTGTTGTGATGTTTGATGTGACAGCGATGTATGTTGTGATGCGATATGTATGTGCACGACAGCTGTCACGACTTATGTAGTGGCATCTCTAGTTAGGTAGGTGCACGTGTGCAGGAGCAAATACAGCAGTTAGAGCCAATTGTGCAGTTAGCACCGTTCGCATTGGGACTGCCGTTAGGGCCGACAGCACCGTTAGGAGTCCTAGGGCTTCGAATTAGGGCTCCTTGGAGGCTAATTTTTGAAGTTGAGCCTTTGAGAGTGTGGCTATGGTGGATAGTAGCTAGTGCAGGAACCTGGAGTCTTTGAAGCACAAAGTGGGTTTGGCTTGACTGTAATCTTTCTTTTATGCTATGGTTATGAGCGGAGTGTCCTTGTGGACGTTTTGAGAGTAGAAAAGATTATTGTGGTACACTTGTGTTGGTGTATGACGATCTATGTGTTGTGATGTTTGATGTGACAGCGATGTATGTTGTGATGCGATATGTATGTGCACGACACGGTGTTAGCACTAATTGATCATGGATGAGAGATCAATATAATGTCGAGAGAGCTCTACAGGAAGGGGAAGTGGCATATAGACATCAATCATGGTTGGGTGATAAGGGCAGCCAATAATACTCGAGGAGACTTGTATGAAGCGTGCCTTGATATTCTAGTGAAGGTTGGGGATGTAGTCTGAGCAGAATTTCTTCGTGCAAGACTCTCCATCATACCCATTGATTCTTGGGCAGCCTTACATCATAGCACTGAGGATAGAGACAAGAGTGCTTGATGATGGATTGGCATATGCACGAATTCGCATCCAAGATGGGAAGCGGTTAGTGCAATTTCTAACAATTCTAGCAAATCATGAGAGAAACAAAGCACGGTTGAGAGAGGGAGCTTTCCCAAAATCTGAAGATTTTGAGGATTTTGGAGAAGCACCGCTGTAGAGAGAGGATATAGTGGTACGGAGGAGAAGGTACTCTCACCTACGCAAGAGAAAGTTATCTTTTGTACAAGATTGATGGAGTTTTCACGTGATATATATGCTACATACAAGGAGGTTGCTAATTTGAAAAGATGGGAGAAGAACAAACTGCACAGATATGAAGAAGACCTTGCAGATTTGAAGCTTCTTGAGGAAGGTGAATATATATCAGGAGTTTATGAGGAGTTTGGGTTGGGAGATACATTGAAGTAGATGATAGAAATTGGATTTGATGTGAGGATAAGATAGTGGAGGTTCACTCTAGAGATCTCTATTCCACTATCAAGGCGTTCCAAGCACCTAAAGTTTGAGTGGAGACTAGGTATAAAATAGTTGATAAGAAGGTCAAACCGATAGTTGTTTCTTTACCCAATGACTCAAGGGAACAGGTGCAGCAAGCGAGTGGAGAAAGTAGCTTGAGGGATCCTATTAAAATTGGACACAAGTTTACTGAAACCACTATGAAAGAGTTGAAGGTTGGATCTGATGGTTTCCTTCTTGCAAATGAAGAAAGATGTTTCAAAGAGATGCTTGCTAGGCATGGAAAAGCATTCTCTTTTGAAGCAAAGGAGATAGGGTGTGTGGATCCTAATGTAGTAGCTCCCATGATCATTTTTACTGTGCCTCATGCGTCTTGGGACTTGAGACCGATCCCAGTACCTAAGGCCCATCTTCCAAAACTCATTGAGTTGTTGAAGGAGAAGATAAAGATGAGGATTTTGGACCATATTCCAGTCGGTGGTTTATAGTGCCAAAAAAGAATGGATCACTACGATTCATTCCAAACATGCAAACAGTGAATCAAATGACTATCAGGAATATGGGGGTGGGACCAATTGTGGACGAGTTTGCAAAAGCATTTGCAAGGAGAGCTATCTACTCCATGGGAGATCTTTATTGTGGGTATGATCAGTGTCAACTATCAGAAGGAAGCAGGGATGTTACCACAATGAGAACACCCTTGGGCTTGGTAAGAATATGCATGTTGCCACAAGGGGCCACAAATTCAGTAGCACACATGATGAATGGGATGAATAAAGTGTTAAGGGACTTTATTCCAGAGAAGACTATGCGTTTTCTAGATGATGTGCCAATCAAAGGATGTATAGAAGAGGATAAGGATGGAATCATCGATCCAAAGGGCTGTCGGAAGCTTATGAAGGATCACATTGAAGATTGTGAGAGGATATTATCTCGATTGGAGGAGGTACATCTTATATTGTCTGGAGAAAAATCTATATTTGGGATGCAGGAGGTTGTCATTGTTGGTCATCTGTGTGGATGGTACGGTCAAAAATCAGATCCCAACAAGGTGGATGCTATTCAAAAGGATGCACGAGATCTGCAACTCCTTGATGGAAATGAGGCAATTTTTAGGTGTTGTTGTGTTCTATCGCATATGGATTCCTCACTATGCTCATATAACAGATCCATTATATGGGCTGTTAAGGAAAAATCAGAAGTTTGTATGGGAGAATAGACATGTAGAGGCCATGAGGAAGTTGAAGAGGGTGTATGTCATCACCTCCAGTTTTGCGAAGGATAGAATATCATGGTGACAATCCAGTGATACTGACAGTGGATACCAGTCCTATTGCCATGAATGTGCCTTGGATCAAGATGAAGAAGATGAAGGGAGTAGATATGTTGTGAGATTTGGAGCTAAGGTCTTGAGTGAAAGACAACGAAGTTATCCTCAAGTGAACAAGGAGTTGTGGGGTGTCGTAACAACTATGAAGTCGAAAAGGAACTACCTAATCGGAGCACATATGATTGTTGAGACGGATTGTTTACCGTTGTTGGGGATGATCACCAATTGCAATACACCAAATATTGCAATGTTGAGGTGGATAGCTATAACCAATCTTGGTTAGCCATAGTTAGTTTAGCCAAAGCATAGAGTGGTCTCTAGATCACAAAAAGACAAGATAGTGGTGTGCACTATCCAAAAAGCAAAAGGTAAATGACGAGGTGACTACCATACATTGGTGGATAAGATTGTGTACTAGACGTCTGTTAGGAATTAGTTAGGATAAGATAACAAAACATGCAAACTATGTATGTTAGCCATGTGGCATAGTTTGGATTTCGGACTTTTTTAGTCCTACAATATATAAAGCAAGGAGAGGTCTTGAGAAGACATCTTTCATCTTGGAAGTCATTCAGGAGTCATTGCCTTCAGTGTTACAATGGTATGAGAGCAGGCTTATTGTTCCTATAAGTGTGGATCACCCTCTTGGAAGAATAGTTTGGGTTGGTACAATTATTTAAGGAGAGAGTGTTGGTTAGAGGCAGGCAGTGGTCATTGAGCTGCAAGTAGTGGAAGGGGGTTATGGATGGGGGAAATAGAATAGTACCGAGATTGCCATTTTTTAACCCTTTTCATGTCAAACTGTTATACATTGAGAAAGCAAGGTTGACTCAGTATTTGGTTTATCATTTTGGTGCCAACTTCATGGACCAAGTGATGAGATCTCAAGATCCAGTTATCTTATCTATAATCACCTACGATTTTACTTGGGATCTCACAATATACATTTCAGTTTAGAGATGGACCTCAATAGACTACCACTGGTGAGATTCAACACACGGTGTGAAATCTATTGTGTGTATCATCCTAAAGCTATATTTCGGAGCCTATTTATTAGAAATTTTGGAGAGTAGTATTACCACGAGATGATAGAATCATCTATTCCTTTTGTGTTGCCAATCTTGAGAAATTGGAGAGTGTTCATCTTAATTCTATACTAAGAGAGAGTGGACACACACGAATCATGGAGGACACTTTGAGAGAAATGATTCAGGAGTTGAAAGATTTGAGAAACACATTTGAGCAAAGCCAGACTCAAGTACAAGAGTAAGCTCAAGAATTAATAGCAGTCAAAACGAAAGGAATGAAAAATGAAAGAATGAGAGAAACTCAAATGGAGATAGAGACGTCACCATCAATGGTGGAGAGTGAAGAAACAATGAGAGCCCGTGCTCTTGAAGCCCAAGCGGCATAACGAACGAGAGATCTAGATTTTTAGACATCCATGATTCAGAAGATAACAAAAGCTTGTAAGATAGAACCTTACCGAGGTAGTCGAACCATGGGAGTTTTGGAAGGTTGGATTAAGAGAATGGAGTACTATCTTGCCTTGTTCAATATCAACTATCACATTGCACGTCTTTTTATTCGTACTTTGTTGTTGGAGAAAGCATCTTCTTGGTTTCAGGGTTGGATGATGGAGCTCAATGAGTCAGGCCAACAAGTTACTTGGAGTGCAATGAAACGAGGTCTTCTTCAAAATTTTCAAGCAGTTGATCCCATCATCACAACACGGATGAGGTTGTGGAAACTTGAACATAAGGGAAGTGTGGAGGACTACATTGAGGAATTTCGAGATCTTTGAATTCAGATATGAGATATGAGTGGAGCTGAATCCCTTGATTTATTCAAGAGAGGGTTGAAGAAAAAGATTCAAAAGGAGGTGATTCGGGACAATCCAAGCAACTTGAACGAGGCTATTGCTTGTGCACAACGAATATCCAACGTCTACCACAACGGTGGAGAGGTATCAGTTCCCACGAATCAAAACTATAGACCAATGCCTATGGAGTTGGGTAACATAAGGAGGAGAGAAGATTTCATTCCAAGGGGAGTGAACACACAATGAGGAGATCATCGCAACTCGAATCCTCATCGAGAAGTGAATTCAAGAGGAGGAGACGGAGTGGAGAGAAGACGAGAAATGAGGCAATGCTATAATTATGGAAGATTTGATCACATTACCATGAATTGCCGTACCCGAGTTCTAGCAAGAGGAGCTAGACCTCCCTATCGAAGAGCTCTCAATAATCTTGAAGGTGGAGACGAAGTGACCGATGGAAATCTAGGAAATGACCAGCACCTGTAACCTTGCCTCGCGGCCTTACAGGTTCGATGAAAAGGAGGAAAGGCGAGCGAAGGAAGCACAAACATGAGGTAAATGGTTTGAAAAAGAAGGAAACATGTTTGATTGTGACGGATGGCGATATAGAATGAGTAAAAGTGAGAGTATTGATTGATCTAGGAGCTAGAAAAAATTTCCTATCTCGATCTATTGCTATAAAGTTGGGATTAGCTTTAGAGAAAAATGAGAGTGAAAAGGTAGAGTTTTCAAACGGTCAAAACATAGAGCATTGAGAGCATTTATAGGAAAATGGAGTTGAAGATTAGGCAATACAAAGAATCATTGGAGTTGAGAGTAATTCGATTAGCTCGTTGTGATGATATTTAGTGTATGACTTGGATAGAAAAATATAATCCTAAGATAGATTGATGAAGGAAGGTAGTAAAAACTATCAATTGGAGGATCTTTGGAGATAGACTTAGATCATAACAAAAAAATTTACCTCTATACGTGATAGGAAGAACCGCTATCAATCAGAAAGATGTATGTTTTTTGGGCCTAATAGGAGATGTAAGCGCTCCAAAAGAGCAATCTTTTATACATGAGAAGTTAACTTCTATCTTGAATGAGTTTCAAGATGTTTTTCCAGATGATTTTCCTCCAGGTTTACCACCAAGAAGGAGAATGGATCACAAGATAAAGATCTTACCTGGAAGTTCTCCTCCTTATAAAAGTCCTTATCGACTTGCATCAAACGAGTTAGAAGAATGCAAGACACAATTGGAAGAGTTGTTGGAGAAAGGGTTTATCCAACCTAGTGTGTCATCATATAGAGTTCCAGTGTTGTTTGTGAAGAAGAAGGACGGCTCCATACGGATGTGCATGGACTATCGTGTTCTAAATCAACAAACGGTGAAAAAAAGTATCGATTACCGTGAATGGATGACTTGTTTGATCAACTTTATGGAGCTAAGTATTTCACGAAACTTGTTTTTTGAAGCAAATACAATCAGATCAGAGTGGCGGATGGAGACATACAAAAGACAACTTTTAGAACTAGATATGGACATTTTAAGTATCTAGTTATGTCATTGGGTTTAATCAATGCGCCTGTCACATTCATGTTACTAATGAATGATATTTTTCGTAAATATCTAGATAAATCAGTGATTGTGTTTTTAGATGATATCTTGATATATAGCAAGTCTTTACAAGATCATCAGAAACATCTGCGAGAAGTACTCCAAGTGTTGAGAGAAAATAAGCTGTATGCTAAGATGTCAAAATGTGAGTTTGGCAAAAGTGAAATAGATTACTTAGGCCATAGAGTTAATGTTGATGGCATCCAAGTCATGAGTGACAAAGTGGAAGCCATTCAAAATTGGAGTGCTCTAGAGAATCAGACTCAACTACGTAGTTTATTGGGTTTAACCGGCTTCTATAAAAGATTTGTGGAAGCTTTTGCTCGTATTGCTCAAGCTTCAACAAATCTCTTAGGCCAAGGGCAGAAATGGCAATGGGGTATAGCTCAAGAGATTGCATTTCAGGCTTTGAAGGATGCGTTCTTACATGCACCAATCCTTAAATGGTATGAACCAAGTAGATCAACAAAACTTGCTATGGATGCATCAGGTGTGGTAGTTGGAGGAGTGTTACAATAGGAATGGAAAGATGGATGGCATCAAATTGCTTTCTTTTCACAGAAATTTTTGCGAGCAAAATTATCATACCACAAAGGGAGGAGTTAGCCATTGTGTTGGCTACTAAACATTGGAAGCACTATCTCGGAGATAAGGAGTTTGTGGTTGAGACAAACCATAAGCCTTTGGTTTATTTAGAAATTCAAAAGGACCTCTCAAAGCGGCAGATTCATTGGGCTAAATGGTGATAGCGTTTTAACATGAAGATTATGTATGTGGAGGGAAAGAAGTAGCTTGCCGATGCATTGACATGAATGCCATGCATTAATCACATCACGGAGATGAAGATTCACTCTAAATGGTGGGAGAACCTGAATAGAGCTACCAAGGAGGATGAGGAGATTGCACAAGCCCTTCAGCAACATTTAGAATGGGGATTGGCGTTCTATAAGGGAAAGATTTGGATATCCTCAGATGTTGCTCTCCGTACAATAGTGTTCGAGGAGGCTCATGATTCAACTATTGATGGCCATGTAGGAGTGGAGAAGACCATTGAAGGCGTCCAAAGGGTATACTTTTGGCCAAAACTAAGAGAGGACATCATCAGCTATGTTCGAAGTTGTGTGGCTTGTCAACAAAATAAGGCTAGCAATCAGAAACCAGCAGGTCTACTACAACCTCTACCAATACCGACTAGAAGATGGAAGCACGTCAGTATGGACATTGTATGTGAGTTACCAATGACGTCTACGGGTTATGATTTGATAGTCGTTTTTGTGGATAAATTGAGCAAGATGATTCAAATTAGGCCCACAACAAAGACTTGTACTACACTTGAACTTCCTCGAATTTATATGGATGCAGTTTTTGCTCAACATGGTTTAGCTACAGTTCTCATCACCGATAGGGGCACTCAATTTACTAGCATGTTTTGGAAAATCCTATTTGGGCTATTCAAAACAAAACTAGCCATGTCCACATCTTATCATCCTCAAACAGATGGGCAAACTGAAAGAGCAAACAGAACTATTGAGGACATGCTTAGAGCTTTCACTTTGAAAGAGCAAGAAGGTTGGGATGCACTTTTACCCTTGATTGAGTTGGCTTATAATAACTCAATCAATGCATCCACAAAAGTCAACCCTTTCTTCTTGATGTATGGAGAACACCCCATCATACCATCTAGTTTGGTGAATGTAGGTCACATGCAGGAACCATCAACCCAAGTTGAAGTGGTGAACAAGTTTGTGGTAGGAGTCCAACGAGGAGTGCAGAAAACAAAGCAAAAATTGGCCATTGTCCAAAATTGGCAAAAAAAGATGCAGATGCTCATCGACGACATGTGAAGTTTCAAAAAAGTGATCAAGTGTGGTTGTCTACTAACAATTTGTCATTAATAGGGGTTCAAAAGTTAAGTCCAAGGTTTATTGGACCTTTCTTGATTGTCCAATGGATTGGAGAAGTTGCCTACAAGTTAGAGTTACCAACACACATGAAAATACATTGTGTTTTTCATGTGTTTCTCTTAAGGAAGTATACCCCACGATCTCATTCTTTTGGCAACCCACATCAACCTCCTCCTTTACCAGCCATGATTGATGGTGTTGAGGAATATGAGGTTGAGAGAATCCTCAAGAAATGGACAAGAGTTCAATGGAACCCAAAAGTGGAATATCTAGTCCAATGGAAAGATTATCCACTTTATGAAGCTACTTGGAAACCATTGGCAAATCTTACAAATGCCAAGATACTTATAGAGACTTTAGAGTCTTCTTGCAATGAGGAGTTTGCGACTTAAATGGTGGGAGATTTGTAACCAATCTTGGTTAGCCATAGTTAGTTTAGCCAAAGCGTAGAGTGATCACATGATCACAAAAAGACAAGATAGTGATGTGCACTATCCAAAAAGCAAAAGGTAAATGACGAGGTGACTACCATGCATTAGTGGATCAGATTGTGTGTTAGATGTCTGTTAGGAATTGGTTAGGATAAGATAAAAAAACATGCAACCTACGTATGTAAGCCACGTGGCATACTTTGGATTTCGGAATTTTCTAGTCCTACAATATATAAAGCAAGGAGAGGTCTTGAGAAGACATCTCTCATCTTGGAAGTCATTCCGGAGTCATTGCTTTGAGTGTTACAATACCTTACATCAAGACACTTTATCCGAAGTTCAGGCATGTGACAAGAAAGAATAACAAGGTGGCAAATATGTTGTCAAGAGCTAAATATGAGGGAGAAGAAGAAATGATTGATGATACTGATGAAATAGAAATGACATTTTATTTTGTGGCTCATCAACAAGGAGTAACACAAAGTTTGGAGATATTTTTGGAGGATTTGTATGAGGATGAGTGGTCAGATATTAGAAAATATCTCAGCACATTAGCACGACAAAGCAGTTGGAGTGATCATGAATTCAAACATGTAAGAAGGAAGACCTACAACTACATATTATAAGATGGATACCTATGGA
The DNA here is from genome assembly GCA_014180765.2 of Marchantia paleacea. NCBI lineage: Eukaryota > Viridiplantae > Streptophyta > Marchantiopsida > Marchantiales > Marchantiaceae > Marchantia > Marchantia paleacea. The sequence goes on from MUAA02000127.1 coordinate 71,620, forward strand.
AGAGACCGAAGTGGAAGGATGACATACCACAACGTGTGATTTGTGGAAAAAAGGCTCAACAAGAGTTGATGTGTGAGTTTCATGAAAGCTTATGGGCATGCCACAAGGGGATATATCACACTTTTATGAAATTGAAAGAAAGATATTGATGGAAAAACATCTACAAGGATGTGGTAGGATTTGTGGAGACTTGTGTGACGTGTCAAATGTATTCTATAATCCGACACCATGATAGTTGCATCCTACATATCCACTCGCTATCCATTACAAATGGATTGTGGATTTGGTGGTCATGCCGATGGGGTTAGGGCAGAAGAGGTATCAGGTGTTAGCAAGGGAGGATCTATCCAATCAAGTGGAGGGAAGAGCACTATGATTAAAAACAACAGAAGGGGTTTGCACGTTTCTTTGGGAGAATGTTGTCTATCGTTATGGATGTGTTGGGAAGATAACCGCTATCGTGTTTTGACACAGTTGTTATGAGAAGATGATGACATGTGTCATCTTCAGAGCTATTGTCATGACGTCGATACTTTAGGTTAGGGTAATAGATGACATTGTAAGGTTGTAAAGAGTTGGCAAGATCTAGACACATCATCTTGCTAAGGACTAAGGAGCTTATCTAATTGAAGTGGAGTCCACATATGACATGGATAGAGGACAACGTGATCCTCCAATTGTATCAATCTCGAGTCCATTTCTGATCAACATCCATTCATCGTGATCGCTTTCGGGTATACTTAGCCGGTTTCAAGTTGTCAATTTATCTCTTATTAATGACAACTCATAATGTGTATAGGATGTCTAAGTAGTGTGTTTAGGATAGTTGTAAAGCTATGAGTTAAAATGGAGCTAATTTGGCCACACTAGAGGTCAAAATAGCATTCTCCATTCCCATTGGTCTAGTAGTTTTGACCAATGAGGGACTAGGGTAATTTTTCGAGGTTTTTAGGGATTTTGGAGATCTTCTAGGAGGGGATTTGAAAATCTAAGGATACAATTGGAAAGCTGACGAGACGAGCTACAATGTGGGCTCAAGAATGGATGGATTTGAAGGATTTGTCACACTGAAACGGTTATTCAAAGTTAGAGGGAGAAATTTAGACCTTTGAGTGTATTTGGAATGTGTCTGAGAATCTTACGAGGGTTTTGGGAAATTTGAGTCAACAAAGATACATTTTATGACTCGGGCTTGTATTTTGATTGAAGTTTTGACTCGATTGGATGAGTTTTGAGTATAGAGTGATAGGTTGAAGTTTGTGTATAAAGTCAAAGTTGCAGGATTGCACTGACTATCACAAAGTTAGTACATCAATCATATCTTTTGATATCAGAAAGTTTTGTCAAAAAAACTTTCAAGATTTGAAGTTTGGATGATGAGTGATCTTGTCATGAAATTTGAGAGCAATTGAAGTCAAGGATTGAGATATGTGATGGGTTTTGTACATAGGGGTTTGCATATCGCCTTGTGATACAGTGTGGAAATCAACAATTAATCTGAGAGATCTAGAAAAGAAAAACATCTAAAACTTTCAGAGAGGTTGAAAGGGTTGGGTTTAGGGTTTTTTCTGCAATTTTAGGAGCAATCATGCATGAGAAGGTTACTCATCATCCGAACATCAGCTCTGAAAAGTTTTATTGATAGAACTTTCTAGTATCAAAAGATATGATCGATGCACTAAGTTTGTGATAGTCAGTGTAATCCTGCAATTTTGACTGCTTACACAAATTTCAAACTATCACTATGTACTCAAAACTCATCCAATCGAGTCAAAACTTCTATCAAAACACAAGCCTGAGTCGTAAACTGTAACTTAGTTGACTCAGATCTCCCAAAACCCTTGTCAGATTCTCACAAACACTCCAAATACACTCAAAGGTCTAAATTTCACTCTCTAACTTTGAATCACCGTTTCATAATGACAAATCCTTCAAATCCATCCATTCTTGAGCCCACGTTATAGTTCGTCCCGTTAGCTTTCCAACACTATCCTCAGATCTTCGAATGTCTTCCAGGAAAATCTCCAAAATCCCTAAAAACCTCGAAAAGTTACCCTAGTGCCTTCATTGGTCAAAACTCTTAGACCAATGGGAATGGAGAATGCTATTTTGACCTCTAGTGTGGCCAAATTAGTTCCATTGAAACTTAGAGCTTTACAACTACCCTAAACACTCTACTTAGACATCCTATACACAATATAAGTTGTCACTAATAAGAGTTAAAATGACAACTTCAAACCGAAAGTATACCCGAAAGCGATGAGGATGAAGACACCGAATGTTGATCAGAAATAGACTCGACATTGGTACATCCGGAGGATCATGTTGTCCTGTATCCATGTCATACGTCGACTCCACTTCAATAAGATAAGCTCCTTAGTCAGCAAGGTGATGTGTCTAGATCTCTCTAGCTCTTTATAGCCTTACAATGCCATCTGTTATCATAACCTAAAGTAGCACTATCATGACAATGGCTCTGAAGATGACACATGTTATCATCTTTTCATAGTTGCCACGTCATAACACGACAACGTGTGACAGGGTTGTAACATTTGAACCCTTTGTGAGTACCCAATGAAAATGCATTTTCAGCTTTTGGATCAAGCTTTGTTCATAGCTCATCCGGCACATGTACATAAGCAATGCATCCAAAAACTTTGAAATGTGACAGATCTGGTTTTCTGCTAGAAATCTTCTCTTCGGGTGTCACATCATGGACTGCAATAGTAGGGGTCCTGTTCATAATGTACACAGCTGTAGACACAACTTCAGCCCAATAACAATGAGGCATGTTCTTCTCAACCATTAGTGCTATTGCAACTTCTGCAATGTGCCTGTTCTTTGGCTCAGCAACACCATTTTGCTGCGGAGTGTACCTGAAGGAAATTTCCTCTGAATTCCATGCTTTTTCAGAAACCTGCTAAATTCATTGGAGAAGTATTCTCCCCATCCATCTGACCTCAGGCACTGCACAAACTTTCCTATCTGTTTTTCAACCATGGCCTTGAAATTCTGAAAGTGAGTAAACACCTCACTCTTCTCCTTCATGAAGTATACCCATACTTTGTGAGTGTGGTCATCAATGAAAGTAACATAAAACCTGCATCCACCCATAGATGCAGTTTTTGCTGGACCCCACACATGTGTATGTACCACTTCCAATGCATTGCTGCTTACATGCTTATCATGTGGAAAAGCCCCTTTTGCTTGCTTTCCAAAGTTGCATGCTTCACAAACTTTCTGCATATCAGCAACTTTGAACATTGTCAAACCTATTACAAGCTCTCGACTTTGCATTGTTTTCAGCCTATGAACATTTACATGTCCAATTCTTTTATGCCACATTTCAACATTTGCAACAACACCTGAACCCTGTGCAAGCATTGCAGCATTCTTCTCGGGCACAATTACATCAAGAGAAAACATTCTGCCCACTTTCTTTCCTTGCGCAACCAGCTTTCCATCCTTCTTGTATTCTTCTACATAGAAGCCGTCTGCATTAAACCATGCCTGCAAACCCTGTTCGACCATTTGCCCAACAGAAACTAAGTTCTTTGTGATGTTGGGAACATGAAGTACATCAGCCAAGTACTTTACATTGCCATCCTGTAATGAGAATGGCACATTTCCTTTATGCGCAATAGGGTGTGCAATGTCATCCCCAGTTTCTACATAACCAGGATTTTGCAAAGTTTGAAGTTCTTTGAACCATTCTCCATGGCTGGTCATATGATTCGAAGCACCCGAATCTACATACCATACATTTTCACCATACTTTGCTACATTTGCAGACATAGTATTCATCATGTGCTGCATCACAAAGAGCCTTTCTGAATCATCTGTATTTCTGCTGGTAGACTCATAGTTGTTTTGCTGTCTTCCACCACCATGATTTCTGGATGGACAGTGACACTCAAAGTGACCTGTTCCTCCACAACCCCAACATTCTGTGTTATCATTCTCTGTCTGATTTCTCTGAAAATTTCTGAGACCTCTCCCCCGCCTATGGACTGTCCCCGTCCACAATTGTTTGATCCCTGCACATCATTTGACTGCTGCTGCTGGCTTTGAATCTGGTTGCCATGGTCACGACCGCGTCCTTGACCTGCACCACGTCCTCTACCTCTACCTTTGTTAGAGAAGAAGACCTGCTCAGAATTGCTATTTCTGCCTTGTGAAGACGATGCATCTTCACCAAGGTTCTTCTCTTCAACAACCAGCATAGGAATCAAATCTGCAAAATTGGGAATGTTTTCCCGAGTATGAATGGATGTCTTGAACTGTTTGTATGCAGGTGTCAAGCCACGCAAGCATACCTCAAGCTTATCATCATCCTCTACTGTAACACCAATAGAGGCGAGAGATTTGCATATGCCTTTGATCTTCAGGGTGTAATCATTGATAGACAAATTCTCCTTCTTTACTGTGTTCAGCTCATTCTTCAACTGCAACTTCCTTGCCTTTGTATTTGTAGTATCAAATGACACTAACTTGTTCCAAGCCTCCTTAGGTGAAGTGGCATCATGTATATGCCCAATCATGCTATCTTGCACAGTGACAGATAGCCAATACATGACCTTTCTTGCTCCCTGGTTCCAATCCTTGACTGCCTTTAACTCTGCAGGAGTCGGATTTGCTTCAGGTAATTCGTGTGGAGCCTACTCGTCACTCTCAATGTAGTCCCAACATCCCTTACCCATCAGGAAATTGGTCATTCTAAACTTCCAAGCATGGAGGTTGTTCTTGTCCAACTTCTCACTGATAAGTCCACTAATGCCATCATTGTTGGCCATATCTGCAAGTAGTAAAAAACCTGCACAATGTACTCACAAGTCTGCAGCGGTGCCCAATATACACAGTATGTCATTGCTAGTTACCACAATAAGCATACATACACCCAACAACACCTGCAACACTCTTATGCAGCGTGTGCACTATCTGTATGCACAAATCTGGTCTCTGCATTTTGAAATTGTCAAACCTGCAGAAACCCGAGGAGCACGCGAGCGCACTCTATCTCAAATTCGGAGGTCCAGATGAACCCAAAATGCAGTTGCGGCCACATAGTTTCAATACAAAGTACTACACATCTCTCCAAGCCACACAAGCTTACGAAGACAGCTCCTCAATCCGAGCTTCTTGCCGAGACCTCCCGAATCATAACCGCCAAAGATGTAGTAGGACACAAGGGGGAAGAGATGGTGAAGCTCTTACCCTAAACTGCTTCTCCTGCTTGCCGCTCATAGCTCCTTAGCCACACCTGGCTCTGATACCATGTAAAGAGATTGAGAATGAGAGCTTGAGCTCTTGAAAGCACACACACACATACACATGAGTGTACACAAGGAAGGAAGGCTGAAATCTTCTTCTTCTTCTTCACCACTACAATCGATAAGCAAGGTCTACAAAACATAAAGGCAAAGTACAAACATAACTAGAGTATGTACAATGGTCCATGTGAAACCGCTAGTGAGTGACTGGCCGGATAGGTATGCCATCACTCTCGGTAGGTAGATCCGTCGGTGAAGTCAATATGTAGTATCACTAGCAAGGATCCTCATATCCGCTACACGTGCCAATGATGTATGTTGGTGGGGAATCAGCTAGGTGGATCATGAGTTGAGCTTGATATCTCAACAACGATGCATATGGTGTGACAACACTGATGATGCACGAAGGGATTGTGGAGATTTTGCACGCATGCTCTAGAGTGGAGACATTTTTTGGAAAGAAGAGAAGGTAGCCCTTAAGGACATTAGAGTAAACATTCAAACCAATTTTGATAAAGGAGGGATGAGAAAATTGGTGTATGATTATCATAGTGCACATGCTGTGGCATGAATTGAAGCTCTTAGCTATGGTGCTAAGGTCAGAGAAGCAGGAGAGGAGTTTGAAGGCCACGTACCGCTTAATGGTCTACAGTCAAGTGCTCTCGCTACAATGAAGAAAAGGAAGGTAGCTAGAGAGACTCTTCTAAGAAAAGCACCGGAAATTCGTGATACTAATGGATGGGAAGATCCAGTAGAAACCATATCAATTCATGCTTATATTGCTAAGACTCAATATCAAGCATCGGTGGAAGAGAAGAGACGAAGGGAAGAGGAGGGTTCTGAGAAAGGACTCTCATTGAAGAGGGTGGCTAGAGAGCGTATCAGACCTGATACACCTCTCCCACCTGATGACACTATGGAGGAATCAGGTCCTTCAAGGTCGGAGGAAAGAATCAAAGTGGGTGAGAGGGACAAGGGGAAGGTACCAGCTTACAAACTACAATATGATATTGAGGCGGCAAGAGATTTAAAGGGAGTCTTGGAGGAGACGATTTTGAATGCCAAGGTAGAGTTTACCTTGAGGGAAATACTTGGAATAGCAAAGAGGGAGTTTCATGATGTTATCATTGATATCATCAAGAGGAAACGACGGATTTCCAATGAGACTACTCTACTTCATGCGATGGGAACAAAGGTATCAAGGGATGAAGAAGATGCAATGGTAAAGTGTTGTGGATTGAAATCTCAGAAGGTTTGCTTTGGGGATGAGGCCAAGGGAGAAGATGTGAAGATGTCTAGCCACTATACCCGATCGCATTGGGCAAGGATGACTACTGAAACCCTTGTGAAGCTAGAGGATCTCAGTGAATCGGTGTTAGCACTAATTGATCATGGATCGGAGATCAATATAATATCGAGAGAGCTCTACAGGAAGGGGAAGTGGCCTATGGACACCAATCATGGTTGGGTGATTAGGGCAGCTAACAATACTAGAGGGGACTTGTATGGAGTGTGACATGATATTCCGGTGAAGGTTGGGGATGTAGTAGCTGAGCAGAATTTCTTCGTGCAAGACTCTCCATCATACCCATTGATTCTTGGGCAGCATTACATCATAGCACTTAGGATGGAGACAAGAGTGCTTGATGATTGATCGGCATAGGCACGAATTCGCAGCCAAGATGGGAAGCGGTTAGTGCAGTTTCTAACAATTGTAGCAAATCATGAGAGAAACAAAGCACAGTTGAGAGAGGAAGCTTTCCCAAAATCTGAAGATTTTGAGGATTTTGGAGAGCGATTGCAAGAAATGATTTCATATCTCGTCAAAGAAGTCGAGACCATAAAATCCGTAGCTGAACTTCCAGATTCGAGATCACTGGCCAGTGGAGAACAAAGGATACGTTTTTTTCTCGTGTACCGCTGATCTTTTTCTTTCCTGGTGGCACCAAAAAAACATCCGAATACTTCAGCAACCATCATTTCATTAGATCCGGTTACTCAGTGGTCAGAATCTCATTCCCAGTTAGCGCTTAGGCATAGAATAAGACCGTGCTATACTACGGTAGTACAGAGACCCGTAGAATTGTGTATGAAAACGATCATTAGGAGTAGGCATGCATATGGTAGTGTGTTTCAGAATCCAGCTGGTGATGGTTTCAAGTATTCAGAAACAATGCACATCAACGACCTGTAGCTAACCATCGTGTTATGAAGTGTATTGGAATATTGGAATTGTTCTCAGTGGATGCACTCATTCTTCAAGTTGTCCAGACTCCAGACCCCCCGTTCTATGATGCCTCACAGACGCAGCAATGAGAGCCCGAACAAACCAACCTTGTAACGTTTTTGGAGATTCACAGAGCGCAAATTTCACTTGCACTCACGGTTGCGGTGAGAAGACGGCCATCAGGCTAGAACTAGCACTCCCCGTCGCAGTGGACAGTGTTGGACCTCCAGAGTGGATACTTGCTATCAAAGACTGAGAGCACCGCATTCCCGTCAATCTGAACTCGGAGAATCATGTTGGTCCAGCAGTCGCCGTCATTTGCCGTGCAGTAAGTTGCGCTGGTCCACAGAGCTTCGTCTGTAGCCACATTGCTGACCTGCAGGTCCCCGTACAAGGTATTCACGGCATAGCAGGTCTCGGCCTGGCCGACTGCATCAGTCGCCCAAAGCTGTTCTCCGTTCTGCGCATCATATAATACCGAGCTGCATGATCAGGTAGAATCTCGCGTTGGGAAACCAGATTTTATCCGTGGGGTTCAACCATTGCAGACCGCGAGTGGACTGCCCATCGACCCAGGGACGGAACGACGTCATCAGAACAAGGCTGAACAGATGGTAATCTCCACTTGGATCGATGGGAAATTTTCTTCTCCACTGCAGGGACCTTATGTCGTCGGTGACATTGGCCCTCAGAGCCCGGAAGGTTTTCGACCGCTGCTCTGAGCATACTCGGAAGATTTCACTCGTCAGAAGGATTGTATTGAACTATATTATGAGTAGATGGATGCGATTGACTGGTATCACCGAAGCTCTGATGTTGATCGGATGGGCCGGAGGTGTAACGACCTCCCGCTGACTCCAGGGCCCATCTGCACCTACAGAATGTTTCCTGGAGTTTGTACTTGCGCTCGAGTTCAGCATGATCCAGTTCAGATATCGGTGAGAGCGCTACTGAGATTTGGACTTCCATTCTTCTTCATGTGAATGACTGTAGGACATATTTCCCAGTGTGATACTATTGGGGCCTAGCCCCATGTTACCGGTTTGGTTCCATCCTTGTACGCTTTGATGGGGTCTTCCCATCTGTTTTGATGAGATATCGGAGATGCACATTCGAATGAATGTAATCTGGCCTTTCAGTCCCATGAAAAAGTTCATGATACCGACTGCAATTTCATACACAAATTCAAGCTTTCAGTTCACCGATACTACACCTTTTCGTTTGAATTTGTAAATGCTCCTTCGGGTGTGCTCTCCATAGCATACTGAATATATGTGAGCTATATGCTTGGTACCCTCCATATCTGCGGCAAAGAAAATCAGAGTCCGCAGAGCTGGAAGGCTGTCTCTGAGCAATTCAGCCTTGAAACTACCACCGAATATGACAAACCTTTGCCCAGCGTTTGAGTGAACACAAGCCTTGGACCTGTGCACGATGGGCTGTGGACACACAATTATTTTCTTGTGAGCACAATCGGTTAGTTGCATCTGACGATTATAACGAGTCTTCTCAACATTTATAACGAGTGTAACTGTGTGACAATGGCAAAGCACAAAGTTGAACCTTGGACTAACAAGCACCGAAGTAGCTTACATTGATCTACATTAATTTCGGGATTACGTTCTAATTACTTCTCCTCAAGACCGAGTGACCAATCGGCATACATTTTAGTGAAGGCCGATAAAAGGCAGATAGAAGGCCGTTTCTGTTCCAAAATAGACATAGACAATCAGTTTTCCTTTGTAGGTCTAGAGATATGAGATCTGAAAAATCATGAGTAATTTGAATCAAAGTCGAGTAGCTAAAAATGTCTGTATGTAGAAAGAAGTTTATGAACAAGACTATGTACAATATTCTTGTCCATATGTACAAGAATATGAATAATTTTTAAGTAGACTTCAAGAATGAATGATCAACAAAAATCAAGTCAAAGAATACTGCAAGGTGAAATCAAGATTGGAGAAAGCAATTGAACTATGATAAATAATCAAAACTTCCTAGACCTACGCACAAATACAAAATGCGTATTTTGCAAGTGAACTTGAAGAGAACATAAAATCTTTACGAAAACTGACTTACCTTCCGCGTTATTGTGTTACGTTCACTTCCTTTTTTTCGCCACTCTCTGGATAGCGTAGAGTGCGTGACTGACTTTAGGTTTCAGTTCTTCATCTCGAGCTTCGAGATTCTCTACCACCCGTTCTGACGCCACACCCACACACTATCGCTTCCACCTCTATAAGACTCACAGATTTGCAGATCTGCACGTCAATATCAGATGTCATCCTCTCACAATGTCTTCATTTCTCTATTTCTGAATTTTTTTTCCTCCGCCTCGCACATTGTCTATCATGGTTACCCAACGTCAATATCTGGCTAACATTTCCTTAATGCCAAAATACAAAGAAGCTATTTATTCACTTGAGAAACTGAAGTTATATTAGTCTTGAAAGTGTGCATCACACCATCGCCCATTAGAATTTACTTCACACTTGTAAGCCGTGAAGATTGCCTGACTTCGAGCATCAAATTCAATTCCTTCTGTTTAGGTTTCTGTAAACCAAACATCGTCAGGTAGAATCTCAAAAAATGCAACAAAAATGAGCGCAACGATGAACCAGCTATTTTCAAAGCCAAAAGTATTGAGCAATGAGCAAAACTAACATTTGAGGAGATTATTATACAAATGGACACTAAGATCAACCAAATATCTCACTGTAATCTTCTCTAGTTTATGATCTCTTCGATGATTGCAATGGACAATCAAAGATATGAGGATTCGCAAATTTTCAGGTCCCACGCAGCTCCTGCGCTCCCCTAACATGCTGACTGTACATGTATTTCAAACACATTGCAGTATATATTTGCGTTTTGAAGCATAGCACAACAGATATAAAATTTGTATACTCAATCCTAAGCATACGAAAAAGATCTGCAAATGCATTTTTTTCTACACATATATGAAAGCTTCAATTTTGCCACATGAAAGACAGAAGACTAAAGTTAAGAATGCTTTTCTCGGTCTACATATTCCAATAAAAAATTTGCCCAACATCTCGAAGACAAAATTGGATTTATTCACTTTCAAACATCAGAAAAGGCCTTGATCATTTATCTACAATTCTTTCGCGTACAAAAGAAGGATCAAAATCAAACGCCTACCTTTTGTCGAAGGACTGCACATGCTGACACAACTTCAAAAAGTTGCATATGAAAACGACTTATCGAAGCTCTAGACCGACTAGCTACATATCTTGTGATTCTTGATAGCTGATTCTCTACATTTTATGCAGAGCCAAGAATATGCCTGAGTAATACTATTCGTCCTTTTATAGACAACAGGATACAAAGAGAAGTAGTCGGAAATTTTGTTTTGCAACTTATCTCGAAGATGTTCTTGCAAATATTCCCATGCTTTTTCATGCTTTTTTAGGTCAACTACATTAGTTTGACTCATTCTTTGAGGTTCAACAACGTCCAAGAGACTGGACATGGACATTGTAGCTAGAGTGAGGTGATGGTTTTCTGAAATCGGCAGATCTGGCACTAAGACCCCTAGACTGGTTGTTACATGTATACCAAGTTTCATAAGACACCAGAGAGCTTTCAGGGAACTTCTTGCAATGATTCTAAGCTTCTCACAATTTTCTTTTCCAACTGTCAGATTAAAACCGCGCTGATCAGCAACTACATGCATTCCATCTATGTTCTCGCAATGAAAATGAAGGACAAGTGGTTTTCCAATATTTATTGCTGCTGTGATTCGATGGCCCATGGTAGCATCCTCGTTGGTAAAGTACGGTCGGCAAGGAAGCTGATGTGTTGAACCCCATACTCCACTAGTGCGATCCACATCCTTGATCAGTTGAAGGACGTTGTGGTGAGTACTCTTCTGAACATTTTTGAATGTTGAAAGGTTCTTCATGATCACTCCAATATTTGACGAGATTTCATCGACTTTGACCAGCACCTTCTTCACATCCGCACCAACCTCTTGTATCATACCTTCAAGCCTCCTCCGCTCGCACAACCCGTCTCCTGCCATCCTGTCCTCCACTGTTGGTCCTCTTGGAAATTCCCTCAGCAGATCCACATTTCCCAAACTTAGACTTGTACCATCAATTTCTTCTAGTACTTGCTGCCACTTTTCTGACTTCTTGATGAGATTGTCAGCTTCAATCCTCAACCATTCTTGAACCTCCACAATATCTTCTGGTGACAGAAGATCAATTGCTGCTTCACATTCTGAATCCAACGTGGTGCCACTCTTCTTCTCCCAAGTATGATGATACAAGTTTTTTGTGATGGAATTCATGTCCTCCCCTGCAATTCTTATTGACTGCTTCAATTTCTCCTTCAGTTCTCCCCTTGACACGCTCTGATCCTTGCGTTGTGCGCATGGTGTACGTTGTTTTACACATTCCGTCCTCAGGATGTCCACAACTAGACTCACTCCAGGAGAGCCCTCAGCAGACGCACAGAACGCAAATAACTTTTCAAGGATGTGCTGCTTGACAAACATCCAAACCATCTCTCTTGACTTGGTGGACCTGATCATCACATCAAAGAAACTTCCATCTGCACTATTTTCTACGATAACATCGTGGCAGTCGTGAAGTATAGAAATCAGGTTGTACTTGCAGCTGTACATGAATCCTGCCTCATTTTTCATCGATCTCCACAATGTAATCTTCACGTCAGAGACAACCAACATGCACTGATTAGTCGCAAAAAATCTACAAACAATGCTTCAGAATAATACAATACTTCAAATCTCATGATTTTTTAATGGAGAGGTTCAAGCCTGACGTAGCATACCTGGAATTTGGGGAAAAATCCAGTGGACAAAAACGTCCGCCTCGGATCTTTGCAGCGAATTCGAAGACCCATATATACGGACAACTCCTTATCTGTGGCAGCCCAATTCCATTGCAGTTGACTATTACTCTCCACCTTGACCAGTGTTGGTACAAAGAACTGCGACTCTCCGTTTATTCCTGACACCTTAAAACAAAGGTCTAGACTTTCCAGCACACTTTGTAGGGTCATGTGATCGAAACCAGTGTATCGATCCGTTTGTAGACGCTGAAGGAGGTGATCATCCACAAATGTGTTGAATTGAAATTGGCTCAAGAACCCGTCACTCGAAATCGGATATTCTGCTCCCGAATTGGACTCTGCTGAATGTTCAAAACCATGCCCCATGCCTATCAAGCGTCCTAGAAACACATTTGTAAGCCAGTTGGGATTAGCTACCAGTAGATTTGAGTCGCGAAGCCTAATAATGGTTCCAGCGTCCTGGAGATAGGAGGCTATAGCTTGCAAAGCTTTGAAACGGTTGGGAGCAGGAAGATTCTGAAGCAGACTCTTCAAAGCGGGGTGCGCTTCAGTACATAGAGTGGACAACTCATCATGCGTGATGACTGGTCTTTTCTCATTCTCTAAGGCCCACTGTAAAATACGCTGGCTCATTCGGCAGCATGCTTCAGGAACCGAGAAGAGTTTTTCAGTGAAAAGATCCTCCATCGTGCTATAAATCTGTGTGACAATTGGCCGCACGTCCTCCTTATGACGAGCATTGACACAATACACTGTGGGATGTATGTTCAAAACATCACTAAACTCCAGGTGTAGTTTGGACACAATCTGCTCTGCCATCTGAATGTAGTTGGAAACCCGCGTCTGTTCTCTCAGCCCGGTCTTCTTCTCCGTCTTGTCCTTGTGGGTCAGGACCACCATCACTGTCGGCAGATTGAATCCGGTCACCTCAGAGTTGGACGTGATGAACTTCAACCAGTAGAGAAATTCGTCTTTGAACTCTTCCTCCAAGTTTTGTTTCAGCTGCTTTCGATGTCGATCGTATAACGAGAAAACAAAAGCAAAAACGCAAGCTTTGTTGAGCTTCGGAAAAAGATACTGCTGAAGTGCTCTAAAGATATCTTGTCCACCCAAGTCCCATAGAGAGACTTGCATCGTAGCATAATTTTTCAGGACATGAATTTCAATGCCCAAAGTGCGAGGTAACATCTTTTTCATGAACCGAGTGTACCATGGAGTGTACCATGGTGTGGCCAACTGCAATGAGCAATGTGCCAGTGCAGTTTTTCCTACATGAGAACAAAATTAATTAGTTGCAGATAAGGTTTTGACCTTTCCATGATTCCAAGGGTTGTAGAAGTATTTTTCTGAGAATGACAAGAAATTTTTTATACATCCGAAGATAATCTAGAGTATTTTCCACATATATGCAGATATAGATTTAGTACAACAAAGCACCTCATCAATTATGATGGTTTATCTAAATTCTTCAAATAACAAATGCAAAATCATGAAGCAGAATTTAGATGTGCGGGTCGCTTACATTATCCAGGATGTCTTTTTTTATTTGTTTAAAAGAGATTAAATAGCAATGATCGGTTGGGGCAGAAATTGCAGCTTTTAGACTTTTGTACCTGCCATGGGCGTTCCGCACAAGAACACGCGGCCGCATGTGGGAGATGTCCAAGACGATGTTCCCAGAACTGCCCGCAGCTCCGCCAGATATGATTGTTGTCTAGCCTTGCATCGAAATGACTCATCTATTGCAGCTTTGCGTTGCCCATTATCTGTAGACCCACCTGTAATATCTACGGTTTTTAGAGTCGAGTTGATGTGAGATAGCGCCATCAACTCCCTGAACGTCATGTCATCCTCAAGTATCCTCCCTGGCACCGACAGCCTTTCAAGGCGTGTATTTTTTCTCAAAGATCTGAGAAGATGCCTCCATTCTCCTCCGGCTTCTATATCCAACGTCAGATCTTCTAGAAATGTGGTCTGTAACCAAGCTGTCATTGCCCTCCGTACAGGATCAGAAATGGCAAAAGAGCAGTTCTCACTAATTGTAAGGCGAAGAAATCTGAGGGTTGAGTTGGATCCCAGAGCTACGAAGAACGCAGCCCAATTGAGCTCCACACATTCCCATCGCTTTTCGTTGCAAAACGTTAAATGCAGCTCCTCCAAAATTCTAGCAGATTTGATAAACTCCACAAGCTCATTGAAGGCACCCAAATCCAGACCTTTTCCTGTGGGACTTGCGGCTTGATCTACCTGGAGAGACAAGCTTAAAACTCGAATAGAACAATTGGCACGTAGCGCTTCGAACAAATCTTGACTTTCGCAGGCCAGAAGATAAGATTCAAAGGCGTAAAGAGTGAAGTGAGATAAGAAGGTAGTGGTTCGGAGAAACTCTGAGAGTACTCCTAATCTCAACACCTGGCGACTCTTCACTATCCAAGTGTCGATTGTCAATCGGCGAACTGATTGGTTGGGGTGATCAGTTAGGAACGCCGATGCAATAAAACGACCCAATGGACATTGCTTTGATCCGCCGGTTATAGAGCCCTCTATGACCTGTGTGTTCCCACTGTTTTGAATCCCTTCGTCCTCCCACTCTTCCAACTCTGGAGTCAATTCTAACTCTTCCAACTCTTGATGCACGGCCACAGCTTCTCCCAACGCCTTGCCCGCAGCTTCAGCCATTGGCACTCTCCGAATATACAGACGTTTCAATTTGCTAGCCACTTGTAGAACCCTAGCAAGAATAGTGAACCCTTCCGTACCAATGTCAAAATAAAACCTCAGACGAAGCTCTGTGAGATTGGACACACCCCTCCACGTCAATGCCTCCGCTACTTGAGCCCAATGGGCCATCGACATCCCTGAACACCGGGCATAAAATGCCTCCAGATTGTCCATTCTGCGAATGACGTCTCCGAGTGGCCTTGCAGCAACGTCTTCCAATTCTGGACATTGTTCCACAATGGAGGGAAAATAGCCTTCCAACAACTGTAACCGTCTCGTGACTTTGCTGGACTGTAGCGGCAGGTGCAGTGCCTCATACTCCCGCAAAGAAATCTGGCCAAGAAAAGGAATACAATCAAACCTAGGATCAACAAGAGTGCAGTTGCTCCAGCACAGACCCAAGACGCCAAGAATCTTCAGCCGAGAGTCCTCCCAACAACCAGCGCTCAGTTGTCTCCCATAGTCCTCGGAGAAGACTAATTCTATTTGCCGTAGTATGTCAGCGGACAAGTTTAGCCGCTCTCGAGGAGCATCCTCGCGAGCAATTGCATCCAGTTCCTCCAGTAACTGCTCCACCTCGGGAGGCATTTGGAAGACTCTTGAACCGACCGGTGAAGTGCCTTCCACTGCATGATGGGAGTTGTGAGAACTTGGATCACTAGGAATCATGTAGCTCTCAACAGCATCCATTCCAATGACCCCCTCGGATTATAAAATGATCACGTGTAATCCAGAAGTGAATTCTCTGCAATTGAACGGAGTTTCTCTTTGCGATGACTTCACGCAAGCCGATCTTTGCCCTCACAGCCTATCCTTCGATCCTGGAAAGATCGTGCGCATGGAAAGTTGTAAGACATAACCCCATTTCTGAGGCTCTTATAGATTCAATTTTGAACTTTGCTCTAGAGAACAAAGTTCGAAATTGAACAACGCTCAAAGCCAACGCTACGCCCCAAAAATGGAGTAGCTGATCAACAAGGACAGAAATCTTCACGAATTCGAACCAAATGAAGCTGTAAGAGCCAATTCACTTCCCAACAAACGCGATGGTGGACACGCCGAACCAATAATGACCAAACCAACACTTTGAGCTTCCTTCAAAGGAGCTTTTTTTTTTTAAGTAGACATGTTCAGACCAGGAGCTGGCATGCTTTACTTGATCAAACTCACAACAGCATTCTTTGAACTCACATTCAAGCGTTTTCGCCTGCTGAATCTTACCTGGCTAGATGGATGCTGACATTCCAAACTCAGATCGTATTTCTCCTATCACTGAGCCAGTAGAGGTCTGCTCTGTTAGAAATCACATCAGGGCAAACGTCTTGATGTTGAGCTACTGTGGATGGATGACATATGAGATTATTATACAGAGGAATAATAATCTCATATGCTTTCAAACTACCTCATCAAGAATCTGAAAGCAGAATTTTCTGGATAATAATCTCAGATGCTCTGAAACTACCTCATGAAGATCCTAAAACAAAATTCTGATCTCGCAGCATGTGACTGTGTATCGTAGGTCAATGTATCTATGGATGTGGTAGCTCAAAAAGTTCAGAATCTCTTAAGGATGAATCAGGATCTTACAAGGAAAGGTGAGCCCGAATTGAACTAGGAGGTTGTTTTATTTCCTAGTAAATATTTTGCATGTTGATGCATCTGCACATTTCAATGGTTCATAACCTCAATTGTAACCTCAATTTTTGACTTCATAAGTAAACTATTGCTCTGAAAATGGATGTGATTCATTCTTTAATCCATGACTGATGTTGGAGATCCTCTGGATCGACATAATTCCAGTGATGCGATCATGGTTAGAGTCAAGATCTGTCTAATCACTAAGAGAAATCCAAAAAGATACCTGGAATTCAAATGCCTGAATTGATGCAGATCACTCCCGTGCAATTGTTTCAGGCTCGCCATCTCACCAGCTACATCAGCCTGCTAAATGCCAAAGACTTAAAAGTTATTACTGCCAGATGCATCTATTAGGATCAAAGGCTTCCAGGATTTCATTTCACAAGAAATGATTTCAGTCACATGTAGAAGAACTGAGTTGGAGGCGTCTTGGACCACTGAGTCTATGAAGTATACCCTATTTCTAAATATATGCATGTTCATTGTCAAAGCCCATGGATAAAGTATTTTCTTCCTCTTTAATCTACTTCCTTGAAACAAATGCGGCAGAAAGATTATTCACTTGTGCCATCCCATTATTGAAACTCGCCGAGGCAGCACATCCAAAATATGCATACCAAACATTGACACCTTGATGCTACGGAATGAACCTCAGCATAATTAAATGTTTTCCTATTCTCGAAGCTCAGCGGGGAATGTCAAGATGATGTATTTACCACATCTTATTTCCATCTTTAAACTCACATAGCACTGATGAAGAGAACAACTTTCTTATTTAATTCACAATCAGTCTCTATTTTTTGTTATTCTAATCAACTATGTTCACTAACCTTCAACTTTGATCTTACATGCATAAAACGATGCAAACTCAGCAAGCCAGGCCTTTTGGATCCAGACCTATCGCCGCACAGGATCTGTACACTTCCTGTCACATCAGAAACACAAGACCAGTGGAATCAATTGGAAACCTGCACATGTTAGAGTCAAGTGTTGTCTAATGCCAAGCTCCTTAAGCAGGAGCCGCTATCACCCCGACTGAGCAGAAGGCTATAATTCACAAGCGCGACGAGGAGGGAATGTTTTCCACGCCTTATTATTAAGTGTTCACTGGTGTGGTGTACAGTAATAAGGTACCTCTTAATTCTACCAGCTAATTACATAAACTTTACCTTGTACTGTTGGTAAGACTAATTACGGAGTTCACTGTAAGCTGGAAGGCTGTACTACTACAGGAGCGGTAGCTTGAGTCTACTTTGATGTCAATGTCTCAATGAACTCCAGTGGTATGCACAAGCTTTCCTCTGGTGGCTCGCTACGCGCTTGCCCTGTTTCGTGGTATAACTTGCAAGAACCCGACTTTTGCAGGATGGCCAATTTCTACAGGAACGCCTGCAAATTGGGAATGGAAGTTTCGAATACGCAGGAGATTGGTTATGTTCAGTGCATTCTCACGTCAATCTCGCTACACCTCCTACTCAACTTAGAAGATTCAGTACAAAGATGATTTGTATCGATGTCAGGTTCCATTGCATCAAATTCATCGTCATCAGCACCGAACGGTGGGCAGAGAGGTATTCTAACTTACAGAATCTGATTGTTGTCACTGGCGAGGGAGGACTGCTACCTGCTGACCTTCAATCTGGGGGTTCTATGGAGTCCACACTCTGCAGAGGCTAGACTGTCTGGACTCGATCTGCGGTGCACCCGACGCCATGGACGTTATTGGACGTTATTGGCCAAATCCTACCATGCACCAGCAACTCTCATTGCTACGAGCAGCCTCTTTCAACAGCGTTTCATATCGAAAAAACAAGCAATAGTCCCAACTCTTATCGGTGGTCAGAGTTCTCATTTGCTTACCACACGCTTTCTCGTCGGTCGCCCTTGTTGAGCTCTAACACCAGATCTGTCAAGCTCGTGATCATACCCTCCCCTTTTCGCTCTGACGACGTTCTCTGCCGAGCATGCTGCACGATATTAGTTCAGAATATGATATCCTACGGAAGGTATTGTGTGTCTCACTCCGTGCTTTCCAATCTGCGCCTTGTGTCCGAGCAATGATTCGAAGGTGCGCTCAAACGCAAGTCTATCTACCCAAATTTAAAGACTGCACCTCTCATCCACTTCCAAATGATAAGCGGTTGGAGTGCAAGCAATTTCCGCGCTTCCCGCAAATGGTATTCATCTCCAGAGTACAAATACCCGTAGAGATCTATAGGACCTGTTGAACTCCGCAGATCTCCATTCAAAATACAGTACTTACCAGAACTGCATCAACTTCTGTCCTGAGGTTCTTCAGACTGGCCACTGAAAATTTGATACTTCACGTAGACCCAAAATATATTGGTCGATGGTCATAATCGTGATGACTCCATACGATCCCGGCTTCGAAGAGACCGTTTCTAACTTCTGCGTTCGGACGGCGAATCGATCGCCTTCACCATCCCTTTCAGAAATTGGAAATTCCGAATGAACTTTGAGGCCTCGATTGGAATTAGCTGCTCAATCAACAGACCACCATTCACAATCTATCCGAAGCAGGCTGCAGAACATTTGCTCTTCAGTGTCTGGAAATAGAAAGCGAAAGCGAATGCTACTGTAACAGAATATCTTTTTATCTCAAAAAGAAATTTGTTTAGATGTAGCCACATCTAAACAACTTTCTGAAACGCAGAGTCTCAGAACGCGTGTTCCATAGACTGAGATGCTTTGCATTTGTCATTTTCTACCTTACTTGGTTGCTATTCGAACATATATTAACCATGATGAAAGAAAAGTTGACTGGAAACTGGGAAACTGGGACCCTGCATTTACTCAATTCAACAACTGCAAATCACGTTCTAGTGTTAAAAGTTGCTAAAAGTCTGACCTGCATGTTCTAGAAAGATGATATGACATGTATGAAACTTTGTGACGAAAGTCCAACCTCTGGGATTAATGTCAGACGCGCAATGGAATATTAAACGGAACTCCTTTGCTTGCCACTGAATTCAGGTGAGGCCACTGGAGAAAATTGTACCAAAAAATCCACCTGCAGAAAGTAGTTGAAGATGCCCAACAGTACTCGGTCCATTTGAAATAATAAAAGACTCTGGTATCACCAAGTGATATAACAAAAAGTGTTACAGTGGATAATCCACCCCCTGGGCCCACTAGCATCATAATAGTAAATATGTAATAATTCACGTTTAAATATGTAAAAAATCTATATACGAAATGAAAATAGGAATAAATGTATTTAACTTGATTGATTATTATGGATTACACCAACTATAGTTCTATGCAGTGCAATATATACATGCTCATAAAATAACCTATATAATATATTTAAGAAATTGATAAGCATGTTGTCTAGTATAGTTTACTCTCCCATGTATATGACTAAGTCCTAGTCTACCGTTTCATATAATTCGAAATCTAGAATAATAAATAAATGATAATTTTACATATCTTTATACTTGGACACTTTGGTTTTAACTCCACTTGCCACCTATCCATGAGTATGGTTATTCACCTCATCCGTAACAGTATCACATGTAATATACGCATCCAAAGGGCTGCCTCATAACCGGTAGAATTCTCAACGTAACAGGGAACGGGATCCACTGGAACCATCAGGTTTTCTGGGTTCATTGTTTTTGTTCTTCTGAGCTGAACCGCCAGGCGTTGGTACCAGCGGAATGGGACAATGCAATTTGCAGCTGCACAACCCCCTCAGGCTTTGGTTAAAACTTTCCAGATCATGAGGCACATACTAAATTATTGAGATCTATCATTGATTATAGCGAACAAGTTCAACTGGGACTAAGGAATCGGTTGCAGGGACTGCGCAGTTTCGTCTCATGCCTCCAAAGTCTCCGAGACCCTCTTCTCCACAAGTATATGGCCTTCTTTTTGAAGGGTGGGTCCACTTCGACATCGCTATCTGGCACCCTGTGACTCAACTAGATGACATCTCTTCACAATGTTATCGCCAGTATATTTTTCGGTCAACTAACATATGGAAGAAAAATCTTCGTAAAAAACAGAAGCTCGGGAAATAGTCTCGAAGCTATCCGGACTTGCATGTATTTGTGTAGCAGTCACTTCGTTTCGTGTGGTAAACAGTATTAATCAGAACTTAGATTCCTGATTAGATTTCAGCTCTCTATGACCTAGACGATCGAATTCCAGGTCTTAAGGCTCCTTTCTGCCCCTGTAACTGCTCAGGTTACAGCCGGCTATCGAATCTCTTCCCTCCTAATATACAGACGCACATAACCTCAGTCCAAACAGGCAGATAATCAATGGTGATTCTTGTTCTGCATCTTCAGCACTGGAGATGGATTCTGTTTGCATAAATTCTGAGTGGTTGTGCATCAAGGTCGATTGGCTCTCTTCGAATTAAAGTACACCTTGGCCCTGGAAAAGGATAGCTCTTTTGCATCTAGTAATTAGTTAGCTTCTTCAAAATTCTCCTTGATCCGTATGGTAAGCATATTCAAGTGCACATAACCTTTTGACAAATGAATAATCCAGCCATGATTTGTTCATAGTAAAGCTTGAAGATCTACAGTAATTAGTCAAATTCTGCATGGGAGTAGAATTTTAAAAGAATGAACGCTCCATCATTTTCTGAGGAAAATACTTCCTCACTTGTTTCAGAGGTTAGTTTTTCAGCAGTTACTTCTGGTTCCTCATAGTAAAAAGGCTGAGAGTAGCTTGGCTTTGAACAAGTCATATGTCTGTATAGGGCAAATTTTCCGACTATACAAATCTGCATTGTACTCAGTGTTGTTATTTCCGTGATATTTGAACGGTTTTAGGACGAGTGCTGAGTATTATAATTTACTTCCATCTATCTCCCGGGAAAATTTCACTCTTGTTCTCTCATTACACAAAAGCACTTGAAATTTGGTTTATGTCTTAAGTCCATGTCATCTTGGAGTTGATGTGGTGTGAATGTATCCATACCAAATGTTACTTTTCAAAGAGTTTGTATTGCAGTAAAATTCTCTAAATTCATACTTAAGGCCTAGGTGTGAACATGGCCTTAAGTCATAGGTGGCCGCATGGGCGAATCAAGTAAACATCTGTCTACTATCTACTTTCCACGAACGCTCCGAATAATCAAACTGACGAATGTCATATTCTAGTGGCCTAACTTGCAGTCCATAGAGTGGATATGGGCAGTGTGGAACAAAACTTTCTGTATACATAGCACATTGCCTTTTTGTCAGACCGTTCACGAAGCCATTGCTGGCACGGGAATAAAAAAGAATGATTTTGGAGAGTGATTGCGCGATAGACCAATAGTTTAAAATATCATTAATTCAAGTGGACCGAGTAATGCAGGACATCACCATCTACTTTCTTACCCCATTGACGACTTTCTGCAGGTAAATTTTTTGGTACAATCTGCTCCAGTGACCTGGCCTGACCTGAATTCAGTCGCAGACAAAAGAGTACTGTAGTCCTTTTTCTCTCTTCTGAAGACTCCAAATAAGAAAGCGTCAGAAACGAGTTTCTGTACGCGCAATTGACAAAAATCACAGAGGTAGGACTCTGGTGCCAAAGTTTCATATCCATCCACCTTCCTAGAACATGCAGGTTAGACTTTAAGCAACTTGGAACAATAGAACGTCGTTTGCAGTAGATGAATTGAGTAACATTGGGTCCCATTTCCTATTCTCACCAACAACTTTTACTCGAGGTGTGTCAAGGTTAATTTATGCTCCAAGAGTAACCGAGGAACATACAAAATGACAAAGTCAAGAAAGCAATGTGTTTGATCTGCAAGCATCTATGCAGCACGTGTTGTGAAACTCTGCAATTTAGAAAGTTGTTTAGATCTGGCTAGGATTTTTATTTTTTTTCTCAGATGTACAGATGTCCTAATACAGTACCATATTCGCTTTCTATTTCCGGTGTCACGAACACTGCAAGAGTAGCAGGAAGGACGAACGACAGCTGGTCTTTTGGAGCCTGTTCGGAAGGCGATCGAGTCGGCCTCCGAACGCAGAATTTAGAAACGATCTGTTTGAAGCCGGGATCGTATGGCGGCATCGCGAATATGACCCTCGACCAATATCTTTCCAGAATTTACATAAAGTCTCAGTGGCACATTTTTACAGAGGCAAGTCTGAAAACCCGCAGGCTTCAAGGGCGAGGTTGAAGTACAGAAGTCAGTGCCACTTCTGGTAAGTACTGAATCTTGAATGGAGATCTGCGGATTTACATAGTTGATCCAGATCTCTCCCCGTATTGTGTACCTCGGAAACCGCGGGAATGTCTTGTTATCCACCAGGTTACGTGGATAAGAGGTGCAAACTCTACATTTTGGTAGACGGACTTGTATATGAGCCCACCTGTGGCTCATTGCTCGGACACATGGAGCACATTGGAAAGAACGGAGTGAGACTTAGAACATTCTCCTGTGGAAATCATCATCCGATTTATTCTTTTGCAGCACCGTAGGCAGGAAACTTCATCAGAAAGATGAAGTTCATCTCTCTGATGAAGTTTCCTGCCTCATGAGATCAACTCAACAATGCTGGCCCAGGGCAAAGCGTGTTGTAACCACGTGAAACCTCCTACCACGCATAACGTCGAGATTCTTGCTAGACTTGCCGAGGTAAAACGCTGTTGGAAGAGGCTGCTCTCATTGCTGTTACATGGTTGGACTCGGCCAATAAGGTTCCGCAGACCGAGTCAAAATAGTCTAACCTCAACAGAATGTGCACTCCACATAACCCCTAGATTTGGAGTTAGCAGATAGCAGTCCTCCCTTGTTAGTCACTGAATCAGAGTGTGTTTGAGTTAAGATTGTTATCCCTTCGTTCAATGTTTGTAAGTACCTCTAAAGAGAAGATGAATCCCATCCGTTCTACACTAAAGATTCATAACGTTCGTTTGTACCAAATTCTCTTGATAGCTACTGCTGGTGTAGTGAGATTGATGTGGGGACTCAATCATAAAGCATCATATTTCATTTTAGTCATTTGTCTTAAATACCATAGAATTATTTTCTTTAACCTATAGCAGTGGTTATAAGAATGTTTTGAACATTTCTCGATGAATATTTTTGTTTATTGATAGTCATGATTAGTATCAAATGAATCCCGATCAACAACTATGATAAAACCTTTTAGGAAATATTTAATTTTCCATCACAAGCTTTAAAAAATGGTCCGGAGCCCTTACATATTTTGACCCTTATAACCTAATCCATTTTTACTATAAATCTGTGGAGAATTTGCGATTCATAACTAACTTCTCATGTTTGGATATATCACTTTACAAAACCATAAAATGCTCATGTAGATTGTACTTCCATTTTGAAATACTGCAGAAAATATTAAATGATTATAGAAAGAAATAATTCAGCAAATAATTTAGATATTAAATAATTCAAAAAATTAATTATACACACAAGACGTTAGCAGAATAGGATATCCATCAAGTTTTCTTATAAATTAAAACACAATTGACATCAAATATTATTCAGTTTATAAGATATGGAGTATGAACATACTTTTATCAAGCAAGAAACATAGATTTTCCGGTTATCATTTATTTGATGTAAAAAATATCATGTTGAAGTGTACTATTTTACAGAGAAATCGCAAAAAAACATTATGAAAGAAACTCAAATATTTAATATATTGATTTACTATGCAAATGAACTAGTGACGAAACCGCGCAAAAAAAATATTTAAGATTTTTTTTTTGTGTACAAAGTATAATCTGATTATCTACATTAATTTTTCATGCCAAATATAGTTTTCACGCTGAAAGAAATCTGAAATGTTCTTTTGCATTAGTAATTTATCATAAAAAATAAATGTTACAGAAGTGAATTAATGCTTAATATCACATTAGTTAATGAATATATCTTAATATAACCATAGTGTGATCCTCTATGTCAAAAAGTTATGATATATTAAATGGATATTATTTCATTTTTTCAAATTTTTACATGTTATAAATTATATGTTGAGGAATGAAACAAGATAAATTTTTAATATGTGTTTATACAGTTACACTTTCAAACTTCAAATTATTGATAAATATCATTTGAGAAATAGTCAATAACATTTTCTAGTGAAAACAATTATATTATGCCATCAAAAACTAAAATCATACTTCAATTTCTGTAATCGTAAATTTCTGGGTGAAGTTTGATTAATCTTATACAGAGGTGTTTGAATAAAGATAATAGAAATTTATATTCCCAAAGTTTCCATTTATATAATTACTTTTTTTTAAACTTATTACTTAAAAGAAGATGTTAAAATTAAATTTTGTGAAACACATATTGAAAACTTAAAATTTCAAATATTGTTCAGAAATGTGCTTTAAAAAAAGTAGAAAATTAAATTTGAATTGAATTAAACAATAAAAATTTAAGATATTTTTATTTACTCCTGAAGAATTGCCAGAAATTTTTAAATAAATATTTTACTGATAATTTTGTTTAAAAAATAATTTATAACATAATTTTATTATTTTAAATTAATCGAAATACATAATAAAATAAAATAATTATTTTTTTAATTTTTTTTTGCATAAAAAGAAGTTCATTTTCACACAATAAAATTTCCAAAAAGAAGAAAAAAATTTGAAAATATTTTATTAGGACAAAATAGCTTTATAAATCAATATTAACTCTCAATATTTTAAGATTTGTTAGTTTTTGTAATCTTTTTTTTTTAAATCTGTTAATTATGTACATTATGTTCTAACTCAAACAGATAACTTTATTACAAAACCACAAATTTTCCAATAAAAAACTTTGCTCATCTCCTGAAGTCTATATTGGTGGAATTTTACAAGTTTATTGATTAAATTTTTGTTTTCTTTCAAATTTAAAATCATATATCATAAGAATAAACAATATATATTTTTATATTATCTCAAATCAAATGTAATCAAAACTTTTTTCAAACAAGTCAATCGTAAAATTTTTGTTTAAGTTTTTTTCATATTTCATAACATCTTTGTATAAAAATTTAAGGTGTATTAGTATTGAAGAATTCAATTTGGTATTAAAAAAATAATTTTCTGCTGTTGTGAACACAAAAGCTATTGTCATCCCTTTTACAAGCTAAAAATATTCTTACATGGATAAAATTAAATCCTGATATTCAAAAAATAATTATCATTTTTGAAAATTTGACATGTCACACTCCATGAGTTATATTTATATTTCAAGAAAACATGAAAATATACAAAAATATCAAACAAATGAAGATACAAAAATATCAAATATATGCATTCCCATAAACATGTGGCTCTATTCACATATATGTGTGCTGAAATTCTCACACATTATAACCACAAGTTAAAGACATATAGGATTAGCTGGAAGATATCAATAGATTGTTAGATTTTTTAAGTTTATAGAGATTTTACGATGACAGCTGAGTATGATAATTTAATTCCATCTATCTAGAAGAAAAATTTCACTCTTTGAGTCTCATTGCACAAAAAGTACTTGAAATTTGGTTTGACTCCTAAGTACATGTCATCCACCATCTATCTGGAATATTGCATTCACTATGTCAAGAAAAAGTATCTCATGTATGTACATCATCGTTAAAGAAAAAGCCTCAAAACATATCCAAAATACCTTCTACATCAGATACTACTACTAGATTCATGACAAACCCACGGCTTAAATTAGCAACATGATGAATAACGAAAAATTCAAAGGACTATGAGACACACATAACTGAAAAAGTGTGATTTTTATGCTGGCTTCAATGAACCATGAGCTTATGCTTTGGATCCACTTAGGTTAGGGCAAACCTATATTTAGTTCAGGAGTTTGAAATTGCTATTGCAAAGTTTCTGGTTACATATCCTACATTGGGATGATTACTCATTCTCCTAGATGGGTGACAAGTGAAGCGTCACAGCCCAAGTCTACAAGAGTTCATCTATTTTTTACTCTAACTTTAGAGTTATATGGAACTATGGACTTAGATACTTAGGATAGGTGCGAAAGGGCATACCATACTAGATGGCATTCGTATAATATTTTTCAGTATATTGTATGGAATATTTTATGCAATCCATTGATTATATAAACACTAGGTGGTGTAACCGAAGAAAAGATCAATGACGGTAAATGATCATTTTTCATATGCTTTTTTAGTATATAGACCATTTGAACTACATAGTTTGCATACCTTAGATGACGTACTGCATATTTCCCAGTGTGATGCTAGTGGGGCTAGCCCCCTTTTACCCCAAGTGGATTTTGCATTGTAAAACTTTTTGTTATGTCACTTGGTGATATGCACAGGTTTTGATGAATTCAAATGGACCGAGTACTGTTGGGCATCTTCAACTACTTTCTTACCCCCATCGACGACTTTGTCCAGGTGGACTTTTTGGGACAATTTGCTCCAGTGGCCTCACCTGAATTCAGTGGCAAACAAAGGAGTACCGTTTAATATTCTATGGCGCGTCTGACATTAATCACAGAGGTTGGACTTTCGTGACAAAGTTTTATATATGTCATATCATCTTTCTAGAACTTCTAAGACTAGAACCTTATGTGCAGTAGATGAATTTAGTAATGTAGGGTCCCACTTCCTTTTACCCCAGTCAACTTTTCATAGTTAAAATATGTTCGAATAGCAACCGAGGAAGGTACAAAACGACAAATGCAAATCATCTCAGTCTATGGCACGCGTAGTGAAAATCTGCATTTCAGAAAGTTGTTTAGATGTGGCTAGATCTAAACAAATTTCTTTTCAGATAAAGAGATGTTCTGTTACAGTACCATATTCGCTCTATTTCCGGTGTCACGGACACTACAATAATAGGAAGAGCAAACGAAAGCTGCTGTTCTGTAGCCTACTTGGGATAGATTGTGAATGGTCTATTGAAAGAGCAGCTGATTCCAATCGAGGCCTCAAAGTTCATTCGAAATTTCCAATTTCTGTAAGGGATGGTGAAGGCGATCCATTCGTCCTCCGACCGCAGAAGTTAGAAACTGTCCTTTCGAAGCCGGGATCGTATGCAGGCATCACGATTGAACATCGACCAATATATTTCGGGAATCTACGTGAATTATCAAATTTTGAGTGGCCACTTTGAAGACCCTCAGAACAGAAGTTCCTATACAGAAGTGGATGCAGTTCTGGTAAGTACTGTGTTTCGATTGGAGATGTAAGGAGTTCAACAGCTGCTAGTATCTCTGAGAGTATTGTGGTTTATTTGTACTCTGGAGATGAATACATTTGCGGGAACCGTGGAAATTGCTTGCACTCCAACCGGTTATCATTTGGAAGTGGATGAGAGGTGCTGGTTTTTCCGATATGAAATGCTGTTGAATGGGCTGCTCGTAGCAGTGAGACTTGCTGCTGCTGGTAGGATTTGGCTAATAAGGTCCAATAGCGTCCATGGCGTCGGGTGCACCGCAGACCGAGTCCAAACAGTCTAGCCTCTGCAGAGTGTGGACGCCATAGAACTCAGCAGATAGCAGTCCTCCCTCCCCAGTGACAACAATCAGACTGTGTAAGTTAGAATACCTCTGTGCCCACCGTTCGGGGCTGATGATGATGAATTTGATGCAATGGAACCTGACATCGATACACATAATGTTTGTACTGAATCTTCTGAGTTGAGTAGGAGGTGTAGCGAGATTGACGTGAGAATGCACTGAACATAACCAATCTCCTGCATATTCGAAACATCCATTCCCGATTTGCAGGCGTCCCTGTAGAAATTGCCCATGCTGCAAAAGTCGGGTTGTTGCAAGTTATACCACGAAACAGGGCTAGCGCTTAGCGAGCCAGCAGAGGAAAGCTGTCCATACCACTGGAGTTCATTGAGACACTGACATCAAGGTAGATTCAATCTACCGCTCCTGTAGTAGTACAGCCTTCCAGCTTACAGTGAACTCCGTCATTAGTCTTACCAACAGTACAAGGTAAAGTTTATGTAATTAGCTGGTAGAATTACGAGGTACCTGAAAACTGTACACTACACAAGTGAACACTTAATAATAAGGCATGGAAAACGTTCCGTCCTCCTCAAGTCTTCCTCGTCGCGCTTGTGAATTATAGCCTTCTGCTCAGTCGGGGTGATAGCGGCTTCTGCTTAAGGAGCTTGGCATTAGACAACACTTGACTCTAACATGTGCAGGTTTCCAAATGTTTCCACTGGTCTTGTGGTTCTGATGTGACAGGAAGTGTACAGATCCTTTGCGGCGATAAATGTGGATCCAAAATGCCTGACTTGCTAAGTTTGAATCGTTTTATGCATGTAAGGTCAAAGTTGAAGGTTAGTGAACATAGTTGATTAGAATAACAAAAAATAGATACTGATTGTGAATTAAATTACAAAGTTGTGCTCTTCATCAGTGCCATGTGAGTTTTAAGATGGAAATAAGATTTAGTAAATACATCTTCTTGACCTTGCCCGCTAAGCTTCGAGAATAGAAAAACATTTAATTATGCTGAAGTTCATTCCGTAGCAAGGTGTCAATGTTTGGTATGCATATTTTAGATGTGCTGCCTCGGCAGATTCAATAATGGGATGGCACCAGTGAATAATCTTCTGCCGCATTTGTTTCAAGGGAAGTAGATTCAAGAGGAAGAAAATACTTTATCCATGGGCTTTGACAATGCACATGGATATATTCAGAACCAGGGTATACTTCATAGATTCAATGTTCCAATACACCTCCAACTCAGTCATTCTACACGTGACTGAAATCATTATTTGTGGAATGAAATCCTGAAAGCCTTTGATCCTAATAATTGCATCTCGCAATAATAACTTTGAAGTCTTTGACATTTAGCAGGCGGATGTAGCTGGTGAGATGGCGAGCCTGAAACAAATTGTACGGGAGTGACCTGCATCAATTCAGGCATTTGAATTCCAGGAATTTTTTTGAATGTCTCGTA
Organism: Marchantia paleacea; assembly: GCA_014180765.2. Lineage (NCBI taxonomy): Eukaryota > Viridiplantae > Streptophyta > Marchantiopsida > Marchantiales > Marchantiaceae > Marchantia > Marchantia paleacea. The sequence continues at coordinate 101,217 of MUAA02000127.1, forward strand.
GTGATTAGACAGCTCTTGACTCTAACCATGATCCCAGGACTTGAATTAAGTCGATCCAGAGGATCTCCAACATCAGTCATGGATTAAAGAATGAATCACATCCATTGTATTAGAGCAATAGTTTACTTATGAAGTCAAAAATTGAGGTTCCATCTCGTTTGACGTGCTAAGATATTATGAACCATTGAAATGTGCAGATGCATCAACATGCAAAAGATTTACTAGGAAATAAAAACAACCTCCTAGTTCAGTTCCGGTTCACCTTTTCTTGTAAGACCCTGATTCATCCTTAAGAGATTCTGAACTTTTTGAGCTACCACATCGATAGATACATTGACCTAAGACACACAGTCACATGCTGCGAGATCAAATTTTGCTTTTAGGATCTTAATGAGGTAGTTTACGAGCATCTGAGATTATTATCCCTCTGTTTAATAATCTCATATGTCATCCATCCACAGTAGCTCAACATCAACACGTTTGCCCTGATGTGATTTCTAACAGAGCAGACCTCTGCTGGCTCAGTGATAGGAGGAATACGATCTGAGTTTGCAATATCAGCATCCATCCATCTAGCCAGGTAAGATTTATATTCATTTGGAAGTTTCACGTTATTAAAAGCTGGCGAAACGTTTGAAAGTGAGTTCAAAGAATGCTGTTGTGAGTTTGATGAAGTAAAGCATGCCAGCTCCTGGTCTGAACATGTCCAGTTAAAAGTAAAAAGCTCCTTAGAAGGAAGTCCAAAGTGATGGTTTGGTCATTATTGGTTCAGCATGTCCACCATCGCGGGTTGTTGCGAAGTGAATTGCTTCCAGCTTCATTTGGTTCAAATTCGTGAAGATTTCTGTTCTTCTTGATCAACTACTCCATTTTTCGGCCGTAGTGTTGGCTTTGAGCCTTGTTCAATTTTGAACTTTGTTCTCTAGACCATCGTCGAATCTATAGGAGCCTCAGAAATTGGGTTCTCTCTTACAACTTTTCATGCGCACGATCTTTCCAGGACTGAACGATAGACTATAAGGGCAAAGATCGGCTTGCGTGAAGCCATCGCAGACAGAATTTCCATTCAATTGCAGAGCATTCACTTCTGGATTACACGTGATCATTTTATCATCGGAGGGGGTCATTGGAATGGATGCTGTTGAGAGCAACATGATTCCTAGTGATCCAGGTTCTCACAACTCCCATCATGTAGTGGAAGACACTTCACCGGTTGGGTCAAATGTCTTTCAAATGCCTCCCGAGGTGGAGCAGTTACTGGAGGAACTGGATGCAATTGCTCGCGAGGATGCTCCTCGAGAGCGGCTAAACTTGTCCGAAGACATAAAAGGGCAAATAGAATTAGTCTTCTCCGCGGACTATGGGAGACAACTGAGAGCTGGTTGTTGGGAGGACTCTCGGCTGAAGATTCTTGGCGTCTTGGGTCTGTGCTGGAGCAACTGCACTCGTGTTCATCTTTGGTCTGATTGTATCTTAGCCAGATTTCTTTGCGGGAGTATGAGGCACTGCACATGCCGCTACAGTCCAGCAAAGTCTTGAGACGGTTACAGTTGGGGCAACTTTATTTTCCGAGCATTGTCGAACGATGTCCAGAATTGGAAGACGTTGCTGCGAGGCCACTCGGAGACATCATTCGCAGAATGGAGAATCTGGAGGCATTTCATGCCTGGTATTCAGGGATGTCGATGACCCATTGGGCTCAAGTAGCGGAGGCATTGACGTGGAGAGGTGTGTCCAATCTCACAGAGCTTGATCTGAACTTTAATTTTGACATTGGTACGGAAGAAGGGTTCACTATTCTTGCGAGGCTTCTACAAGTGGCTACCAAATTGAAACGACTGGATATTCGGGGAGTGGGAATGGCTGAAGCTGCGGGGAAGGCGCTGGGAGAAGCTGTGGCCGTGCATCAAGAGTTGGAAGAGTTGGAAGAGTGGGAGGACGATGGGGTTCAAAACAGTGGGAACACACAAGTCATACAGGGCTCTATAACCAGCGGACCAAAGGAATGTCCATTGGGTCGTTTTATTGCATCGGCGTTCCTAACTGATCACCCCAACCAATCAGTTCGCAGCTTGGCAATCTACACTTGGGAAGGGCTGCGTTGGAAGGTGTTGAGATTAGGAGTACTCTCAGAGTTTCTCCGAACCACTACCTTCTTATCTCACTTCACTCTTTACGCCTCTAAATCATATCATCTGGCTGCGAAAGTCAAGATTTGTTCGAAGCGCTACGTGCCAATTGCTCTATTCGAGTTTTAAGCTTGTCTCTCCAGGTAGATCAAGCCGCAAGTCCCACAGGAAAAGGTCTGGATTTGGGTGCCTTCAATCAGCTTGTGGAGTTTATCAAATCTGCTAGAATTTTGGAGGAGCTGCATTTAACGTTTTGCAACGAAAAGCGATGGGAATGTGTGGAGCTCAATTGGGCTGCGTTCTTCGTAGCTCTGGGATCCAACTCAACCCTCAGATTTCTTCACGTTACAATTAGTGTGAACTGCTCTTTTGCCATTTCTGATCCTGTACGGAGGGCAATGACAGCTTGGTTACAGAACACATTTCTAGAAGATCTGACGTTGCTTATAGAAGCCGGAGGAGAATGGAGGCATCTTCTCAGACCTTGGAGAACAAATACCCGCCTTGAAAAGCTGTCGGTGCCAGGGAGGATACTTGAGGATGACATGACGTTCAGGGAATTGATGGCGCTATCTCACATCAACTCCACTCTAAAGACTGTAGATATGACAGGTGGGTCTACAGAAAACGAACAACGCAAAGCCGTAGTAGAGGAGTCATTTCGATGCAAGGCTAGACAACAATCATATCTGGCGGAGCTGCGGGCAGTTCTGGGTACATCTTCTTGGACATCTCCCACATGCGGCCGCATGTTCTTGTGTGGAACGCCCATGGCAGGTACAAAAGTCTACCAGCTGCAATTTCTGCTCCAACCCTGTTGAAATAAAAAAGATTAAAGTCTGCTGCATGAACAGGATTTAATTCTTGTTGCAAACTCATAAACGTCAATGTTTGAGGACGAATGGTTGCAATTTTATGATTAGAATTTGTACATTGCGTCAGAAAATATTATTGATTCTTATGAATATTAGTGTCAAGCAATTTGACGCGATCATTGCTATATGATTTCTTTTAAACAAATAAAAAAAGACATTCCGGATTATCTAAGTGACCGTCACATCTAAATTCTTCTTCATGATTTTGCATTTGTTATTTGAAGAATTTGGGTATACCATAATAATTGATGAGGTGCTTTGTTGTACTACATCTATATCTGCATATATTTGGAAAAAAACTCTAGATTATCTTCGGATCCATAAAAAATTTCTTGTCATTCTCATAAACATGCTTCTACAACCCTTGGAATCATGGAAGGCTAAACCTTATATGCAACTACTTTATTTTGTTATCATGTAGGAAAAGCTGCTCTTGCACATTGCTCATTGCAGTTGGCCACACCATGGTACGCTCGGGTGATGAAAAAGATGTTACCTCGCACTTTGGGCATTGAAATTCATGTCCTGAAAAATGAAGCTTCGATGCAAGTCTCTCTATGGGACTTGGGTGGACAAGATATCTTTAGAGCACTTCAGCAGTATCTTTTTCCCAAGCTCAACAAAGCTTGCGTTTTTGCTTTTGTTTTCTCGTTATACGATCGACATCGAAAGCAGGTGAAACAAAACTTGGAGGAAGAGTTCAAAGACGAATTTCTCTACTGGTTGAAGTTCATCACGTCCAACTCTGAGGTGACCGGATTCAATCTGCCGACAGTGATGGTGGTCCTGACCCACAAGGACAAGACGGAGAAGAAGACCGGGCTGAGAGAACAGACGAGGGTTTCCAACTACATTCAGATGGCAGAGCAGATTGTGTCCAGACTACAACGGGAGTTTAGTGATGTTTTGAGCATACATCCCACAGTGTATTGTGTCAATGCTCGTCATAAGGAGGATGTGCGGCCAATTCTCACACAGATTTATAGCACGATGGAGGGTCTTTTCACTGAGAAACTCTTCTCTGTTCCTGAAGCATGCTGCCGAATGAGCCAGCATATTTTAGAGTGGGCCTTAGAGAATGAGAAAAGACCAGTCATCACGCATGATGAGTTCTCCGCTCTATGTTCTGAAGCGCACCCCGCTTTGAAGAGTCTTCTTCAGAATCTTCCTGCTCCCAACCGTTTCAGAGCTTTGCAAGCTATAGCCTCGTATCTCCAGGACGCTGGAACCATTATTAGGCTTCGTGACTCAAATCTACTGGTAGCTAATCCCAACTGGCTTACAAACGTGTTTCTAGGACGCTTGATAGGCATGGGGCAAGGTTTTCAACATGCAGCAGAGTCCAATTCGGGAGCAGAATATCCGATCTCGAGTGATGGGTTTTTGAGCCAATTTCAATTCAATACATTTGTGGTTGATTACCTTCTTCAGCATCTACAAAAGGAACGATACACTGGTTTCAACCTCATGAACGTACAAAGTTTGCTGGAAAGTCTAGACCTTTGTTTTAAGGTATCAGCAATCAACGGAGAGTCGCGGTTCTTTGTACCAACTCTGGTGAAGGTGGAGAGTAATACTCAACTGCAGTGGAATTGTCCTCCGGTGGAAAAGGAGTTGAATGCATATATGGGTCTTCGAATTCGCTGCAGAGATCCGAGAAGGACGTTTTTGTCTACAGGTTTTTTTCCTAAATTCCAGGTCTGTTAAGCCATGATAGAACTTCATGATTGAAATTTTTGAGATTTAGAATGTTTATGCTATATGTGAAGCATTGTATTTGATTGATTTTTGAATTAACCAGTGATTATTGGTTGCATCTGACTTGAAGATTACAATGTGGCGATCGGTGAAACCCGAGGCAGGATTCATATACAACTGCACTTACAATGTCATCTCCATACTTCACGATTGCCATGATGTTTTGGTGGAAAGTAGTCCAGACGGAAGTTATCTTGATGTTATGATCAAGTCCGAAAAATGAAAAGAGTTGGTTTGGAAGTTTATCAAGCAGCACATCCTTGACAAACTATTTGAGTTCTGCGCATCTGCTGAGGGTACTCCTGGAGTGAGTCTGGCTGTGGATATCCTGAGGACTGAGTGTGTAAAACAACTTACACCTTGTGCACACCGCAAGGACCAGGCCGTGTCGAGGGAAGACCTGAAGATGAAACTGAAGCAGTCAATAAAAATTGCAGGAGAGGACATGGCATCCATCCCAAGAAACTTGTATCATCATGTTTGGGATGGGAAAAGTGACACCACGCTGGAATCAGAATATGAAGCAGCAATGGATCTTCTTTCTCCGGAAGATACTGAGGAGGTCCGGGATTGGTTGAAGTGTGAAGCTGATCATCTCATTCAAAAGTCCAAAAAGTGGAAGGAAGTACTCAAGGAGATTGATGGCACAAGTCTAAGCTTGGGAAGTGCAGACTTGTTGAGGGGAACGCCCGAGGAGCCAATACTGGATGACAGAACATCAGGAACTGGGTTTCCTGATCGGTGGTTTGAAATTGGGATAGAAGCAGTTCGTGAAGATGTGCAGAGGGTTGGAGAAGACGTGAAGAAGGTGTTGATGAAAATGGACGAGATGAAGTTGGAGATTATGAAAAACATTTCAACGTTCTCTAAGGTTCAAAAGACTACCCAAGACAACTTACTTCAACTTATGAGGGATGTGGATCGCAGTAATGGAATATGCGGCTCAGCACTTGAACTTCCTCGTCGACCGTACTTTACCAAAGATGACGCTACCATGGGCCATCGAATCACAGCAGCAAGGGATATTGGAAATGCACTTCTCCTTCACTTTTATTGCGAGAGCATAGATGAAATGCATGTAGTTTCTGAGCAGCGTGGTTTTGAACTGATAGTTAGAAAAGAAAATTGTGAGAAACTTAGAATCATTGCAAGAAATTCCGTGAAAGCTCTCTGGTGTCTTTTGAAACTTGGTATACATGTTACAACGAGTCGAGGGAGCTTAGTGCCAGAGCTGCAGATTTCAGAAAGTCGCTACAACTCTTTAGCTACACTGTCCATATCTAGTCTATTAGACGTTATTGAGCCTAAAAGCCCCAGTGAGACTAATGTTATTGACAACTGTACCGCAGAAAAGGCATGGGAGTATTTAAGAGAACATCTTCGACATAAGTTCCCAAACGGCATTTCTGATCAATTTTCTCTGTACCCAGTTGTGTATACAACATCTGATTGTAAAAGTCACGTCTGGCTCTGCAGAGACTGCAGAGAAAAAGGTCTCAAGGATGGCAAGATCTGTAGCAGGTAGTGTAAGAGGTTGGATTGACATGGAACTTTGAGTTTAGGTTTGTCAACATGTGCAAACCTTTGACAAGGATTTTGCATTTGATACCTTTTTTTAAAAAAACTGTTTGAAACTGAAAACTGTTAGGGAAGTGCTTCAAGGCTTTTTTTCATGTTTCAAATACTTAAGTGCATTCAATTATGTTATGATGATTTTGGATAATGTGATCTATTGAAAGAATAAACGTTTTGTGTCATGATAGTTTAATTTATCATATGCAAGGTTGGAAATTTAGAGATGTATTTACATACAATCAATGTCATGGCAATATCCACGTGTATGTTGCAGTTGAGTTGCACGACCGGTACCAAATGCTAATCCTCTCAAAATGTGATATGTTTTTTTCATCTCGTTATATAATTGTAATGTCCTATTGTAAGTGTAATAAAGCGGAGTGAAGAAGTTGTATTAGAAGATTTGAAAACTTTGAAAACTCCATATCTGTATTCATTGCAATATCAATAGGGGTCATAAAAGTGAAGAGAATACAGTGAAAGAAGTTGTCATTTTTTGTCATGTGTTGCTAGATATTTTATATTATTGTAGATATAAAGTATATACCAAGAGATAATTTTTCTTTTTCAAGCATGCGAATTACATGACTTATAATGGAAAGCAAATTGTAGATAAACCCAAGTGCAAATACAAAAATGATATAATAGTTTCATATTGTCAAATGAAAAGTAAGTGGATCGAAGTCACCATAGGAGGATTTTTACCAGGCGGTAAAAAAAATTCCAAAATCAGAAATAGGAAGCTCCAAGAAAATGCACTGTGCAGAGTCTCGTACAAGAATTAAGATTTTGTGACACTGTGTTGTTGTAGACAATCTCATGTTCAAACTCTCAGGCAACCTAACGCGGTGGCCAAAAGCCTTCGTATGCAGACACGAGTGCCAGAATTCTAATGAGGCGAGATGTTCGAATGCTATTTCAATTTCGGTCTTATGGTTGGATGAGTTGCAAAGTCTCAAATGAAAACGATCGGTTTTATAGCTTTATCTTTATTCCTTCTGAAGGCTTTGTACAACTCGTAGGCTCTGTAAGTGCACAACTGGCCAGCAGATGGAAAAGAATCCAAGACCCGCAATTTCATCCCAGAAAGGAACCAGTAAACAAGGATTTCCCTTATCCGAACTCACCATGAACTCTTCGATCCCTCGAAATTGTATCCACTTGAAAGGGCTTGCCACCATGCGCACAGCCTCGAGGAATGCGAGTCGTACATATACATGTTTGTCTACAGGATAAGTCTTCTTGCATCCTCGATACGGTTCCAGTGGCATGCCAGTCTTCATCCGACCAAGAACCGTTGGACAAGAAGAAGTTTGACGAGCGAAAAAGGGAAAATTTGTGAGTTGGAGACGAAGCAGAATGTAACAATCTTGCCATCTATCTGGGCTCGGCCGGAGGTGTTGCAGCTTGGATTTTAAGCTTGATCATTATCATCATGTGGCTGCAGCGAACATAAACTGCTATAACTGCGAAGAAATGGGTGCAAGAAGCGATGCTGGGTATATTTTAGGCAGTTCGACGTAAAGGTAACCTTTCAGTTCTTCATGAAGACAGTAGGTCTTGACTCGTATGAAAAGGACAGAAGACAAAATAAAATTTAATGCAAAGAATTGTTGGTAGATAACCTGACGCTGCCTGTAGAGATATTAATGTAGTCACTTTGACAGTTTTCTATGTATGCTTTCTAAGTTCGCATGCAAGAGTCCCTTGTGCCCATCCTTGCGGAGTACGTAGTTTCAGATTATCATAGTGAGCTGTCTCGTTGTTGTTCTTCAAGGCTTTCTGGAGCAGTCCTGGGCACCACCCTATTAGTTTTCATCCTTCGTGATTTTGTATGGGTGCTTTACAGCTTTTAGCTACAACTCAGTTTTCGTATTCGAAGCACAACTCTTGAGTTCGAGGTGCTTGTGATTCAACTGCGAGGGAATTTTGATCTCAGTACGACCTCACATTCTCCTCCGGGCTAATCTTCTTCACCGCCACATTGGCATGGCCTAGAACTGCACGGAAGACGGCGGCCAAGCCCCATCTTCCAATCTCCTCAAATTCCGAGAATTTGTTGGTCGCTTCCTGCAACTCTGAGCTGTAGACCCAAGGGCTTCAAGGTGCTCCCTACTTCCGAAACATTCATGGTGTTTCTCCCTCAAATTCATTATCGGAGACGCTAACCAGGAATTTGTTCCCCGAGGAACCAAATTTCCCCATACCTTGCCATTGAGGAGTTGAACCCTGAGCTGGTTCCAGTGAACATCCAACTCAGACATCGAGTGAGGGACTGAAGACGGGTTAAATCACTCTCCAAGCGACAACTCTGGAGACAATTGTGGAATTGTGCCGTCAATATAGTTCCTCATCAACCGCATTGTCTTTAGAGTGTCAGCCAATTGCAGATTATCCGGAAGTCAACCGTGGAAATGCTGCCAGACAAATCCAGTTTCCTGAACTGACACAACTCGAGCATATGCTTAACGCTGATGGACGTATCTCCTTCCAGATTGGGGTTCTGAAGATTCACAAAGGTGATCAGGTTTTGACTGTAATTACTCTTACTATATTGTTCCAAGGATTAGGTTCTCCGTAAAAGTCATTGTAAATATTCTCATTCCAACTCCACCTTGCTGGTCAATGACACTCTTGAAGAACTTCTGTAGCACGACTTCACAAGCTCTTGCAATCGATTAGCCATAGCGTCTGTATTGTGCCACATACATGTCAAAACTTCTAGCAGTATCAACATCCGACTTCCGGCTGACTTCGTTGATTTGTCCTTCTCAAATGGAAACGTTTAAGAGCCATGCTGTACTACTTGAACATCATCAGGCACATCCTCAGCATCCTTCTTCACCATCGATCTGGAAAAATGCAGTGACTATGTCAGCAAAGAATGCCATGTCTGTAACATCATCATTGAAGGAAAAGCCTCAAAACATGTCCAAAATACCTCCTAGATCAGATACTACTAACAGATTCATGACAGACCGAGGGGCTTAATCAGCAACATGAAGAATAACGGTCTCGGTACCAAATGGGTATCTCGACTGAATAAATCATGATTTGAAGAGTTTCCCTTGGCGTAAAATATCTCCGCCCTTGAGTGAAATGCAGTCGAGTAGGCGCACTTTTCATATATGCAGTCTTGATATCGTTCCCACGTGTGTATACATAACGCTTACCATGACACTTTTGAAAAATTCTGTTCTGGAATACGAATCCTCGCCCATCTAAAAAAGATGATGTCCGGGAGGCTCTGTCAATCGTTACAGAGCTAGTTTGGACGCCAATCCTCATTCTCACGTGTACGAAGCTGATTTCACTGGGAATAATTCTCTAGTGGTGAGCAGAACCGGAACCTTCCGTTCACGTTGAGGTTGTTCCCAAGTCCACTCAGCAATGTTTTCGAATGTCTACTCAGAAAGTCTACTCAGCGAAACTTCCAGATGGTGGAAGTTACGTCTGCTAGTTTCTGAATCAGCAGGTAACGATAACTGTGCATGGGCTTCACGTGCATTTTAAAATCTAAAATAAAACAAGTACGATTTTACGTTACGAACATAACTGAACTTTGAAAAATATACATTACACTTTCTGAGTTCAGTTTCTTCACAACTTGAAGGCATCAGTTCAACATCTTTCAACATTTTCCGGCACTCGTTTGATGACTACATACTCGTGAGTTCATCTATGGACATTAATGTCCAAAATAAATGAAGGTCATTAAGCGTACCAGATGGTGAATCTATAAACAATCTATCCGTATGAAGGTTTTGTATATAAGCAGCAGGGATGAGTATGGACTAGTCAGCCGACATGCTCTGAAGAGAACTTGACGACTAGAATATGTCCCAGTGCAAACCAATAGTCATTCCATTGGAAACATGCCTGGAAGAATGAAGGTCAGTGTTCAGAATCTGATTAAAAATCCAGAAATCAAAACGCAAGCATTCCTTTATCAAGCAGCAATGGGAAGTCTAACTGGGTGAAAGGATTACGCTTGAGAGTAAACGTATCATTAGCTGCTTGCCCAGTATCCCACCTCATGTCTAAAATGTACAAACTCCATGGAAAGCTGACAGAATGGTCTTCCCATACTTGAGAAGGGTACTCGAGACATGGGACTTGAAGCCATCAAGTATGCGGAACCTGAAACAATTGATCTAAGTCGCAACTCGAATGCATATTGGACTGGATGCCCATACACCAGAACATACAGTACTCTCTGTCCGTCACTCTCTCTCTCGTCCTACCTCTACCTGATTCTATTCCACTCCCCTGTACGTACCAGCCAACGAGAAAGAGCAAAACTCCATAAAACAGAATATCACATGTTGTGCTCATTCATGCTATTCACGGAGGCCATGCTTTTGTTGTCCTTCACTGCCAGCCGACGCAAGCGGGGCGTTGCCATCCAAATTCGAACTGATGAGAATAAAATTCCTGGACTCTCTTTTAGCGAAAAGCATTCACCCTTAACGGATGAGTGCTTTTCGCTGAGATCCGTGCAAGCCAAGGATGATCAGATTGGCTCCGGCAAAACAACAAATGCCGACTGATTCTGATTGTGATTGTCGAAATCATTCTGAAAGTTTTGAGATGAAATCTTTTCGTGAAATGACGCTCACGATAAGTATCAAGTGAATCCCGATCTACGAACATGATTATCCTCGTTGCGGAGGACTTCATTCTTTCATCACAAGTCTTATCAACGGCGGGAGTCCGGACTAATCTTGAACCTTGAACCTTATGAACTAATCCACTTTTACTAAAAATCCATGGAGAATTTCAAATTCATATCCAACTACTCGTGTTTGGACACCTCTCTATAAGACTACACTCAAACAGCACAAGCAACGGCACTTCAGTAAAACTCAGAGATGTGACGGAAAATTTGCATTCCTTTACTTCCAAGATCCAGAAGAGGCACACAAAGAACCAAGAACCAACACTAAAATAGTGCTCTCGGAGGCCACAAGCCACCCCAAACCCCATCATAACTTGGAAACCCCACATATGCCAGCCGTTGGATTTGCCCACTATGAGATTTACAGATATCTAGTCCTCTTCTGTATGAATGGTTCTGGACTGTTACAGGACTCAACATGACACGATTGATCATCAGTACATTTTCAACATCTTCACATGAAGCTCCATGATCTCATGGCTTGGGCCGAACGATTTCTCATTTTGGATCCCCAACTACCTCAATATTGCCTCCGAAAGTTATAACATATTCCCCACGATGAGCTTTAGAGATGTTTGGCGAAAACTTGCATAATGAAATGTGCATATATCAACAGTCCAACCTTGCTCTTGTGTAGAAATGTTTAATGAGTAAATATACAATGATCAAAATATAATATTTTAATTTTTATAATTAAATCTGGGACAAAATATAATAACAAAAGAGATGTGAAAATACTGTCAAGATATACAATTTTAATTTATAGCATTAGCATTTATAATTTATAAACATTAATGATGATGAATCAATATACATCTTTTATTTGAAGTAAAATATTTCCATATCCATTTAAAAATATCAAAATTGTATATTTACATAAATATTTAAATATTCTTTTTAGATTCAATATGCAATCAATAAATTTATATGAATATATACAAATAAAATTTTGAATTAATACATGATGGTATTGATTTATAATCAAACAGATTTTAAATTATTTATTTCTAACAATGACATGATAAAATATTGATATCAAATATATTATAAAAAAATCAATTTAATTTAATTTATATTATATAGAAATCACTATTAAAAAAAATTGAATATTTTTATTAATATATGTTATAAAAAAAATATTTAGACTATTTTATTTTGTAAAAATATAAATTTATAATTAAAATATTTTAATGTTTTCATTGATTTGTTTCAAAATCAAATTCTGTCAATAATTTTCAATATAATTAATAAAAAAAATTTTTTTTTCAATGAAATATTAATACACATTATTTTTATAACTTATTGATTATAATATATTTTTATAGTGATTTTTATATATTAATAATAATAATAATATATTCTACAATATTGCGTTTACATCAAACAAATAATTTTATAATATATAAATATATTTGAAAAAAAAATCATATTTGTATTCAGAAAATAAAATTTAATTGAGGGAAAAAAGAAATAAAAAAAAAAATTTGTGTAAATAAAATTCTATTTCTGTTTTATATTTTTCATGGTTATAAAATATTAAATCTTGGATGAAATATTTTTCAAAAAAATTTAATTTTCATTCAAGATATGAAATAAATATTTTTTTTTATTAAAATCATTTCTTATAAAAAAGTTAAATTTTTTTCACAAAAAAATTAAATTCTCTTCAGTTATATTAATTTTTTTAGAAAAAAGTATTACAATATGAAAGAAGTTATATTTATTATATAAAAAAAATTAAATAGTTATTGCAAAAAGAAAAAAAATTTAAGAAAAATTAAACTATGAACTTTTTTTTTTTAGCAGAAAAGATAATCTTCTGTATTTTCTTATCTTTATTAACGATTTGATATTATCTTCATTAATATTGAGACCCACTCCATGAATCTCAATTTTGAAAATTTTTTATATATTTTCATTCTAAATCAGTCAAAAATTTGGTGTTATTTATTTTCCATGAATTTATTTAATTTATAAAAATTTCGATGTAAAATTATTTTTATCAATCATGAAACATATACGAAAACATTGTGGCGAAATTTTAAGTATATTTGCATAGTTGGCATATAACGCAATGTCTGTATAAACAAACACCAAGGACTAAGATGATATGACAAGTTTCAGCTACTTATTTGGAGAAACAATATGGGCTATACCACACTTCAACAAGATGACGTTGAAGATGTACCAGTACGTCCTTCTTGTACTACTACTGTCTACGCCTACGACCATTCGAGGTATATGGACAAGCTTAAACTACTTCCAAAGTAGCTTACGGTGGTTTAGAAGTCAGTTGTGACCAGGACTTCGATGATGCCAATGTTGAAGTCGGAGATGATATTGAAAGCTTTGTTGGAAAGCTCTATGAAGTTGCCGTCCAAGGTATCAATTATTGTTAGCTCCACAGCCTTGTGATTCTTGCACACATCCTTTCCTCCAGAACAGGAAACTCTAATTTTTTTGCCGCAGGTGTTTAAGGGAGGATTCTTCTTGGTGTGGAAAAGCTTAGCTGGTACCCCAACGTACATATGACTAGTGTCGCCTTGGAAGCTGGTGTCAGCTTCGAAGCAAGCCGTTACGACATGAACGCTGTATATTAACATGAATGAAACGAATCCAATTGACAATTACAATGCTTCTTATATCCTCCCACTTCGATGTATTTCATGCGCTTCTAGAATCTAGACATGTCGTATTGGGCAAATATCTGGATTAAGTCCCTCCCTGATCCAGTTTTCTGAGCAAGATGAAAAAAGTTGAATGATTTTCTACTGGACCAGGTTACCTTCTGCGAAGTCTGAAGACATGGGGAGACAATGGACAGCCCAACAACTACACTGCGGAGGACCAAATTGAACAATACATAACATATACAGAACTCATAGTATGGGTTACAGAACTTACCGACTGGCCTCCGAACATCGAAACCCTGTGCCGTCATTTTCTGCGTCTTGGCTGAAGCAGATTTCAGACCGTAGAGCACCGAGACAATGAAGAACGATGCGAATACACCTGCCTTTGCCATTTCGACGGTGAGGAGGTGCTGTATTGTATAAGCTTATCTTACATTAGAGCTGTGTATTGGACTAGTAGGAGCTTCAACACATCAGTGAGATACTTGTCAGCTCGAACTAGAACCTTTTTTATATGGCACCTGAGGAGAGATACCGTTGGATTCCACGTTGGAGAATGTGAGCCCCTTGTGAACGTTCCTAGTAACCATCATTTGCACACTACGTGTGAAAATTATGTTGTGTATTGAGGTCTAAAATGTTAAGAATGAGAATACGCTTTTGAATGACAAGAGCATTCATTCTAGCTTTTAGTTTGATTTTCAGTTTTTGAAAGAATGGAAATTAAACTAAAGCTACCAGTGTATTGCAAAATGGGTTCAAATTAATCAATAATCTACCCAAAAAAAAATTATTGGTCAAAAATATGTCCTTGTTTAATTGTGGTCATAAAGTTGAATATCTTAATTGCTTCTTCACTAATTGTTTTTTGATGTTTTTTTAATAATCTAAAGACATAATCGAAGCAAATTACTTGATTGAAAAAGAGATAGTTTATCCAACCAAAAATGTGCATCTATGTTTATGTTATCATGTATCCTCATCATAACTCAGTTTTTAAAGAGGTACACACAATGCATTGGGTCAATTTGATATATTTTTGGCCTTGGTATGTTGTAGATAAAAATCACTATTTTTGAATCTATTTTTTTTAATAATATTTATGTACCACTTGAGTGAATTGTTCTTACAAAGTGTAAGATGATTTGATAATAAATTTTTTTCTAACATTAGATTTTATGATTAACATACAAAAATTATAAATTTTTAATTTCAGAAAAAGAAATCAAAAATTTGATTTGATTTTATATTTCATGAATTTTTATTTTGTTCTCAATATGAATTATTGGTATATGTAATAAGTTTATGAATATCAAAATATTCAATAAATGAGATATTTTTTGGTTCAAATTCTACAGCAGGATATTTAACAATGCTAATTAAAAAATCCCAACAATCACATGTCAATATTTTAAATGTTTCACACAAAATATTTCCATTTCACAAGTATTATGAAAAAAAATTAACCTCACTTGTCTAAAATATCCATGATAATAGTTAAAATAAATAAAGTTTTAAAAATATATTGATAGAATATATTAAAAATATATTATTTATTATTTATGTTTTGAATTATTTGAAAGTTTTAATATCTTATATTTTACGACACATCATAACTTGAATATGAAAGATTTGTGCAAGTTCGTGTTTAAATAAATCATAAATCATATTTTTAGAATATCAATCTGTAAAAAAAATACATATATTTTTTGTCAAACTAATCTGAATGTTTAATAATTGTTATAAAGTTGTTATCTTTATGTGCTTCTTTCCTTGATGCAATGTGTCATCGTTTCCAATCTTTACAAAATTCAAAAGTCTAAGGAAGTAAAAAAATTTTCATTTTAAGATAGATCTTTGAACCCGCCAAAACTGTGAATACTATAGTTCATTCTTATGTTAACTCATCTTGTACAGGATAGAAATATTTTTTTGACGAATTAGGTCTTATTTTGGTCTTCACAAGTTGTAAATAAAAAGCACTATATGTTCATATCTTTAGCTAATATTATTAATGGATCATTATAATGCATTATTTCATCAAACATGATATGCTAATGAAATGTTTTTTTCATTGCATTAAGTCTTGTATGCACATAATATCATCTAGAATAAAAATATTAATTTTTGTTTTGAAAATTTTATGAAAGTTTAATTTAATTAATTTGTATGATTTATTGAATTTTTTAATACAGCATTATTTTCGCATTTAGAATTCGTGCATGTAAGTTTATCTTTAAATGGATCATGAATCATATCCCTAAAATATTTTACTTTAAAAAATAATAATTTTTTTGACAAACTTGTGTTGTTGTTTAATCTTGGGTTTCAAATTGAGTGTCATGGACATCATCTTGACCTGTACATTCTTTCTCAATGTCTCTCTTTATAAATTATTTTGTTTCCTTTTTGTTGACCATGTGTATATGAGAATGGTCCCATAAGAGCTCATGTTTTTTTTTATTTCTTAATAATTAACATATTTTTATCCTTCTAAATCATGTGCTTAGTGAAAAATATTATTATAGTTATTTTCACCATTGAAACAAAGACCAACACACACCACCGTTCAATTTTAGCTTTTGAAAATTATAACATTGTCTTCAAGGTACTCTACAAGGGTTGAACTACTATAATAGTCAAGGTGGATAATATGGAAATCAGAAATCATCTTCTTCATTGCCCGAACATATGATCCCATCAATTGTGGTTATAAATAGAAAAATTAAAAATTAAAAAATCTGAAGTTATATTTTCAATAAAATCAAAGATATGAAGCAAATAGCCATAATTGTTTTGATAAACATCTCAAATATCTCATGCCTGTCAAAGTCAACCTTTGTGATGCTACCTTGGATCTTGTGAATAGGTGCCGTATCTGTTAGCATTTTGAAGGTAACGTTTCTACCTATGGGCTTCTCCACAGAAATAAACACAAATACTTATAGCCAGAGTATTCTGATGTGAAAAATTTTATTATAAATCTCCAACTAGATCTAGTCAAAGGTTTATGGTAAAACAACCTTGTTATTGACTAAAAGATAGTTATGGACAAATTCTTGCATACAACTTGCTTCATGCATTGAATATTCTTTGTGTCTAATGGATAGCTTTTATCAATCTGTTCCAAGTGCTACAGCTATCATCAATCTATCAACATGATTTTTCATGACGTATTTACAACAAGCTTCTTCAAACTTAAGATTTCTCTTCATATCATCAACATATTCCTTTATGAGGATTCTTGCAATCATTTTTCTTCTTCATGAACATGTTCTATCTCCTATATCCATCAAAAGCCTAGTGATATGAACCTCGTCATGAATTCCTCAAAGCATAAACCTTTGATGATCTTGGGTGTATGATAAACAACGTCCCCTTTTGTATGAAATTTCTCCATTTGCCCAAGCTTTGCAAACATCAGTGTAGTAGAACTTCACATTTATTAGGATTCTCCAATATATTTTCTTAATTTATTCTTTTGTTTATGACGTTCTCAACCATGCCTTGCCACTTCAAGAATTGAGGAGTTGGTTATCCTTTAATCGCAATTTTTTCTTGACGGCCCATGGTAATAAAGAGATTCAAGCATGCCTCAGTGTTTGTTATATTCAAAGCAACCTGGTAAACTATGTTACAATTAAGAACCCATAAAATAAAAGTCGGTATTTTTTATCCCATCTATGGTATCTAGGGGACCTAGGATCTTGCATTTTCTAAGCTTGAGATTTTTGGCCACAAGTTAGTAAAACTTTTCCTCAGAAAATAAAATGGAGTGTTAGGTAATTTCTTGTGCTGCATGTACACAATAAAAAATCTAAGATGTAGAATGAACACCTTAAAGGACCCCATGAAAAAGTTTACAACATCCAGGGCTCTTGTTGCATTCGTTATGTAGGGGACAACATCTCCTTTATAAGAAATATGATTCACATTATAGAGCATATTGTTGATTAGAAATTAAACATACTTGTTGTTAATCTTTTTATCCATCCAGCTGGGTGGAATATCCAAAAGAGTAACGTCAAGATCAACGAGGACTGAAGGTCAGGAGCCACAGGATAAGGGGTCCATAACCATACACTAAACGGCCAGATGAGCTGTACCAATATATGAGTAACAATGAACCAGTCGCAGGTGTGTTTGTAATATTAACTAAGGATCTCCTGCTGCTCGTCTATATAGTGGAGTAAGTACACATTCCGGGCATTGCCTCCATTTCAAACTATTGCCGAGGTGTTAATAATCGAGCCCAAAGTGATGACCTGGCGTTGGTAAGAACAATGCACTTCGGTAGATGTACTATCAAAGCGTGCAGGGTCACTTCAGTTTCCTGCTACGTTGTGGCCACAGGCGTGAGCACGTATAGTGAAAAATTCACTTGCTTAGAGGAAGAATTCTCTCATCAACTGTATGTAGCTAAAGTTTCTCCGATATCGGGTACCATGAGAGGCTCGTGGCGTTCCTCTTCATGCGAGTAGGAGTGACTCTGATCGTGCAGTTAGAAGCTCGAGGAGTGTCATCCTCATCAGATTCCTGGATAATTGATATTACTTCGGACCAGCTACCTCCTGTTATATCAGTTGGTGTAGGCGGACTAGGGATACAAACTCTTCCTCCATGTCCTCCTCCACTCCAGTACATGTCACCACAACCAGAATTGGCAGCATTCGGGATCCAGACGTAAGCCCCGGCTTGGAGTGGAAGTTGATTCACTTCGGTGGATCTTATTCTGTTACTCCCACTAGTACTAAAGTCGCAGCAGCTTCCTGCGCTGATGCCATGGCAGAAGTAAGCGAAATTGCCGCTACAAGTGGGACTTGTAGGGTAGGCGCCAATGTCCACGGCTGCAACCTGGATGGATCCCCAGGTGAACAACCACATGTGCACACCCATCACCAGTACATGAAGGTTAGATCCCTTGTTATAAAGGTTCCACATGGTGTGGCACCTGCACACTTGCGAACACAAAAACAGGTCAATGCAACCCTTTTAACCGATTTCCATTGTCAAATCAAAACCATTGTGGAACCTCCCTGTATTCGTAAGACACCATCTAATCTGGTGCATTCTGTCAGATGGAGTGAATGAGTGAATGAATCAAAAGAATTCAAGGCCAACAATCTATGAAGAGGATCGTGAGCCTAAAATATGCCCAGAATCAGAATATGAGTCTGCCTCACAAAGCATGCAGGTTATCCTAGAATGAATGAATGGGAGTTGAAGTGTTCATTGGCGTTGGCCTGTGGGAGACATCAGCTCCCATTCATTCATGTCTCCCACAGGCCATCGCCAACGAACATCAAAACAAAGCATGCGAACGGAAAACGGCTAACCTTTGAGACTTATGGTGCCATCCAGACGCCTGACAAGAAAATGGAAGAAGCTAGAAAGATAGAAAACTTTACCTCCAAACGGAATGAGCCCACTTGATCTGCCGGAGAGGTTAAGACACCTATATTTCCGAACAACCGTGAACTGAATTGTGAGCAGATGTATTCTGCGCATTCTACTCGAGAATTTAATTTTCAGAAAGTAACATCTTCTTGAAGAGCTGACTATGAAAGGAATGCACCAAGACAGATTCTATCCTGATCATCAATTTGCGATGTCTCGCACTATGTAAAATGATCTCGAACCAGCGATAGTTCTGAGTTTATCCACACATTAATAGACTGTTGTAGAGTTTGCTTTTGTTTCTATGTCCAGCAAGCTCGTCTCTTAGACTAGAAGCTATGTCTTAATTGGTTTGAAGCTAAAGTTGCACTATCTAGAACTGTCTAGAAGCTTAGTTCTTTTTTGGTGTATTTAAGCATCAGCAAGCATGCGAAGTTTGCAGTTCGACTGGAAAAGATAAAATGTTGGAAAGTCATAGGAGCCTGACAAAACAACCAATTATACAAGAATTTGTTGTGATAAATAAGTCCACAGAATGATCAGTATGTACTACTTTGAGGACATGCTCAGAATGTACCACTTTCAGAAGATTTCATGGATCAAATTAAATCAGCTGATTATAACACGTTAACTTGTATTAAAGAGTCTACGAGCTTGATATATTTCAACCATCTAGTTTTTCTAGGTTCTTTATCTTGCAAATATAGACTGAAAGCTCTATATCAATATGTTAATACGTTCAAATACTCAACTCAAATGTTATAACGTCTGTATTCTTCCGATCTTAAAAATAAACAGAGGGTTGCTCTATGTCTGAAACGTGAGAAAATGATGAAACTTCGTGAAAAAAGTATTTGATGAGAGTTGCAAGGAGTTGCCACCACACCAGTACCAAGACAAAAAACATAAATATTTAGTAAAGGAAAACTCCACGATAAAAAAATGCTCTAGTTGCTACCCTAAGATCTACTTCTATTGCTAAAGTTGGTTGGTTTGTTGCGCACATATATTGCATCACAACAAACATAGATGTCACTTCAAACATCAGAATAGATAGATTTTCAACCACCAACACAATCATAGCAAAATCTTTTCTACTCTCAAAATGTCTCAAAATGTCTACAAGAACAATTTAGTAATAACCATAGAATAAAAACTCTCAAAGTGTATTTCAAAAACTAAAAAAACTGCCCTCCAAGGAAAGCATATTCAAACTTTACATTGAGTCCTAGGGTAGTGCAGCGAGCGCCATTCGTACAGTTAGTACAAATGGCACTGGTTTCACTACCCTCTCTAATTCTTGTATCTGCTCTGCTTGTGTGCACCTACCTAACTAGAGGTGCTATTACATCTATGTCTATAATATCATATTAACCATTGAGGACAAAAAATATTTTTGAATATACTTTATATTTGAGAGAACACTTTAAAAAATTCAAAAAAATAACAAGGATTTTGATGCATATAATTAAAGATGAACATTTTTTTAAGATTTTTTGTAGTGTTTGAAGTAAAAATAGTAAAATGTATTGAGTTAAATGCATGAACAAATGTTTAAAAATTCAACTTGAATGTTCATGACATGAATATGAATGATCAGAACAGAAGTTTATAAGAAAAATAATAATTTCTGAATTGAAAATTTTAGATGTTATTTCAGTTAAAAAATTGAAATGATTGTTACAAGTATTATTTTTTCTCATTATAATTGAAGCTAAAAAAAAATCTCAGAAAATTTAACAATATAGTTTTTAATATGACTTAGAATAACTTTGTTATAAAATTTGAGATTTGAAATAACAAAATGGAAGTTACAACGTTAATCTTTTCCAAAAGTTTACAAATTGTCTTGTGCAATAATTTTTTTATCAAGAATATTTATGAAAATATTTTTAAGCAATAAAAATAATATTCAGCAATCCAATCACATTTAATACATTATTCAATTCTATTTTTTATTTTTATTTATGAAGAAAATCATTGTAATGAACGTTTGGATCGTTAACTCCTTGTTAAACTTCACACCCGATTTGTCAAAACTCTCATGAAACACTCACAATCTACCCAAACTCTCTAAGCGATCCGGAATTCACTTTCCAATTTCAAATCACCACAACGGAGTAACAATTTGCTCAATCGCCTTCATTCTTGAGCCCAAATCGTCGCTCTTCCTGTAAGCTTTCCAATCATATTCTTTAACATTGAAAAATTCACTTCAAAGGCTCCCGAAACTCCTCAAAATCCCAAAGAACTCCACCAAGTGTCATCATTGGTCCAACTTTCAAGACCAATGAGAATTAAGAACACCAAGTGTCATTTTGACCTCTAGTAGGACCGAATTAGCCACATACTAACTTGGAGCTATACAACTAACCTAAACACACTACTTAGCCATCATAGAGATAATATGAGTTGTCACTAATAAATAGTCAAAATAACAACTTGAAACCGGCTAAGTATAAACGGAACAACAAAAGTGATCAATGTCGCATGGACATTTCTTCACTTTGAGAACACCTGAGCGCCTGGCTGTAGAAGAACCCTCTTGAACCTAGTGTGAGTTGACAATCTATTCTTCTTCTTCTTAGCACTCCATATTCGAGTTCATTACAACCGGTAAAACTTTAGCAGAAGAAGATTATGATATCCAATGATTGGAACAATAACTGTCGTTTAAACTTCAAGGAATATTGTTACATAACCTTTGCAATCTCTTGAAAAAGTTTCATATGTTTTTATTATATAGATCTCTCAAAACAATTATCGATATACACATTGTATCACAATGCGATATGCAGATCTCTGTGTACTAAAATCATAACACATCCCAATCCTTGACTCCAATTGCTCTTAAATTTCATAACAAGGTTACTTAATATCGAAACTTTAACTGTAAAAAGTTTTATTGACAAAACTTTCTAATATCAAAAGATATGATCTCTGTACTAACTTCCCGACAGTCAGTGCAATCCTTTATCTCTGACTATATACACAAACTTAAAGCTATCGCTTCGTATTCAAAACTCATTCAATTGAGTCAAAATTTCAATCGAGACACAAGTTTGAATTGTAAACTATATCTTAGTTGATTCAGATTTCTAAAAATCTTTGTATGATTCTCATAAACATTCCAAATACACTCAAAGGTCTAAATTTCTTTTTCTATTTTTGAATCACCATATCAGAGTGATAAACCACTCAAATGCATCCATTCTTGAGACCACATCGTAGCATCTCTTGTTAGCTCTCCAACCTGATCCTCAGATTTTCGAATGTCCCCTTGGAAGATCTCCAAAACTTCTCAAAACCTCGAAAAAGTTATCCAAGTGTACTCATTGGCCAAAACTCCAAGACCAATGAGAATGAAGAGTGTTATTTTAACCTCTAGTGTAGCCAAATTAGTTCCATTTTAACTTAAAGCTTTATAACTATCCTAAACAGACTACTTAGCCATCATGTTCACAATATGAGTTGCCACTAATAAAGAGTCAAAATGATAATTCGAAACCGACTTATTCTGAACAGAACTACAAACGTAACCGGTGAGTTTATAACTTGAGAATAATACTCCTCGCCAAAGTTCATAACAGTCAACTACATATGGTTTATTTTCCATATGCAATAGTGATGGATTGGAGCCCATGTGTTGAAAGCCACCATTACTTGTAAGTTCAGATCCAGAGCCCAAACTAAATCAAAACGTATACTGTGAAGTCCCAATCGCACAGTAGTAAACAACTGGAAGAATATTCGGGTCTGGAGAGTTAGTCACTTGTTGCATAAAGTTATTTCCAAAGTGATATACTAACCATGCCCGAAAGTGATAACGATGAAAACACCGGATGTTGATCACAAACGGATTGGGCATAGGTACATCTGGAGGATCATGTTGTCCTCTATCCATGTCCTCTGTCGGCTCCACTTTGATCATATAAGTTCCTTATGCAGCAAAGTGATGTGTCTAGGTCTCTCCCATACACTTTCTACCCTAACTGCGCATTATATCTGATAAGGTTTAACATAATATCTGTTGAAGACTTTTGAACATCATGACCCTACAAAATTGATCTAACGGTGGGCTCTTAACAGTCTCACCGAGTCTAATGATGGAACTGATTACTATGACGGGGCGTGATTTCTGCAGTCACTAGACCAGCTAGTGACTGCAGCTGGTCTAGGAAGACTGGTGGAGCTCTGATCTTCATGTACGTCCTCCTCAAGGTTCTCGAGAGAGTTAGACATCCGCCCGAGAAATGACCTCCTAGCCCTCCAGCGTTGCCACTGATCGGCCATCACCTATTAGCTGGGTTGCCTCACCAGTCACTTGCCAAACTCGCTGAAAAGTATGGACCAATAATGTGGTTGGAACTGGGATCTGTAAATGTTGTGGTGGTAAGTTTGCTTCTCGTCCTACTGTAACAGTAGAAGAGATTCTCTTCAGAGGTAAGGATCCAGTGTTTTCTCCTTTGATTTGCATACTTCGCAAATTCTGTACTATGGAACTATTCTCGACAAAAGGGCATGGATGCAATTCAGGTACAAAACTTACCTTAATTGGATATACCTTATCTTGATTGGATATAACGCTCTTCACTAGTTCTATGTGACAAGCTCTAGGCTGGGACTCTTGGATGGATCTACAAGCGACATGTTTGGCCTGATAGAAGCTGTCGATCTTTTGTTGATCAATTCCTGAATAAAGATTCACGGATATTAGCATTCTTGTGCATACAACATACAACTGGTGAGAGTGGGATACAACGGGTGAGAATATGGAAATGTTTTAGTATGAGCACTTCGGCTTCTCAGATCGAACGCAGTATTGCCAGCTCCACCCTTATAATATTATCTCCGTTCCAATTGCTATCGCCAGTAAATTTTGCCATTCCCGAATCAAGAATTGAGAGGTTCAGTGCTCTTACTTTGAGACGACATACTTCTATGATTACCTGATGCACGCAGATATTGATTGGCATCGATCCTGGAGTACATTGAAATACCCTTACTTCACCTCTTACAATTCATCGTTGATTAGCAATGCCAGAATGAAGAAAATCGACATCAATTTATTCGAGCGAACAAAATCAGGACTTAGCATACACCAGAAGAAAGAATTTGATCTGAAGCCCTGTAAATTTGCTGGTTTCTTTGGATTCATCGACAGCGCTCATAGCCAACAGCACGTCCATGAAGTCCTGTTCACGATTCGACTTTCAATTGGATTTGTTCTTCAGGTGTTCATCAATGATGGGATCCATAAGGTCCGAATATCTTGCCGATAAATTCTTCATAGTTTCAACATGTCCACCCAAATCCAGCGGCTTTAGCAAAGGGAGGAACTCTCCTACTACGAACCATCGTGTATTTGATACTTCATGGATATTAGTAAGGAGTTCCTTGTTTTCAGCACGTGCATGCACTCGAAAAAGCATACGGGTGATCATGACCAGGAACTGATCGTGCATTATATCAGCTAAATTAAAAAAAACATTGGCATTGCTCGGGTCGAACGCTGTCCGAATGATGTTGAAAAGCATCTCTCGCCTTAAATCCTGCACAATCCAGTAGCAAACGTTAGTGATCGGAAAATGACCTCATTCTGCACCCGGTTCACAAAGGGATTTGTGAATTTCGACGACGAAACCTCAAACAAACATGTGCAGAACAATATCGACACACTATGAGCTTGTAACAAGAAGAGAATCGATCAATAAACTCCACTTTGGAAAGATATATGTGATTCACACAGTCTAATGCAGCTTGTTGTGACGTACAAGAAAGCTAAGAGCACAATTATAATTTTCACTCTGTAGTAGAAATCTGCAGTAAAAGAAGACTTAAATTTCGGCGTCCTTCATGAGGACAGAAAGGTGATTCAAAATAAGCCCTTCGTAAAATTGAACAAGTCTTTCAGCCACCGCACTGAAGTTTGACAGTCCTGTGAACTGACACTACCGCTGATAAAATAGTTTGGGCGATGACTGAGCTTCTGTGGCATCCCGACCTCATGGAAAGAATTGGGAATGAGCTGACGACGTGATCGGTAAAGAAAGGTTGGTTGAAGAGGCAGACATCGAGAAACTGGAGTATCTGCAGGCAGTGGTGAAGGAAAAGCTTCGGCCACCCCCAGTCGGTGTTTTGGGAGTTCCTCACATGTCGATGGAGGCAACAAAAGTGGCAGGATACAATATCCCCGCCATCACCCTGGTCATGGTGAATCTTTATTCCACTGGCAGAGATCCGAAGGATTGGAAAAATCCTTTGAAATTTGATCCTACAAGATTCATAAACAACTCTTTGAATGTGAGAGGGCACCATTATGGGGCTCTGCCGTTCGGTGCGGGAAGAAGGAGATGCCCGGGCATGAATTGGGCGCTCCTCTCTGAGGTGCATAATCTCGCTCATCTGGTTCATGCTTGTACATTCTCCGTTCCCGAAGAGTTGAGTCACCTGGATATCGACGTTGAAGAGATCTTCGGACCGTCCGTAGTGATAAAGAATCCTTTGAAGCTCCTCATCAAACGACGACTGCATCCGGATGTCTACCCAAAGGCAGAATTCAACGTTTCTGCCGTATAAAGTATGAACATTTGCAGCCGAAAGTACTAGAGAGAAACTACAGGAAAAAAAATCAGTTTCTTCAGACATGCCTGTATAGAAAAGCGTTCCCTCCTCCTTATGTATCTTCGGCAATGACCTTGCAATTTTAATCATTCGTTTCTGTGCCACTATCTTTACTTCTGTTCTTTGTTTCCCTTAAATTCCTGGCCATCAAGGAAACGGGTCCAGATATTGTCCATATTACAATGCGTACTGATGCATCGGCCGATGTTTCTAGGCTCGAAATCTCAATCTTCTTATCGTGTGCAGTCAAAGAATATTAGATCCTCATCGATTCCACTGAATCCAGAACTCAGCAAGAGCAATATAACTCTTCGATATGGGTGTGGTAGATACGTTTGAGAAACAGTCGAATGATACAATGAGATTTAAAGTCCACGGGGATAAAAGAGGACCATGGGACCTCGTGAAACAAAGACTAAATATTTCTAACTTGACAATCTGATGGATATAATATGCAAGCCTTATCTGGTTAAAGCCATATAAGAAATCAGTAACTCTGTAAGTCATGGGCAGTAAAATATCTTGAAAGCTAGCTCTGGTGGCGGAATGAAAACCAGATCTGAACAACAAGCACTAGTCATCATCAACCTCCATGCAAAAAACAGTATTAGGACACTTTCTCGTGTCTTGGAACACTTTACCACTTGTTATCCTCATTGGCTAGAGAGTGTGCACCTGTCACGCAACGAGCAACTGCATGACGAGAAGACATGCTCATCTTAACGGTTAAGTATGAAGAAGGAACATAGAAGTAAACAGGATTTGTAATAAGCTCATAACGTATAAAACGTTATCCCCTCATTCACCTTCTATCCTCTCCAGACCTGGTAGTTTCCACATGCAGTTTTTGAATCCACCATGGGTGTTTGATGGGTTGAGTTCATAAACCAACATCAACAGCCAAGATTCCCAAAGCGGAAATGAATCTGGAATGGAGATATACATCTTGGCAGATTTCATGGCAGAGGTTTATTATCTATGGAGCTGTGGCCATCTTAGCTTTTTTGGGGTACCATTGGGCACTGTCGGCACCATTTGCTATCTACCCAGTTTGTGATTGAGGATAGATACATCCTTGAAATTTATGCAAAGGGTGTGGAGGGAGATCATTTCCCCTCCACATCCTTCTCATCTACATCCACCATATGGCATACAAGAGATGCTTTGACCCTATAGTCACAACCTGAGCTCTTGTTCTTTTCTTCTTTACCTAGTGACTGGACTAGAGACATACAAGCTATCTTGATGGTCTCAAAGGACACTCTACATTCTCTTTTAGTGGATGTGACCATTCCTTTTACTACTATGGCTTGTCTACACTCTTGCTCTTGGTGGGACTTTCCAAATCTCATCAACTAAGTTTTCTATAGCAACAAGATTTTGCCTTGGATTGGTCCACCCATATGTGGGTGTGGTGCTAACTTAGATGCTGTGGGATCCACATGTCTTGGTACATATTCTGAGCATAGAGAATAACTATCCACGATGTCATTATGGATGTGGTAGTTGTTGTGGTATATCTTGCAATCAGCTCGGGTAAAGATAGACCTATACTTGGTTCGGAAGTAGCTCATTTCTATATCAGACATTGTGACCTCTACGATTATGTACGGGTCTATATCGGACATTGTGATTGCAATTTAAGAAATGAATTTTCAACCATTTTATTAATAATAAATTTGATCAAAATCACATCAAAAAAAATAAAAATATGTATATTTAAATGAATTTAAAAAAAAGTAATAATATTGAAAAAATTTGAATATATTTATATAAATAAGTAGATAATATATTGTTCAAGAAATTTATATAAATATTTTTAATTATTTATTCTTGAACAAATATGAAAACATACAACTTTGAAAAAGATGTAAGTTGATATCATATTAAAAAAAATGATTAAATAAGAATTCATTGAAATGAAAAAAATTCATTTCAAATTTTTTTTGGAATAAATTTTCAATATTGAAAGCTAATAAATATAAATTTTTAGTGCAATGAAGTTGTGGAAATTTTGTGTGAGGGATTTGCCATGCTTTGGTTCATTTATTCACAAATAAAATTAAATATATTCAAAATCTATGAGTTGGTTTCAGAATATAAATTGCCAATATTTGAAAGGATTTTTTTGTTTAGTTTTTCTAAAAAAAAATTTATGGTTAATTTTTACGGCCAAATAGGCAAGTTTCGAAGTATCGGCTGAGAAAAAAACGAAAAGAAGTGGGCTGGCTTGGCTGCGGACAAGAAAAAAAAGTGCATTGCGCAATCAAGACACAACTTGTGCAATTTGACTACAATGCAAAGTCGAGATAAGCAGGCTTCGTAGTTACATTGAACAATTGGAGGTTCTCCGGGTGTGCCATGTGCACCAAACAATGGCATGAGCAGCTGTGCAAAGAAGCAGATGAGCAACTGATAATACGAATAACGCAGCCCGATTTGATCATTGCACAGATCTTCCGGTATTTGTAGCAAAAGAATTATTCTATATATATATATATATATATATATAATAATTCTAACCAATCCTTGATATATATATATATGAAGGTTTGGTCAAACACAAGAGGGCATTGATGCTTTTCTTTCAGCTTCAACTGACACTAGATTTATTTAATTCATTACTTAGTTCCTTCATGAAAAAATAATAAATTTCATGACTGTTTTTTATTGACTTCTAAATCATGGTTTATATGAAAGTAACTATTGCAAACGTTCAAAGATTTTATTTTTTTGGGGCTTGATTTATTTCTTCATGAAAGATATTATTACTTTGTACCAAACAAGGGAAAGTTTTTACCTGAATGTTTTTTCCCTTGTATTAGTAAGTTCATTTGGAAGCAACAAGATGAGAAGTCAACTACAAACTATAATTTTATTCTTCCTACTAGTCCCAAGAAACTTCCTTGCATGAAAATTACATATGCAAGATCAATATAGTTTTGTACCATATGAGTTATCTTGCTCATCTGAGATAAGTGGCTTATATTTCATAGAAAAAGTTTAATGACATTGATTCTATTATCAAGCATTGAGAAATTTGTATGACTCAATTCCAAAATAATGAAGGATGAGAACAGTGTTTTACCAACAATTAGGCACTAGTTTTTTGGTCTCATAGAAATCCTAATAACATATGCAAGTCCAATCTGGCTAGCTATAGTTTGCAAAAGATCTTATTTTTGCAAATAAGCCTAAGAATTATTGCGAATACCTAGCGAAATTTCTAAATATATAAAACTAGAATTTCTAGTAATATATAACTAATAATAATAATAATATCCTTTTTAGTTATACGGATTATGTGACAAGATCCAAATTGCTACTTATGAATAAATAGACTTTTTGCTTTTGTTTTAATATTACTTAAAAAAATCCATAAAAAATCATTTTCGATTTTATTATTTTGATAAATTATAATTATTTCATTAATCAAACCAATAAATAATTTTTTTTTAGTTTTTTTGACTTATAATTAGTATAAAAATGGTTAATATGTTCACATGTATTTTTCCTCGTGGTACTTCAAACATTAAATTTTAATTTAAAAAAATCAATTTCTTTCATTGTGGTTGAATTATTAAATTAAAGCTTTTGCAAATTAAATGTGGATTTATATTACTATATATATATGTATATTTTCAAAATTTTTAATTTTTTAATTTTTTTTAAAAAATTGCCTTGAACTATATCTTATTTGATATTTAGTTATTTAAAGTGGCAATCATACCTTTTCACAATTGATGTAGATAATCTAATCAATATTATGCATTTTTAGAAATTTATTCTTTATTGAAATTTATTTTATTCTTGTTTATTATCTATTGCTTGCTACTTAGATTTAATTTATGATCAATTATAATTTTAAACAATCAGGATTTCTAGTAAGGTCAGTCATGCCTGAAAAGAATAGTCCTGTTCTCAACACTTAAAGAGCAGTTAGAATCTAAGCACTTTCGGCCGGCAAGATTGGATAAAGAACACATATTCCATACTAAATCTCTCTGATTCAGATTACTAGAGATCTATTAGGGCCAGATCATGAACTTTTCTTCAATCTGTATTTAGCTGGAGTCACTAGCCCGAGTGTAGACCCAGAAAGCCTTGGCTTTATTAATCAGCTCGAGCTTTGCTGAATGACCCCCGATTCTTCCCAGCTTAAAACCAGTCAGCATCTGTAGGTTAACAAAATGAACTTTTCTAGCGTCTTAATTTCGAATTGTCGAACTAATTTTGCACTGGAAACGTGTTTGTATTTAGGTTTCGTGACAACCCTGCGTCTGCTCTTTTGTTGATCTGTATCGATCTACAATTGTACAACAGGACCACAGGAGGTATTTCCTGGCATCAAGTAGCTCCTTCAGCGGGATATGCATCAACTTTGCCAACTCATCTGCAAAAGTAAACCTTTTGCAGATTTAGCCGTTTCTGGACCTCTAGACTTCGTTGTGGTTTGGCTCTTCAAGGCTTTGTTTCTGGAACGGGCACTGCCTAAGCCTTGTACATGCAGTATATTGACGATCTCGGGATGCGAGGATACCAACAGGTACTTCTGGATGAGGCATTCTGGATTATTTTTCAGTGTCATTGCTAAACGGCAACGATTGGATGCTTATATCGCATCGAAAGTCTGACACAAAATATTAGTAATACTGTGCAGCTTCCTCACCCATGAGAATGAGCCTGAGTGCTGAAAAAATGATGATTACATTCCTCACTTTGAATGACGATAGGCTAATGATGTTTCAATCTGTGGTCAATAAACCGTTGAATTGATCTCAATAAAACTGTGATGAGTATCACCGATTGATCATGTATTTTGAGTATCAAGATTCTTCGTATTTCGAGCTTATAATCTCAAGTCCATCTATAGTCCAGAATACACAGAGTTCTGAAACTCAGAATACTCTCAGTTTGGAATACTTATTTCTTCGATATCGTTTAAGTCAAGGTGAATTTTTACCTGTTTTGTTTTGAGTACTCCAAGCCATCGAGATTCTATATACCAGGCTGTACGCTGCATATTAATCCAAGCCAGTTACTGTTCTAATGTAATTGAAGAAGAGAACTGTATAGATTGATATCGGATTGGTTGCTATTCGTCCTCTCAATGATCAACTTGTACACAACAACGTTCAATAGAAAACGTTGTTGTGTACAAGTTGATATATAAAACTCAAGTTTTAGAGATATGTGTTCGCTTGTTAGTTATTTTGTTTAGTTGCGGTCCCACGCCCATTGAGCGTGTATGGTAATATTGACCACACATTCATTCATTGACTCTCTATCTCTCTATCTCTCTATCTGTCTCTCCCTCTCTTTTTGTCTCTGTATTAATCTTTTAGTTCAAAAAATTCTGGGAGTATCCGTTGTTGCCAATGATAGACAACAGAAAGACAAAATATACTAAAAAAACCGACCATTGGGCAACGTTTTCTATGATAAAACATGGTGAACAGGAACTCCGTTGATGTCTACATGCAGTCAATAATTTGGGCTGGTAGTTTTCGATTGTAACAGTTATTTCAAAATGCTCAATGGCCTGACGGTGTTGTCAGAATTGCGTTATGCACGTTTCCAAGGCAAGAAAAAAGAATTGTCCTAATTTGAATATGATAATTTTTTTACGAAAGAGGAGATCTACTTCTCAGAACGTGAACTCGATTGTGCATGTCTTGCGCCTCATCGGTGGTAATACATCTGTGCTTATTACAAAAGATTCTCCGTCTCCTTGCCATCTGAACGGATGAGTACGGTTCATGAAGCACCTTCATTCTTGCTTCTGCTTGTTTTACAATTTACAATCTGCGAGGTTCATTCTTTCCAAGATACCTCTCGAGTGACGAAAGGCTAAGTTCTGAACATACTCCCATTTGACTTCAGTTGTCCCCTCACTTCAGTGTGTTACAGTGCAGGTCTTCCTCGTGTTGAAGACAGTGAATTGTGATTGTTTATACTTCACTCTCGTCTAGGTTCTATGTTAGGAGATCACCCTGAAAGGACGTCTCTGAAGCTAGCGGGGAGTGAAGTGTTGGCTGGATAGGAAGCTCGGTGTAGTTTACGTCTAGCCAGGGTAGCGGCTCCCTGCAACCTGCAGGTGCACTGCAGCAATTTACCTGCAGCAAAAGAGGACAGAGTTCACCATTAGGCATGGCCTGCGTGATATATGTGTAGGAAAGGTTCTAATTATAGCTAAATCTGGCGATGACTCCAGCCATGTGGCAAAGGCAATTCTCCCAAAAAATGGAAGATGCGGCGAGGTTCTGCAAGGACGAATGTATAACAACAGCGAGGGAAAGGCCCAAGGAGGCGGGGCTTTTGCCTGTGGAATTTTTGTTCTCTCCTCAGACAAGCAGTAATGTCGTGATTTTCTGGAAGATCACAGGCCAACAGATTCACACTGTGAGACTCTGCTCAGCTTGAACTGTCTCCCCATGCTGAACCTGTTGGGAGTGATGTCAAAAGGCGTCCACTGAAGAGTTTAAAGACTCGGAAGCTGACATGGTTCTCACACCTCCAGCCTGAACGTGTGTGTGTCACCTCCAGCTCTTCAGCTCTTGCAGACGAATGGACCTTGTGGCTCTGGAGAGATGAACTAAAACAAACTGAGAGCATGCCGGGACACGAAGAAGAAGAGTTTTGTTCTGTACACTGATCACACTGCAGGCTATTGTAATATACAATTTGTCGACTTGAACGAGAAGAATTTGTGCTTGCTCTTTTTAATACAGAAATAATTTTACTCTCTAGAAATGAATTTTATTGTTAAGAATAAATCAAAAATCTATTTTTTTTATAATGAAATTGTTTGAGTATTTTTTTTCTACTCAATTTTGGAGTTATTTTCAAAAATGATTTATCTAAAATTTTTTAATTGTTTAAAAAAACGTTTTATGGAAATGTGTATTGAAATATATTTTTATTTCAATACACAATTTCAGTTATGTTGGTTTCGTAAAATCGTCCTTGTTTTATTTTAGATTTGAAAATGCAGGACAAGCTCATGCACAGTTATCGTTACTTGCTGATTCAGAAACTAGCAGACGTAACTTCAACCATCTGGAAGTTTTGGTGAGTAGACATTCGAAAACATTGCTGAGTGGACTGGGGAACAACCTCAACGTGAACGGAAGGTTCCGGTTCTGCTGACCACTAGAGAATTATTCCCAGTGAAATCAGCTTCGTGCACGTGAGAATGAGCATTGGCTTCCAAACTAGCTCTGTAACGATTGATAGAGCGTCCGGGACGTCATCTTTTCTATATGGGCGAGCATTCTTATTCCAGAACAGAATTTAGGACTTTTCACAAAGTGTCATGGTAGGCGACATGTATACACACGTATATCAAGATTGCATATACTCATTGCATATACTCCACTGCATTTCACTCAAGGGCGGAGATATTTTACGCCAAGGGAAACGCTTCAAATCATGATTTATTCAGTCGAGATACCAATTTGGTACCGAGAACGTTTTTCCTCTGAAGTTTGCGTTATTCTTCATGTTGCTGATTTAACCCCTGGGTCTGTCATGTATGTGTTAGTAGTATCTGATGTAGAAGGTATTTTGGACATGTTTTGAGGCTTTTCCTTCAAGGATGATGTTACAGACATGGCATTCTTTGTTGACATAGTCACTGCAATTTTCCAGGTCGATGGTGAAGAAGGCTCCTGAGGATGTCCCTGATTATGTTCAGGTAGTACAGTTGTGCTCTGAGTTGGAAGGCATGGTTCTTAAACGTTTCCATGGGAGAAGGAGAAATCAGCTTAGTCAGCCGGCAGTGGAATGTTGAATCTGCTAGAAGTTTTGACATGTTTGTGGCACAATACAGTCGCTATGGCTAATCGATTGCAAGAGCTCGTGAATGTCTTGCTACAGAAGTTCTACAAGAGTGTCATAGACCAGCAAGGTGGAGTTGGAATGAGAATATTTACAATGATTTTTACGGAGAAGCTAAGCCCTGGAACAATATAGTAAGAACTACAGTGAAAACCTGATCACCTCCTCGAATCTTTAGAATCCCAATCTAGAAGGAGGTACGTCCATCAGCATTAAGCATCTGCTCGAGTTGTGTCAGTTCAGGAAATTGGATTTGTCTGGCAGCATTTCCACGGTTCACTTCTTGAAAATCTGCAGTTGGCTGCCAGTCTAAAGACAATGCGGTTGCTGAGGATCGACATTGGCAGCAGAACTCTTCAATTGTCTCCACAGTTGTCGCTTGAAGAGTGATTTAACCCATCTTGAGTCCCTAACTGGATGTCTGAGTTGGATGTTCACTGAAACCAGCTCAGGGTTCAACTCCTCGATGGCAAGGTATGGGGAAATTTGGTTCCTGGGGGTACCAAATTCCTGGTAGACGTCTCACATAATGACTTCGAGGGAGAAATACCATCAATGTTTCGAAATTAGGGAGCACCTTGAAGCCCTTGGGTCTACATCTCAGCGTTGCAGGAAGCGACCAACAAATTCTCGGAATCCGAGGAGATTCGAAGAGGGGGCTTGGCCGCCCTCTACCCTGCAGTTCTAGGCGATCCCAATGTGGCGGCGAAGAAAATTAGTCCGGATGAGAATGTGGTCGGAATGAGATCAAAATTCTCTGTCAAGTGAATCATAAGAACCTCGAACTCATGAGTTGTAGGCAGAAAACAAAAATTGAGTTGTAGCAAAAAGCTGTAAAGCACCCATATATGATCACGAAGCATGAAAATCTGTAGTACTGGAGAGCATGCAGATCTAAAACCTTGTGCCTCAATGCATGAGGCACAAGGTTCCTTGATGCCTCAGGCCTGCGTCATTCGTGCACTCGAGGATGGACTTTTATGTGTGCAACTCGCATTCCTTGAGGCTGCGCGCCTGGTGGCAAGCCCTTTCAAGTGGTAACCATTTCGAGGGAGTTCAGAAAAGGGAAATCCTTGTTTACTGGTTCCTTTCTGGGATGAAACTTCGGGTCTTGGATTCCTTCCCATCTGCTGAGCAGTGGTGCACTTACAGCCTAGGAGTTGTACAAAGCCTTCGAGAAGGAAGAAAGATAAAGCTGTCAAATCGATGGTTTTCATTCGAGATTTTGCAACTCAACCAATCACAAGAGCCAAACTCAGGGAGCGTTTGAACACTCCGCCTCACTTACCTCGATCCTGAGATGATAACTTACATGCCACACCTGTGATTTTCTCTGAGCTTTATAGACTTTTGCAGAGGAATTGTGCCCCCTATTTCTTACCATTTCGTGAACAGGTAATTAATTCTTTCCCATAACAAAGGATTTATGTTCCAACTTTGAGTGCTCACCCACAATGGATGTGCGAACTTACTCTGTTAAGTCTATACTGGTCAAAAGCAACGTCCAATTAAATATCATGTACAGCTAGATTTTGAGAATATTCGTTTGTGGTCTTGGAAATAATCTCTTCAAGTTCTGCTGTCTGCCTGTACTCTCTGGTATCCTTTAAATCTCACAGAAGATGAGATTAAAATTAAGAGCGGAGAGACGAGGCTAAATACTTCTCCACATGCTCCACATGCATGAAGGACAAACAATGTCAAGAACAGACTTCTCTTTCAGCTGAGCCGTGCAATTATACAGGTCCTGCATAGAGAAGTGATATTAGTCAGAATCGTATTATGTAATCTCTTTGCTTATCTTAGTACTTGGTTGCTTGTATTTATACTGGACGACCTTTCCTTTCCAGATAGATTTGAAGATAGATTGCCGGTGGCTTTCAGAGCAGCATTGGAATCCACAGTTTCCACAAATGAATATTTTCTGGCTTTGAATGGGTCGCTATGGTGAGGGTGATGTCCTTGTGATGTCCATCTGACGTTTGTGCTTGACATTGGGTACATGTTTCGATCTAAACAACTCGTTGAGAGACCAACTTTCCCAGGTTGACTGCATGCCACTGTCTGTCGAATCACTCATGCGGAGAATCTATTTAAAGACTACAGGCCACGGTATGCAATATCCCTTTGCTACTTTCAAAGAATGTTCTTAATATTGTAAGTCATCGAGCTTTTAGATCCTCATAGAACCTAACTTGATAGGATGTCATCCACATTTGATCAAGAAGAATTTTCTGCTGCGAGTTCCACTGCATATATGCGCCAGACCTTTTGTACAAAACTCTTTCAAAGTTTTAGCTTAGCTTCCTAGCTCATCCGTTTCTGGAATACAATATACAAACGACGATGCAATATAAGTCAACAAGATCTACTTCACAATTCTAGCTGCTATTCGCTACGTTCTCTTGACTGAATACCGCTAGAAATGATATCTTAGTACCAGGATTACTTTAAAGCGTTCAAGACGTTGATTCTAACGAAATGATGATATCTTCCAGGCCGATTGTGGATTGTGGATACAGACAGATAGAAGGCCGTTTCTGTTCGAAAATAGAAATAGACAATCAGTTTTCCTTTGTAGGTGTAGATATGAGATCTAAAAAATCATGAGTAATTTGAATCAAAGTAAACTAGCTAAAAATGTCTGTATGTAGAAAGAAGTTTATGAACAAGACTATGTACAATATTCTTGTTCATATGTACAAGAATATTATGATTAATTCTAAATAAGACTTCAAGAATGAATGATCAACAAAAATCAAGTAAAAGAATACTGCAAGGTGAAATCAAGATTGGAGAAAGTAACTGAAATATGATGAAGAATCAAAACCTCCTAGAACTTAGCACATTTCAAGTTCAAAAATTAAACGCTTATTTTGTAAGTAAACTTGAAGAGAACATAAAAACTTCAGACTTTCCTTCAGCGTTATTGTATTACGTTCTCTTGCTTTTTTTCGTCACTCTCTGGATAGCGTAGAGTGCTGAAATGACTTTAGGGTTCAGTCCTTCTCCTCCAGCTTCGAGATTCTCTACCACCTGCTCTGACGCCACACCCTCACACTATCGCTTCCACTTCTATAAGACTCACAGATTTGCAGATCTGCACGTCAATATCAGATGTGATCCTCTCACAAAGTCTTCATTTCTCTATTTCTGAATTTTTGTTCCTCCGCCTCGCACATAGTCTATCATGGTTACCCAACGTCAGTATCTGGCTAACATTTCCTTAATGCCAAAATACAAACAAGCTATTTATTCACTTGAGAAACTGAAGATATATTAGTCTTGCAAGTGTGCATCACACCATCGCCCATTACAATTTACTTCACACTCGTCAGCCGTGAAGATTGCCTAACTTCGAACATCAAATTCAATTCCTACTTTTTAGTTTTCTGAAAACCAAAAATCGTCAGGTAGAATCTCAAAAAATACAACAAAAATGAGGCCAACGATGAACCAGGTATTTAAAGCCAAAAGTATTGAGCAATGTGCAATGAGCAAAACTAACCATTGAGGAGATTATTATAAGTGTGGACAAGAAGCTCAATTAAATATTTCACTGTAATCTCCTCTAGTTTATGATCTCTTCGATGATTGCAATGGACAATCAAAGATATGAGGATTCGCAAGTTTTCAGGTCCCACGCAGCTCCTGCGCTCCCCTGTGTTCCACAAACATGCTGACTGTACATGTCTTTAAAAAACATTGCAATATATTTTAGCGTTTTGAAGCATAGCACAAGAGATAAAATTTGTATACTCAATCCTAAGGATACGAAATAGATCTGCAAATGTATTTTGTTCTACACATATATGTAAGCTTCAATTTTGCCACATGAAATACAGAAGACTAAAATTAAGAATGCTTTTCTCGGTATACATATTCCATTAAAAGATTTGCTAAACATCCTGAAGACAAAATTGGATTTAATTCACTTTGAAACATCAGAAATGGCCTTGACCTTTTATCTACAATTATTTCGCGTACAAGAGAGGAACAAAGTCAAACGCCCACCTTTTGTCCAAGGGCCGCACATGCTGACACAACTTCAAATAGTTGCATATGAAAACGACTTGTCCAAGCTCTAGACCTACCACCTACATATCTTGTTATCCTTGATAGCTGATTCTCTACATTCTATACAGAGCCAAGCATATGCATGAGTAATACTATTCGTCCTTTTATAGACAACGGATACAAAGAGAAGTAGT
Source organism: Marchantia paleacea (assembly GCA_014180765.2). Classification (NCBI taxonomy): domain Eukaryota; kingdom Viridiplantae; phylum Streptophyta; class Marchantiopsida; order Marchantiales; family Marchantiaceae; genus Marchantia; species Marchantia paleacea. Next base: position 138,936 of record MUAA02000127.1, read on the forward strand.
CGGAAATTTTTGTGCAACTTATCTCGAAGATGTTCTTGCAAATATTCCCATGCTTTTTCATGCTTTTTTGGGTCAACGACAGTTTGACTCATGCTTTGAGGTTGAACAATGTCCAAGAGACTGGACATGGACATTGTAGCTAGAGTGAGGTGATGGTTTTCTGAAATCGGCAGATCTGGCACTAAGACCCCTAGACTGGTTGACACATGTATACCAAGTTTCATAAGACACCAGAGAGCTTTCAGGGAACTTCTTGCAATGATTCTAAGCTTGTCACAATTTTTTTTTTCAACTGTCAGATCAAAACCACGCTGATCACGAACTACATGCATTCCATCTATGTTCTCGCAATGAAAATGAAGGACAAGTGGGGTTCCAATATTGATTGCTGCTGTGATTCGATGGCCCATGGTTGCGTCATCGTTGGTAAAGTACGGCCGACAAGGAAGCTGTTGTGTTGAACCCCATACTCCACTACTGCGATCCACATCCTTGATCAGTTGAAGGACGTTGTGGTGAGTACTCTTCTGAACATTCTTGAATGTTGAAATGTCCTTCATGATCACTTCAATATTTGACGAGATTTCATCGACTTTGACCAGCACCTTCTTCACATCTGCACCAACCTCTTGTATCATACCTTCAAGCCTCCCCAGCTCGCGAAACCCACCTCCTGCCGTCCTGTCCTCCATTGTTGGCCCTCTTGGAAATTCCCTCAGCAGATCCACACTTCCCAAACTTTGACGTGTAACATTAATTTCTTCTACTACTTCCTGCCACATTTTTGACTTCTTGTTGAGATTGTCAGCTTCAAGCCTCAACCATTCTTGAACCTCCACAATATCTTCTGGTGACAGAAGATCAATTGCTGCTTCACATTCTGAATCCAACGTGGTGCCACTCTTCTTCTCCCAAGTATGATGATACAAATTTTTTGTTATGGAATTCATGTCCTCTCCTGCAATTCTTATTGACTGCTTCAATTTCTCCTTCAGTTCTTCCCTTGACACGCTCTGATCCTTGCGTTGTGCACATGGTGTACGTTGTTTTACACATTCCGTCCTCAGGATGTCCACCACTAGACTCACTCCAGGAGAGCCCTCAGCAGATGCACAGAACGCAAATAACTTCTCAAGGATGTGCTGCTTGACAAACATCCAAACCATCTCTCTTGACTTCGTGGACCTGATCATCACATCAAAGAAACTTCCATCTGCACTATTTTCTACGATAACATCGTGGTAGTCGTGAAGTATAGAAATCAGGTTGTACTTGCAGTTGTACATGAATCCTGCCTCATTTTTCATCGATCTCCACAATGTAATCTTCACGTCAGAGACAACCAACATGCACTGATTAGTCGCAAAAAATCTACAAACAATGCTTCAGAATAATACAATACTTCAAATCTCATGATTTTTTAATGGAGAGGTTTAAGCCTGACGTAGCATACCTGGAATTTTGGGAAAAATCCAGTGGACAAAAAAGTCCGCCTCGGATCTTTGCAGCGAATTCGAAACCCATATATACGGACAACTCCTTATCTGCGGCAGCCCAATTCCATTGCAGTTGACTATTACTCTCCACCTTGACCAGTGTTGGTACAAAGAACTGCGACTCTCCGTTTATTCCTGACACCTTATAACAAAGGTCTAGACTTTCCAGCACACTTTGTAGGGTCATGTGATCGAAACCAGTGTATCGATCCGTTTGTAGACGCTGAAAGAGGTGATCATCCACAAATGTGTTGAATTGAAATTGGCTCAAGAACCCATCACTCGAAATCGGATATTCTGTTCCCGAATTGGACTCTGCTGAATGTTCAAAACCATGCCCCATGCCTATCAAGCGTCCTAGAAACACATTTGTAAGCCAGTTGGGATTAGCTACCAGTAGATTTGAGTCGCGAAGCCTAATAATGGTTCCAGCGTCCTGGAGATAGGAGGCTATAGCTTGCAAAGCTTTGAAACGGTTGGGAGCAGGAAGATTCTGAAGCAGACTCTTCAAAGCGGGGTGCGCTTCAGTACATAGAGCGGAGAACTCATCATGCGTGATTACTGGTCTTTTCTCATTCTCTAAGGCCCACTGTAAAAATATACTGGCTCATTCGGCAGCATGCTTCAGGAACAGAGAAGAGTTTTTCAGTGAAAAGATCCTCCATGGTGCTATAAATCTGTGTGACAATTGGCCGCACGTCATCTTTGTGACGAGCATTGACACAATACACTGTGGGATGTATGTTCAAAACATCACTAAACTCCCGTTGTAATCTGGACACAATCTGCTCTGCCATCTGAATGTAGTTGGAAACCCGCGTCTGTTCTCTCAGCCCGGTCTTTTTCTCCGTCTTGTCCTTGTGGGTGAGGACCACCATCACTGTCGGCAGATTGAATCCGGTCACCTCAGAGTTGGACGTGATGAACTTCGACCAGTAGAGAAATTCGTGTTTGAACTCTTCCTCCAAGTTTTGTTTCAGCTGATTTCGATGTCGATCGTATAACGAGAAAACAAAAGCAAAAACGCAAGCTTTGTTGAGCTTCGGAAAAAGATACTGCTGAAGTGCTCTAAAGATATCTTGTCCACCCAAGTCCCATAGAGACACTTGCATCGTAGCATCATTTTTCAGGACATGAATTTCAATGCCCTGAGTGCGGGGTAAGAACTTCTTGAACACCTGAGTGTACCATGGTGTGCCCAACTGCAATGCGCAATGTGCCAGCGCAGTTTTTCCTACATGACAACAAAATAAATTTGTTGCAGATAAGGTTTTGACCTTTCCATGATCCCAAGGGATGTAGAAGCATTTTTATGAGAATGACAAGAAGTTCTTTATAGATCCGAAGATAATCTAGAGTATTTTCCATATGTATGTAGATATAGATTTATTAAAACAAAGCACCTCATTAATCATGATGGTATATCTTAATTCTTCAAATAACAGATGCAAAATCATGAAGAAGAATTTAGATGTGCTGGTCACTTAGTTAGTCCAGAACGTCTTTCTTTATTTCTTTAAAAAAATGTATATAGCAATGATCGCGTCAAATTGCTTGACCGTAATACTCAGGAGAATCAATAATATTTTCTGACAAAATGTACAAATTCTAATCATAAAATTGCAACCATTCGTCCGCAACATTGCGGTTTATGAGTTTGCAACAAGCATGAAATCTTCTTCATGCAGCAGACTTTAATTTTTTCAACAGGGTTGGGGCAGAAATTGCAGCTTGTAGACTTTTGTACCTGCCATGGGCGTTCCGCACAAGAACACGCGGCCGCATGTGGGAGATGTCCAAGCCGATGTACCCAGAACTGCCCGCAGCTCCGCCAGATATGATTGTTGTCTAGCCTTGCATCGAAATAACTCCTCTATTGCAGCTTTGCGTTGCCCATTATCTGTAGACCCACCTGTAATATGTACGGTTTTTAGAGTCGAGTTGATGTGAGATAGCGCCATCAACTCCCTGAACGTCATGTCATCCTCAAGTATCCTCCCTCGCACCGACAGCCTTTCAAGGCGTGTATTTTTTCTCAAAGATCTGAGAAGATGCCTCCATTCTCCTCCGGCTTCTATAGCCAACATCAGATCTTCTAGAAATGTGGTCTGTAACCAAGCTGTCATTGCCCTCCGTACAGGATCAGAAATGGCAAAAGAGCAGTTCCTATTAATTGCAAGGCCAAGAATTCTGAGGGTTGAGTTGGATCCCAGAGCTCGGAAGAACGCAGCCCAATTGAGCTCCACGCATTCCCATCTCTTTCCGTTGAGAAACGTTAAATGCAGCTCCTCCAAAACTTTAACAGATTTGATAAACTCCACGAGCTTATTGAAAGCACCCAAATCCAGACCTTTTCCTGTGGGACTTGCAGCTCGATCTACTTGAAGCTCTAATGTTAAAACTCGAATAGAGCAATTGGCACGTAGCGCTTCGAACAAATTTTGACTTTCGCAGCCCAGAAGATAAGTGTCTTCGATGTATTTGACTGCAAGAGTGAAGTGAGATAAGAAGGTAGTGGTTCGGAGAAACTCTGAGAGTACTCCTAATCTCAACGCCTTCCAACGCAGCCCTTCCCAAGTGTAGATTGCCAAGCTGCGAACTGATTGGTTGGGGTGATCAGTTAGGAACGCCGATGCAATAAAACGACCCAATGGGCATTCCTTTGGTCCGCCGGTTATAGACCCCTCTATGACTTGGGTGTTCTCACTGTTTTGAATCCCATCGTCCTCCCAGTCTTCCAACTCTGGACTCAGTTCTAACTCTTCCAGCTGTTGATGCAAGGCCACAGCTTCTCCCAACGCCTTCCCCGCAGCTTCAGCCATTGGCACTCGCATAATATGCAGACGTTTCAATTTGCTAGTGACTTGTATAACGCTCGAAATACGAGTGAACCCTTCTTCCGTACCAATGGCTTCATTGTAGCTCAGATCAAGCTCCGTGAGATTGGACACACCCCTCCACGTCAATGCCTCCGCTACTTGAGCCCAATGGGTCATCGACATCCCTGCTTCCGAGGCATGAAATGCCTCCAGATTCTCCATTCGGCGAATGACGTCTCCGAGTGGCCTTGCTGCAACGTCTTCCAATTCTGGACATCGTTTGACAATGAGGGGAAAATAGCTAGACCCCAGGTATAACTGTCTCAAGACTTTGCTGGACTGTAGCGGCATGTGCAGTGCCTCATACTCCCGCAAAGAAATCTGGCCAAGAAAACGAATACAATCATCCCTAAGATGAACACTAGTGCACTTGCTCCAGCACAGACCCAAGACGCCAAGAATCTTCAGCCGAGAGTCCTCCCAACAACCAGCGCTCAATTCTCTCCCATAGTCCTCGGAGAAGACTAATCTTATTTGCCGTATTATATCATCCGACAAGTTTAGCCACTCTCGAGGAGCATCCTCGCGAGCAATTGCATGCAGTTCCTCCAGTAACTGCTCCACCTCGGGAGGCATTTCAAAGGCGGTTGATCCAACCGGTGAAGTGTCTTCCACTGCATGATGGGAGTTGTGAGAACCTGGATCACTAAGAATCATGTTGCTTTCAACAGCATCCATTCCAATGAACCCCTCCGATGATAAAATGATCACGTGTAATCCAGAAGTGAATGCTCTGCAATTGAATGGAAATTCTCTCTGCGATGGCTTCACGCAAGCCGATCTTTGCCCTCACAGCCTATCCTTCCGTCCTGGAAAGATCGTGCGCATGGAAAGTTGTAAGACATAACCCCATTTCTGAGGCTCTTATAGATTCAATTTTGAACTTTGCCCTGGAAAGCAAAGTTCAAAATTGAACAACGCTCAAAGCCAACGCTACTCCCCAAAAGTGGAGTAGCTGATCAATAAGATCAGAAATCTTCACGAATTTGAACCAAGTGAAGCTGGAAGAGCCAATTCACTTCTCAGCAAACGCGATTGTGGACATGCTGAACCAATAATGACCAAACCATCACTTTGAGCTTCCTTCTAAGGAGCTTTTTATTTTTAACTAGACATGTTCAGACCAGGAGCTGGCATGCTTTACTTGATCAAACTCACAACAGCGTTCTTTGAACTCATGCTCAAGCGTTTCCGCCTGCTTTTAATAATGTGAAACTTCCAATGAATATGAATCTTACCTGGATAGATGGATCCTGACATCTCAGATCGTATTCCTCCTATCACTGAGCCAGCAGAGGTCTGCTCTGTTAGAAATCTTAACAGGGCATACGTGTTGATGTTGAGCTACTGTGTGTTGATGGATGACATATGAGATTATTATACAGAGGGGTAATAATCTCAGTTGCTTCCAACAACCTAGCAGAATTTTCTGGATAATAATCTGAGATGCTCTTAAACTACCTCATTAAGATCCTAAAAGCTAAATCTAATCTCGCAGCATGTGACTGTGTGTCGTAGCTCAAAAACTTCAGAATCTCTTGAGGATGAATCAGAATCTTACAAGAAAAGGTGAGCCCGAATTGAACTAGGAGGTTGTTTTATTTCCTGGTAAATATTTTGCATGTTGATGCATCTGCACATTTCAATGGTTCATAACATCTTAGCACGTCAAACGAGATGGAACCTCAATTTCTGACTTCATAAGTGAACTATTGCTCTAATAAAATGAATGTGATTCATTCTTTAATCCATGACTGATGTTGGAGATCCTCTGGATCCACTTAATTCAAGTGATGGTTAGAGTGAAGAGCTGTATACACCTAAGAGACATTCAAAAAGATACCTAGAATTCAAATGCCTGAATTGATGCAGATCACTCCCGTACAATTTGTTTCAGGCTCGCCATCTCACAAGCTACATCCGCCTGCTAAATGTCAAAGACTTAAAAGTTATTATTGCCAGATGCACCTGTAAGGATCAAAGGCTTTAAGAATTTCATTCCACAAGAAATGATATTAGTCACATGTAGAATGACTGAGTTGGAGGCGTATTGGAACATTGAATCTATGAAGTATACCCTGGGTCTAAATATCTGCATGTGCATTGTCAAAGCCCATGGATAAAGTATTTTCTTCCACTTGAATCTACTTCCTTGAAACAAATGCGGCAGAAAATTATTCCCTGGTGCCATCCCACTATTGAATCTGCCGAGGCAGCACATCTCAATAATGCATACCAAACGTTCACACCTTGATGCTACGGAATGAACCTCAGCATAATTAAATGTTTTCTATTCTCGAAGCTTAGCAGGTAATGTCAAGAGCATGTATTAACTACATCTTATTTCCATCTTTAAACTCACATAGCATTGATGAAGAGCACAACTTTGTAATTTAATTCACAATCAGTATCTATTTTTTGTTATTCTAATCAGCTATGTTCGCTAACCTTCAACTTTTATCTTACATGGATAAAACGATGCAAACTCATACGACAAGCATTTTGGATCCAGATCTATCGCCGCACATGATCTGTACACTTCCTGTCACATCAGAAACACAAGATCAGTGGAATCAATTGGAAGCCTGCACATGTTAAGTGTTGTCTAGTCAAGTGTTGTCTAATGCCAAGCTCCTTAAGCAGAAGCCGGTATCACCCCGACTGAGCAGAAGGGTATCATTCACAAGCGCGACGAGGAAGACGTGAGGAGGAGGGAATGTTTTCCACGCCTTATTATTAAGTGTTCACTAGTGTGGTGTACAGTAATAAGGTACCTCTTAATTCTACCAGCTAATCACATAAACTTTACCTTGTACTGTTGGTAAGACTAATTACGGCGTTCACTGTAAGCTGTACTACTGCAGGAGCGGTAGCTTGAGTCTACTTTGATGTCAATGTCTCAATGAACTCCAGTGGTACGGACAAGCTTTCCTCTGGTGGCTCGCTACGCGCTTGCCCTGTTTCGTGGTAGAACTTGCAACAACCCGACTTTTGCAGGATGGCCAATTTCTACAGGGACGCCTGCAAATCGGGAATGGATGTTTCGAATATGCAGGAGATTGGTTATGTTCAGTGCATTCTCACGTCAATCTCGCTACACCTCCTACTCAAATCAGAAGATTCAGAACAAAGATTATTTGTATCGATGTCAGGTTCCATTGCATCCAATTCATCATTATCAGCCCCGAACGGTGGGCAGAGAGGTATTCTAACTTGCAGAGTCTGATTGTTGTCACTGGCGAGGGAGGACTGCTACCTGCTGACCTTCAATCTGGGGGTTCTATGGAGTCCACATTCTGCAGAGGCTAGACTGTCTGGACTCGATCTGCGGTGCACCCGACCTCATGGACGCTATTGGACCTTCTTGGCCAAATCCTACCATGCACCAGCAACTCTCATTGCTACGAGCAGCCTCTTTCAACAGCGTTTCATATCGGAAAAACAAGCAATAATCCCAACTCTTGTAGGTGGTCAGAATTATCAGTTGCTTACAACACGCTGTCTCGTCGGACGCCCTTGTTGAGCTCAAACGCCAGATCTGTCAAGCTCGTGATCATACCCTCCCCATTCCGCTCCGACGACGTTCTCTGCCGAGCATGCTGCACGATATTAGTTCAGATTATGATATCCTACGGAAGGTATTGTGCGTATCACTCCGTGCTTTCCAATCTGCGCCTTGTGTCCGAGCAATGATTCAAAGGTGCGCTCAGATGCAAGTCTATCTACCCAAATTTAGAGACTGCACCTCTCATCCACTTCCCAATGATAAGCGGCCGGAGAACAAGCCATTTCCGCGGTTCCCGCAACTGTATTCATCTCCAGAGTACAAATAAACCACAACACCCGCAGAGATGTGTAGCAGCTGTTGAACTCCTCACATCTCCATTCAAAATACACTACTTACCAGAACTGCATCAACTTCTGAACATCAACTTCGCGTAGATTCCCGAAATATACTTGTCGATGGTCAATCGTGATGCCTCCATACGATTCCGGCTTCGAAGGGACAGTTTCTAACTTCTGCGATCGGAGGGCGAATGGATCACCTTCACCATCCCCTTCAGAAATTGGAAATTTCGAATGAACTTTGAAGCGTCGATTGGAATTAGCTGCTCAATCAACAGACCACCATTCACAAACTATCCGAAGCAGGCTGCAGAACAATTGCTCTTCAGTGTCCGGAAATAGAAAGCGAAAGCGAATGCTACTGTAACAGAACTTCTTCTTATCTGAAAAGAAATTTGTTTACATGTAGCCACATCTAAACAACTTTCTGAAACGCAGAGTTTCACAACGCGTGTTCCATAGACTGAGATGCTTTGCATTTGTCTTTGCCTTACTTGGTTGCTATTCGAACATATGTTAACCATGATGAAAGAAAAGTTGACTGTGGTAAAAGAAAGTGGGACCCTACATTACTCAATTCAGCAACTGCAAATCACGTTGTATAGTTAAAAGTGGTAAAAGTCTGACCTGCATGTTCTAGAAAGATGATATGACATGAAACTTTGTCACCAAAGACCAACCTCTGCGATTAATGTCAGACGCGCAATAGAATATTAAACGGTAGTCCTTTGCTTGCCACTGAATTCAGGTTAGGCCACTGGAGCAAATTGTACCAAAAAGTCCACCTGCATAAAGTCATCGATGGGGTGAGAAAGTAGTTGATGATGCCCAACAGTGCTGGGTCCATTTGAATTAATGATATTTGACAATGTTGGTCTATTGCGAGAAGTATCCACGAAAATCCTCTTCTTCTTTTGTTATTCCCGTGCATGCATCTGTTTCGTGAATGGTCCGACAAAAACGCAACCTGCTGTCATGAAAAGAGAGAAAGTATTGTTTCACCCTACCCAGCTCCACTCCATGGACTCCGAGTTAGGCCACTAGAACATGATGTCCCGAAGTTTAAATATTCGGGCTATCCTGGATAGTAGACATATGTTTACTTTATTGGCCCATGCGGCCACCTGGACTACCATTGACCCCATTTGAATAATGGGGTCATTGGTAGGTCATGAATTGAGAGGATTTTATGACAATACAAACTCTTTCAAAACTTTCATTTGGTTTGGATACATTCACACCACATCAACTCCAAGACGACACGGATTTAACTCTGAGTTTTTGTGATGTGCCGTTGCTTGTGCTATTTGAGTTTAGTCTTATTGAACATTCAATTGTTTCTTCAAGAGATGTGTCCAAACACGAGTTGTTGGATATGAATTTGAAATTCCCCATGGATTTATAGTAAAAGTGGATTAGTTCAGAAGGTTCAAGATGAGTCCGGACTCCAGCCGTTCATAAGGCTTGTGATGGAAGGATGAAGTCTCATGTGACCTTGATTCCAACCGGCTCTTGTTCAAAGATAGGTTGGATGAAAAGTCTCTCACGTCAAGATCTTGAGCACATAACCATTTCAATATAACATGAAAATTAAGTTATGACATTGATGAACACCAAAAGAATCTATAATGAAATAATTTTGAATTTCATTGAGCAATTTAGGTTTTATGAAACTAAATTTTTTTATTCCAGTCGATCCGATTCCCTGTTACATTGTGAATTCTACCGGTTCTGAGGCAGCCCATTGGAAATGTATTCATCTGTATTCATCCGGTAGAATTGAAAGATCTCTTACGAGCGGACATTTGGGGACACCACGCAGCCAGAACCTTAATCTTCAACCGTCCTCTCTGGTGGTCTCACTCATACTCATCCTCCAACTGGTCTGGCTCTTGCAGCAACGGCCTTTGATGAAGTAAATAGGTTAACATACGGTACGCGTGCATATCGGGGGTGGATTGAGCTCAATGTGCATACACATTGAGTTGAAATCATGGCTCCAATCAGCTCAGTCCTAGGGAAGATCAAGCGTTTCTACATCCACAGATTCCCACCTTAAATACAGAGGCAGAGTCCTCTCTCCATCTGATAAAGCACTCCGTGTCCGCACGAAGCATCATGGGTTAGTCTAATTGTGAAGGGGAGATTTACGTCCATCCTGATGTTCGAGTTCCAGTAGGATCAGCACTGCAAGTTTACGGCCATTCGGATGTCATTTCTGGTTGAGCCCAGTCGAGGGGATCGGAGATATGTATTTAAACTCGATGCATTTCAAGGGCGGAGACATGTAACGCCAAGGGAATCATGATCTATTCAGTTGAGATACCCATTTGGTACACAACGTTATTCGTCTGAACTTTGCGCTATTCTTCATGTTGCTGATTTAGGCCCTTGGTCTGTCATGAATATGTTAGTAGTGTGTGATCTAGAAGGTATTTTGAACATGTTTTGATGCTTTTTCTTCAATGAGGATGTTCCAGACATGCCAGTCTTTGTTGACATTTTTCCAGATCGATGGTGAAGAAGGCTGCTGAGGATGTGCCTGATGATGTGAAAGTAGTACAGATGTGCTCTGAGTTCTAAGTATGGGGAAATTCGGTTTCTGGGAGAACATATATGGTAGGCGTCTCACGTAATGACTTTTATCGAGAAAAACCATCAATGTTGCGGAAGTACATCATTGAACATCCTGAATTTGAGCGGCAACAAGCTTGATTTTATGATTGCCCACGTTGGGAAGATTCTAGAGTCGGGAGCACCTTGTAGCTCTTGCGTCTACAGAAGAATTTCACTTGGAGGGAGTAATTTGAGTAATTTCTTCTATGCCAAATCACCGATTCTGAAAGAATTCGGGCTGAGTGGCAACACCTGGTAGACACAACGTCCAACGCGAATCTGATACTCCAAACATCCTTCATTTGCATGAAAGTACTGGATCTTTTCAACAATGGGTTTCGCGGCCGGTCACTTCCGGCCTTCATCTAATGCCATTTCTAATAAAGCTTGGATTGTAAGACAACCCCGTCACAAGTACAGAAAGTGGTGGGGAGTCAAAGTGGCAACATATGGAGTTACTACACAAAGTGGCAAACATATGAGTTTAGGGTCTTCCAATGCTTAAGCTTGTTCTGTTCTGCGTTTTGATGGACTTGTAGCACGCTTGAACCTGTTGGGTTCACCTGGACTTGAAAATATCTCATTCTCTATGGAAACCTAAAGCCATGAACAATGTTCATGTATGACACTCTTCATAGTAAGCCTTCATGCATGCGCAGTAATCGATTTTGCATGTTGTGATCAATTTGGATCTTACGATCGGATCATTCATAAACTACCTCTTAAGATTTCGATAGGATAGACGTCAAGCATGATGACAACCACTACATGCATGCCAGATCCACAGAACGTGAACAGGTAGCTCGTGATGGTTCTCACGACTTCGATATTTGCAATTCTTACTCGATAATTCTCGCTGTTCAGCGGCTAAAAGCTGAATTTGACATCACGAACATCTGGCATTGATGTTACAACTGAGTCAGTCCTCTATCAATCGATCACGGAAGTGTGGGAACAGACGACAGTCAGAAAACCAGCGGATTGATCAATTTCGGATTTGACCGGTGATGGTGATTTCCTACTGTTGTCTTTAAAGGAAATAAATTGAAAAGTCTGCGTAGTTCTGCTTGTAATACTGCATCCTCATCCTAAAGAAATGATATTCTGTGAAGAAGTTAAGACTTTATCTCTCTAAATGATTTAGGATAGCAGTCAAAGCTTACGCCAGTGCTGGCCAAAAATGTTGCTGTCTTGAACAAGACAGTCATTTGTCAAGTACTACTAGTACACAGCATGCTCAGCGTCGTTGCTTCAGCTTCCACCTGAAGTATTATATGAGAAGCCCCATTTTCGCACTGAGAACTGAGAATCTGAGTCGCATGTCCAGTCAACACTTGGTAAAGGTCTTCAGGATTTTCAAAACTAGGTTATATTAACATACAAATAGATGAATATCTTAACTAGTACTAATCTCATATGAACAGCTTCCGAGTCTGCAGTTGTGGATACAAATGTAATATCGATTAAACGTTGGAGAGTATTATGATCAGAGAGAATACAAGAGCCCGGAACTATCAAGCACAAGTGCAAGAGAAGGCGGTAATTAATTAATACTCCTCGTGATATAAGCCACAGGAGTCTTTGGAGGAGCAAGCAAGCAGCAAAAGGCACAAATAGTATATGTTACTGGAGGTGTTACGAATGAAAGTTTGAATCTTGATGAAAGTTATATATAGATAGATAGGACGATAAAATTGGATTTTTTCATTTTTAGTAACACTCATTAGGATTATGAGTGCAATAGTGTAGACTAGATGGCAAAAATTAAAAATCAAATGTGTTGAACTCTGTGCACATTGATTTTCGGTGAAGTATTTGAGGATGAAACTCATATAAATATATGAAATTGTGTACTTATATGGATATTTTTTTTAAAAATATCATGCACATACATATCATAGCATCATAGTAGATACTAGTATCATTGAATTTAATGATGATTTGAAATCGATATGCAATTCTATCATTCATGTCACAGAAAGAATTGTTATAGCATTTGAAAGATCCATCAATTGACAAGTTCACTTTCTTTCTCAATTGCAGGTGATAGAGTTAAAGCTGCGCGTGTTGAGAAAAGTTCAGTAGATTTCTAACTTTCAACACGATTTTAGACTTTTTTGTCAGGTTAAGGAAAGAATATCGGTTATGAAGACTAACAAACTAAGAGATTTGCACGAATTCTCAGAGAAGATAGGAGGTAGCTTCTACGAGGCATCTACTGGAATTCAGTAGTTGATCAGTTCCATCATTTTGTCTCATAATGATTTTGTGTATTGGAAAGACAACGAATTGAGACATAGAGCAAGAGATATTATTTTATATAAGAGACATCATCTGAGTTGTCGTAATACTTTGATTTAAGTGAACCCCATTTGAGTAGAGTGAATTCTTTCTATATCTTTGGAGAAATTTTTTAATGGAATACAGTATTGGGATGTGAATGCATGTGTATAATTAGAATCTTGTGGTTTTCTTCACGAATTGAAAGTAAAGAATATTCAACCTCTTTGGCATTCTCCTTCAAGAGTATCAAAAAATGCATATTAAATCAAGCTTTAACTTCTGATTTAACGAACTCGGGTAACTTATTCCATTGGGTACTAATCTGCAATAATGCAAAGTACTCTATTTGGCCCCACCTTCTGCATTACAATTGCAAAACTACTTTGGACAACAACATGAGGTAACAACTGGAACAGTTACCTCGTGTGACAGATCCTACTTGTACCGGCCGAGAATGCACTTTCGGACTGAAGTGTAAAATCTTAGGTTGGCCCTTATTTCTATCATGGATCATCCTATCTACTTATCACACCTAGATTTTCTAATTCATCTGCAGCTTATTCCCATAGCCCGGCCTTCTTGGCTAGCTGCAACATGGGTTTTGTTGGACTTATGATTTGTTTTTTACCTGGAATTTCGGCTTTTACATCTGAAGCAGATGAATCATGTAGTGTTTCCTGGTAGCGTCTATTACGGATTAGTGTTGACGAACTGGCAATGCTGGCGAATTTCTCCCTCAGTACCCGTCAACAATTCCAGATTGCCCATCTTGACCATGGCCGCTGAGAACTCGTCAAAAAAGGTGGATTTCTTTCTCGAGAACGAGGTCACTAGTTGTTCGCCAACGGGGTCTGTGATAAGACCCCGTTGGCGAACAAATTTTGCAAAGCCATGGAAGGAAAATCGATTCCCTCTCACTTCATCTCCATCCCCAGACACGGAGAAAGACTCCCAAGCAGGCTCAAAACCTCTCCAAGGAAGCCAAGCAGAACAGTCAACTTCCCCTTCTCTCAATGTTTGTATTAAAGATCAGCAGCAACGAACATCTGCACCTTCCAGCTCGTCGCTTAAAGGTGCAAGCTCCTCAGCGGATCCTGCTAGCGCTCTGGTTCCAGTGGCTCACTACGAGATGAAAGCAGTGATACCATTGAACTTTCGTGAACCCCTGTCTCCTATTCGACAGACGTTACCCCCGGACCACGGACAGCTAGCACTTGTCATGCAACAAGCAACAACATTGCGGGTGCTACTTCCGAATAACATCGCAGTTTCTGTCTCAGTGGTACTGAACGAGCAGACCGAAATCGAGCATATGATCCATGAAATATTCATCGAATGTCAAAAGTCTGCGTCTGACAGCTCGACGATAGCGAATGATAGGGAGATCGACTGGAGGAGCTGTTGGCTAGAGAGTGTAACCGGAGAGGTCTTGCAAAAAGAGCGTTTGATTCAGATGAAGAATCAAGCTTCCGCGACGGTTGTGCTCCAGGTAGGCTCCTCCATGTGCTGGAACTATGTCTTGCATCATCAAAAGAAAGTGTAGAGGAGGCTGAACCATTTAACAGATCATGAAGAGTACTGCAAGTTTCTATGTTGGATCGCATCAAGGCTCTAGAAATAAAACGGTGTCCAATATAAGCCGCTTCTACTAACGCTCCTGGGTCTGATCCCTGCAGGATGGTCAGCCAAATTCCGTACATTCCCACGAGGTTATTAACGACGTCTACGAACTCATAGCAGCTTTTAACCATAGAAATGCAATCTGACCCCAAGCATAGAAGTGACTTTTTTGAGATGATTGTGACTGCTGCTTCAGTGTTGATAGCAAATAATAGGCTAAGGGGAATAGATACATGTAACCTTAAGACATCTTTAACAATATCTTCATGGTACTGATTTGGTGATGCAGCATCTGTGGGACTTGACTCTACAACCACAAATGCTGGGACGATTACCGCAAGGATACAGTCTGCATACAGCCCTTGCAGACGACGTGGTACGTAGGACTGCATACCGGATCACGCAAAACATTGCCCCTTTACCCTTCTTTTGTTAGCTAGCTCATATTGACTAGCTCATATAGCTAGCTCATATTGAATGCCAAAGCTGATCCAATAGATGTGTCAAACAACACGATGTCAATAAGACTCCTCCACTTCCCAATGCTCTGGAAAACCCCACCTTCTACTCTGTTTCCAAAGTAGAAGAAAAGCGGAAATCCATATTTCCGGCTTGGCTCATTGCTCTGCTCGTCATTGCTCTGCTCGTCCTGATTGGAGTTCTTACTGGAGCTGTTTGGTGTTCGGAGGTGTGCGGCGCAAATTCAAAATCATATCGAACAATTTGAAACATACATCCAACTCAAGTCTACCAAGACTTTCCTGGGTGTATGGATTTCATAGAGCTGGAGGTTCCTGCAACTCTCTGAAATCCAGCAAACTCTTGTAATATGAGGAGATTGGAAGAGGATTGGTGATCACAATATGGCGGTGAAGAAATTAGTAGGGAGGAGAGTCTGAGGCCGGATTGAGATCAGAATTCTCTCGCAGGCGAGTCACAACAATCTCGTACTCAGGAGTTGTACGCAGAAAACAAAGATTGAGTTGTAGTAAAAAGCTGTAAAGCACCCACATCAAATTACGAAGCATGAAAACCAATAGGGCGGTGCCCAGGTCTGCTGCAGAAAGTCTGAAGAACAACAACGAGACAGGTCACCATGAGAATCTGAAACTACGTACTCCGCAAGGACTGGCACGAGGGACTCATGCATGCGAACAGAGAAAGCATACACTGAAAACTGTCAAAGTAACGACACAGCGTCGGTTTATCCAGCAACAATTCTTTATATTAAATCTTATCTTGTCTTCTGTCCTTTTCACACGAGTCAAGCCCTACTGTCTTCATGAAGAACTGAAAGGTTACCTTTCTGTCCAGCTGATGCCCAACATCGCTTCTTGCACCCATTGCAGATTATACCAAAAACTACAACTATAAGGCTAGTCTCACTGCTTCTCACTGAAAGTTCTGTAATCAAACTACGTTTCAGTCTTTGAAACATGAAAGCGTTGGTTTTAGCATCTGTCCGGTGCAGTAGCTCAGTGCTATGGAGCACTGAGCTACTGGACCAGTAGGTTCCAGTAGCTTACTACTGGAACCAAAAGTATTCTCGATGGTACCATCTTCATCTCGGTTGCTTCGGCAGAATTCCCTAGCAATACTAACTCACAACCTGAACGGCGTTTGTATGCTGCTAGTTGATGATTGGTATCAGTTGTGAGAATTGGATATTGATTGCGTTCAGTCACATGCATGCCTTGAATGTTAACAGCTTCAATCATAACGGTGCAGCCTATGGATTTTTTCTATGGCCAAGCTTCAATCATAACGGTGCAGCCCATGTATTTTTTCTATGGCCACTTCCGCTGGCAGGCATGGTGTGACTGGTTACTCTTCGAGTTACGTCGCAGCCAGACGATGACAGTGATCAAGCCTACAATACAAGGTGCAACACCTCCCGCGAGCCCAGATAGATTGCGAGAGTGTTAGATTCTCCTTCGTCTCCACCCCATGAATTTTGACATTTCTGCTCGTCAAACTTCGCCTGATCGAACGGCTCTTGGTCGGATGAAGATTGGCACTCCACTGGAACCTTATCCAGATTACAAGAAGAGCTATCGTGCAAACAAACATGTCTGGCACAAGTCATTACCCCAGTCTTTCGGTTGAGAGTATCTCAAACATGTGCATTTGAACTCTACAAGCGATTAATGGAAGAATAGATTACAACACTCAACGTTTTAATGTAAGCCCTTTGAAGTGGTTGCCATTTCGAGCAAACAAAGAGTTCATGGTTAGTTTAGGAAAGGGAAATCCTTGTATGGTTCCTTTCTACGTTGAAATTGCGGGTCTTGGATACTTTCCCATCATATGTTTGCCACTTTGTGCAGTAACTCCATATGTAGCCACTTTGACTCCCTACCAGCTTCTGTACTTGTGACTGGGTTGTCTTACAATCCAAGCTTTATTAGAAATGGCATTAGATGAAGGCCGGAAGTGACCGGGCCGCGAAACCCATTGTTGAAAAGATCCAGTACTTTCAAACAAAGGAAGGATGTTTGGAGTATCAGATTCGCGTCGGACCTTGTGTCTACCAGCTGTTTTCTTTCAGAATCGGAGTTTTGGCAGAGAAGAAATTACTCAAATTACTGAAATTCTTCTGTAGACGCAAGAGCTACAAGGTGCTCCCGACTCTAGAATCTTCCCAACGTGGGCAATCATAAAATCAAGCTTGTTGCTGCTCAAATTCAGGATGTTCAATGATGTACTTCCGCAACATTGATGGTTTGTCTCGATCAAAGTCATTATGTGAGACGCCTACCATGTATGTTCCCCAAGGAACCAAATTTCCCCATACTTTGCCATCAAGGAGATGATCCCTGAGCTGGTTGCAGTGAACGTCCTGCCCAGACAGTCCAGTTAGGGACTGAAGATGGGTTCATCACCCTCCAAGCGACAACTGCGGAGACAATTGTGACATTGTGCCGCCAATATCAGTCCTCAGCATCCGCTTTCTCTTCAAACTGCCAGTAAACTGCAGATTATCCAGAATTGTACAGTGGAAATATTGCCAAGCAAATCCAATTTCCTCAACTGACGCAACTCGAGCAGATGCTTAATGCTGATGGACGTATTTCCTTCCAGATTGAGGTTCTGAAGATTCGCGGAGGTCATTAGGTTTTGACTGTAGCTACTCCTACTTCACTATCACAAGGATTAGCTTCTCCGCAGAAGTCATTGTAAATCTTGTCATGCCAACTCCACATTGCCTGTCGTTGGTGGCTGACACTCTTGAAGAACTTCTGTAGCAAGATCTTCACATGCTCATGCAATTGATCAACCATAGGTTGATCCGATCGGATTTTGTTAAATCTGCTAGAAGTTTTGACATGTTTGTGGGACAATATTCAACGCCATGGTTGATCTATGGATGAATCAACAACATCCGATCGCTGTCTGACTTAGCTGATTTGTCCTTCTCCCATGGAAAAGTTTAAGAACCATGCCTTCGAACTCATAGCACAGCTGTACTACTGGCACATCATCAGGCACATTCTCATCAGCCTTCTAAAGAAAAAGCCTCAAAACATGTCCACAATACCTTCTAGATCATATACTACAAGCAGATTCATGACAGACCAAGGGGCTAAATCAGCAACATGAAGAATAACGCAATCTTCAGAGGAATAACGTTCTCGGTACCAAATGGGTATCTCAACTGAAGAAATCATGATTTTAAGAGTTTCCCTTGGCGTTACATGTCTCCGCCCTTGAAATGCACTCGAGTTGAAATACATATCTCCGATCGCCTCGACTGGGCTCAACCAGAAATGACATCTGAATGGCCGTAAAACTTGCAGTGCTGATCCTACTGGAACTCAAACATCAGGATGGACGTAAATCTCCCCTTCACAATTAGACTAACCCATGATGCTTCGTGCGGACACGGAGTGCTTTATCAGATGGAGAGAGGACTCTGCCTCTGTATTTAAGGTGGGAATCTGTGGAAGTAGCAACGCTTGATCTTCCCTAGGACTGAACTGATTGGAGCCATGTTTTGAACTCAACGTTTATGCATATTGAGCTCAATCCACGCACGATATGCACGCGTACCGTATGTTAACCTATTTACTTCAGCAAAGGCCGTTGCTGCACCAGCCAGACCAGTTGGAGGATGATTATGAGTGAGACCACCAGATAGGACGGTTGAAGATTATGGTTCTGGCTGCGTGGTGTCCCCAAATGTCCGCTCGTAAGAGATCTTTCAATTCTACCGGATGAATACAGATGAATACATTTCCAGTGGTCTGCCTCAGAACCGGTAGAATTCACAATGTAATAGGGAATCGGATCGACTGGAACCATCAGGTTTTCTGGGTCAATTGTTTTCGTTCTTCTGAGCTGAGCCGCCAGGCGTTGGTACCACCGGAATGGGACAATGCAATTTGCACCTGCACAACCCCCTGATTAAAACTTGCTTAAAACTTAAAAGGCTTTGCTTAAAACTTTCCAGACCATGAGGCACATACTAAATTATTGAGATCTATCATTGATTATAGCGAACAAGTTCAACTGGGACTGAGGAATCGGTTGCAGCGACTTTCTCTGAGCTGGTGGACTGTGGTTGAAGAGAACTGTGCATTCTTGCTGAGCTGTGCGTCACCATCACTGCAGTTTCGTCTCATGTCTCCAAAGTCTCCGAGACAATCTCCGCTTCTCCAGTATATGGCCCTCTTTCTTAAGGGTGGGTCCACTTCGACTTCGCTATCTGACACCCTCTGACTCAAATAGATGACATCTCTTCATAATGTAATCGCAAGAATATTTTTCACTCTACTAACATATGGAAGAATCGTTCTTCGTAAAAAAGAGAAGCTCGGGAAATGGACTCGAAGCTCTCCGGACTTGCACGTATTTGTGTAGCATTCGTTTCGTGTGGTAAACAGTATTAATCACAACTTACCTTCATCATGATTCGATTTCAGTTCTCTATGACCTACACGAGCGAATTCCAGATCTTCAGGCTCCTTTCTGCCCCTGTAACTGCTCAGTTGACAGCTGGCTGTCCAATCTCTTCCATCATAATATCCAGAAGCACACAACCTGAGTCCACACAGGCAGATAATCCATGGTGATTTTAGTTCTGCATCTTCAGCACTGGAGATGGATTCTGTTTACATACGGGAGTGTTTGCATAAATTCAGAGTGGTTGTGCACAACGTGGATTGGCTCTCTTGGAATTAAAACGCACCTTGGCCGTGGAAGAGGATAGCTCTTTTGCATCTCGTAATTAGCTAACTTCTTCAAAAATCTCCTTGATCCTTGTGGTAAGCATATTCAAGTGCACATAACCTTTTGACAAATGGAGAATCCAGACATGATTTGTTCATAGTAAAGCTTGAAGGTCTACAGTAATTATGTCAAATTCTGCATGGGAATAGAATTCTAACTTGGGATAAAATAATGAACCCTCGATCGTTTTCTGAGGTAATACTTCCTCACTTGTTTCAGAGGCTAGTTTTTCAGCAGTGACTTCTGGTTCCTCATAGTAAAAAGGTTGAGAGTAGCTTGGCTTTGAACAAGTCATATGTCTGTATAGGGCAACTTTTCCGACTATACAAATCTGCAAACTACTCAGTGTTATAACTTCCTTGATGTTTCAACGATTTTAGGACGAATGCTGAGTATTATAATTTACTTCCATTTATCTCCCAGGAAAATTTTACTCTTATGCTCTCATTACAAGAAAAGCACTTGAAATTTGGTTTATATCTTAAGTCCATGTCATCTTGGAGTTGATGTGGTGTGAATGTATCCATACCAAATGTTACTTTCCAAAGAGTTTGTATTGCTATAAAATCCTCTAAATTCATACTTAATTTTGGAATATCAACCAAAGGACCCATTACGTGTTAATGAATTGCTCATTCTCTATTCACGTAATACCCATATCCTATCGGGTTTGTCTCATATGGTTTATCACGATATTAGAGATTGCTTTTAGAGCGTAGCTCTCAACTTCACGTCCCCTTTGCGCTCTTCTCTGTAAGTTCACGAAGCAATCTCTTTCCAACTCTCGCGCAAGCTAACGAGGAGGCCAAAACCCTTCGCATGCACACTCGAATGCCAGAATTCCAATGAGGCGAAATGTTTAAACGCTCCTCGCTCTTATGATTGGATAAGTTGCAAAGTCTCGAATGAAAACGATCGATTTGAAAGATGTTTCTTTCTTCCTTCTTGAACGCTTTGTACAAATCTAAAAATGTAAAGTTCGAGTTAGGGCTCTTTGGAGTGCAGTTTTTAAAGTTTAGCCATTGAGAGTTTGGCTATGGTGGATAGTAGTTAGTGTGCAAAACTGGAGTATTAGAAGCATAAATTAGGTTTGACTGGACAATAATCTCTCTTTTATGTGATGATTATGAACGGAGTGTCATTGTGGACGTTTTCAGAGTATAAAATATTACTTCAAAAACTCAAATTGGATTATGTGGTGAGAACAGTGAGTTGTTGGAATGCTGAAGTTGTTTTGGCAAGTTTGGATCGATAATAGCTTTGATCTAAAGGCTATTGACTCTGCATGGCATTCATGGAGTGAATACCGTGGTGATGATGTAGAAGTAGAGGAGATTTGAAGTTGATGTGATCAATTTAGAATTAATGTATTTTCTGTTTTAGTGTGTAAATCCCAATCAAGAATTTTCGAGGGCGGAAGCATTGCTGAAAATTGATGACGTGGATGGATGCTCAAAAGTATACTGGTGCTATAAATTGAGATCGGCCAAAAAATATTTAAGACACAAGTGCTCCAAGTGATCATCCCTTATGAAAGTGTGTCACATGTAAGATTGGTAGCCATGGCGTATGCTAGAGTAACCTTGGCAACCCGAACCAAGAATACATTTGCCCAAACCTTTATTGACTTCAATGCATTCCAACATTCACTCTGTGTGAAATATTCATATTTTTTGCATCATAGCAAACATCATATCTCTAATGGCCTAATGGGTAGCTCTTCTTTGCACTCCAAATGGACAACAAGCAATAAGAACTCATGTTGCGTCTAAAGATATATCACTCTCACATGTGAGCTATCTCATATCTCTAAAGATGTAGATATATTTTACAGCATGAAGTTACTATACAATAACTTGTTTGTATATATTTCGTTACACAAGAAAGTATATTATGTTCGCCCCATCTCTCCACATTCTGCCTGCAATAAGTTTAACAATCACTTGATATTTTCATGATTTGTTTTTCTGTATTTTTAAGATGTATTTCAATCAGAGCTAGTTAAAATGTTCCATGAGTTAAGCTCATGTGTTAATTATCTCTATTGTATTTGGATTTTGCAATGAATGTTTCTAGGGAGTTGGTTTACTTCATAGTTCTTCCTACTTGGGTAACCAGATGCTTTGGGTTCAAAACATATGGTAGATTGATCGTTTCATACCCAAAGAGCTATCTTATCCAAGGAAGAAGTTTGGGTTTATCTAGAGCTTTGGAAAGTGTAGGAATTCTTCTTGACATCGTCTTGTTCAACATATCAAAGTGGGTCCACTTTGGCATTCAATCAAAGATATTGGGATATGGACCTATAGTAAAGAGGTTGCTAGATAAGTCAAGGTACTCTAACGACCAAAGATTCAAATCCTTGAGGACAAATAAGCCATTACCTTTTAATTTGATGTAGCTGAAGTTCTTCATGCCACTTAAAAATCTGGAGATATCATTCTTCTCCAATCGAAAACTGCTCCAATTCTGGCAGAATTTGAAGATGGCTTCCAAGTCTCCAGGAGTATTATTGTACATCATAATGTTGTTGGTCAAATCCACTACCTCGATATGTTGTCACTTTTACTTGGTCCCATCTTCTATACTTGTGAAATGATTGTCTTGCAATCCAAGTTCTATTAGAAATGGCATTCCATGAAATCTAGCAGGGATCTGCCATCTAGACCGATTGTTGAAAAGATCCACTCTTTTCAAAGAGAGGAAACCTCTTTGGAATACGAGATTTGTGACATACCTTCTGTCTATCATCAGGTTGCCTCTGAGCCGGAGTTCTTTCAGAGTTGGAAATTTGACATAAAAGAAATTACTCACATTCCCCCCTTCTAGTGCATCATTTTGAAAATGCAAGAGCTTCAAGGTGCTCCCTATTCTAAAATATTCCCAACGTTGAAAATTATGAAATCAAGCTTGTTGCTTTCTGACCTCATTTGCCCCGTAGGGTCCAATTGAAGCTTCATATGAGCTTGTTGTTGGAATAATTTACAAATTCTAGGAATCAACTTTGCATAATCTCTTTGGGGATGGGACCTTCAAGCAAATTTAAGGACAGTTCCATTGTTTTGACCAACCAGCTTTCATTGGTAATTAAATCAGTAAACCTATTAAAAGTAGCCCTTGAAATCCTCACTCAACTTCCGAACATTGATGGTATTTCTCCCTCAAACTCATTACCTCATATGTGTATGTTACCCCTTCCCTTGCCATCAAGGAGTTGACACTTGAGCTGGTTGTAGTGAACATCTAACTCAAACAGCCCAATTAGGGACTGAATATTGGTTAAATCATCCTCCAAGTGAAAACTTTGAGAGACATATATCTGAAGCTTACCAAAAACTATTGAATTGTGCAGCCAAGATCATTCATCAACATCCTCATTGTATTCAAACTGCCACCAAACTGCATATTATCTAGAATCAATCCATGGAAATACTATGAAACAAAACTAACTTCTTAGCTGATGCAACTCTAATTATAAGACCCATGGTTGTACATATATAATGAAATGTGAATGTATATCTAAATTATGACTAAGTCTATTTTAGCTATGACTATGTTTAGCTAGTTATGGTTAAAATAGAGTAATATAAAGAGTAATTTCTTGTGTGGTAGATGATATCAACTATTTTGTTATTTAGTAGAAATCAAATAGCAAATTCTATCACATTGATATCTTGATTTTCTTTAACTTTGACTAGTTTTCATTGGTTTGACTTGATGAAGAATATTAAATCTAGGGACTAGATTGACTTAGTATATCAAAGTCATTTTAATATAATGGATTTCTAGAAGATCCAAATGAACCAATTGCATGTTGTCATATACTTTTTTCATGAATATTTATGATTTTTATCTCTATTAAATTTGATAAAATAAACTTACATTGTGATTAATTATAGTTACTATGGTAAATTTCTATATAATATAAAAATGCAGTTTGAGAATAAACTTTCAAATGAGTTATATGAAAACTAATTTTATGATTTTAGTTTGGAAAAAACTTGTTTTAGGAAGTCATGTTGGGCTAACGATCCAATGAAATCAAAAATCTTCGTTGGATCCTTAACCCAACATGAAAAATATACATTCCATTTGAATAATATCTTATTATTTGTGAAAATTGGTAACATTGAATTTGGAATTTTGTGAAAAAATGTGCATGAGGCACAAGACTAAACTTACCATAAGGTGCTAGCGGAGTAACTCAACTCTTGTCTAATATGTACTAACTCCATGGAAAGCTAACACAATGGTCTTCCTTGACTTGGAGGGTACTCCAGACATGGAACTTGAGGTCATGAATTCTTCCAAAGTTGAAACAAATGATCTCAAGCACTACTCGAATGCATATTGGACTAGGACATACAGTACTCTCTGGCTCGCTCCATCTGTCTCTCTCGTCCTACCTCTACCTCACTCTGATTACACTCCCCTGTATGATTACCAGCCATAGAGGAAGAGCAGAACTCCATAAAACAGAGGATCACATGTTGTGCTCATGCATGCTATTCATGGAGGCCATGCTTTTGTTGTCTCACTGCCAGCCGACGCAAGCGGAGGATTGCCATCAAAATTCGAACTGATGATCGAATTTTGATGACTCTCTTTTAGCGAAAAGCATTCACCCTTAACGGCTGAGTGCTTTCGCTGAGATGCGTGCAAGCCAAGGAAGATCAGACTGGCTTCGGGAAAACAACAAATGCTGACTGATTCTGATCGTGATTGTCAAAATCATTCCGAAAGTTTTGAGATGAAATCTTTTCGTTAGGTTATGCTCACAATAAGTATGAAGTGAATCCCGATCTACGAACATGATAAAATTCGTCGCGGAAGACTCATTCTTCCATCACAAGCCATATCAACGGCCTGAGTCCGGGCTAATCTTGAACCTTGAACCTTATGAACTAATCCACTTTTAGGAGATCCATTTCCAGCTTTGGAGATACTGTTGTTGGACTGTGAGAAAAACTTGTGCACTCGCTATGATGGGAGAGCTCTTCAACTCAGACGCAGGAATTGCCCACGATGGAAGGTACTAAGAGCCGAAATTGCAGACGGTGGAGGTGAGTTCGAAAGTTTCGTCATGTATTTAGATGTAGGAGACTATGAACTATACGCTGAACTGGATGACGCAGAAGTCTACTTCGGCTGTTCAATACAACTGCGAGTCATACATGGGAATCCACCGAAATATCTTTATCTGGCGAAATACAGCAGTTTATATCTGAATTGGTCATTATAATAGATTCCGCAGATGGCCGGAGGCTCAAGAACAGGGTGCAGGTTGTTGCATCCATACGGAACGCAGAGTGTACAGAATCAGAACCACTCCTTATGGGCACCGCGAAACAGCGAACACTCGATCCCGACAAAACTTGCAATAGTATTCAATGTAATACCGTGTGATCTATATAGTTGACCAGAAATATAGATCTTCCAGGCAGTGGACGATGAAGCGTATCCTTGTTTGAACGTAGATCAAACTCAAAACATCCCCAGCCTTTAACAGCAAGTGGTGTTTTTTATAGCAATGGAAGCTGCAACTCCAATGAGTTCGTCTCCGACGACCGTTGGTCACAAACACATGCTGCCATAAGAATGACCTCTACAAGAGGCAGAAAATCCTTCTGCCCACGTCGAGTCAGATTTGCAACCTTCATTCATGCAATAAATTACGAGAGCTCCGTCTGCGTTGGTTGGCTTAATAATTCGTTCGCTCAGATTCGCAGGGTCCTCTTGCTTTCAATTAGATCTCACTAGAAGTGAGGACAGCAATCCCGACGAGTGAATTCCTCTTACGGATATCATGCAGCCCACGGATGATCCTCTTGTGAAGATTTCTAAGACGGGGAATCGAAAAAGGAAGAAGGGCATGGGGCTTGTGATTCAAATTAGGAGCAGGATTCTAACTGCGTGATCAGAGTGCACAGAAGGAGTTGCCAACATGCAGCAACAGGAATGTGATTCTTCTCGGTTTGCTTAGCGTGGCCTCATTATCCACAAGATCCTGCGATTATAACTTACCTGCCACACCTGTGATTTGCTCTGAGCTTTATAGATTTTTGCAGAGGATTTGTGCCTCCTATTTCTTACCATTTCGTGAACAGGTAATTAATTCTTTCCCATTGCAAAGGATTTATGTTGTAACTGTGAGTGCACGCATAATGTGTGTGCGAACTTACTCTGTTTAGTCTATACTGGTCAAAATCAACGTCCAATTAAATATCATACGGAGCTAGATTCTAAGAATATTCGATTCTGATCTTGAAAATCATCTCGTCAAGTTCTGCAGTCTGCCGGTACTCTCTGCTATCCGTTCAATTTCACTAACCAGAAGATGAGATGAAAATTTAAAGCGGAGAGACGAGCCTAAACACTTCTCGACATGCTGAGATTACGCGTAGACTGTTGATATGCACACTGGATTCATCGAGTTTTCGCCAATCATCTCTAACTCTGATCCTGGGGAACATCTTATTACCTTCGAGGCAAAATTGGTACTTCGGATAAAAAATGAGAAAGAGTTAAGCCCAAGCCACGAGAGATTTCGAGCTTCACGTGAAGATTTGAAAATGTACTGATGATCAATCGTGTCATGTTGAGTTCCGTAACAGTCCAGAACCATTTGATACAGACGTTCAAATCCAAATTTTGAAAACGAAAAAAGACCACAGACTTGATACCTATAGATCTGATAGGCTGGATATCATAGTGAGCATATCATAGTGAGCACATCCAACGGCTGGCATCTGTAGAGTTTCCAAGTATGCTAGACGTTAGGGTGGTTGATGTCCGAGAGCACTATTTTAGTGTTGGTTCTTGGTTCTTTGTGGGCCTCTTCTGGAGCTTGGAAGTAAAGAATGCAAATTTTCCGTCGCATGTCTGAGTTTTTGTGCAGTGCGGAGGCTTGTGCTGTTTGAGTGTAGTCTTATTGAGCATTTTATTAAGCATTCAATTGTTTCTTGAAGAGATGTGTCCAAACAAGAGTAGTTGGATATGAATTTGAAATTCTCTATGGATTTATATTGAAGTGTATTAGTTCATAAGGTTCAAGACTAGTCTGGATTCCGGGCCGTTGATAAGGCTTGTGATGGAAGAATGAAGTCTTCTGCAACGAGTTTTATTATAGTCGTAGATGGGGATTCACTTGATACTTATCGTGTGTATAACTTAACAAAAAGATTTCATCTAAAAACTTTCAGAAGTATTTTGATAATCAAAATAAGTCGGCATTTGTTGTTTTCCCCGGATCCAATCTGACCATCCTTGGCTTGCACGCATCTCGGCAAAAAACATTCACCCTTAACCGCTGAGTGCTAAAAGAGAGTTCGAGAATTGTATTCTCATCAGTCCCGATTTTGATTGCAACACTCCGCTTGCGTCTGCTGGCAGTGAAGGACAACAAGCGCATGGCCTCCATGAATAGCATGCATGACCGCAACATGTGATCCTCTGTTTTATGGAGTTTTGCTCTTTCTCAATGGCTGGTACGTACAGGTGAGTGTATTCAGAATCAGTTAGAGGTAGGACGAGAGAGAGAGATACAGAGAGTACTGTATGTATTGGCATCCAGTCCAATATGCATTCGAGTAGCGATTGAGATAATTTGTTTTAGCTTTGGCAGACTTGATGACCTCAGGTCCCGTGTCTCGAGTACCCTTCAAGTATAGAAGACCATTCTGTCAGCTTTCCGTGGAGTTAGTACAGATTAGACATGAGGTCAGATACTGGGCTAGCAGCTTGTGGTAAGTATAGTCTTGTGCATGATCTTTTTCCCCAGTAAGGCTTCAGATCGTGCTTGATCAAGTAATGCTTGCACTTTCATTTCTGGATTTTGTTATCAGAAAATTCACTCTTCCATGCATGTTTCCAATGAAATGACAATCGGTTTGCACCTCGACATATTCAAGTCGTGAAGTTTCTCTTTAGAGTATGTCGGCTGACTAGTCCATACTCATCCCTTTTGATTATCTCTAAAACCTTACACGCCAATACACTCATAGATTATTTCCAGATTCTACACCTGGAAAGCTTAATGACCTTCACGCTTAATGTCCATAGATGCCCTCACGAGCATGTAGTCACCAAACGAGTGCCGGAAAATGTTGAAAGATGTTGAACTGATGCCTTCAAGTTGTGAAGAAACACACAACTCGGAAACTGTGAAGTATATTTTTCAAAGTTCAGTTATATTCGTTAGGTACAATCGTCTTTCTTTTGTTCTAGGTTTGAAAATGCGCTCAAACGTCATGAAAAACAACAACGAGACAGGTCACGATAAGAATCTGAAAGTACGTAGTCCGCCATGATGGGCACGAGGGACTCATGCGTGAGATCAAAGAAAGCATACACAGAAAACTGTCAAAGTGGCTACGTTAATATCTGTACACGCCGGTCAGGTTATCCACGAACAATTCTTTATATTTAATCATATCTTGCCTTCTGTCCTCTGCACACGAGTCAAGACCTACTGTCTTCATGAAGAACTGACAGGTTACCTTTACGTCGAGATGCCTGAAAGATGCACGTGGAAAGGATATCAAGACTGCACATATCAAAAGGGCACCAACTCGACTGCATTTCACTCAAGGGCGGAGATATGTTACGCCAAGGAAAACTCTTAAAATCATGATTTGTTCAGTTGAGATACCCATTTGCTACCGATAGCGTTATTCCTCTGAAGTTTGCGCTATTCTTTATGTTGCTGATTTAACCCCTGGGTCTGTAATGAATCTGTTTGTAGTATCTGATGTAAAAGTTACTTTGGACATGTTTTGAGGCTTTTTCTTCCAGGATAATGTTACAGACATCATCCTGGACTACAAAGCAAGGATTTGAACCTCTGGTCGTTGGAGTATCTAACAACCTGTTCTATAGATTTCCAATGATTTCCTATTGAATGACAAAGCTAACCCAATGCAACAATACCATGTCCCGAAGAATTCCTCCACTACCCAATACTATGGAAAACCCTGCCATCTTAGTTGGAAGCAGAGCGCTATGTGGTCCACCTTGGATCCCATGTGAGGGAGAAAAGCGGAAATCCATATTTCCGGCTTTGCTCATTGCTCTGCTCGTCGTGATTGGAGTTCTAAGTGGAGCTGTAGCAGTTTTGGTGTTTGGAAATGTGCGGGCGCAAAATAGCCTATCAAAATCTTATCGAACCTATTGTGAATTAGTCTGAGACTCAGACCATAAGTAAAATGTAAATTAGACTCACAGTAAATAGAAATTTACTTTAGTGTTTTCTTTTAGGGTTACCTTTGTGGCTAAAGAGTCTCCAGCCACCATGGTTTAGGGTTTCGAATTTGTGTGACCAGACTCAAGGTTTAGACTGAGAGTTATATATATTGCTAGTCTGTTAGTAAAGCAATCAGATCAAGTGTTCACCTTGCCAGTGGTCATTTCCTCAAGTATTGATTACACTTTGAGTGCTGGATTGCTCGGAAGTGGGGGTGGAGTTAGTATTCTAGCTCAATTTCGAGTTGGTCTAAATTCAAGAGTGGTGAGTACTATCTAGAGTTTGATCTTAGTGTTGTCTTCGGATAGCCCACCTAAGGGTAAGGGAGAGTACTAGCAAGTTATGACTACTCAAGGAGAGTCAATTGAGAGGTCAGGCACTGCGGGTGATACATCTAGGAGACATACTAATGAAATGCTACAATAAAGTTGAGAATATCAAAAGAACCATTTGAAGCAGATATCAAATGTCAAGTCTAAGATGGAAGAATGAAGTATTCCGCAACCAGTTTTATCATAGTCTAGATCAAGGTTCACTTGATACTCATCGTGAGTATAATATATCAAGACGATTTTATCTAAAAACTTTCAGAAGCATTTTGATAATCAAAATAAGTTTGTTGTTTTCCCGGAGCCAATCTGAGCATCCTTGCGCGCATCTCAGCGAAAAGCCTTCACCCTTGACCACTGAGTGCTGAAAGAGAGTTCAAGAAATATATTCTCATCAGTTCGGAATTCGATGTCAACACTCCGTATGCTTTAGCTGGCAGTCGTGAAGGACAACAAGAACGCGTCCTGCATGAACAGCATGCATGAGCACAACATGTGCTCCTCTGTTTTACGGAGTTCTGGTCTTCCTCGATGGGTGGTACGGACAAGGGAGTGTAATCAGAATCAGGTAAAGGTAGGACGAGAGAGACAGACTGAGAGTACTCTATGTTCTGGTGTATGGGCATCCAGTCCAATATGCATTCGAGTAGCGATTGAGATCAATTTTTTCAGCTTCGAGAGACTTGATGACCATAAGTCCCATGTCTCGAGATTGAAGCTGCTACGATTCAAAGCGTGAATGTAACTGGACGCAAGCAACATCCAATTCCCAGAACTGATACCCTTCATCAACTCGTCAGAGCCAACCAACAGACGAACGCAGTTCAGGTTGTCGGTAAATATTACCACAGAATTCTGCCGAAACAACCAAGAATTACTGAGATGAAGATGACACCATCGAGAATACGTTTATTTCCAGTAGATCAGTCGTCCTCAGGAGCACTGAGCTACTGGACTGAACAGATGCTAAAACCAACGTGTTTCTGATTCAAAGACTGAAACATAGTTTGATTACAGAACTGTCAGTGAGAAGCAGGGGAGACTAGCCTTGGAGTTTTAGTTTTTAGTTCTGCTATAAGCTGCGAAGAAATGGGTGCAAGAAGCGATGTTGGGCATCTTTTAGGCAGTTCGACGTAAAGGTAACCTTTCAGTTCTTCAAGAAGACAGTAGGTCTTGACTCGTGTGAAAAGGACACGAGACAAAATAAGATTTAATGTAAAGAATTGTTGGTAGATAACCTGACGCTGCCTGTAGAGATATTAATGTAGTTCCTCCCCTCGCCTCAGCCTAGGGTTTGTCACTTTGACAGTTTTCTATGTATGCTTTCTAAGTTCGCATGCAAGAGTCCCTTGTGCCCATCCTTGCGGAGTACGTAGTTTCAGATTATCATAGTGAGCTGTCTCGTTGTTGTTCTTCAAGACTTTCTGGAGCAGACCTGGGCACCACCCTATTACTTTTCATGCTTCGTGATTTTGTATGGGTAATTTACAGCTTTTAGCTACAACTCAGTTTTCGTATTCGAAGCACAACTCTTCAGTTCGAGGTTCTTGTGATTCAACTGCGAGGGAATTTTGATCTCAGTACGACCTCACATTCTCCTCCGGGCTAATCTTCTTCACCGCCACATTGGCATCGCCTAGAACTGCACGGAAGGCGGCGGCCAAGCCCCATCTTCCAATATCCTCAAATTCCGAGAATATGTTGGTCGCTGTAGACCCAAGGGCTTCAAGGTGCTCCCTACTTCCGAAACATTCATGGTGTTTCTCCCTCAAATTCATTGTATGAGACGTTTACCATGAATTTGGTTCCCCCAGGAACCAAATTCCCCCATACCTTGCCATCGAGGAGTTGAAGCCTGGGCTGGATTCAGTGAACATCCAACTCAGACATCCAGTTAGGGACTCAAGATGGGTTAAATCACTCTCCAAGCGACAACTGTGGAGAGAATTGTGGAATTGTGCCACCAATATCGTTCCTCAGCAACCGCATTGTCTGTAGACTGCCAGCCAACTGCAGATTATCCGGAAGTGAACCGTCGAAATGCTGCCAGACAAATCCAATTTCCTGAACTGACACAACTTGAGCATATGCTTAACGCTGATGGACTTATCTCCTTCCAGATTGGGATTCTGAAGATTCACGGAGGTGATCAGGTTTTGACTGTAGTCATTCTTACTATATTGTTCTAGGGATTAGCTTCTCCGTAAAAGTCATGGTAAATATTCTCATTCCAACTCCACCTTGTTGTGCCACATACATGTCAAAACTTCTAGCAGATTCAACATCCCACTGCCGGCTGACTTCATTGATTTGTCCTTCTCCAATGGAAACGTTTAAGAGCCATGCTGTACTACTTGAATATCATCAGGCACATCCTCAGCATCCTTCTTCACCATCGATCTGGAAAAATGCAGTGACTATGTCAACAAAGAATGGCATGTCTGTAACATCATCCTTGAAGGAAAAGCCTCAAAACATGTCTAAAATACCTTCTAGATCAGATACTACTAACAGATTCACGACAGACCGAGGGGCTTACTCAGCAACATGAAGAATAACGGTCTGGGTACCAAATGGGTATCTCAAATGAATAAATCATGATTTGAAGAGTTTCCCTTGTAAAATATCTCCGCCCTTAGTGAAATGCAGTGGAGTTGGCGCACTTTTCATATATGCAGTCTTGATATCGTTCCCACGTGTGTATACAAACCGCTTACCATGACACTGGCGAAAAATCCAAAATTCTGTTCTGGAATAAGCATGCTCGCCCATATAGAAAAGATGATGTCCCGGAGGCTCTATCAATCGTTATTGAGCTAGTTTGGAAGCCAATGCTCATTCTCACGTGTACGAAGCTGATTTGACTGGGAATAATTCTCTAGTGGTGAGCAGAACCGGAACCTTCCATTCACGTTGAGGTTGTTCCCAAGTCCTCTCAGCAATGTTTTCGAATGTCTACTCAGCAAATCTACGCAGCGAAACTTCCAGATGGTCGAAGTTACCTCTGCTAGTTTCTGAATCAGCAAGTAACGATAACTGTGCATGAGGTTGACGTGCATTTTCAAATCTAAATTAAAACAAGGACGATTTTACGTAATGAACATAACTGAACTTTGAAAAATTTACTTCACAGTTTCTGAGTTCAGTTTCTTCACAACTTGGAGTCATCAGTTCAACATTTTCTGCCACTCGTTTGATGACTACACACTCGCGAGTTCATCTATGGACATTTATGTCAAAATAACTGAAGATCATTTAGCTTACAATATGGTGAATCTGGAAATAATCTGTAAGTCTTAAGGTTTTACAATATAAGCAGCAGGGATGAGTATGGACTAGTCAGCCGACATGCTCTGAAGAGGAACTTGACGACTAGAATATGTCCCAGTGCAAACTAATAGTCATTCTATTGGAAACATGCCTGGAAGAATGAAGGTCACAGTGTTCAGAATCTGATTACAAATCCCAGAAATCAAAACGCAAGCATTACTTTATCAAGCGGCAATCGGGGGAAGGTTGGGGGAAAGGATTATGCACAAGACTATACTTATTATAAGCTGCTAGCCCAGTATCTCAAATCATGTCTAATCTGTAGTAACTCCATGGAAAGTTAACAGAATGGTCTTTCCATTCTTGAAGGGTACTCGAGACATAATACTTGTGGCCATCAAGTCTGCCGAAGCTGAAAAACTTGATCTCAATCGCTACTCGAATGCTAATTGGACTGGATGCCCATACACCAGAACATAGAGTACTCTCAGTCTGTCTCTCTCGTCCTACCTTGACCTGATTCTCATTACACTCCCCTGTACGTACCAGCCATCGAGGAAGAGCAGAACACCGAAAAACAGAGGATCACATGTTGTGCTCATGCATGCTGTTTAGGACATGTTCTTGTTGTCCTTCACGACTGCCAGCTGAAGCAAGCGGAGTGTTGCCATCGACTTCCGAACTGATGAGAATATAATTCTTGAACTCTCTTTCAGCACTCAGTGGTCAAGGGTGAAGGCTTTTTGCTGAGATGCGCGCAAGGATGCTCAGATTGGCTCCGGGAAAACAACAAACTTATTTTGATTATCAAAATGCTTCTGAGAGTTTTTAGATAAAATCTTCTTGATAGATTATACTCACGATGAGTATCAAGTGAACATTGATCTACGACTATGATAAAACTGGTTGCGGAAGACTTGATTCTTCCATCTTAGACTTGACATTTGATGTCTGCTTCAAATGGTTATAAGATTTTGATAGGCGATTTTGCGCCTGCACATTTCCAAACACCAAACCAGCGACAGCTCCACTTAGAACTCCAATCATGACGAACAGAGCAATGAGCAAAGCCGGAAATATGGATTTCCGCTTTTCTCCCTGACATGGGATCCAAGGTGGACCACATAGCTGACCACCAACTAAGAAGGCAGGGTTTTCGATAGTATTGGGTAGTGGAGGAGTTCTTCCGGACATGGTATTGTTGGATTGGGTCAGCTTTATCATTCAATTGGAAATCATTGGAAATCTAGAGAAGAGGTTGTTAGATATTCCAACGACCAGAGGTTCAAATCCTTCGTTTTGTAGGCTTTTTCTTCCAAAAAAGCCTACAAAAAATGTCCAAAGTAACTTCTACATCAGATAAGTCATCTATGAGTGTATTGGCGTGTAAGGTTTCCCATCCCTTTTGTTATCATACTTTCTCGTCGGGTTTTTCGTGTAAGGTTTTAGAGATAATCAAGAGGGATGTGTTCCATAGATGCTTGCAGATCAAATACATTGCTTTCTTGACTTTGTCATTTTGTATGTTCCTCGGTTACTCTTGGAGCATAAATTAACCTTGACCCAACTCGAATAAAAAAAGTTGGTGAGAAAAGGAAATGGGACCCAATGTTACTCAATTCATCTACTGCAAATGACGTTCTAAATATGTGATTTTGAAATCTTAAAGTGGATATTAAATTGTTTTACATAAAATAAAAAAAAATATTCATTAATTATTAATTGACACGTGTATATAAATTATAAAAATTAGAATATTATATTTTAATCATTGTATTTTTACTCATTGAACATTTCTCTACATGTAGAGAGTAAGGTTGGACTGTTGATATGCACACTTGATTCTGCAAGTTTGGCCAAACACCTCTAAAGGTTATACTAGGGAATATCTTATTACTTTCAGAGGCAAAACTGAGGTAATTGAGGATCCAAAATGAGAAAGAGTTCAGCCCAAGCCATGAGATATATGGAGCTTCATGTGAAGATGTTGAAAATGTACTGATATCAATCGTGTCATGTTGAGTCCCGTAACAGTCCAGAACCATCAATATAGAAGTTCAAATCCAAATTTTGAAAATGAAAAAAGACAAGAGGACTAGATATCTGTAGATCTCATAGTGAGCAAATCCAACGGCTGGCATCTGTGGGGTTTCCAAGTATGATAGACGTTGGGGTGGCTTGTGGTCGACCTCCGAGAGCACTATTTTAGTGTTGGTTCTTGGTTCTTTGTGTGCCTCTTCTGGAGCTTGGAAGTAAAGGAATGCATCTCTGAGTTTTTGTGAAGTGCCGTTGCTTGTGCTGTTTGAGTGTAGTCTTATAGAGATGTGCCAAACACGAGTAGTTGGATATGAATTTGAAATTCTCCATGGATTTATAGTAAAAGTGGATTAGTTCATAAGGTTCAAGGTTCAAGATTAGTCCGGACTCCCGCCGTTGAGAAGGCTTGTGATGAAAGAATGAAGTATTCCGCAACGACTTTTATCATGTTCGTAGATGTTGATTCACTTGATACTTATCGTGAGCATCATTTAACGAAAAGATTTCATCTCAAAACTTTCAGAATGATTTCGACAATCACAATCAGAATCAGTCGGCATTTGTTGTTTTGCGGGAGCCAATCTGATCATCCTTGGCTTGCACGCATCTCAGCGAAAAGCACTCATCCGTTAAGGGTGAATGCTTTTCGCTAAAAGAGAGTCCAGGAAGTTTATTCTCATCAGTTCGAATTTTGATGGCAACGCCCCGCTTGCGTCGGCTGGCAGTGAAGGACAACAAAAGCATGGCCTCCGTGAATAGCATGCATGAGCACAACATGTGATCCTCTGTTTTATGGAGTTTTGCTCTTTCTCGTTGGCTGGTACGTACAGGGGAGTGTAATAGAATCAGGTAGAGGTAGGACGAGAGAGAGAGACGGACAGAGAGTACTGTATGTTCTGGTGTATGGGCATCCAGTCCAATATGCATTCGAGTTGCGACTTAGATCAATTGTTTCAGCTTCCGCATACTTGATGACTTCAAGTCCCATGTCTCGAGTACCCTTCTCAAGTATGGGAAGACCATTCTGTAAGCTTTCCATGGAGTTTGTACATTTTAGACATGAGGTGGGATACTGGGCAAGCAACTAATGATACGTTTACTCTCAAGCATAATCCTTTCACCCAGTTAGACTTCCCATTGCTGCTTGATAAAGTAATGCTTGCGTTTTGATTTCTGGATTTTGTAATCAGATTCTGAACACTGACCTTCATTCTTCCAGGCATGTTTCCAATGGAATGACTATTGGTTTGCACTGGGACATATTCTAGTCGTCAAGTTCTCTTCAGAGCATGTCGGCTGACTAGTCCATACTCATCCCTGCTGCTTATATACAAAACCTTAATACGGATAGATTGTTTCAGATTCACCATCTGGTACGCTTAATGACCTTCATTTATTTTGACATTAATGTCCATAGATGAACTCACGAGTATGTAGTCATCAAACGAGTGCCGGAAAATGTTGAAAGATGTTGAACTGATGCCTTCAAGTTGTGAAGAAACTGAACTCAGAAAGCGTAATGTATATTTTTCAAAGTTCAGTTATGTTCGTAACGTTAAATCGTACTTGTTTTATTTTAGATTTTAAAATGCACGTCAAGCCCATGCACAGTTATCGTTACTTGCTAATTCAGAAAGTAGCAGACGTAACTTCCACCATCTGGAAATTTCGCTGAGTAGACTTTCTGAGTAGACATTCGAAAACATTGCTGAGTGGACTTGGGAACAACCTCAACGTGAACGGAAGGTTCCGGTTCTGCTCACCACTAGAGAATTATTCCCAGTGAAATCAGCTTCGTACACGTGAGAATGAGGATTGGCGTCCAAACTAGCTCTGTAACGATTTACAGAGCCTCCCGGACATCATCTTTTCTAGATGGGCGAGCATTCGTATTCCAGAACAGAATTTTTCAAAAGTGTCATGGTAAGCGGTATGTATACACACGTGGGAACGATATCAAGACTGCATATATGAAAAGTGCGCCTACTCGACTGCATTTCACTCAAGGGCGGAGATATTTTACGCCAAGGGAAACTCTTCAAATCATGATTTATTCAGTCGAGATACCCATTTGGTACCGAGACCGTTATTCTTCATGTTGCTGATTAAGCCCCTCGGTCTGTCATGAATCTGTTAGTAGTATCTGATCTAGGAGGTATTTTGGACATGTTTTGAGGCTTTTCCTTCAATGATGATGTTACAGACATGGCATTCTTTGCTGACATAGTCACTGCATTTTTCCAGATCGATTGTGAAGAAGGATGCTGAGGATGTGCCTGATGACGTTCAAGTAGTACAGCATGGCTCTTAAACGTTTTCATTGGAGAAGGACAAATCAACGAAGTCAGCCGGCGGTCGGATGTTGATACTGCTAGAAGTTTTGACATGTATGTGGCACAATACAGACGCTATGGCTAATCGATTGCAAGAGCTTGTGAAGTCGTGCTACAGAAGTTCTTCAAGAGTGTCATTGACCAGCAAGGTGGAGTTGGAATGAGAATATTTACAATGACTTTTACGGAGAACCTAATCCTTGGAACAATATAGTAAGAGTAATTACAGTCAAAACCTGATCAGCTCTGTGAATCTTCAGAACCCCAATCTAGAAGGAGATACGTCCTACAGCGTTAAGCATATGCTGTCTGGCAGCATTTCCACGGTTCACTTCCGGATAATCTGCAATTGGCTGGCACTCTAAAGACAATGCGGTTGATGAGGAACGATATTGGCGGCACAATTCCATAATTGTCTCCAGAGTTGTCGCTTGGAGAGTGATTTAACCCGTCTTCAGTGCCTCACTCGATGTCTGAGTTGGATGTTCACTGGAACCAGCTCAGGGTTCAACTCCTCAATGGCAAGGTATGGGGAAATTTGGTTCCTCGGGGAACCAAATTCCTGGTAGACGTATCAGATAATGACTTTGGGGGAGAAATACCATCAATGTTAATTAAGTAGGGAGCACCTTGAAGCTCTTGGGTCTACAGCTGAGCGTTGCAATAAGCGACCAACAAATTCTCGGTATCTGAGGAGATTGGAAGAGGGGACTGACTTTTATATGACTTTTACTTATGCAGTAGCGCTGAATAACGGTTACCCCATGAAATGAATGAGTGAGAGTTAAGTTCACGAAAATCTCAAAGGGGCCATGTGACAACAAAGCCAGAATGAAAGAAGTAATTTCACGTGCACAAAATATTACCCAAAATAACTTTCACTTTCGGTTTACAGGCAATCACACAGATTTTCAGAATAAAGTTTCCATGTAAACTTTATGATTGCATAACTTATCTAAGGCTGAAATCAGGACACTAGTTGGTCAGAAGGTTTGGGGCAGGGAGCATTAGGCTGCCCAGTCAAATCCCATTCGTAAGCATGAGGCTTCCTCAGTCCTTGCATGTGGGAAAACCTATGGTTGATTAGAAAGTTCCTAGTTAGCTTTTGTTGTATGATCATTGTTTCTACTTGTCTCTCTCCGACTTGCTCATTAGCGCTGGGCCGCCGAGACGTCGACTTCTTGTGACCGGGCGACCTTTCTGTTGTTTCTTTTACTTCGTGCAGAATAAGATCTCTCTGACAGGAGAACTCATACTGACAGAATCTGAGTCCACTTACTTCAGCTGAATCAGCAGCGTAACTCACATCGTCTCGGACAATCCAATGTCCCTCGATCTGTACAGGAACCACAGACATGATTCCTGATGCATGAAGGACATTTCGATCCACCGGATCCCATACGTTGAAGAGTTCCAGAGGAGGAAAAACCGTTGCCAAGTATGATAACTCAGATGCCCTTCCCACGTCCCTGATAGCAAAATTGTGTATCAAACACGTTGCTTCAATTTTGGCGTTAGAGTTCTTTTTGACACCAGTTCCCTCTGAAGTATCATTCCTTGAATTTTTCATGAATTGCAGGCTTAAGACATTCCTGTTGCCGGCAAAAAAAGTACAATCCCCACCTTTTCCTTGAAGGGATGAAGTGGACTTCTCCATCGATTGTCCTCGATCAGCATTTCGAGCCACTTGCTTACTCAGAACCTCTGCATCCAGACCTTTCCTCTCACGCCTGACCTGGTTTGGTTCCTTGCATCTGAATGACACGCGGAGCTGATCATGGTACCAGCCAAAAGCTTTCTGGTCCCGGATGTTTTCGTCCAAATGGTAGTGGACATCCACAGCTGTCCTCAGCGTCTTGCTGCGCTGACTCTCTTTATCAGGCCAATAGAGAAAGCTTATGGTTACTGTTGGACTTATTTGAAAGTCCTTCGAGGCATCTTGGACAGCCCTCAGAGGCTCATGGGAATCAGGGTCAATTAACTTCGTTAACCCGGAGTCACTCTCCTTTCCAACCTCAAACTCGACCTGACTCGATCCTGTATCTGATCCCTTCAAATATCTGCAGTTGCTGCTATCGAGATATATGATCACAGTCAGTTGTAAAGGTTGTACTCGACTTTCCGCCCTGCTTTGGTCGATACCGATGGCCTCTCCACTTTGCTCGGGAAAATGACCATCAAGATCAATATCTGCCACTCCAACATGTGTATGATCATCCGAACTATTCAGCTCTCCAGAATCACGTTCCATGACACTACCAGTAGTACTGTTACCCTCACGATCAATGGACTGTGAATGCAACGAAGCAACAAAGGACTTTATCCAGTCAGGTGGTAAAGGAGAAGCGCCTGAACTGGTTTGACATTTTCTAGCATATCTGGAAAGACTCATCTCCTCCACACCGATGCCAAATTTCTCCGCTGCCCCTTCACTTGACAACAATTCCCCCGTACCATGATCAGATCCGCATGCAGTATACACGGCGGAGGAAATTGTGGAATCAAGTAGGCACAATTTGTACTCTTCCATCTTTGATTCCATCCAAACTTCTTGCCACATTGACTCCTTCATTTCCTTCAATATCACAGCGCCATCTGTTTGTAACAGTAGCTGAGAATGTGGTATACCAATGCCAGTGAACGGGGCCAAACCCTCAACATGGAAAAAGTACATCTGTATCGCCTTATCAACAGCGCTGTTGCTGTAGATACAGATGATCTGTCTTGGAGTGAAGACATGATTGAAGCCTTCGATACCAAGAGCAGTAAGGTCTGATCTCAAGCCAATTCTACATGTCTGGGAAACAGCTCTCTGTGGCTCTGCAGCTGCCCGATGCAAAGCCGAGATGTTGCGAATTTGGGATTCAGTATCTGTATTAACAACAGTAGATGATACATCTAAAACCTCCGTCGAACTGCAACTCGAACTTTCACGCTCTTCTTTCTGCTGCTGATGGTGCTCTTTTGCAGCTCTCTCGAACTCAACGCTTGGAACTTCAGTCCGATCACACGTTTCCTCGAGTTCATCACTTGATGTGATCAGCTCAAAATCTGAATCTGAGGACAAAACGCACTGGTGGAGAGTTGTTGTAAATTTCTAGTTTTATATGAATGTGCATATCAGTTTGTTGAATCAGATGAAACGATGTATGCAAAATTGATTGGATAGATAGTATCATGAACTTGAAGAAATTTAAGAAGGATTTGTGCTGATTGTACGTCAAGTACCATTTCCGTTGCAACTTCCTTGTTCCTCGAGTTCAAATGCTCTGACTTGGCCTGAAAGTGTGATAATTGCAAACATGAACCAAAACCATTAGTTCTACTACTGACACCGAGATCGAACAGAAAATTGCATGGCATTACTGTCTTACGTTCCTCATGAATGCCTCCGTGTAGACTGTCGAGGCATTACATTACGAAGATTCTGAAGTAACTTTCATTTCTTTCATCATGTCTTCTCCAAAGCGCCGTCATACTGTTCTTTCTTCTTTTGGTACAAAATACTTTGCAGGAGGACCGAAAACAATGAGACTAAATTCTGCCATTTATCTTCACCAACTTAGTTATCTGCTGTCATGAGCATGCCAGATCTAGATAATCCAAGCACCCATCAAATAATACTTCGAGTTCGATAGACGATCAAGTCGTGTACAGCATGAGGGTATACTCTGTCTAAGAAGAAATTCCAGATTTTTATACATTTAGGCCTTGTCAGAAGCACAGAAAACATTGAAGGTCAAATTCAGATTATTCCCCCTTAACTCATAATGAGTTTCGATGGTTCATTTTCTGTCAAATCTTACCATTTATACGACCTCCACCTTCTGATCTCATAATGTAGGTTGCGATAATTAGACTATATTCAGCTACTTTAAGACATAACTTGACAATTCACTTCCCTGCAAACATTGAAAACTTACCAACAAAAAATGGGTGTACTTTGATCGTTCGCAACAGATCTATGGAGACTTGTATAGTTGACATTTCTTATTGATCTCAAAATCCAATCTACAGGAAAGTTTTTCTAAACACTTTTCCAACGATGCAACGTTCAGTTGAGGAGATGATTAATACTAAGTAACAGTGATGAAGAAATGAAATCTATATATTTCCGAAATTTCTGATTGCTGATTTCAAGGCGAAAAATGCTAGGCAAGTTCAAGCTCAACAACAACGTCATGTACGATGATATTTATCCCCAATCTATTTTCATATGAACTTTCTCAGAAACCACTGAGGTGCTCGAATTCGTGAATAACTTTGGATCCAATCAGTAAATATGAAAAACTCTCCTAACTTTTAATGGCGGGATTCAAGGCGAAAGACCAGAGAGACCAGAGAAAGGAGTGCACAGCACTCGACCCGAGGAAGAGCTCTTTACTTTTCAAGGGCATGTAGAAAGAAACTCCGTCGCAGATTTTCATATAATTAGTTCATTTTTGTGAAAAGTAATATGCAGAACCCTCAATTTTGTACGGCTAGATTATACAGTACAAAAATAGGGGAACCAAATTGACTTCAAAAATACCTTTTAATTACTAGATACCTCTTCTGAGTCAACATATCTTAAAATTTGATATCAAAACCTGACCATAGCATCTGACCATCTGATATATTTTGTCGGAAAAAAAGTTTTGCCACTCCTTTCAAACAATCTTCGAGATTTGGCTCCCGTTTCTTGTTGCGCACGGAAAACTCAATAAAGTCCCACCTCACTGTATAAATAGCTCACCTCTAGAGGCCGGTGAGAGAACATAATGATACATGAGAATATTGTAGAGGCACATTAGCGAGTGGATTACAAAAAGACATGACACCTCAACCCAGTGTAAAGTTGAAAACTCCGGGGGCCATGTCTGTGCATCATGATGTGTGTTTTGAAGTGAAGGAGGTCAACTATTTGGCAGCTGATTATGTGTGCAGAATCTCCTAAAGTCTTTAATCCATCCCAAGATCTGCCTTACGTTGTCACTGTTTGATAGACCACTGTTTATCAAACAGTGATCAAATAGTTGACCTCGTAATTAGCTGTTTAGGACAGGGTGTGGATGCTTAGTAGATACGTAATTCTACAATTTAGGATGTAAGATGATTTGCAAAAGTCTTGTAGCGCTCCCTCGTGTAACCATGCAGCATCATGATCCTTATTATGTGGGGAGGGTCAACTACGCACATTTACAATTTTGATACAAAGCTGCACAAATTTGTGTCAATCTTTCGGATATTTTATAAAAATAAAATAAAATTGAATCAATTTGAAAACTGGCTCTTTTTTTTAAGGTTTTTTCTTCTGCAATTGTTAACATAGAAAAGTGAATTAGATTTAATTGTTGTGAATTCGTATCTCAGTGTAGTACAAACATCAATTTACAGTATTGATTTGTGATTTTAAGTCCCGTCATAGAGTTTACAGCAAGAAATTTACAAAATGGAATGGCTCCTCTTAGAGGAGCTTGTGAGAAAAACAAGGATCCGAAACTTCCTTATTTAGGGACATCAAACTCAAATTCTCATGATGACAATGAGGGACGAAGTATCGCTGCTGAAGGTTCTGGTCTTCAAGGTTTTGGTGTAAATTTGCCCAAAGTAGAAGAGGTATGTGATGGCATAGTGCTATTTCTCAATAAATTTGAGTTAGACCTATTTGAATTTCGGACCTATCTCAATATCGTCTCAGACGATCCAATGTCCCTCGATCTTTACAGGAACCGCAGACATGATTCCGCAGACCTTCGATCAGTCGGATCCCATACGTTGAAGGCTTCCACAGAAACCGTTGCCAAGTATGATAACTCAGATGCCCTTCCCACGTCCCTGATAGCAAAATTTTGCGTCAAACACGTTCCTCCAATTCTGACCTCAGAGTTCTGTTTGACACCAGTTCCCTATGGAGTATCATTCCTTGAATTTTTCGTGTATTGCACACTAGCGAAAGTCTAGTGGCCGACAAAAACAGTACAGTCCCACCTTTTCCTTCAAGAGATGAAGTGGACTTCTCCATCGATTGTCCTCGATCAACAGTTCGAACCTCATGCTTACTCAGAACCTCTGCATCCAGACCTTTCCTCTCACGCCTGACCTGGTTTGGTTCCTTGCATCTGAATGACACGCGGAGCTGATCATGGTACCAGCCAAAAGTTTTCTGGTCCCGGATGTTTTCGTCCAAATGGTAGTGGACATCCACAGCTGTCCTCAGCGTCTTGCTGCGCTGACTCTCTTTATCAGGTAAATAGAGAAAGCTTATGGTTACTGTTGGACTTATTTCAAAGTCCTTCGTGGCATCTTGGACAGCCCTCACAGGCTCATGGGAATCAGGGTCAATTAGCTTCGTTGACCCGGAGTCACTCTCCTTTCCAACCTCAAACTCGACCTGACTCGATCTTGTATCTGATCCCTTCAAATATCTGCAGTTGCTGCTATCGAAATATATGATCACAGTCAGTTGTAAACGCTGTACTCGACTTTCCGCCCTGCATTCGTCGATACCGATGGCCTCTCCACTTTGCTCAGGACAATGACGATCGAGATCAATATCTGCCACTCCAACATGCTTTTGATTATCCGACATATTCAGCTCTCCAGAAACACGTTTCATGACGCCACCAGTAGTACTGTTACCCTCACGATCAATGGACTATAAATGCAACGAAGCAACAAAGGACTTTATCCAGTCAGGTGGTAAAGGAGAAGCGCCTGAACTGGTTTGACATTTTCTAGCATATCTGGAAAGACTCATCTCCTCCACACCGATGCCAAATTTCTCCGCTGCCTCTTCATTTGACAACAATTCCCCTGTACCATGTTCAGATCCGCATGCAGTAGACACGGTGGAGGAGATTGGGGAATCAAGTAGGCACAATTTGTACTCTTCCATCTTTGATTCCATCCAAACTTGTGGTTTGCTTGGGCTAGTGGGCCTGCTTTGTTTTCTGTCGTCAGGCCGGCCTGGTACGGCCGTTGCACCCACGGGGTCTTGGCCTCCCCATCCGGTCCCGCTGTTGTTGCCCTGGGGCGGGCTGGTTGAGGCCCCTCCCGCCCTTGTGTTGGTGACTTTTATTTATAAGATTCGCGTCCCAGGTCATCTGCAGGTTTTCACCAAGATTAACCCATTCACTGTCGGTTAGTTACGGTCAGACCCATAACCTGTATTACCGGTCCGCCCATACACACCAAAATACTTTTTTTAATCTATTCAACTTGCAGGCCTATGCAGATCTTCACCGACCCAGAACCTCTATTACCGGTCCGCCGTACACCCCAAAAATAACTTTTATAATATATTCACCTTGCAGGTCTTCACCAAGATTAACCCATGCATGTGTAAGTATAAACAGTTTTATACTCTGAAACTGCAAATGGGTCATTAAATCAGTTGTAGTTTCAGAGTTCAGGGTAGAGGAGGATCGATTTTGTTTCCACAGGCTACATGCGGAGTGCAGCAGATGTAGAAATCGCTCTTCTCATGGAGAATCATAGCAGATCGCGGCTCCTAGTACAAGTGCAAAAGTCAAACAGCCCTTACTAGATGTTTATCCTAATTGTTCATCTTCAGACCAAGAATTAGATGGCAGGCTGTGAGCCGGGCGAACGTATGCCCTTGTGATGTCCATCTGCTGTTTGTGCTTGACATTGGG
Source organism: Marchantia paleacea (assembly GCA_014180765.2). NCBI lineage: Eukaryota > Viridiplantae > Streptophyta > Marchantiopsida > Marchantiales > Marchantiaceae > Marchantia > Marchantia paleacea. The sequence continues at coordinate 183,752 of MUAA02000127.1, forward strand.
TACATCTTTCGATCTAATCAACTTGACGAGAGACCAACTTTCCCAGGTTGACTGCATGCCCCTCTGTGTCCGATCACTCATGCCGAGAATCTACTTGAATACTACAGGCTAGGGTATGCAATATCCCTTTGCTATTTTCCAATAATGTTGTTTATATTGTAAGTCGTCGAGGTTTTATATCCTCACAGAACCTAACTTGATAGGATTTCATATCAACCTTTGATCAAGAAAAATTTTCTGCTGTGAGTTCCAGTGCATATATGCGCCAGCCTTTTGTACAAAACTCTTTCAAAACTTGAAGCTTAGCTTTCTAGCTCATCCGTATCTGGAATAAAATATACGAACGAAGCTCCAATATAAGTCAACAAGAGTCTACTAAACAATTGTAGCTGCTATTCGCTACGTTCTCTTGGCAGGACGTTCTCTTGGATCCGCTAGAAATGATGTTTTAGTACCAGGACGCCTTTCAAGCGTTGAAGACGTTGGTTCGAACGAAATGGTGAGATCTTCCTGGTGACTTGAATTGTGGGTACAGACATATAGAAGGCCGTTTCTGTTCAATAATAGAAAGAGACAATCATTTTTTCTTTGTAGGTCTAGAGATATGCTCAATTGAAATAATTCCTGATCGGGGAATTCATCCACCGCTACTGCTGGTACTTCAGTTTCTAGTCTAGACACAAAATCGGCATTCTTCGTTTTCCACCCTGAAAGAAAATTCTTGCAATAACAACATCCAAAGTGCTAACTGTCCCAAAAGATTGGACTTCTGAATGAGATATTTCAAATGAAAATGTTCCACATGAAATACAAACCCATAACCTAGAAGATAGTGTCAACATTTTTTGACTACATAAACCATTCCCAGAGCTTCTACTTCCATGGTGGAATAGTTCCACTCTGCTGCCATTAACAGACAACTAACAAAGTATAAGGAATGATGCTCCCTTCCATCTTTTTGTCTCAACATCACTCCTATGGCAATTGACAAAGTACCTACATCCACATGGAATGGTTTCTCCCAATTCGGCGGTACAAGCATTGGAGATGTAACCAACTTTTTCTTCATATGCTATAATGTTGCTTGATATTCTTCCGTCCATACAAACTCCACTTCTCTCTTAAGCAATCCAATTAACGGATTTGGGGATAGATTTAGATAAGAATCAAAATATTACATCTATATGTGATAGATCCATCAATAAAAAATTTATATTTATTGGGATGAAGTAAAAATATAAGTGATTCAAGAGAATGAATATGGATACATGAATCTACTCCTTGCGTAATCTTTACTTTAGTTCTCATTAAATAAAGATGGTTACAAATCTCACTACTTTTAAGATGCAACGTCCTCGTTGCTCACACGTTCAAGAGTTTGAACGTTCAAGAGTTTGAACGATTAAAGTTGCATTGGCTAAGTTCTTTGACTGTTCCCAAGTTGATTCATATGATAGATATAACTTCCATTGAACCAAATGCTCAGTTTTTGGGTATTTGTGACCCCGAATCTGTTTTTTAGAATCTTTTCAAACTCTAATTCTATATGATCTGCTACCATAGTAGATAAAGAAGGAGTAGTTGATGGATTTATGAATAGTTTGGGGTGTGGTACATATTTTTGCAATCGTGATACATGAAATACGAGATATATTTTCATATATAACGGGAGCTCTAACTTACAACTTTAGCCGTTATAAATACACAAAAGCGTAACCCAAGGTTATAAGAATGTGAACACTCATAGATGAATGACTTAGTATGGAGAGTCTATCCGGAAGTAGTAGGATATACCAGTAAATGTTGGCTAGCACATGGTCTCGTATTTGGAGAATCCACTGTGACGATAGCAGATCATTGTGAACCATAGGAGACAAATTCCGCGAATTCCTTTTGCTCTGTAAATGATTAAGTCAATTCGCGTCACCTGCTTTTGACAGAGCATGCAGTCAACAGAAATTAGACACGTGTAACAGACTTCGGAAGTACTCACAAAATGCATACATAGGCGATACTGATTGCCTTAGCGATAAAGATCTGAACCTCGTTGGTTCGCAAATCATTTTTAATACGACTCGTTTATTCGCAATATGCGCTAGGAAGATCGTGCTAGGATGGAATGAGAACAGACGAGAAAAACGCGTCCAATCTTAGGAAGGAGACCAAGATTGGCCGACTCAACGCTGTAAATATTATAAGATAAATACAAGAGTCTAAGCACTATAATAGTGTCGTCCTGTTGCATAGGTGAACTGAGTCTCGAGAATATATCTACCTTCTGAGAATCTGTGACAGGTCATCTTCTCACAAGTTGATCAACCCAAGAACGGTGACAAGATCGTTCGTCACCGTATCTCTGTTATATGTTATAGTACTCGACACTTTAATAGACGCACACGAAAAGATAAGAAACCATCAGCTTTATTGAATTGGAACCTGACATCCAAGGGGTTTGACTCTACCTCAGAGAGACCGAACATCTCAGAGTGCTGTCAACAAGAAGCCTGGTAACTATGAACAACAAACTGTAGGTCTTCAGCCGGCAAGGCTGCAACTGAGCAACATGCATCTATAACAGAGGTTGCTGACTTCAGTCATAGAGCTCGTCGGAATTTGAGAAATATTAAATTTAGAGATTGGATCTACATTTCATATCTAAAGCAGACCCAGCTCCATGCATATAATTTCAAAGACAGTTTCCTTCATATGTACAGAACTGTAAAGCAAGATCGATGATAAGATTCTCAATGGTCAAAGAATCTAAGACACGGTCATTCATCTGAGGGAAGTCGCAGGAAAATGAACAACCACTTGAATCCTCCCCAAGTTGTAATTTTAGTGGAATGAATGCAGCAAAAATTTATGTCATTTTTCGATCCCAAGTTTCACATCCTTACTAATTACGGAACCTAGAAGCAGGACACTATATATTTCTCAACGATTCTATAGTTTCACATCATTCAGTTCGAACCTTTACCTCCAGTATTGCGAATTGCAATCACAACACTGGTCCAGGATTATTTTCTTGTAGCATTCCAAACCTTACCTTCACGGTCCAGTCTGAAGAATAGCATCTTCCTCCATGAAGGGACAAGGGAAGGGATGCCTTCAAGTTGTGAAGAAACACACAACTCGGAAACTATGAAGTATATTTTTCAAAGTTCAGTTATATTCCTTAGGTACAATCGTCTTTCTTTTGTTCTAGGTTTGAAAATGCGCACAAACGTCATGCACAAAGTCTTGAAAAACAACAACGAGAATGGTCACGATAAGAATCTGAAAGTACGTAGTCCGCCATGATGGGCACGAGGGACACGAGGGCCGGTCAGGTTATCCAAGGACAATCCTTTATATTCAATCATATCTTGTCTTCTGTCCTTTGCACACGCGTCAAGACCTACTGTCTTCATGAAGAACTGACGGGGTACCGTTACGTCGAGATACCTGAAAGATGCACGTGGAAAGGATATCAAGACTGCACATATCAAAAGGGCACCAACTCGACTGCATTTCACTCAAGGGCAGAGATATGTTACGCCAAGGGAAACTCTTCAAATCATGATTTATTCAGTTGAGATTCCCATTTGGTAGCGATAGAGTTATTCCTCTGAAGTTTTTCTTTATGTTGCTGATTTAGCCCCTGGGTCTGTAATGAATCTGTTAGTAGTATATGAACTAGAAGTTACTATGGACATGTTTTGAGGCTTTTTCTTCCAGGATGATGTAACAGACATATCCTTGAAGAAAAAGCCTACAAAACAAGGATTTGAACCTCTGGTCGTTGGAGTACCTAACCACCTCTTTTCGAGATTTCCAATCATTTTCCGATTGAATGACAAAGCTGACCCAATCCAACAATACGATGTCCGGAAGAACTCCTCCACTACCCAATACTATGGAAAACCCGGACTTCTTAGTTGGAAACAGAGCGCTATGTGGCCCACCTTGGATCCCATTTCAGGGAGAAAAGCGGAAATCCATATTCCCGGCTTTGCTCATTGCTCTGTTCGTCGTGATTGGAGTTCTAAGTGGAGCTGTAGCAGGTTTGGTGTTTGGAAATGTGCAGGCGCAAAATCGCCTATCAAAATCTTATCGAACCAATTTAAGCAGACATCAAACGTCAAGTCTAAGATGGAAGAATGAAGTCTTCCGCAACCAGTTATATCATAGTCGTAGATCAAGGTTCACTTGATACTCATCGTGAGTATAATCTATCAAGAAGATTTTATCTAAAAACTTTGAGAAGCATTTTGATAATCAAAATAAGTTTGTTGTTTTCCCGGAGCCAATCTGAGCATCCTTGCGCGCATCTCAGCAAAAAGCCTTCACCCTTGACCACTGAGTGCTGAAAGAGAGTTCAAGAAATATATTCTCATCAGTTCGGAAGTCGATGGCAACACTCCGCTTGCTTCAGCTGGCAGTCGTGAAGGACAACAAGAACATGTCCTTCATGAACAGCATGCATGAGCACAACATGTGATCCTCTGTTTTTCGGTGTTCTGTTCTTCCTCGATGGCTGGTACAGGGGAGTGTGATCATAATCAGGTCAAGGTAGGACGAAAGAGACAGACTGAGAGTATCAAATTATTGTTATTATTTTTAACACTTCTTCTCATGAAAAACAAAAAAAATTAAAAATTAATTCTAAAAAGACAGAATACTCTTAGAAATGAAAATAACAAAAATTGAAATAGAAAGAAAGGAATAAACAGCAAAAAGAATACAAAATAATATTGACGTCTCAAAAGAATAGTCAAAGTATCAAGTAATTTTTTTCAAATTTTTTGTTATTTAAAAAAAAAAATTTCCAAAATAACAAGCCAATTTAAATGAAAGAGACCTTAAGATATGGTAATTCAAAACCTCCTTTGAGCATGTGGGGAGGGCTTGGATTGGTCACCAACGCCCCTCTCTAAATGTATTGAGCTATGAGTCAAAATACACTATCTGCCACTCCAGTCTCTATCCAACCCTACTTGACCTTCAGCTTCCAGAGGGATGTATGACATCGACAGACGGTTTATGTATTCTAGGAGTGCCAATAGGGTATGAGGATTTTGTTTCACGTTATCTTTACATTGTACTCGCCGAGGATGTTTTGCATATAGACAACCTTACTCTACTAGGGGATCTGCTGGTGGTGTTTGGTATAGTGTCATCTAGTATTGCTTGTGAACCCACCTTCCTTCTTCGCACGGTTCCTCCATCACCTACATTCATATCACGTTTGGCAGCCTTTGATAGGGGGATCATGGGCGTCTTTGGTGACATCATCGGACCAACAATATTTAAGTGTGTGACAGGAGATTTAGAAAGGAGAAAGACTTCTTTTGGCAATTTCGTGTGGAGGGGTAGGCTTATTATCGATGGAGGAGACGACACCTACGACATTCTTGGCGAATTGGACGCTCGTTGCACCTTGGCTATCTTCTCGATTTGTGATCGTACATAGAACTATCTTGGAGATATATGAGAGGGACGTGGATACGGGATCATTTCCCTTACAAGTATTATTACAACATATGAGAGATGCTTTATCATGGGAGGTACGACATGAGTTTCTATCTTTTTACTCTTTGGCTATCGACTGGACTAGATGTCTCCAGTCTATCTTGATGGACCAACAGTTTCAGGAGGCTGTACATTCACTCTTAGTGGATCCGGCCATTCCTCGTACTACTAGAGCTCGTCTACGCTCTTGCTCCGACAAGGGTGCAGGCTTGTGGATCTTGGCTCGACTATGCATCAGGGCTTTCCGATTCGCACCAGCTATTTTCTCCACAGCGATGAGGTTCCGTCTTGGCTTGGTCCATCCATCTACATCTTCATTACGCACATGTGAGTGTGATATCACTTTAGATGCAATTGATGTTCATATGACTCGTTGTACATTTGGAGATCCGAGGATAGCTACTCATGATGCCATTAGGGATGTGATGTTTGCTATGGCGCGAGAGTGTGGATACCTCACATGGAGAGAGTGACTCTTGCATGCTAACCTAAAAAGCATTCATAGAAAACTGTCAAAGTGACTTCATTAATATCTCTACAGACAGCGTCAGGTTATCTACCAACAATTGTTTACATTAAATCTTATTTTGTCTTTATCTCCTTTTCACACGAGTCAATACCTACTGTCTTCATGAAGAACTGAAAGGTTACCTTTACGTCAAACTGCCTAAAAGATGCCCAACATCGCTTCTTGCACCCATTTATTCGCAGCTGATAGCAGAACTAAAAACTAAAACTCCAAGGCTAGTCTCCCCTGCTTACCGGTCACAGTTCTGTAATCAAACTATTTTTCAGTTTTTGAATCAGGAACACGTTGGTTTTAGCATCTGTTCAGTCCAGTAGCTCAGTGCTCCTGAGGACGACTGAGCTACTGGAACCAAACGTATTCTCGATGGTGTCATCTTCATCTTAGTAATTCTTGGTTGTTTCGGCAGAATTCTGTGGTAATATTTACCGACAACATGAACTGCGTTCGTCTGCTGGTTGGCTCTGACGAGTTGATGAAGTGTATCAGTTCTGAGAATTGGATGTTGCTTGCGTCCAGTTACATTCACGCCTTGAATGGTAGCAGCTTGAATCACAACGGTACAGAGCATGGATTTCTTTGACCGCTACTCCCGCCGGCAGGCCCTGGTGCGAATGGCTTACTCTTAGAGTTCCGCCGCAGCCACACGATGACAATGATCAAGCTTACAATACAAGCTGCAACACTTCCGGCCGAGCCCAGATAAATTGCAAGATTATTTGATTCTCCTTCGTCCCCACCTCACAAATTTTGGCATTTTCGCCGGTCAAACTCCTTCTTGTCCAAGGGTTCTTGGTCGGATAAAGACTGGCATGCCACTGGAACCGTTTCGAGGTTGCAAGAAGAGTTATCTCGCAGACAAACATGTCTGGCACAGGTCATTACGGCAGACTTTCCGTTGAGAGTATCTCAAACATGTATATTCTAATTCCATACATGATTAATGGAAGAATAGATTGCAACACTCAACGTTTCAAAGTACCTTCCTGCTGTCTTCAAACGTCGGGCGTCTGTCACAAAATTAAAATTCACAATCACTGGATGCAGATGATCACGCCCGGAGGAAACGAATCCTAAGTCTGTAGTACGGGAGAGCACACAGATCTAAACGCAATGCTTGACGCACAGGGCTCTTTGACGTTAGGCCTGCGTTATTCGTGCACTCTCCAGGACTGACTTTTATTTGTGCAACTCGCATTCCTCGAGGCTGCGCGCATGGTGGCAAGCCCTTTCAAGTTGTAACTATTTCGAGGGAGCAAAGAATTCATGGTGAGTTCACAAAAGTGAAATGAGTGTCCACTGGTTCCTTTCTGGAATGAAATTGCGGGTCTTGGATTAATCCCCATCTGCTGAGCAGTTGTGCACTTACAGAGCCTACGATTTGTACAAAGCGTTCGAGAAAGAAGAAAGAAACATCTGTCAAATCGATCGTTTTGATTAGAGACTTTGCAACTCATCCAATCATAAGAGTGAAATTCAGGGAGCGTTTAAACATTTCGCCTCACTGGAATTCTGGCATTCGAGTGTGCATGCGAAGGCTTTTGGCCACCGCGTTAGCTTGCGTGAGAGGTGGAAAGAGATTGCTACGTGAACTTACAGAGAAGGAACACAAATGGGACGTGAAGTTGAGAGCTGCACCCTGCAAAGGTTCCCCGCCATGGTCGTTCGGACGCTGGTCGACCATGTTGGGGAACCCGTTCTTGAAGACGCCGATTGGGAGCTCGGCGACAAGAATGTCCATGGCTGCAGCTCCGATGAGTTCATCTCGTACGACCCCGCTCACAAATATATACTGTACTGCGAAATGAGTGACCGCCAAAAGGGTCAGAAAACTCTGCTGCCCTCATCGAATCAGATTTTCAACATTTCTTCATGCAATAAAGTTTCAAATCTCCATGGATTGGGTTAATTATTTGTTAGTTAATATTCGCATTTATATGTACCCCGCTCATTGTGAGTACTGACCTAAAACAAAATAATAATAATTAGAGCACTTCCATTAAACTACTCAATAAACTTTCACCCTGCATGTTATATACATTCAATATTCTTTATGTTTTAGTAACAACATAAGTTTACATTTGTCTAAAACCTAACACACACTACAAGACTCAACACATTTACACTATTTGTTCTATTTCTATGAGATTCAACACATTTGCAAATCCACAGGTCATACTCACAACTTGTTATTTCTATGTTTGCACTTTTCTTTCACAGCCTTGTACATATCCTTTCATGGTCATTTGGATAATTATTTGGCAGAACTTTCTTTAAGTGAACATTCATCGAAGCTACTTTTCATTGGACAAACTGAAACTATCATATCATTTTTGTAATTGTACATCTCTTCATCTACTATCTGCCTTTCAATGACAAGTCATGAAATTTGCATGGCTAAGGAAAAAGAGAAAATTACCTCTTGCTATATGCTATACCAAACAGAAAATATCTAGCAACATACCAGAAATACTGACGACAAAGATTATCTCACTCTTTTCTTCTCCCTTTCATGACGGTAGTGGTCATTGCAATGGATACAGATCAGGGGTTTTGGAAGTTTTCAGATCCTCCAATACAACTTCTTCGCTCTGTTATATTGCACTTACAACAGGATACAGTTATACGCCAAATAGAAACACATATCACCGTTCTAGAGGATGACATTGCAATTGGTAGCAATTTTTCAACTCAACTACCACATAAACATGGATATTGCAATGACATTCATTTTGTTTATATTTATATAAGTTTCTATTCTTGCAAATAAAAAATTAAATTCTAGCATGACACAAAACGTTTTTTCTTTCCAATAGATCACATTATTCTAAAATCATCATAACATAATTGAATACACTTTAAGTATTTTAAACATTCACAACAGCATTGAATCAGTTTCATAAAATTTTCAATTTGAATAGAATAAACATATCCGATGCAAAATCCTTGTCAAAATTTTGCACATGTGGACAGAAATTCTCAAATTTGCATGTCATTCCAACCTCTAACACTACTTGCTACAAATCTTGCCATCCTTGAGACCTTTTTCTCTGCAGTCTATGCAGAGCCAGGCGTGAGTTTTACAATCAGCTGTTGTATACACAACTGGGTATAGAGAAAATTGATCAGAAATGCCGTTTGGGAACTTATGTCGAAGATGTTCTCTTAAATACTCCCATGCCTTTTCTGCGGTAGAGTTGTCAATAACATTAGTCTGACTGATGCTTTGAGGCTCAATAATGTCTAAGAGACTAGATATGGACATTGTAGCTAAAGAGTTATAGCGATTTTCTGAAATCTGCAGCTCTGGCACTAAGCTCCCTAGACTCGTTGTTACGTGTATACCAAGTTTCAAAAGACACCAGAGAGCTTTCAGGGAATTTCTCGCAATGATTCTAAGTTTCTCACAATTTTCTTTTCCAACTATCAGTTCAAAACCACGCTGCTTAGAAACTTCATGCATTCCGTCTATGCTCTCGCAATAAAAGTGAAGGAGGAGTGGTTTTCCAATATTTATTGCTGCTGTGATTCGATGGCCCATGGTAGCGTCATCTTTGGTAAAATACGGTCGACGAGGAAGCTCAAGTGCTGAGCCGCATACTCCATTCCGGCTATCTACATCGTTGATAAGTTGAAGGATGTTGTCGTGGGTAGTCTTTTGAACCTAGTGAACGTTGAAATATTATCCATAATCTCCAGCTTCATCTCGTCCACTTTGACCAACACCTTCTTCACGTCCTCTCCAACCCTCTTCACATCTTCACCAAGTGCTTGCATTATATATTCAAGCCTCCGATCACGAAACCCAGCTCTTCACATTCTGTCCTCCAGTATTGGCTCCTCGGGCAATCCCCTCAACAGGTCTGCACTTCCCAAGCTTAGACTTGTTCCCTCAATCTCCTTGAGTACTTCCTTCCACTTTTTGGACCTTTGAATGAGTTGATCAGTTTCACACTTCAACCAATCTCGGACCTCCTCAATATCTTCCGGAGAAAGAAGATCCATTGCTGCTTCATATTCTGATTCCAGCGTGGTGCCATTTTTCCCATCCCAAACGTGATGATACAAGTTTCATGGGATGGATGCCATGTCCTCTCCTGCAATTTTTATTGACTGCTTCAGTTTCATCTTCAGGTCTTCCCTCGACAAGGCCTGGTCCTTGCGATGTGCACAAGGTGTAAGTTGTTTTACACACTCAGTCCTCAGGATATCCACAACCAGACTCACTCCAGGAGAACCCTCAGCACATGCGCAGAACTCAAAGAGTTTGTCAAGGATGTGCTGCTTGACAAACTTCCAAACCAACTCTTTTGATTTTTCGGACTTGATCATAACATCAAGGAAACTTCCGTCTGGACTATTTTCCACCAAAACATCATGGCAATCGTGGAGTATGGAGATGACATTGTAATTGCAGTTGTAGATGAATCCTGCCTCGGGTTTCACCGATCGCCACATTGTAATCTTCACGTCAGATGCAACCAACATTCACTGGTTAATCAAAAAATCAATCAAATACAATGCTTCACATATACCATATACATTCTGAATCTCAAAAATTTCAATCAAGAAGTTCAATCATGGTTGAACAGATCTGGAATTTAGGAAAAAAACCTGTTGACAAAAATGTCCTTCTCGGATCTCTGTAGCGAATTCGAAGACCCATATATGCATACAACTCCTTTTCCACGGGAGGACAATTCCACTGCAGTTGAGTATTACTCTCCACCTTGACCGAGTTGGTACAAAGAACCGCGACTAACCGTTGCCTGATACCTTAAAACAAAGGTCTAGACTTTCCAGCAAACTCTGTACGTTCATGGGGGTGAAACCAGTGTATCGATCCGTTTGTAGATGCTGAAGACACCAACCACAAATGTGTTGAATTCAAATTGGCTCAAGATCCCATCACTCGAAATCGGATATTCTGCTCCCGAATTGGACTCTGCTGCATGTTGAAAACCTTGCTCCATGCCTATCAAGCTTCCTAGAAACACGTTTGTAAGCCAGTTGGGATTAGCTACCAGTAGATTTGAGTCACGAAGCCTAATAATGGTTCCAGCGTCCTGGAGATACGAGGCTATAGCTTGCAAAGCTTTGAAACGGTTGGGAGCAGGAAGATTCTGAAGAAGACTCTTCAAAGCGGGGTGCGCTTCAGTACATAGAGCGGAGAACTCATCATGCGTGATGACTGGTCTTTTCTCATTCTCTACGGCCCACTGTAAAATATGCTGGCTCATTCGGCAACATGCTTCAGGAACAGAGAAGAGTTTTTCAGTGAAAAGATCCTTCATCGTGCTATAAATCTGTGTGACAATTGGCCGCACCTCCTCCTTATGACGAGCATTGACACAATACACTTTGGGATGTACGTTCAAAACATCACTAAACTCCCGTTGTAATCTGGACACAATCTGCTCTGCCATCTGAATGTAGTTGGAAACACGCGTCTGTTCTCTCAGCCCGGTCTTCTTCTCCGTCTTGTCCTTGTGGGTCAGGACCACCATCACTGTCGGCAGATTGAATCCGGTCACCTCAGAGTTGGACGTGATGAACTTCAACCAGTAGAGAAATTCGTCTTTGAACTTTTTCTCCAAGTTTTGTTTCAGCTGCTTTCGATGTCGATCGTATAACGAGGAAACAAAAGCAAAAACGCAAGCTTTGTTGAGCTTCGGAAAAAGATACTGCTGAAGTGCTCTAAAGATATCTTGTCCACCCAAGTCCCATAGAGACACTTGCATCGTAGCATCATTTTTCAGGACATGAATTTCAATGCCCAAAGTGCGAGGTAACATCTTTTTCATCACCCGAGCGTACCATGGTGTGGCCAACTGCAATGAGCAATGTGCAAGAGCAGTTTTTCCTACATGATAACAAAATTAATTGTTGCACATAAGGTTTAGCCTTCCATGATTCCAAGGGTTGTAGAAGCATGTTTATGAGAATGACAAGAAATTTTTTATGGATCCGAAGATAATCTAGAGTATTTTTCCAAATATATGCAGATATAGATTTAGTACAACAAAGCACCTTATCAATCATGATGGTATATGTAAATTCTTCAAATCACAAATGCAAAATCATGAAGAAGAATAAAGATGTGCTGGTCACTTAGATTATCTAGGATGTATTTTTATATTTGCTTAAAAGAAATTATATAGCAATAATCGCGTCAAATTGCTTGACACTAATGTTTATAAGAATCAATAATATTTTCTGACACAATGTATAAATTCTAATCATAAAATTGCAACCATATGTCCGCAAACATTGCCATTTATGAGTGTGCAACAAGCATTAAATCTTGTTCATGCAGCAGACTTTAATTTTTGCTATTTCAACAGGGTTGGAGCAGAAATTTCAGCTTCTAGACTTTTGTACCTGCCATGGGCGTTCCGCACAAGAACACGCGCATGTGGGATATGTCCAAGACGATGTACCCAGAACTTCACGCAGGTCCGCCACATATGATTGTTGTCTAGCCTTGCATCGAAATGACTCCTCTACTGCGGCTTTGAGTTTATCATTATGTGGATAGACACGTCTCATTTCTATAGTTTTTAGAGTCGAGTTGATGTGAGATAGCGCCATCAACTCCCTGAACGTCATGTCATCTTCAAGTATCTCCCCTGGCACGACAGCTTTTCCCATCTACTGTAACAGAACATCTTTTAATCTGAAAAGAAATTTGTTTAGATGTAGCCACATCTAAACAACTTTCTGAAATGCAGAGTTTCACAACGCGTGTTCCATAGACTCAGATGATTTCCATTTGTCGTTTTGTACCTTCCTCGGTTGCTATTCGAACATATTTTAACCCTGATGAAAGAAAAGTTGACTGTGGTAAAAGGAAGTGGGACCGAACATTACTAAACTCATCTACTGCACATACTGGTTCTAGTCTTAGAAGTTCTAGAAAGATATATGACATATATGAAACTTTGTCACGAAAGTCCAACCTCTGTGATTAATGTCAGACGCGCAATAGAATATTAAACGGTACACCTTTGCTTGCCACTGAATTCAGGTGAGGCCAGTGGAGCAATTTGTACCAAAAAGTCCACCTGGCGAAAGTCGTCGATGGGGGTAAGAAATATCAATTAGAACATTGATAAGTCTCTTAAACACTCTCTAAAATTGAACACTATTGATATCTTGCAGCTAATCCTATATGTATTTATCTTGTGGTTATAACGTGTGAGAATTTGAACACACATACATGTGAATGGAGCCACATGTTTATAGCTTTGCATTTATTTGATATTTTTATATATTTTCATGTTTTTTGAAATATAAATATAACTCATGGAGTGTGACATGTCAAATTTTAAAAAATGATAATTATTTTTTGAATATTATTTTTAGCTTGTGAGATGAAAAAAGAGATGAAAATAGCTTTTGTGTTTACAACAGTAAAAAATTATTTTTTTAATACCAAATTGAATTCTTCAATAATAATACACATTCAAATTTTATACTAAGATGTTATTAAATCTTAAAAAAACTGAGACAAAAATTTTAAAAAGTGAATTTTTAAAAAACAATCTTGGTTATATTTTATTTGACAAAATTTTAAAATTCATTTAGTTTAAAATTATAAAATATGATATTGAAAGAAAAATAAAATGAAATCAATAATCTTGTAAAATTTCACAAATATGGACTTCAGGGGCTAAGCAAAGATTTTTATTGCAAAATTTGTGGGTTTGTAACATAGTTATCTGTATGAGTTAGTACATAATGCATGATAAACAAAATTTTTAAAAATAGAAGATTGCAAATACCAACAAATCTCAAAATGTTGAAATTTAATATCGGTTTATAAAGCTATTTTATCCTAGAAAATGCTTTCAAATGTATTTAACGTTTTTTTTAAATTGATTGTGTAAAAATGATCGACTTTGATTGTAAAAAAAATTCAAAAAAATTATTTCAATATTATATTTTGTATATCTAAAAAATTGTGTCTTATATAAAATAACAAAATAATTTAGTTTAATAGTTTATGATGGCAAAATATAATTCTCTTCACCATATAATGTTATTGACTATTTCTCAAATGACATTCATCAATAATTTTAAGTTTGAAAGTGTAACAGTATAAACACATATTAAAAGTTTATCTAGATTCCTTTATCAACTTAAAATTTATGACATGTTAAAATCTGAAAAAATTAAATAATATTCATTTAACATTTCATAGCTTTTTGACATAGAGGATCACACTACGGTTATATTAAGATAAAAAAAATTATTAATAAATATGATATTAAGCATTACTTCACTCCCGTAACATATATATTTTATGATTAATTACTGCTGCAAAAGAAAATTTCAGATATCCTTCGGCATGAAAACTATATTTTTCATGCAAAATTAATACAGATTATACTTTGAATAAGAAAAACAAATTGAAATTTTTATTTTGGCAATTTCCTCAGTTGTTTATTTGCGTTATAAATCAATATATTAAATATTTTAATTCCTTTAATATTATATTTTTGCAATTTCTATTTAAAATATTACACTTTAACCTGATATATTTTACATCAAATAAAAGATAACCAAAAAATCTATGTTTCTTGCTTGATAAAAATATGTTATACTCCATATCTTAAAAACTGAATAATACATGATGCCTATTGTGTTTGAATTTATAAGAAAATTTGAATACTATTATGTTAACGTCTTCTGCGTATAATTAATTTTTTGAATTATTTAGTATCTAATTTTTTTTTCTGATTTATTTATATTTATAATCATTTAATTTTTTCTGCAGTATTTGAAAATGGAAGTACAATTTATATAAGCATTTTATAGTTTGGGGCCTAGCCCCATGTTACCGGTTTGGTTCCATCCTTGTAGGATTTGATGAGGTCTTCCCATCACTTTTGTTATTTTACTTTCTGGTTTATTTTATCGTTTTAAAGTAATATATCGGAACTCGATAGCCTTCACCATCACTTTCAGAAATTGTAAATATCGAATGAACTTTGAGGTCTCGATTGGAATTAGCTGCTCTATCGACTGACCATCATTCACAATCTATTCCGAACAGGCTCCAAGAGACCAGCTGTCGTTCGTCCTTCCTGCTACTCTTGCAGTGATCGTGACACCGGAAATAGAAAGCGAATACGGTACTGTATTAGGACATCTGTACATCTGAGAACAAAAAAAACAAAATCCTAGCCAGATCTAAACAACTTTCTAAATTGCAGAGTTTCACAACACGTGCTGCATAGATGCTCGCAGATCAAAGACATTGCTTTCTTGACTTTGTCATTTTGTATGTTCCTCGGTTACTCTTAGAGCATAAATTAACCTTGACCCGCCTAGAATAAAAGTTGTTGGTGAGAAAAGGAAATGGGACCCAATGTTACTCAATTCATCTACTGCAAACGATGTTCCATTGTTCCAAGTTGCTTAAAGTCTAACCTGCATGTTCTAGGAAGGTGAATAGATATGAAACTTTGGCACCAGAGTCCTACCTCTGTGATTTTTGTCAATTGCGCGTCCAGAAACTCGTTTCTGACGCTTTCTAATTCGGAGTCTTGAGAAGAGAGAAAGGAGACTACAGTACTCTTTTGTCTGCGACTGAATTCAGGTCAGGCCAGGCCCCTGGAGCAGATTGTACCAAAAGTTTACCTGCAGAAAGTCGTCAATGGGGTAAGAAAGTAGTTGGTGATGCCCTGCATTACTCGGTCCATTTGAATTAATGTTATTTAAAAATATTGGTCCAAAATCACTCTCCAAATAATTATTTTTTATTCCCGTGCCAGCATTTGCTTCGTGAACGGTCTGACAAAAGGCAATGTGCTGTCATGTATAGAGAAAGTTTTGTTCCACACTGCCCAGATCCACTCTATGGACTGCAAGTTAGGCCACCAGAATATGACGTCCGTCAGTTTGATTATTCGGAGCGTTCGTGGAAAGTAGATAGTAGACAGATGTTTACTTGATTGGCCCATGCGGCCACCTACGACTTAAGGCCATGTTCACACTTAGGCCTTAAGTATGAATTTAGAGGATTTTATGACAATACAAACTCTTTGAAAAATAACATTTGGTATGGATTCATTCACAACACATCAACTCCAAGATGACATGGACTTAAGATATAAACCAAATTTCAAGTGCTTTTGTGTAATGAGAGAACAAGAGTGAAATTTTCCAAGGAGATACATGGAAGTAAATTATAATACTCAGCACTCGTCCTTAAATCGTTCAAACATCAAGGAAATAACAACACTGAATAGAATGCAGATTTGTATAGTCGGAAAATTTGCCCTATTAAGACATATGACTTTTTCAAAGCCAAGCTACTCTCAGCCCTTCTACTATGAGGAATCAGAACTGCTGAAAAACTAACCTCTGAAGTATTTTCCTGAGAAAATGATTGAGGGTTCATTCTTTTATCCCAAGTTAAAATTCTATTCCCATGCAGAATTTGACATAATTACTGTAGATCTTCAAGCTTTACTATGAACAAATCATGGCTGGATTATTCATTTGTCAACAGGTTATGTGCACTTGACTATGCTTATCATAAGGATCAAGGAGATTTTTGAAGAAGTTTACTAATTACGAGATGCAAAAGAGCTATCCTTTTCCAGGGCCAAGGTGTACTTTAATTCGAAGAGAGCCAATCGACGTTGATGCACAACCACTCAGAATTTTTGCAAACACTCCCGTATGTAAAACAGAATCCATCTCCAGTGCTGAGGATGCAGAATTAGAATCACCATGGATTATGTGCCTGTGTGGACTGACGTTGTGTGCGTCTGGATATTAGGAGGGAAGAGATTGAACAGCCGGCTGTAACCTGAGTAGTTACAGGGGCAGAAAGGAGCCTTAAGATCTGGAATTCGATCGTGTAGGTCATAGAGACGTGAAACCGAATCATGAAGCTAAGTTCTGATTAATACTGTATACCACACGAAACGAAGCGACTGCTACACAAATACATGCAAGTCCGGAGAGCTTCGAGACTATTTCCCGAGCTTCTGTTTTTTACGAAGATGATTCTTCCATATGGTAGTTGGCTGAAAAATATACTGGGCACAACATTGTGAAAAGATGTCATATAGTTGAGTCACAGGGTGTCAGATAGCGAAGTCGAAGTGGACCCACCCTTCAGAAAGAGGGCCATATACTTGTGGAGAAGCGGGTCTCGGAGACTTTGGAGGCATGAGACGAAACTGCGCGGAGGAAACTGCAGTGATGGAGATGCCCTGCTCAGCAAGAGAATGCACAGTTCTCTTCAACCACAGTTCACCGGCTCAGATAAAGTCGCTGCAACCGATTCCTCAGTCCCATTGGAGCTATAATCAATTATAGATCTCAATAATTTAGTACGTGCCTCATGGTCTGGAAAGTTTTAAGCAAAGCCTGAGGGGGTTGTGCAGGTGCAAATTGCATTGTCCCATTCCGCTGGTACCAACGCCTGGCGGCTCAGCTCAGAAGAACGATAACAATGGACCCATAAAACCTGATGGTTCCAGTCGATCCGATTCCCTGTTACATTGTGAATTCTACCGGTCCTGAGTCGGACCATTGGAAATGTATTCATCTGTATTCATCCGGCAGAATTGAAAGATGTCTTACGAGTGGCCATTTTGGGACACCACGCAGCCAGAACCATAATGTTCAACCGTCCTATCTGATGGTCTCACTCATACTCATCCTCCAACTGGTCTGGCTCGTGCAGCAACGGTATGTTAACCTATTTACTTCATCAAAGTAAATAGGTTAACATACGGTACGCGTGCATATCGTGCGTGGATTGAGCTCAATGTGCATACACGTTGAGTTCAAAACATGGCTCCAATCAGTTCAGTCCTAGGGAAGATCAAGCGTTGCTACTTCCACAGATTCCCACCTTAAATACAGAGGCAGAGTCCTCTCTCCATTTGAGAAAGCACTCCGTGTCAGCACGAAGCATCATGGGTTCGTCTAATTGTGAAGGGGAGATTTACGTCCATCCTGATGTTTGAGTTCCAGTAGGATCAGCACTGCAAGTTTACGGCCATGTTTGGATGTCATTTCTGGTTGAGCCCAGTCGAGGGGATTGGAGATATGTATTTCAACTCGACTGCATTTCAAGGGCGGAGACATGAAACGCCAAGGGAAACTCTTATAATCATGATTTATTCATCTAAGTACCCATTTGGTACCGAGAACGTTATTCCTCTGAAGTTTGCGTTATTCTTCATGTCGCTAATTTAGCCCCTTGGTCTGTCATGAATCTGTTAGTAGTATATGATCTAGAAGGTATTGTGGACATGTTTTGAGGCTTTTCTTAAGAAGGCTGATGAGGATGTGCCTGATGATGTGCCAGTAGTTCAGCTGTGCTCTGAGTTCGAAGGCATGGTTCTTAAACTTTTCCATGGGAGAAGGACAAATCAGCTAAGTCAGCCAGTCGATCGGATGTTGTTGAATCATCCATAGGTCAACTATAGCGTTGAATATCGTCCCACAAACATGTCAAAACTTCTAGCAGATTTAACAAAATCCGATCGGATCAACCTATGGTTGATCAATTGCAAGAGCATGTGAAGATCTTGCTACAGAAGTTCTTTAAGAGTGTCAGCGACCAACGACTGGCAATGTGGAGTTGGCATGACAAGATTTACAATGACTTCTGCGGAGAAGCTAATCCTTGTGACAGTATAGTAGGAGTAACTACAGTCAAAACCTAATCACCTCCGCTAATCTTCAGAACCTCAATCTGGAAGGAGATAACGGTCCATCAGAATTAAGAATCTACTCGAGTTGCGTCAGTTGAGGAAATTGGATTTGTTTGGCAGCATTTCCACGGTACAATTCTGGATAATCTGGAGTTTACTGGCAGTTTGAAGAGAATGCGGTTGCCGAGGAATGATATTGGCTGCACAATTTCACAACTGTCACCGCAGTTGTGGCTTGGAGGGTCATGAACCCATCTTCAGTCCCTAACTGGACTGTCTGGGCAGGACGTTCACTGCAACCAGCTCAGGGATCATTTCCACTGTACAATTCTGGATAATCTGCAGTTTACTGGCAGTTTGAAAAGAATGCGGTTGCTGAGGAATGATATTGGCTGCACAATTTCACAATTGTCTCCGCAGTTGTCGCTTGGAGGGTGATTAACCCATCTTCAGTCCCTAACTGGGCTGTCTGGGCAGGACGTTCACTGCAACCAGCTCAGGGGTCAACTCCTTGATGGCAAAGTATGGGGAAATTTGGTTCCTGGGGGAACATACATGGTAGGCGTCTCACGAAATGACTCTGATCGAGAAAAACCATCAATGTTGCGGAAGTACATTTGTACGCAGAAAACAAAGATTAAGTTGTAGCAAAAAGCTGTAAAGCACCCATATCAAATTACGAAGCATGAAATCCAATAGAGCGGTGCCCAGGTCTGCTGCAGAAAGTCTTGAAGAACAACAACGAGACAGGTCACGATGAGAATCTGAAACTACGTATTCCGCAAGGACGGGCACGAGGGACTCATGCATGCGAACAGAGAAAGCATACACAGTGAGGACACAGCGTCAGTTTATCCGCCAACAATTCTTTATATAAAATCTTATTTTGTCTTTATCTCCTTTTCACACGAGTCAAGACCTACTGTCTTCATGAAGAACTGAAAGCTTACCTTTACGTCGAGCTGCCTAAAAGATGCGCAACATCGCTTCTTGCACCCATTTCTTTGCAGCTTATACCATAATTAAAAACTAAAACTCCAGGCTAGTCTCACTGCTTCTCACTGACAGTTCTGTAATCAAACTACGTTTCAGTCTTTGAAACATGAACGCGTTGGTTTTAGCATCTGTCCAGTGCAGTAGCTCAGTGCTCCATAGCACTGAGCTACTGGACCAGTAGGTTCCTCCATGGTATATCTTCATCTCGGTTGCTTCGGCAGAATTCCCTAGAAATACTAACCGACAACCTGAACGGCGTTTGTATGC
Source organism: Marchantia paleacea (assembly GCA_014180765.2). Taxonomy (NCBI): domain Eukaryota; kingdom Viridiplantae; phylum Streptophyta; class Marchantiopsida; order Marchantiales; family Marchantiaceae; genus Marchantia; species Marchantia paleacea. Next base: position 203,738 of record MUAA02000127.1, read on the forward strand.
TGCTAGTTGATGAATAGTATCAGTTGTGAGAACTGGATATTGATTCCGTTGAGTCACATGCATGCCTTGAATGGTAACAGCTTCAATCACAACGGTGCAGCCCAGGGATTTTTTTCTATCGCCACTTCCGCTGGCAGGCCTGGTGTGACTGGCTTACTCTTCGAGTTCCACTGCAGCCAGACGATGACAGTGATCAAGCCTACGATACAAGCTGCAGCACCTGCCGCGAGCCCAGATAGATTGCGACAGTGTTAGATTCTCCTTCGTCTCCACAGCATGAATTCGGACATTTCTGCTCGTCAAACTTCGCCTTATCCAACGGCTCTTGGTCGGATGAAGATTGTCACGCCACTGGAACCGTATCCAGATTACAAGAAGAGCTATCGTGCAAACAAACATGTCTGGCACAAGTCATTACCCCAGTCTTTCGGTTGAGAGTATCTCAAACATGTGCATTTGAACTCTACAAGTGATTAATGGAAGAATAGATTACAACACTCAACGTTTTAATGTAACCCTTTGAAATGGTTACAATTTCGAGTAAACAAAGAGTTCATGGTTAGTTGAGGAAAGGGAAATCCTTGTATAGTCCCTTTCTACTATGAAATTGCGGGTCTTGGATTCTTTGCCATCATATGTTTGCCACTTTGTTTAGTAACTCCACATGTTGCCATTTTGACTCCCTACCACCTTCTGTACTTGTGACTGGGTTGTCTTACAATCCAAGCTTTATTACAAATGGCATTAGATGAAAGCCGGAAGTGACCCATTGTTGAAAAGATCCAGTACTTTCAAGCAAAGGAAGGATGTTTGGAGTATCAGATTCGCGTCGGACCTTGTGTCTACCAGCTGTTGCCACTCAGCCCGACTTCTTTCAGAATCGGAGTTTTGGCAGAGAAGAAATTACTCAAATTACCCTTCCAAGTGAAATTCTTCTGTAGACGCAAGAGCTACAAGGTGCTCCCGACTCTAGTATCTTCCCAACGTGGGCAAGCATAAAATCAAGCTTGTTGCTGCTCAAATTCAGGATTCAAATTGTTGCTCCTGAGTAAGAGGATTTTGGGACTCGCCTGCGAGAGAATTCTGATCTCAGTCCGGCCTCAGACTCTCCTCAAAACTAATTTTTTCACCGCCACATTGTGATCATGAATCCTCTTCCAATGTCCTCATATTACAAGAGTTTGTTGGATTTCAGAGAGCTGCAGGAACGTGCAGCTCTATGAAATCCATACACACAGTAAAGTCTTGGTAGACTTGCGGTTTGATGTCTGTTTCAAATTGTTCGATATGATTTTGATCCGCGACAGCTCCACTTAGAACTCCAGAAATATGGATTTACTTTTTCTTCATGGTGTGGAACACGAAGGTCTCTGTTTCAAAGCAGGTTTTCCAGAGCATTGGGAAGTGGAGCAGTCTTCCAGACATCTTGTCGTTTGACACATCAAATTGGGTCAGCTTTTGAATTCAATTGAAGATGCTCGGATCTTGATTTCCAGTGAAGAGGTTGTTAGGTACTCTCACCGCCGGAGATTCAAATTCTTGAGGAGGGATGAGGCTCTATACTCTAATTTGACGTGGGTCAAGTTCTTCATGCCGTCACCAAGGTGCAAATCAGGAGATATCCTGAATTGCACCTTCCGCGCTAGGACATCCCTCAATTCTCACAGAACTCGAAGATGGCCTTGAAGTCTCCTGGATCAAATTGTTGTTGATGTGCACTTACACAGCCTACGAGTTGTACAAAGCGTTCGAGAAAGGAAAAAGATAAAGCTGTCAAATCGATCGATTTCATTTGAGATTTTGCAACTCAACCAATCATAAGAGCAAAACTCAGGGATCGTTTTAATACTTCGCGTTACTGCATCGTCATTCGTCCGCATGCGAAGGCTTTGGGCATTGGCGTTAGTTTGCGTGAGAGTTAGAGAGCGATTGCTACGTGAACTTACAGAGAAGAGCGCAAACGGTACGTGAAGTTGACAGCTGCGGCCTGCAAAGCTTTCTCGTCGTGACGCCGTTCCACCATGTTGATGAACTCTGCTTGAAGACGCTGTTTGGGAGTTCGGCCAAAAGAATATCCATAGCTGCAACTCCGATGAGTCCGTTCCCGACGAGAGCTGGTCACAAACGTATCTGCCTCTCGTCGAGAGGCAAATAAAGCTGCTGCCCTCGTCGAGTCAGATTTGCAACCTTCCTTCATGCAATAAATTATCAGATCGCCGTCTGCATTGGTTGTGCATTGGTTGGCTTAATAATTCGTTCGTTCAGATTCGCAGCGTCATCTTGCTCTCGAGTAGATCTAACTAGACGTGAGTACATCAATAACAACGAGTGAATTCCTTTTACGGATATCATGAAGCCCACGGATGATTTCTAAGACGGGGAATAGAAAGGAAGAAGGACATGGGGCATGTGATTCAAATTGGGAGCATGTTTTTGACTTCGTGATCAAAGTGCACAGAAGGAGTTGCCAACATTCAGCAATAGGAATGTGATTCTTACCCGGTTTGGTTAACATGACGATGTCGCCGATCAAGGAGTACTCTGTGTAGTTAGGGTCAGAACGGGTGAGTAGTTGTACAGATGCCTGTGGGAAACAGCAAGGTATCCGAAATAGGACCGCATTTTGTACATAGGGTCGCCAAAATCATCCAAACTCGTGTAACTGCCATCAAGCAGGTCTGTCAGATTCTGGTGGCCTTCGGAAAAGATGTCCGAGAAGATGAGACATTCATTCAGCCGTCCTTGATTTGCTCGACAACTGCTGTGATTGCTGGATACGTGAGAAATCTTGCACCGGCTGCGTCGACGAAGGCAGGATCCGTGAAGATATCACATTCTGGAGCCTCTTAACGTGCAAGAAGCTTCATGGAAAACCTTGAGAGTTGTTTGTAGCGTTGTTACGAAGCTCGAAACATAACTGGCGCTGTCATGATATGCCCAACACGTGGGTAAGATAATGACCCATAACCGATATTTAATCACCAATTTGATTGCTATTGTATTAGATTGAAAGTATATGTGAAATATCACATATATTTTAAATTCTAATAAATTAATATATTTATAATTTTAAATTAATATTTGAATTTTTATAAAAATTATCATAAAATTATAATATTTTGAATTTAAAATTTAGTATAATAATATATATTAAAATTATAATTATTATATTAAAATATATATTTTTAATTCATGATAAATTTTGAAAAAAAAATTTTAAAATTATATTTCAAAAAATTAATTTATATGTCACATGTTTGGTTATGTTATCATGATCTCAATCTAAAATAATCAAAAATATTTTGAATTTAGTTTTTTAACTGTAATAAAATAAAGATGAAAATTTATTTGGGAGTACAATGTTAAAAATCAAATCGAGATCGTACGATAAAGTATTATATCATTTGTGTATATGATAATGTTATATAATAGTTTGGATATCATTTTGATTACTTTAAGTATTGTTTGATATTAATATAAATGGATATAGTGTATTTTTTGTATTAAAATTTTATTTATCAAAGTTTTTCAAATAATTTTATTATTTTTCATTAGTAATTGGAATATGTTTTGCAATTCAAATTACATCACATCTACATAAATGTTCTCATGTTTAGACTCTATTAGGGTGTTCATGGGGATTGAAATTGTCACGACTTATGTAGTGGCATCTCTAGTTAGGTAGATGCGTGTTTGCAGAGCAGATACAACAGTTAGAGCCGATTGGGGTACTAGGGCTCAAGGGGTAGAGTTCGAATTAGGGCTCCTTGGAGTCCAGTTTTTGAAGTTGAGTCTTTGAGAGTGTGGCTATGGTGGATAGTAGCTAGTGCGGGAACCTGTAGTCTTTGAAGCACAAAGTGGGTTTGGCTTGACTGTAATCTCTCCTTTATGCTATGGATATGAGCGGAGTGTCCTTGTGGACGTTTTGAGAGTAGAAAAGATTACTTCGAAAACTCAAATTGGATTCTGTGGTGAGAACTGGGAGTTCTTGGAGCGTTGAAAGTGTTTTGGCGAGTTTGGATCGATGGTAGCTTCGATTCGTTGGATGTTGAGCATGCAGGGCGTTGCTGGAGTGCAGCCCGTGGTGGTGATGTAGAAGTAGAGTCGATTTGAGGTGGATCTTATCGATTTCAAATTTCTGTATTTTCTATTTTAGTGTAAATCCGAATCGGGAATTTTCGAGGGCGGAAGCGCTGCTGGAAATTGACAAAGTGGGTAGATGCTTATAGTTGTCTTGGAGCATTAATTTGATATTGGCCGAAAAATATTTCGGACAGAAGTGCTAGAAGTCCAAGATTTGGTTTTTCAAAGTTTTCGGGTCGAAAATAGGAGCACCAACCTATCAGATTATCATACAATGTCCGTTTGATCTGAAATTTGGTGGGGTGATAGATTATGTAAAGTTTGTCGCGCAAGGTAGAGACATCAGGCCCAAGGGTGGTGGTGTCAGAATTGCGAAATTTTGAGGTTTAGGGGTATGAAATCGAAGTTGAAGATTTTCAAAGTCCTGTAGAAGTTTCAAACGGTGTCCGTTTGCACCAAAAAAAATTGCGCTAAGTAGCAAATTGAAAAAGGCTAGTTTAAGATAATGCTTTATACAACCGGATAACTAGTCTCAGTTTATCGATATGGAGAGCAGAAGACCTCCGAAATCGAGTTTTTGTGTTTTTAAATGCCCTTGTGAGGCTATGTCAGTCCGGGTTGGGTTGGTTTGACCCCTTTGATGGATGTTTTTGAGATGGAGTATTGTGCTTTATGTTTCTTGTGATTGATATACCTCCATCTACGCTTTTCCTGTTTGTGCACCATGTTTGTTTGTGTTGGTGCTTTGTTGTTTGGAGTGTTGGAGCTCCTGTGTGCTGCCAATAGTGAGGCTGGATTTGCGGACCAGTCAGACTATCCATGTTTCTCCCCGGTGAGACAGGACTTGCGGACTGTAGGCTGGGTGAGTGCCTGTGGTGATGGCAGGTTTCAGGTTGCCCTTGTGTTAGCACCTTGTGGTGCCTCGGGTACCTTACATTGCGGTTTTTAAGTTACATTCTTTGATTCTGATTCCAGTTGGGGACCTGTTTTTGTACGGTTGTGGAGGTGATACATTGGTGTCACAGTGGAGTTCTCTGGAGGTTCCGGAGGAGGGACTGCTCGGGTTAGCATTGGGTGCACCCGTAGTGGAGTTCGGTACCAACCTTGGCCTTTGAGGTTCACAGAAGATTCTGATTTGGTTTCAGAGGGTGACGGAGCTGAGCTTGGTGATATCTTGGAGTGTGTACCCACACCGTTGTTGTGGGACATGGACGATATCTATGGGGCCACCAAGGGTCCTAGACGATATTCGGGTACAGTTGGCACTATTGAGTTGGATGACTTCATCCAGGAGTTTGACTCATGGTGTGATTTACAGCAGATGCGCAACTCTACGTTGTTCAGTCCGTTTATGGCTTGGAAGGGATTATTCCAGCATTTGGAGGGTCCGCCGATGGATGATTATCATGAGTTTTGGCGTGAACACCTTGAGGAGATAGAGTTTTGGAGACAATACTGGTCTCCAAACTACATCTCTATTACTTCTAGTACAGTGTTTGGAGGTGCGAGTTCATCCTCTGTACCTGGCACTGATGATACGGTTGGAGCTAGTAGAGTTGGGAAGAGTTCTGAGGTTCCACCCTTCAACACTATCCTGGAGTTCTTTGCACGGTTGAGGAGAGACTACCAAGGGGTGAGAACTGACAAGCTACGAGGAAGACTGGGGAGAGTCTTCGAGAGGCGTATACCCGAATGCGTCGGTTGATCAGTGTTACCCATGGGGTGGGGGAGGCACAAAAGGCTGTCCAATATTGGTATGGGATATTGGATAGGGAGTTGAGACGTAGAGTGAGAGATGCTACCTTACTACATGAGACATCACCTACGTTGGCCATTGTGTTTTGTCTTCTTTGGCGTATTGAGCTCAACATGCAAGAAAAGAGGGTAGTATTCTTTGGGTTCAGCAAGGATTCACCATCTTCATCAACGTCTTCACGTTACCAGTCTACAACACAAACCCGGAGTGGTTATGGTAGACATGTGGGACAGTCTCGACCATCTGGACAGAGTGGTGAAGGTGCAACATCCAGACCATTACCATCCTTTTCAGGTCAACAATCAATTGTTGGGATGGTATGTTGGACATGTGGTGGACCTCATCACAAGAAGGATTGCCTTCAAGGTCGAAGGATGGATCCTATTGGAGTAAAATCATGTGAGCATTGTCACAGACATGGTCACATGATGGATCGATGTTTTGATCTCCATCCAGAATTACGATCAACAAGAGTTGCCATGGCAGTTCTTGGAAGAGGACGAGGAGTTCAAGGTGGCAGGGGTGGTGGTAGAGGACCAGCCTCTACTCAAGTGTTAGCCCATAAGGCTAGTCATGAGGTGAACATGGCATCTCGATTGGAGCAGTTGGAGCAGAAGATAGCAAGTATGGCTATAGCCCAACAAAGATCAGATTCTGGAGCTGGTGCCTCTATATCATATGATGGAGATGTTGTGGAGTACATGTGCGCAGCGGCACAACCATGTGCAATTGCTGTGACTCGTAGTGCGACACATACTACTGAGTCTAGAGGAGCATCTGTGGAGTTGGATCCACAAAGAGGGGAGGCTAGCCGACAGGTTAGACTTCCTACGTCTTTCACATTGTTTGAGGCATTGAACACCTCATCCATGGCTCCTACACCACCTATTGGAGAGATGAGGGTGCAAGCCAATGTGGATGTACTTGGAGATGGAGTAAGTAGGGACCAGCCATCAACATCGTCTGAGGAATCATCCAGCGCAATGTTGGGGGCGGCAAGGACTCTTGTTCATTCTCCTGTTTTCTCAGCCAAGGATTTATTGGCGTTGGGGGGGTCATCATCCCATATACTACGATTGGCAGCCACACTTTGCGAAAGCAAAGAGGATGTGTTGGTTGCTTCTAGTTGTGTGAGCACTAGTAGTGTTGATCTTGGGATCAAGACAGCTACTAGTGGAACTTGGCAAGCTGTTGCCGCTCGAATGATGGAGTTATCAGCGAGGCCGGCATACGAGCGTACCAGGGTGTCACCGAGTGCGGTGATGTTGGATAACAGAAGTGGTGTGTTCTGTTCGGTCTGACCTTCAGGAAAGGTTTATTGACCTCAACGCGTGTTGTTGGATTCTGGTGCACAACCCTTTATGTTGGGTAAGGATGCACTGGTCTTGGTTTGCGAAAGACCGATGTGGAGAGATGTCCATTCCAGATTCAGACATCTCTTGGAGGTTCTAGTGATGCCCCGGCACCATACATCACCCGGATGGTGTTGACTGTGCAAGTACAACCGGATCATGTCACAGATAGCTCTACAATGCGAGCACGTGTTGTGGTTACACTTGTAGAGTCCTATGATGTATTGGTGGGTGCGGCAGTGTTATACCCGATGGGGTTTAGCATTGATTATTGGGAGGAGACAGCCTCTTATCGGCCAGGTTGGCAATCTGGCGAGGGCAGAGAGAGTCGATTACCTATATGATTCATCACCGGTTCTAGGCCTTTACCAAATGGAGGTTTGGCGTATGTTGCAGCCTTCAGTACTTGTGTTACTTGGCCTGGTGATTTGTTGGAGGGTAACATGGATGCTCATGATAGTCATGGTCGAGAGTATGTGACTATCATGCCAAGTCTTAGTGGAGTAGTGTCATCCACGTTGGATGTAACACTAGGTACTTCATGTATGCAGCTACAACAGATGGCTGATCAGCTCATACATCAGGCTTGGAGTGAATCTTTTGCTCCGGAGAGAGAGGAGACGAAGGAAGTTATTCCCACTTCCACTATGTTATCCCCTTTAGATACAACGCCTATTGCTTGGCAGTATCGAGAGGAGGGTATATGTGTGCTGGATCTATTTGGAGGGATTAGCACAGGTTTGGCTGCTGTTTTGCAGTCTGGTATACGAGTACATCGATACTTGTATGTGGAGCGAGATGAGATTGCAAGGCGTGTCTCATTACGCCATGTGGCACAGTTGGTGCGGAGATACCCAGATCTTCTACCAGTGTTGGCAGTTCAAGGATATCAGCAGGCCTTGCCATCAGATATTTTAAAAGAGAGTGTTAAAAGTTGAGTTTGAAGAGATTTCAATGAAAATTTCTCCAAGAGCAAAATGTGAGAGTTGTTTGTATTATATATAGAAGTGACATAACCTTGTGAGTTGTCATATGAATACCAAAGATCAGAGGTTGAGATGGAAGAAACTTGGGAGGGATAAAACTTCATCTAGAACAATCATTTCCCCATAAATCCAAGAGTAGAATATATTATGAAAATTTTTGAGAAACATTACTTCCGATAAGACACGAGTATAGTGTTGTGAAAGCTCTTTTAGAGTCACTAGTGGTTTAGGGTCATATGATGAGATCATATTATGAAAGAATGAAGAAGTTGGAGTCACATTTTCATGCGATATTAAGAAAGAGTGGAGATGAGATGGAGCCAACCATGATGGGTATTGTGGATATATGACGAAGAATTTTATTACACATCTAAAGCCTCAAATTTAAATCAATGTGAGATATGAAAAGCACTCTTCTAAGGCTGTGGCTATTTGCAATGCTATTTAAATAAAGGAGAGTCTTAAATATAATGATTCTAGCTTGGTGGCTTGAAAAGAAGAAGCACATGTTGTGGTAAAAACAACAACTCCTAGTCTTGTTGTTTGGCCATTAGTAAATATTCTAGTGATAGACTTGCAACATGAGCTAAATCTACCACTAAACCACTCGCTCATCTCAAGATCAACATATTATAATTATGGGAAAAGAGGAATCAGAATGTAGAGGGAGATTCCAGAATGTATGAAAATTATCATCCAAAAGGAAATTCAGATCAATTCAATTTTCTAGCTTCATGCTTTAGTTGTGGAGGTCCTCATTTCCAAAAAAATTGTCTTAATCCTCAATAGCATGATGAAATCAGACACAACAATCCTACTCATGCTCCAAGTCAATCAAAGGACAAAGAAGTAGCGTCTATTGATGTGTTTACTCACTAGAGCATGTTTGAAAAGGTAAATAGCTCTATGAGTTCAAGAGTAGATATTCTTGGAGAAAAGAGCAAGATTTGCAAATGAATCTCAAAGGAAGATCAATCAAGCTGAGTACTTGATCCAATGGTATGAATCAACCGAGAATATCTAGCAAGAAATTGAGAATAGATGATTTCTCCATTTGATCTAGCCTACTCAAATACGATGTGGTAGAGGATGTAGAGAATCAAAAAGCCAATATACTTATTAGTCAATTGATTGCTCTAAGTCCTACATTGAGAAAGGAGTTTAGAGGAGGTTTAAGCTCCAAAAGAACCAAGAAGCAAAGATACAAGGGGAAAGCTTCAATTGCAAATGTTGGAGTAATAGTGATGGATGTTGATACCTTGGAGTTATGTACTAAAGTTTCAAAGATTGAAGTACGTATTAATAGGCAGGATGTTTCAGATATGTTGGTGAATGGAGGATTTGCTACGAACGTCATATCAAACTAATTGTTGAAGAAGTTGGGGATGAAGGCTTAAAAACCTTCCAACATCATTTTTTGTATGATCAACAAATAAAAGAATTGAAGTAATGGGCAAAGTGGTAGTAATTGTGATGGGAGTTCAAACCTTATATCTTTTCAAGTGCTTGAGGAGACTAGCTACAACTTGTTATTAGAAAGATCTTGCTTGAGGACGGTGAGGACTACGGATCGGTGGCACAAGGGTTAACTTCATATAGGACGAAAAACCATTGAGTGGAGGTTCTTTACAAATGATGGAGTAGCAATATCAAACTTAGATAGGTTTACCATTGATAACTTGGAGTTTGAAAATGTAGAAAGTGGCAGCTTTTTAAAGGTTGACACTAACATATCGACTTCATCTAAAAATATCATCTAAAGATATTTTGGACTATGATGTTTAAGTACAAATTCTTGCTGCAATAGATCTATGCTAAGGATCGTGAAAGATCTGGATAAAACATAAATGAATGATGAGGAGATTACTCAACGGCTCTCCACACTCAAGTTTGGTTCCAATGTTTCTACGGAGCATAAGATAAGATTTTTAGATATATTTTCCAAATATATCAATATCTTTGACTTTAGCTATAAGGATTTGAAGCAAGTAACATTATAAACCTATTGCATTGAATAAGAATAGAAAGCTCATTCAGTGCAGTAGAAGCAATGTCAAATAAGTCCATCTAAGGATGTGGTGGTGATGGAGTTGGGAGAAGAACATTTTGAGTAAGTAAATCATGACAAGTTGAAGATGTTTCATCAACAATCATATCTTTCACTTTGAGGACGGAGTGAAATCTTGGTCCGGGGTTAAATGTAAGACCTATGTTTCTATGTATAAAGTGTGACTAAGTTATCTTAGTCATGACTATGTTTAGCTAGTTATGGATAAGTATGAGGAAATATAAAATAGATCATGATGTACTAGATGACAATAACTATTTTGTCGTTTGATAATAATCAAGAAACATATTTCATTATATACTTATATTGACTTTACTTGATTTGGACAAGTTTTTCATTAGTTTGACTTGGTGATAACCCTTACATCTATGAGACATATTGATTTGATACACCAAAGTCAATTCGATGTTAGTTGTGCTTATAGAAGATGCAAGTGAACTAATTGCATATTGTCATGTATACTTTCTCATTGGGATTTGTGATCTATACCTTGATTAAACTTGATAAAAGAAAGTTACTTGGTGAGTACTTGTAGTTATTACAGTAAAATTATAAGTTATATAAATAGAGAGTTTGAGAATCAACTTTCATGTTAGTTTTGGGAGAATTTAGTTTAAAATAAGCTGATTTTGGATAAGCATTGTTCGGAGAATGAAATATTGTTCAGGGTTGGAATCTTGTTTCAAGGAAGACATTGATAATAAATAAATGATGTCTATATTTTGAGATATATTTGAATCTTTGTGAAAATTGTCATGAGATTATGAAGTCTTGAATTTGAGAATTTGTATAAGAGTATGCATTAGGACTATGGTCATTGGGTTGGAACATATACTTCATAAACAATTTATATTTTGCCAATCTAAATTTTAGAAAAAAATTACATATTTTTAAAAATATATTAAAATATGAAATATAAATCTAGGTGATTATTTTTTTGAAAAGTAACATCTCTTAAGATGAGAATTAAATACTTCACAAATCCTTAGATGCAATTAAATCCGTTATTTTTTTCTTTTTTTGGAAAACAATCATTCCTCATAGTTTTGTATGCATTGATACATGAGACAACAATAAAGTTCACTTTTTCATAATGTCTCTTGGTCTAAAGTTGCAATCTTGAGTTATTGGATGTTATTACACTAGTTTTGAGATATCCACAAAGTCATTGAATTTAATTATTATAATTAAAAAATGATAGTAGATCAAGATTTAGCCATTCAATAAGATGAATGTTATATGATACGAATCCTATAATATGCATAAAGTAAACTTGAAAAATAGAACACATAAAATTTTTTTTATGTATGTATATTTCTTTTATTTTTTATGCTAATTTTAAATAGATTGGTTGTAAATCTTAAATTAAATATGTTTCCTCCAAAACACAAAACCTTATATTTATTTTTTCATATATTAATAATTTAAAATTTATCTACATGTAATATATGTTAAAAAAATTTCACATATTTTATTATGTCATGATATTAGTTTTATTTTTAGTTTTAACTTGAAAATAAATAATAATTTGAACATGGATTAAAATATTTTTTTTTGCAAATTTTAAATCTTAAATTTTTTTTAAAATTGAGATTAAAATAAAATTTTATTATTCTTATTATATATATATATTTAAATCAAATTTAATTTTATTTATTTATTGAAAATTATATTTAAAAATAAATATTTTATTATTTTTAATAATATTATCAAATTAAAATATATTTTATTATTTCAATAAATTTTTTAATGATTTTTTAAAATTATTTGACAAAAAATAATTAAAAATTCTTGCTTTGAGATAAAAATATATCTTAATTTATATATATAAAGATATAGTGAAATAATAAAGGGGATGGGAAGAACACATCCAATCTTACAAAGATGGAACCAAACAGGTAACATGGGGTTCAGCCCCAATAGCATTAAATTAGAAAATATGTCATACATCAACTAAGATATCCAAACTTTCTAGCTCAAACGACCTACAAACAATAGAAGCATCCAAAGAGGGGTCACATCATGCGATTTGTTATCCTATGGATTGCACTAGCTAGTGCTCTCTGAAGAACAATGGAAACACATTGCCTAAAATATGCTATATAGTAACCTAAAGAGAATCATTTCACGGGCCGCTTAGTATGGTGAGCTCTCATGCACTCTCTCAAAAACATGTTAAAGTTGATATCCATAGTTGCATAAAACTCCAAAGCTAGAGCAACAAAGAATTGACTTTTTTTCATACCCATATACTTGGAAACTTTACCTGGTGTCGCTCCACTCGTCATCCATATGGAGGATGGGTGATTTATATACATACATATTTTTTATTATTCAAGTAAATTAAAATTTATAAAAAAATTTAAATAAATATATAAGAATAATTTTTGAACGAATGAACCTAATAGAAAGTTATATGATGATTATTTTTAGTTATTCAGTTAAAAATCTAAATATTATCAATAGAACATCAACTCTAAAATTAATTTTGAGTATTAAATTTTGGAGAAATTGGTTTTGGGGAAGCATTGTTTGGAGAGTAAAGCCTTGTCTATTCGGAGTGCAGAAGTTAGTTACCCATGATGCCATGAGATGTACATGGGTTCTCCAAACAATCTTTCCATGTTTCGTTTGACATGTTTAGTAGGAAAAGTACACAATCTATGAATTACATAGAACATTTCAATTTGGTTCACCTCCACTAATACACACGCGATCGCCAATCTCTTGGTGGGAAATCACGTTCAAGCTTTGTAGACAAAATCTGTGAATATCTTTTTTTTCTCATAGTAGAACTAGCATAGAATGACTTAGCTTACAAGAGATATATTCCTACATCCCTTGGTTCGATAGATTTGAAAATGACAGCCTACAAGAGATCTATTCCTACTTCCTTTGGTTCCATAGATTTTTGACATTTAACAGATTGTCTGGACATATACATTCGGCAGGAACAGAGTATGATTTGAAGCTATATTTTCTAATTTTCAATGAACAACATTCTAGCAGAGAAATCAATCAAGGGGGCCTCAAACTTGGCCCAAACTTACATAGTACGAAGACTTTTTGTATCAGATTTGGCTGAGAGTGCGGCACCAACTTGATTAAGGTGACGAGAGGTCAGTCACTTTACTGTCACTTTTCATCCTCGGAGTCGTCCCTTCCCTCATTGTTATGTTCCGTACTTTCAGTTTTCTTCGTATCCATCAACCACTTAACGACATAGAAAATAATGGCTCCAGCAACCAAGGCGCCCCCGGTATAAATTGCGACCCTTTCAGTTGTTTCCAAAGCGGCTTTTGTGACTACAGAGTTCCGCACCCCCTCAGCATTCTCTACGAAGGATCGCTTCTGCGCAGCGGTGACACCAGGTTGCTCGCTCAGCAGCAGCAATACATTCTTGCACGCTGCCTGTGCGTAATGCCAGCAATTTTTGTTGATGAAGTTGTAGTTTGGATCATGATCTTCCCACAGATTTTTGGTAAGAACATGAAGCGGCACCGGGGTCAAGAAACAATTCCAGCTCCTAAAAATATTCCCGCCGAGGTTCGTAAGCTCTGGTTCGCTCAATAGCCCGATGTGTATCCCCGGAAGGTCTCCTGCTTGTCCTGTGCCTCGTTTTTCAGCAACGATGGAAAATTTATGACTTCTGCCTTTGGCGTCTTCTCCTGTCACATGCAAAACGACGTAGTCATGGTTGATCAATCCCCATCGACGTGGTGGGCGCGTTCTCTCGGGATCCCGCGCTAGATTGAATCTCGGCGACGATGCCAGAACTCCACCTTGGTTCCCCACTTCCGATTGGCAGTAATCCAGTTTCGCACAACGGGTCGTCGAACGGAACTCACTAATATCATTTGAGCTGAACTCATGTTTTTTGCTCAGCTGTTCCTCCACCAAATCAACAATGCTACCGTCCTCTAATTTGGTGAGATCTGCGGTGCTGTTCCTCACAGTCGCAGTAGAAACTACCGAGCTCCTCCGGATCCACCCAGCCATGATCCCAGAGGCAACTCAACTCGAACCAAATTACTCGTGCGGGTGCGCTCGATTGCATTGATACAACTCCACAAAGACGAGCATCTCAGTAGCTAATCTGAGGAACTCGTCTCCTGCGGTCAAAGAGGACACCAGATGCACGATACAGTGCTTCGAACTGGAATCAGTTCCAGGTAATTAGACAAAGAGTAATCCAGGTAATCATGACTTCGGGACTGCATTACTTCATTTCTGTAAGAGAACGCAAAGGACGTCAATTTGTCTGATGTTCCGTTAGATTAGGGCCGAAGGTCCACCATGGCGCCATTTTAGCATCTGCAGAAAAAGAGGAGAAATATTCGTTACATCATATGCCAGTCTAGAATCATTAGTGAATTTTGTGAAGGAGTGAGCAGTGGATTATAGCGCGACGAACTGGGTTGAAACTCCGGGTCCTGAATTGGCGTCCAGTAGTGGGAGATCGGATCGAGAACTCACTGGTCGAACAAGTAACCGCGGACTGCTCCTTGCCACATGGCTGCATTTTTTTTTTCTATGATCCATCCCTCTGTAAGAGTACTGTACTTTATGTAAGGGAGACGCATGGAATAAAACGAGCGATGCTACCACATGTAGTGAGGTACAAAGCCAAAGCAGCCCGAGATGATAAATGACTATGTTTTGTCCGAAGATTGATAAGTTTTTCAAGAACAAATTATATAAATCAAAATTATAATTTTTTTCAAAAATCGAAATATAATATATATATATATATATATACACTAAATATAGATAAACATATTTATCATGATATTTTTTAACAATACCATACATATACTACAATGTGTATTTTTTTTGGAATAATGATTATAATATTTTATAGGTTACTCTCTATTGTGTACTGTACTCTTCACGCTTCACTTGTCTTATTGTATTTTTTATTCTTGGTCTTTATTTTTCTCATCACGATGTATGGACCCCCGCTAGACTAGGAGGTTAGGAGCAGTGGGCTCACTCTTTGTATTAGAGTAATTCCAATCAATGAGCAAACCGTCCTGTGGAAACTTTCACTGTGGAGAAACTTGACTTTCAATATTTTTGCCATATATTATTCCCTCTAACCATTATCCATCTCATTCCGTTCATTCCCACTTAGAGTGGCAAAATTTATTCGTGGTACCCCTTGTCCGAGGTCATTACAAGTCCAACCCTTTCGATCAAGGATAGACCAGGTGTAGCGGCGTATCATAGGATTTGCTCGAATCTGGATGCAAAACTTTTGAAGAAGGGTGGTAATGGGTTGTCGTCAACCCAGGAATTACGGTCTTATTGAATTTGCGGAGGTAATTTCCACTAGACCCTCGAACATCTGTCGAAGCTTATGACATGCGAGAAAGTGATTCTACCCTTGATACTGAGGTTTGTATGCCCTCTCTACAATGCATATACATATATGTCTGTCTTTGTGACGTTTTCTCCTAAACCCGCCACTTGTCGTCTAACCAAGTTTCACATACAACATAGAGGCACAATGACTGACAACCCCAAGCTGATTTCTATGCTCTCATGTACGAGGTAGTGATTTTTGCAACTCAAAGTATGAGACAGCGAGGTATGAGGGAGTAAATTTTGGCAAATATTAAAAAAAATGAAACTCAAGTCCTAGATTTTTATCAACCTCTAAATTGTAGTGACTAGCACATACCCTTAGATATGCAGCGGGTTTTACCATTCACATGATTACTTTTCCCAGGAGTTGGGTTCTGTTTGCCTTCTTTGGCTTTTTATTTATATTTATTTTTGTTTAAGCCTGATTGGATGGTTTATATACTCTTGGTATATAACTTCTCATCCTCTCTTTTATAAGACTTTGAATCTTAGATGGGTACTTTGGCTTTTTCTTTATTTCATTTAAGTTTTTAAGCTTGATCGGATGGTTTCCATCCTCTTGCTATGAAATTTCTCATCTTCTCTTTTCGTAGGGAACATTTATACCAATTTGAATCTTAGATGGGAACTATTAAGTCAACAACTATTACTAAGGGCTTCATTATTCTATTCTATGTATGTAATGATAGTATAGATTGTGTAATTATCATTAAGAGATACTAATAGGTAATTTTTTCTATTCATGATGTTGTCAAGAAGTCTTTAATGCAAGGAAAATATTAAGGAATGAACTTAGTCAACATGCATCAGCCATCACATCACGCACTCTAGAGTATGATGGTCATCATGTTTCACCTTACTATTGAAGAAATTTATAGCACATATGTAGGATAAAATCTAAGAGCAATGTTTGCACACCCACACAACACCAAAAGATTTTTTAAAATTCATCAAGTATAAAGAAAAGTAAGTAGAAAAATAAAAACATCAGTCATTTGGTAATTGTTAAAGAATCACAACAATACCAATTCAATCAAATTTTTTTGACAAAGTCATTGAGGTTGCAATCATAATTAACCTTTTAAATGCATGTCCAATGGATTTAAACAAGAAATAAATGAACTAAAATAAGGTAAATCAAATAGAGCTAAGTGATGATTACATATTCTGTCATTCATGTACTCCTAAATGGCACTGCAACACTCATGAAAACGTGAATCTCTCTTGATGTCATATATGACCTGGTTTTAAAGTTTGGGTCATGTTAATTAGTTCAAAATCAATAAATTTAAACATAAAAATTAATATTTGTATGTTTTGTTATCCCTAAATATTTTAAACTTGTTTCAAATATGAAATCATAATTTAACTATAGAAATAACCTTCAAAAATTTAAAAATAAATTCAAATATCCAAAACTAAAATTATTTCTTTTGGATTATGAAGTGATCACATATCTGAATCATGATGTGATTGACATTTTTGTAAGTTCAATTTCAGAATAAAATTTTCCTTTTATAGTCTTATTTGAAGTGTGCATGCAAATTTATGTAATATATGGATATTAAACTTCAGACAATTCTTGTGATCGGTTTGAAAAAATATGATTAAAAATTTTTCATTTTGTGCATCATGTTATGAAGAAAGTCATGTGGATGTAATTGGAAAAAAAACAAAGATTCTTTAAGAGTATAAACTCATTACGACCAATTAAACCACCATTTTCATAAAACCTATAATGCTAATATTCTGTGTGTAACACAAAAACTTGTTGATGGATTATACCATAAAAATAATATCATCATTTATGAAGTATTCTTAATAGATTTTTGGATTCCATGACTCAATTATACTTAATGAGTCCATTCATGTCAATATTTTTTTTAGGCTAATTTCAGATTTGTTTAAAAATTCATAAGTTGTTAGTATTAAATTTGCGGTATTTGATAAATAATGACCCAAAATTTGATATTCTAAAAACAACAATTTGACAACACATTCTAAAACAAATGTTCATCAGTTTGTTATAAAAAATATCGTTTAAAAATAATATATAAAAGCTTAAAAAATCATTGTAATGATATTTTTTTATAGCTATTTCCGTTCACAACAATTATGTGACACTGAAATCAAAAACCCATATCGCGTCATACTTTTATGAAATAACTATCTCCTAAAATAAAATGAATTTGATCACATATATGACCATATGCAACTAGTATCCAAGAAGGTTTAACTTTCAGATTAGTATATTTTTGTGACATTAGACTTCAAATCTTGTAAGTTATGCATTTCTGAATGGTTGATTCAATAAGGTAAGCTTAACAAACATACATAAATCACTTACTTCTGGATTAAAGCTTACTAGCTCTTTGATTAGGCTTGAAACTTTAATGATATCCAACTGCTCAACATAATTAATTATTTTTACTATTATGCTTTAAAATTTTATCTTTGATTTCAAAGTTTCATATATTCTTAAAATGACTCTTTTGTTTCAGTCAGTCAATAATGAACATATCATGACATCTATAGCTTTGCAAAAAATATGCTAATGATCAAGGAGATAACTTGTAATGTTTTAGGATGATTGGTTGAAAACTTATTCTTATACATAACTGATAAAGATAACAAAACAAGTTAACTATTCCTTGTTTTAAAACTTTTGATATGATGTTTGTAAAATTACAGAATTATAATTATATATAAACAACTTATATCTTGCCAATATAAATTTTATAAGAAAATTATATATCTTTAAAAATATATTTAAATATGAAATATAAATCTAGGTGATTTTTTTTCGAACAGGAACACCTCTTGAGATGTATGCTAAATCTTTCATAAACCCTTCCATGCAATAAGATCCATCATTTTTTGCTTTTTTGAAAAACAATCATTTCTAGGAGTTGTTTATGCATTGATAAATGAGACAATAATAAAATTAATTTTTTCTTAAAGACTCTTCCTCTTAAATTAAAATCTTGAGTTATTGGATGTTATCACGTTAATTTTGAAATATGTGGAAAGTCATTGATTTTAATAATTATTATTTTAAAATGATAGTAGATCAAGATTGAGCCATCCATGAAGATGGATGTCATATGACATGAATTCTATAATATGCATAACATAAACTTGAAAACACAACACATTAATTTTTTTTTATGCATGTTTTTTTTATGTTAATCTTAAATAGATTGTTATAAAATCTTTAATTAAAGATATTTCATCCAAAACAGAAAACTTCAAACTTGTTTTTCACATAAATTAAATTAAAATTTATCTGCATGTAATATATTTCAAAAAAAAATAACACATATTTTATGAGGCCATGATTTAAGTCAATTTTAAAATAAACAAATATTTAACACAGATGAAATTTGATTTTTGCAAATTTTTAATATTAAAAAAAAATAAATAAATAAAAAAAAATATATATAATTATATTTTAAACAACATCAACTGGATATATAAATATGCATAAAATACTGAAAGTAAATAAATGCCAACTCTTTGATTTTTTATTCTATCAAAATTGAATTACAACACCTATCCAACCAAAAGATTTAATGAAGATATTTGATTAACACCCAATTGTAACTTTCAAAATACATCTCCAATAGATTTATAAATCTCTTAATTAAGTTTTCATCCACACTTGCATGTTGAATTCGAAAGACACACTATAATAACAAAAGGGATGGGAGGATACCACATATTATATATAGAATTCAATACAATAGATTAACACAAAATAATTGTGATTGACTACACCAACAAAACTCTATGAGGCCAATAAATTTCATTCAACCAAAGCAATCAAATTGAAATTTTTCAGATCTATTCTAGATGATCCCAACCTCAATCCTTCAAATTTTAAGCTTTTGCATTTCTTTAATCCTCTGAAAATTTCATCACTTGTATCAAATGGGGATATATAAACCCTTGTGTACAATATAACCCAAAACCCTCAATTGCATCCTTCTTTGATCCTTTGAAGCCGTCCCTTTCCATCAATCTTTCAAACTTAATCTTGGACACTTTGTTCTAAATCCCAATTTTTTATTATCAAGTTGAATACGAACTTAATTAATTACATAAAAAAAAATCTACTTTAAAATCATAATTATGTTTCTAAAATTTTATTTTTCAACGTTGGTCCCGATTGAATCTTGATTGAAAGAGGATTTTTACGCTCTTTGGTTTGCTCATAGACACCATATCTCTAATATATACTTATGAGGTTCATTTATTCCATCCTTTTCTTTGGTCCATGAAAATTATACCTTTAATGTTTTTTTGTGATTCACTAAGTTTGAATTACAAAATTGGTCATAAAATTCATGTCACATAATGTTTTCCCTCATTTTGATAATGTTAAAAGAGTCTCCTTAAAAAGTGTCTTGTTTTCATTGCTTGTAATAAATCTTGGTTGAAAGAGGATGTCATAGCTTCTTGGTTTCCTCATAGTTAATACTTCTTTCATATATATATGTATGGGGTTCACTTGACCCATACTTCTACTTGGTCCCTGAAAATTATACCTCTAACCCGTTTTGTGATTCATTAGATCTAAGTCATAAAATTGGTCATTAATTTAACTCAAAGAATATTTATTCCCATTTTGATAATAATAAAAATATCTCATTAACATTGTCTTGTTTCCATTTCTTTCTCAAACATAATAACCTAGATCAGGCACAACAAAGACGAGCTGAAATTTTGCTTCAAGTTGCAAAACTTAAAAATAGTTTACGATTAAATCTAAGATTCATGAGCTCAATGATAAATTCTTGCTCACAGCTACATTTGTGATATTAAGAATCTTATAGGAATCATCTCTTCAAAAGCTTTGTAACAATTTTTTAAGCATAAAATTTAGAGCTTGAAAGTAATTGGAGTTCTTTCAAATGTCAATCTCAATGCATATTTCACTTATGAACCAAGATTGCCTTGTTAGGTTTGGCAGGTGTCATCCTTAGCTTTGGCTGTAATCCATTTGTGTTCTTGATGCTCTTGGTCTAAGTGAAAATATTTTGTTGAATATTTTTTAACGAAAGCCTAGTTGTTATTAACTCTCATTCAGTACTTTCCAACAAGACTCTAACTGTGACACAATCTTATCAAATTCTCATATTCACTAAAACATGAAAACTTATCTCACTACTTAATCATTTTTCAAACTTAGCATCTCTCTCAAGTTCTTGCCACTTGATTCACTATCTAGGATCAAAATTTAATATTTTGATGTCATCTAAGTGTCCTTGGTGTCATTGTTTGTGAGTGTCATGACATAAAATCGTCAAAATGTAATAGATGGTACCGTACAGTATATGTCATTTTTATGTAGTCTTGACTCGTTGATAATTTTTAGCTCCTATTGGTTTGATAGATTTTCTTATCTTTAGATGTTTGATTTAAAAGAATTATCATGCATATTTTCCATGTTATATAATTTTATTTATCTAAATTTTCTCTTATAATCAAACTTGTTAAAATTTAAATGAAGAATATCTTGATTTCACAACCTATGATTGAGGAGAAAAGAGGAGAAAAGAGGAGAAAACACACACTTGCCAATCTTCTAAATTCAAATAAGTATTTAGTTATGTAGATGTAAGAGGCTAAGGGATAAGATAGATAAAGTCTCTAACAAGACTTTATCATGAGAAGAGACAGTGAGCACCCTTATCATTATCCTTATATATATATATTTATTTATTTATTTTAGAAAACATATTACTATTTCACTACACCGTGAATTAGATAAAGGTATAGATAAGAAGATTTGTTTTATTTGAGATGTTTATTCTAGAACCCATTATCACTAGATCTTATGATTGACATGCAAAAAATATTGAAAAGCAGTAGACATATATAGAAATATCACGATTAGTACTCTCTCCTTGCATTTGGGCTCAGCATTGATTGGATTCTTTGGCCCTAGTTGTATTTTTCATGGTTTTGACATAGACTCTTTTATGAAATGTGTCTTCCTTTTTCTTGTCTCGAACATGCTTGATAATGCAATTGTATAACATGTCCATACCCTCGAATAAAAGTGGTACAATCTATTATTAGTGATAGTCTAAGTACAAAAATATGCACAGGAAGATCTATTGGTTTGCCCAAGAGGATTAAGAGGTAGATGTAATAAAACATGCATACTAGATCCAACTACACACCCCATTGGTTTTGCACAATCCCATGCTTATCCTTAGGGGGCTTGTCAAGGATGGTATATGAGCATCTTAGAGATTTCTTTGAGTAGAGTATCCCTCAAGTGGTTTCATGGAGTTGTTTCATATGGCTGCATTAGTTGCAAGAGGGGAGATTGCGTTGTTAGTTAGTCAGGTAGTGGATGCTAGTGGGCTTCTTGTGATGGAGAAGGACACTGGGGGTATCAAAGCGATTGCTATTGGAGAGATCTTATTGCAATTAGTTAGTCTTAGATATCCATCAGGATTGGATGGTCTTGAGAATGCTTTAAATAATGTCTCACATGCATCTATTTTTAGAGAGCTTAGAGAGGCTGGTGGACCTCTATCAAGTCTCATTTTTTTTTACGATCTTTTTACTGTTCACATTCTTCTCTCTTTTATTATTATGATTTTATCGAGAAGGGAGTCACTATTCTACGGTCCATCGTTGATACTTGATAGGGAGATCCTTTGGAAAGACCCCTATTTGCCATGGCTCATTATAAAGCTTTTTTTCCTATTGCTTTGGATGTGTTTCCCTCCTTAGCGGATGATACACACATTGTGGGTCATGTACACCACATTAGGCAGATCTTTGATTAATTGACTACTGAGTTTCATTTTGTAGGCTTGATAGTCAAGTTGTCAAATTGTAAGGGTTGGTCTCTTTGGGCATTCCTCCTCATCTCTAGCTTCGAGAGGGATGTATGATATTGATAGACGACTTATGTTGTTGCATAGGATATTTCTTCGATCTGAGAAGGCCTGAGTGCTTGGCTGTAGAAGAACCCTCTTGAACCTCGTGTGAGTTGCCAATCTCTTCTTCTTCTCCTCATCACTCCACATTCAAGTTCATTACAACCACTAAAACTTTGACGGAAGAAGATTATGATATCTGATGAGCGGACCAATAACTCTTGCATAAACTTCACAGAAAATTGCTCCACAACCCTTTCAATCTTTTAGAAAAGTTTCATATGTTTCTCTCTTCTAGATCTCTCTGAACAATTGTTGATTTACACACTGCATCACAAGGCGATATGCAAATCCTTGTGTAATAAACCCATCACACATGCCAATTCTTGATTCCAATTGCTCTCAAATTTCATGAGAAGGTCACTTATCATCCGAAATTCAACTCTGCAAAGTTTTATTGACAAAACATTTTGATATCAAAAGATATGATTGATATACTAATTTTGTGATAGTTAGTGTCATCTTGCAACTCTGACTATATACACAAACTTCAACTTATCCATATGTACTCAAAACTCGTCCTTCAATAAAAACAAAAAACAAAAAAAAACAATTAAAATAAAAAACATTTCAATAAAAACACAAGCCTGAGTCGTAAATTGTATCTTAGATCTCTCAAAACCCTTGTAAGATTCTCAGAAACACCCCAAATACACTCAAAGGTCTAAATTTATCTCCCTATATTTGAATCACCATTTTAGAGTGACAAATCCTTCAAATCCATCTATTCTTGAGCCCACATTGTAGCTCGTTCCGTCAGCTCTCCAACGCTATCTCATATCTTCAAATCTCCCCTTGGAAAGTATTCAAATCCCTTAAATCTTGAAAAAGTTGCCCTAGTGCCTTCATTGGTCAAAATTCCTAGACTAATGGGTAGAATATTATTTTGACCTCTAGTGTCGTCAAATTAGCTCCATTTTAACTACGAGCTTTATAAATATGGTAAACACATTACTTAGAGATCCTATATATAATATGAGTTGTCACTAATAAGAGTTAAAATGACAACTTGAAACCGGCTAAGTATACCAGAAAGTGATCATGATGAAGACACCGGATATAGATCACAAATGGACTCGGCATCGGTACATCTGGAGGATCATGTTGTCCTCTATCCATGTCCTATATTGATTCCACTTCGATCAGATAAGCTTTTTAGTCAGCAAGGTGATGTGTCTAGATCTCTCATGCTCTTTATAGCCTTACAATGCCGTCTGTTATCCTAGTCTAAAGTATCTCCGTCATGACAACAGCTCTTAAGATGACACATGTCATCATCTTCTCATAGTAGCCGCATCACAACATAACATCCATCCACTCTAAACTTGTGCATCCTCTGATATGCAGCAAGAAGTTAATGAAGGTGTGCACGGCATCAGGTTAGATCAACCTGATCTTCTACTCCAGCTAGATCCTCCCCATATGACTTATCTTCACCAAAAAGCTGAAACTCCTCCTCAAGTTGGCCAAGATTGATCTTCTTATTCCAACTTTTGAAGATCTTTATTCGCTTTCCTGCAGTAGGTACCTTTAACTTTGTACCATCCAACTCTCTTAGCAAATAAGTAGCATTGTCGTGAACATTGATCATCACATATGGCCCAAACCACCTCTTTGAAAACTTCATTAAGGTGCTATGTTAGTTATCCACACTATTGTCATATACTAACACCCAATCACATTCTTTAACCTCCTTTGGTCTAAGTTGATGACTTTTGTCAAATCTGTTCTTGTTTCTAAGGCGTGCCTCTCTAAGTCTCTCCATTGCCAATTGTACATCCTCCGTTCTCCTCTCAAGCTGTCGAATGCGTATTGCCAAAATCTATGGGTTGTACGATCAGCTCATAATGCAAAAGGTAACAAATGAAGCCATTGTCCAGCCTTCCCTCTACATGACTTCACAATTGCTTTAATAATAGGTGGATGATCCCTCTCACTCTTCGTATTCCCTTCTAGATTATATGCAGTGGTGAGATACAATTTGACTTCACATCTCTCAAAGAAGTCACGTGCCTATTGGGCATTCAACTATCCTTGATCAGCGGTTATCTTCCCAACACATCCATAATGATACACAACGTACTCCAAAAGAAATCTGCAAAGCCCTTCTATTGCTTTTGATCGTAGTGCTCTTCCCTCCACTTGATTGGATAGATCCTCCCTCGCTCAAACCAGATATCTCATCTGCCCTAACCCCATCGGTATTGTTGGAAATGTGACAAGAGTGGTCACTTTAAGAAGGACTGTCGTGTGAAGATCAATACTACTGATCCTCCTTTGGCCAATGTGGCTCAAGATTTTGATGAGGAGGATGAGTTGCTCGAAGATGGACTATGAAACTAGAGATATGCCCTATGCAACTTATCAAGGGCATTGGTGATGTATGGATTCTTGATAGTGCTTGTTCTTATCACATTTGTTACATTAGAGAGTTTTTTCATACTTTCACAATATCAAACAGTTTAGTTCTTTTGGGAAATGATCAACCATGTAGAATTGAAGGTGTTGGATCTGTACAAATTCACATGTTTGATGGAGTCAAACGTACGTTGACTCCTTATAGATGTTTTTCCACCAATATGCCTCTTTCAGTTTCATGAAAGTGGCATATATCCCAATATCTAACCACTCACCCTCATACAAATCCTCTAGAAACATCTCCAAACTTTGTGTTACTCCTTGCTAATGAGCCACAGAATAAAATGTCGTTCCTACATCATCAGTATCATCAATCAATTCTTCTTCTCCCTCATATCTAGCTCTTGACAACATATCTGCCACCTTGTTATCCTTTCCTGCTACATGCCTGAACTTCGGATTAAGTCTCTTGATATAAGCTATCCACCTCTACATTGCAATATCTGTGTATTGTAATTGGTGATCATCCCCAATAACGGTAAGTAATCCATCTCAACAATCATATGTGCTCGAATCAAATAGTTACTTTCTGACTTCATAGCTGTAACAACACCCCACAACTCCTTCTTCACTTGAGGATAACTTCGTTGTCTTTCACTCAAGACCTTTGCTCCAAATCTCACAACATACCTACTCCCTTCATCTTCGTCATCCTATCCCACGACCCATTCTATGGCAATAGGATTGGTATCCACCGTTAATATCACTGGTTTGTCAACATGATATTCTATCCTTCATAAAACCGGAGGTGATGACATACACCTCTTCAACTTCCTCATGGCCTCTACATGTCTATTCTCCTATACAAACTTCTGATTTTTTCTTAATAACCCAAATAACATATCTGTTATATGAGCATAGTGAGGAATCCATATGTGGTAGAACACAACATCACCTAAAAACTGCCTCACTTCTATCAAGGAGTTGCAGCTCTCGCACATCCTTTGAACAACATCCACCTTATTGGGATCTGGTTTTCATTTGTACCATCCACACATATGACCAACAATGACAACCTCCCGCATCCCAAATATAGATTTTTCTCCAGACAATGTAAGATGAACCTCCTCCAATCGAGATAATATCCTCTCACAATCTTCAATGTGATCCTTCACAAACTTTAGACAACCCTTTCAATCGATGGTTCCATCCTTTTCCTCTTCTATACATCCCTTGATTGGCACATCATCTAGAAAGGGCATAGTCCTCTCCAGAATAAAGTTCCTTAACACTTTATTCATTCCATTCATGATGTGTGCTACTGAATTTGTGGCCCCTTGTGGCAACGTGCACATCCTTACCAAGCCCAAGGGTGTTCTCATTGTGGTTACATTTTTGCTTCCTTCTGATAGTTGAAACTAATCATACCTAGACTAAAGATCTCCCATGGAGTAGATAGCTCTCCCTGCAAATGCTTCTGTAAACTCCTCCACAATTGGTACCACCACTATATTCCTGATAGTCACTTGATTCACAGGTTACATGTCTTGAATGAATCGTAATGATCCATTCTTTTTTGGCTCTGTAAACCACCGACTGGAATATGATGCAAAGGACGGCTCCAAAATCCTCATCTTCATCTTCTCCTTCAACAACTCAATGAGTTTTGGAAGATGGGCCCTAGGTATTGGGATCGGTTTCAAGTCCCAAGGCGCATGAGGCATAGAGAAAATGATCATGGGAGCTATTGCATTAGGATCCATACACCCTATCTCCTTTGCTTCAAAAGGTAATGCTTTTCCATGCATAGCAAGCATCTCTTTGAAACACCTTTCTTCATTTGCAAGAAGGAACCCATCAGATCCAACCCTCAACTCCTTCATAGTGGTTTCAGTAAACTTGTGTCCCATTTTACTAGGATCCCTCAAGCTACTTTCTCTACTCGCTTGCTGCACCTGTTCCCTTGAGTCATTGGGTAAAGGAAATACTATCGGTTTCACCTTCTTATCAACCGTTTTATACCTGGTTTCCACTCGAACTTCAGAACTTCAAATGCTTGGAACCCCTTGATAATGGATTAGAGCTCTCTAGAGTGAACCTCCACTATCTTATCCTCATCACCAAATCCAATTTCCATCATCTCCTTCAACGGATCTCCCAACCCAAACTCCTCATAAACTCATGATATATATTCACCTTCCTCAAGAAGCTTCAAATCTGCAAGGTCTTCTTCATATCTGTGAAGTTTGTTTTTCTCACATCTTTTCAAACTAGCAACCTCCTTGTATGTAGCATATCCATCACATGAAAATTACATCAACCCTGTACAAAAGGTACCTTTCTCTTGCGTGGGTGAGAGTACCTTCTCCTCTGTACCACTATATCCTCTCTCTATAGTGGTACTTCTCCAAAATCCTCAAAATCTTTAGATTTTGGGAAGCTCCATCTCTCAACCGTGCTTTGTTTCTCTCATGATTTGCTAGAATTGTTAGAAACTGTACTAACCGCTTCCCATATTGGTTGCGAATTCGTGCATATGCCGACCCATTATCAAGCACTCTTGTCTCCATCCTCAGTGCTATGATGTAAGGATGACCAAAAATCAATGGCTATGATGGAGAATCTTGCACGAAGAAATTCTACTTAGCTACTACATCCCCAACCTTCACCGGAATATCAGGGCACGATCCATACAAGTCTCCTTGAGTATTGTTGGCTGCCCTAATCATCCAACCATGATTGGTGTCTATGGGCCACTTTCCCTTCTTGTAGAGCTCTCTCGACATTATATTGATCTCATATCCATGATCAATTAGTGCTAACACCGGTTCACTGAGATCCCCTAGCTTCATAAGGGTTTCAGTAGTTGCCCTTGCC
The DNA here is from genome assembly GCA_014180765.2 of Marchantia paleacea. Lineage (NCBI taxonomy): Eukaryota > Viridiplantae > Streptophyta > Marchantiopsida > Marchantiales > Marchantiaceae > Marchantia > Marchantia paleacea. The sequence goes on from MUAA02000127.1 coordinate 231,544, forward strand.
CAATGAGATCGGGTGTAGTGGCTAGACACTTTCACATCTTCTCCTTTTGCCTTATCCTCAAAGCAAACCTTTTGAGATTTCAATCCACAACACTCTACAAGCTCATCTTCTTCATCCCTTGATACCTTTGTACCCATAGCATGAAGTAGAGTAGTCTCATTGGAAATATGTCGTTTCCTCTTGATGATATCAATGATAACATCATGAAAATCGCTCTTTGCTATTCCTTCTCTAGCCATCCTCTTCAATGAGAGTTCTTCGCAAGAACTTTTCTCTTCCCTCCATCTCTTCTCTTGCACCGATGCTTCATATTGAGTTTTAGCAATATAAGCATGAATCGACATGGTTTCTTCTGGATCTTCCCATCTAGTAGTACCACGAATTTCTGATGATGTTCTTAGAAGAGTCTCTCTAGCTACCTTCCCTTTCTCCATCGTAGTGAGAGCACTTGACCATAGACCATTAAGCGGTACGAGGCCTTCAAAAGTCTCTCATGCTTCTTTAATCTTAGCACCATAGCTAAAAGCTTCAACTGATGCCACTGCATGTGCACTATGATAATCATCCATCAATTTTCTCATGCCTCCTTGTAATCAATCTTGGTTAGTCATAGTTAGTTTAGCCAAAGCGTAGAGTGGTCACTAGATTACAAAAAGACAAGATAGTGATGTGCACTATCCAAAAAGCAAAAGGGTAAATGACGAGATGGCTACCATGCATTGGTGGATCAGATTGTGTGCTAGGCGTCATTAGGAATTGGGTAGGATAAGATAACAAAACATGCAACCTACGCATGTTAGCCATGTGACATAGTTTGGATTTCGGACTCCTCTAGTCCTACAGTATATAAATCAAGGAGAGGTCTTGAGAAGACATCTCTTATCTTGGAAGTCATTCCGGAGTCATTGCCTTCAGTATTAAAATGGTATCACAGCAGGCTTATTGTTCCTATGAGTGTGGATCACCCCTCTTGGAAGAATAATCTAGGTTGGTACAATTATTTGAGAGAGTGTTTGTTTGTGGGCAAAGGGCCATTGAGCAAGTAGTGGAAGGGGGTTATTGTGGGTGCAAGTTATGGATGGGGGAGATAGAATAGTACCGAGATTCCCATTTCTTAGTCCTTTTCATGTCAAACTGTTATACATTGAGAGAGTAAGGTTGACTCGATTATTTTGGTTTATCATTTTGGTGCCAACTTCATGGGTCAAGTGATGAGATCTCGAGATCCTGTTATCTTACCTATAGTCACCTACGATGTTACTTGGAATCTCACGATTTACATTTTAGTTTAGAGATGGACCTCAATAGACCACCACCTGTGAGATTCAACACACGGTGTGAAATCTATTGTGTGTATCATTCTAAAGCTATATTTCGGAGCCTAGTTATTAGAAACTTTGGAGAGGAGTATTACCATGAGGTGATAGCATCACCTATTTCTTTTGTGTTGCCAATCTTGAGAAATTAGAGAGTGTTCATCTTAACCCTATCTTTGAGAGAGAGTGGACGGAGACAAATCATGGAGGACACTTTGTGAGAAATGATTCATGAGTTGAGAGATTTGAGAAACGCATTTGAGCAAAGTCAGACTCAAGTACAAGAGTTAGCTCAAGAATTGACAGCAGTCAAAACGAGAGGAATGGAAAATGAGAGAATGAGAGAAACTCAAATGGAGATGGAGACATCACCATCCATGGTGGAGAGTAAAGAAACAGTGAGAGCCCATGCTCTTGAACCCCAAGCAGCGCAACGAACAAGAGAGCTAGATCTTCAGACATCCATGATTCATAAGATGACAAAAGCTTGTAAGATAGAACTTTACCGAGGTAGTCGAACCATGGGAGTTTTGGAAGGTTGGATTGAGAGAATGGAGTATCATCTTGCTTTATTCAATATCAATGATCACATTGCAGGTCTTTTTGTTCGTACTTTGTTGTTGGAGAAAGCATCTACTTGGTTTCAGGGATGGATGATGGAGCTCAATGAGTCAGGCCAACAGGTTACTTGGAGTGCAATGAAACGAGGTCTTCTTCAGAATTTTCAAGCAGTTGATCCCATCATCACGGCACGGATGAGGTTGTGGAAACTTGAATAGAAGGGAAGTGTGGAGGAGTACATTGAGGAATTTCGAGATCTTCGAATTCAGATACGAGATATGAGTGAAGCTGAAGCCCTTGATTTATTCAAGAGAGGGTTGAAGAAAAAGATTCAACATGAGGTGATTCGGGACAATCCAAGCAACCTGAACGAGGCTATTGCTTGTGTACAACGAATGTCCAACGTCTACCACAACGGTGGAGAGGTATCAGTTCCCATGAATCAATACTATGGACCCATGCCTATAGAGTTGGGCAACATAAGGAGGAGAGAAGATTTCATTCCAAGAGGAGTGAACGCACAAGGAGGAGATCGTCGTAACTCGAATCCTCATCGAGAAGGAAATGCAAGAGGAGGAGACGGAGTGGAGGGAAGACGAGAAATGAAGCAATGCTATAATTGTGGAAGATTTGGTCACATTGCCATGAATTGCCGTACCCGAGTTCTACCAAGAGGAGCTAGACCCCCCTATTGACGAGCTCTCAACAATCTGGAAGGTGGAGACGAAGTGACCGATGGAAAACCGGGAAACGACGAGCACCAGTAACCTTGCCTCGCGGCCTTAATGGTTCGATGAAAAGGAGGAAGGGTGAGGAAAGGAAGCACAAACATGAGGTAAATGGTTTGAGAAAGAAGCAAACATGTTTGATTGTGACGGATGGCGAGATAGAAGGAGTAAAAGTGAGATTGTTGATTGATCCAGGAGCTACAGAAAATTTCCTATCTCGATCTATTGCTATAAAGTTGGGATTAGGTTTAGAGAAAGATGAAAGTGAAAAGGTAGAGTTGCCAAATGGGCAAACAGAGAGCATTGAGAGCATTCCTAGGAAAGTGGAGTTGAAGATTGGGCAATACAAGGAATCGTTGGAGTAGAGAGTAATTCGATTAGCTCGCTATGATGCTATTTTGGGTATGCATTGGATGGAAAAATATAATCCTGAGGTAGATTGGAGAAGAAAGATAGTAAAAACCATTAGTTGGAGGATATTTGGAGATAGACTTAGATCATGACACAAAAACTTACCTCTCTACATGAACGGAAGAACCGCTATCAGTCACAAAGATATATGTTTTTTGGGCCTAATAAGAGATGTAAGCGCTCCAAAAGAGCAATCTTTTATACATGAGAAGTTAACTTGTATCTTGAACGAGTTTCAAAATGTTTTTCCACATGATTTGCCTCCAGGTTTACCACCAAGAAGGAGAGTGGATCACAAGATAGAGATCTTACCAGGAAGTTCTCCTCCTTGTAAAAGTCCCTATCGACTTGCACCAAACGAGCTGGAGGAATGCAAGGCACAATTGGAAGAGTTGTTGGAAAAGGGGTTTATCCAATCTAGTGTGTCACCATATGGAGCTCCAGTATTGTTTGTGAAGAAGAAGGACGGCTCCATGCGGATGTGCATGGACTATCGTGCTCTAAATCAACAAACGGTGAAAAAAAAGTATCCATTACCGCGAATGGATGACTTGTTTGATCAACTTCATGGAGCTAAGTATTTCACCAAACTTGATCTTAGAAGCGGATATAATCAGATTAGAGTGGCGGATGAAGACATACAAAAGACAACTTTTAGAACAAGATATGATCATTTTGAGTATCTAGTTATGCCATTTGGTTTAACCAATGCCCTTGCCACATTCATGGGACTGATGAATGATATTTTTCGTAAATATCTAGATAAATCAATGATTGTGTTTTTAGATGATATCTTGATATATAGCAAGTTCTTACAAGATCATTAGAAACATCTACGAGAAGTACTCCAAGTGTTGAGAGAAAATAAGCTGTATGCTTAGATGTCAAAATGTGAGTTTGGCAAAAGCGAAGTAGATTACCTAGGCCATAGAGTTAGTGCAGATGGCATCCAAGTCATGAGTGACAAAGTGGTAGCCATTCAAAATTGGACTGCCCTAGAGAATCAGACTCAACTACGTAGTTTCTTGGGTTTAACCCGCTTCTATAGAAGATTTGTGGAGGCTTTTGCTCGTATTGCTCAAGCTTTAACAAGTCTCTTAGGCCAAGGGCAGAAATGGCAATGGGGTTTAGCTCAAGAGATTGCATTTCAGGCTTTGAAGAATGCGCTCTTACATGCACCAATCCTTAAATGGTATGAACCAGGTAGACCAACAAAACTTGCTACGGATGCATCAGGTGTGGCAGTTGGAGGAGTGTTACAACAGGAATGGAAAGATGGATGGCACCCAATTGCTTTCTTCTCACGAAAACTTTTGCCGGCGGAGCAAAATTATCATACCACAAAGAGGGAGGAGTTAGCCATTGTCTTGGCTACTAAACATTGGAAGCACTATCTCGGAGATAAGGAGTTTGTGGTTGAGACAGACCACAAGCCTTTGGTTTATTTAGAAACTCAAAAGGATCTCTCAAATCGGCAGATTCTTTGGGCTAAATGGCGACATCATTTCAACATGAAGATCGTGTATGTGGAGGAGAAGAAGTAGCTTGCCGATGCATTGACACGAATGTCGTGCATTAATCACATCACGGAGGTGAAGATTCACTCTGAATGGTGGGAGAACCTGAATCGCGCTACCAAGGAGTATGAGGAGATTGCACAAGCCCTTCAACAGGATCGAGCACATCTAGCACGGGGATTGGCGTTCTATAAGAGAAAGATTTGGATACCCTCAGATGTTGCTCTCCGTACAACAGTGTTAGAGGAGGCACATGATTCAGCTATTGCGGGCCATGTAGGAGTGGAGAAGACCATTGAAGGCGTCCAAAGGGTATACTTTTGGCCAAAACTAAGAGAGGACATCACCAACTATGTTCGAAGTTGCGTGACTTGTCAACAAAACAAGGCTAGCAATCAGAAACTTGCAGGTCTACTACAGCCTCTATCAACACCTACTAGAAGATGGGAGCACGTCAGTATGAACATTGTATGTGAGTTACCAATGATCTATGGATTATGATTCGATAGTTGTTTTTGTCGATAAATTGAGCAAGATGATCCATATTAGGCCCACAACAAAGACAGTTACTGCACCTGAACTTGCTCCAATTTGTATGGATGCAGTTTTTGCTCAACATGGTTTAGCTACAGTGCTCATCACCGATAGGGGCACTCAATTTACTAGCATGTTTTGGAAAACCCTATTTGGGCTATTCAAAACAAAACTAGCCATGTCCACATCTTATCATCCTCAAACAGATAGGCAAACTGAAAGAGCAAATAGAACTATTGAGGACATGCTTAGAGCTTTCACTTTGGAAGAGCAAGAAGGTTGGGATGCACTTTTACCCTTGATTGAGTTTGCTTATAATAACTCAATCAATGCATTCACAAAAGTCAGCCCATTCTTCTAGATGTATGGAGAACACCCTATCACACCATCTAGCTTGGTGAGTGTAGGTCACATGCAGGAACCATCAACCCAAGTTGAAGCAGTGAACGAGTTTGTGGCACGAGTCCAACGAGGAGTGCATCAGACAAAGCAAAAATTAGTCATTGCCCAGAATCGGTGAAAACAATATACTGATGCTCATCGACGACATGTGGAGTTTCAAAAAGGTGATTAGGTGTGGTTATCTACTACCAATTTGTCATTTATAGGGGTTCGAAAGTTAAGTCCATGGTTTATTGGACCTTTCGGATTGGAGAAGTTGCCTACAAGAAAGAGTTACCAACACACATGAAAATACATCCCGTTTTTCATGTGTCTCTCTTGAGGAAGTATACCCCACGATCTCCTTCCTTTACCAGCCATGATTGATGGTGTAGAGGAATATGAGGTTGAGAGAATCCTCAAGAAACGTACAAGAGGTCAGCGGAATCCCAAAGTGGAATATCTAGTCCAATGGAACGATTATCCACTTAATCAAGCTACTTGGGAACCATTGGCAAATCTTACAAATGCCAAGATACTTGTAGAGACTTTTGAGTCTTCTTGCAACGAGGACGTTGCGACTTAAATAGGAGGAGGTTTGTAACCAATCTTGGTTAGTCATAGTTACTTTAGCCAAAGCGTAGAGTGGTCACTAGATCACAAAAAGACAAGATAGTGATGTGCACTATCCAAAAAGCAAAAGGGTAAATGACGAGGTGGCTACCATGCATTGGTGGATCTGATTGTGTGCTAGACGTCTGTTAGGAATTGGGTAGGATAAGATAACAAAACATGCAACCTACGCATGTTAGCCATGTGGCATAGTTTGGGTTTCGGACTCCTCTTGTCCTACAGTATATAAATCAAGGAGAGGTCTTGAGAAGACATCTCTTATCTTGGAAGTCATTCCAGAGTCAATGCCTTCAGTGTACACTTGGTTAGCCATAGTTAGTTTAGCCAAAGCGTAGAGTGGTCACTAGATCACAAAAGGACAAGATAGATGTGTGCACTATCCAAAAAGCAGAAGGTAAATGACGAGATGACTATCATGCATTGGTGGATCGGATTGTGTGCTAGACGTGTTTTAGTAATTGATTAGGATAAGATAACAAAACATGCAACTTACGTATGTTAGCCATGTGACATAGTTTGGATTTTCGACTTTTATAGTCCTATAGTATATAAAGCAAGGCGAGGTCTTCAGAAGACATCTCTCATCTTGGAAGTCATTCCGGAGTCATTACCTTCAGCGTTACAATGATATCAAAGTAGGCTTATTGTTTATATGAGTGTGGATCACCCCTCTTGGAAGAATAGTCTGGGTTGGTACAATTATTTGAGTGGAGTATTTGTTAGAGGCTGGCTATGGCCATTGAGCTGCAAGTAATGGAAGGGGGTTATTGTGGGTGCAAGTTATGGATGGGGGAGATAGAATAGTACCGAGATTCCCATTTCTTAATCCTTTTCATGTCAAACTGTTATACATTGAGAGAGCAAGGTTGATTCAGTATTTGGTTTATCATTTTGGTGCCAACTTCATGGACCAAGTGATGAGATCTCAAGATCCGGTTATCTTACCTATAGTCATCTACGATGTTACTTGGGATCTCAATAGATCACCACTAGTGAGATTCAACACATGGTGTGAAATCTATTGTGTGTATCATCCTAAAGCTAAGTTTCGAAGCCTAGTTATTAGAAACTTTGGAGAGGAATATTACCAAGAGATGATAGCATCACCTATTCCTTTTGTGTTGCCAATCTTGAGAAATTAGAGAGTGTTCATCTTAACTCTATACTGAGAGAGAGTGGACGGAGATGAATGATGGAGGATACTTTGAGAGAAATGATTCAGGAGTTGAGAGATTTGCGAAACGCATTTGAGCAAAGCCATACTCAAGTACAAGAGTTAGCTCAAGAATTGATAGCAATCAAAACAAGAGAAATGAAAAATGAGAGAATGAGAGAAACTCAAATGGAGATAGAGACGTCACCATCCATGGTGGAGAGTGAAGAAACAGTGAGAGCCCATGCTCTTGAAGCCCAAGCAGCACAACAAGCAAGAGAGCTAGATCTTTAGACATCCACGATTCTGAAGATGACAAAAGCTTGTAAGATAGAACTTTACCAAGGTAGTCGAACCATGGGAGTTTTTAGAAGATTGGATTGAGAGAATGGAGTACCATCTTGCTTTGTTCAATATCAACGATCATATTGCATGTCTTTTTGTTCATACATTGTTGTTGGAGAAAGCATCTACTTGGTTTCAGGGTTAGATGATGGAGCTCAATCAGTCAGGCCAACAAGTTACTTGGAGTGCAATGAAACGAGGTCTTGTTCAAAATTTTCAAGCAGTTGATCCCATCATCACAGCACGGATGAGGTTGTGGAAGTTTGAATAGAAGGGAAGTGTGGAGGAGTACATTGAGGAATTGTGAGACCTTTGAATTCAAATACGAGATATGAGTGGAGCTGAAGCCCTTGATTTATTCAAGAGAGGGTTGAAGAAAAAGATTCAAAAAGAGGTGATTTAGGACAATCCAAGCAACTTGAACAAGGCTATGGCTTGTGCATGACGAATGTCCAATGTCTACCACAACGGTGGAGAGGTATCACTTCCCACGAATCAATACTATGGACTAATGTTTATGGAGCTGTAAGACCCAGGGTTGTACATATAGGATAAAATGAAAGTATATCTAAATTGTGCCTAAGTTTATCTTAGTCATGACTATGTTTAGCTAGTTATGGTTAAGTTGGAGGAAAATATAGAGTAACTTTTGGTGTGGTAGATGAGAACTACTATTTTGTTATTTAGTATGAGTCAAGGAATAGATTCCATCACATGGGTATCTTGACTTCCCTTGACTTGGACTAGTTTTCATTGGTTGGACTTGGTGAAGACCCTTAAATCTAGGGGCGAGATTGACTTGGTACACTAGAAGTCAATTAGGGAGTAGTTGGGCTTCTAGAAGATCCAAGTGGACCAATTGCATGTTGCCATGTACCCTTTTCATTGGGGTTTGTGATCTCTACCTCGTTTAAACTTGGTAAGAGGAAGTTACATGGTGATTACTTGTAGTTACTAGGGTAAGATTCTAAGTAGTATAAATAGAGAGGATGAAGCACCTCTCAAGTAGTTTTCAATGGAAGTTAGTTTTGGGAGGAGATAGTGTGGTGATCTTAGTTTTAGGGAGCTTGGTTCTTGGAGATGTCATGTTCGGAGTGGAACCTTGATTCAATGAAGACTTTGATTACCAAAGTATCCCTTTCCTTTTGAGTGATATCTTACTCTTGGTGATAATGTGCATAATAGAGCTTGGACTTTGAGAGTTTGTGTAAGAGTGAGCAATAGGATCATGGGCAAAGGGTGGGACTAAGTCCTTCTAGATTCATGATGAGCTTCCAAAAAGCCATCGGAGGTAAACCTGAGTGAGAGTCAGCCCGGAGGTCACAGAGCTGGGCAACATAAGAAGGAGAGAAGATTTCATTTCAAGGAGAGTGAACACACAAGGAGGAGATTGTCGGAACTTGAATCCTATTGAGAAGCAAATTCAGGAGGAGACGACGAAGTGGAGGGAAGACGAGAAATGAGGCAATGCTATAATTGTGGAAGATTTGGTCACACTGCCATGAATTGCCGTACCTGAGTTCTAACAAGAGGTCCTAGATCTCCATATCGACGAGCTCTCAACAATCTTGAAGATAGAGATGAAGTGACCGATGGAAACCCGGAAAATGACGAGGACTAGTAACCTTGCCTCGCGGCCTCATTAGTTTAATAAAAATGAGGAAAGGTGAGGGAAGGAAGCAAAAACATGAGATAAATGGTTTCAGAAAGAAGGAAACATGTTTGATTGTGACGGATTGTGAGAGTATTCATTGATCCAGGAGCAACAAAAAATTTCCTATCTCGATCTATTGCTATAAAGTTGGGATTGTTACCAAACGGGCAAACAGAGAGCATTCAGAGCATTTCTAGGAAAGTGGAGTTGAAGATTGGGCAATACAAGAAATCGTTGGAGTAGAGAGTAATTCAATTAGCTCGCTATGATGCTATTTTGGGTATGCCTTGGATGAAAAAATATAATCTTGAGGTAGATTGGCAAAGGAAGATAATAAAAACTAGCAGTTGGAGGATCTTTGGAGAAAGACTTAGATCGAAACAAAAAAACTTACCTCTATACGTGATAGGAAAAATCACTATCAGTCACAAAGATGTATATTTTTTGGGCCTAATAAGAGATGTAAGCGCTCCAAAAGAGCAATCTTTTATACATGAGGAGTTAACTTGTATGTTGAATGAGTTTCAAGATGTTTTTCTAGATGATTTGCCTCCAGGTTTACCATCAAGAAGGAGAGTGGATCACAAGATAGAGATCTTACTAGGAAGTTCTCCTCATTGTAAAAGTCCTTATTGACTTGCACCAAACGAGCTGGAGGAATGCAAGGCACAATTGGAAGAGTTGTTGGAGAAAGGGTTTATCCAACCTAATGTGTCACCATATGGAGCTCCAATATTGTTCGTGAAGAAGAATGACGGCTCCATGCGGATGTGCATGGACTATTGTGCTCTAAATCAACAAACGGTGAAAAACAAGTATCCATTACCGCGAATGAATGACTTGTTTGATCAACTTCATGGAGCTAAGTATTTCACCAAACTTGATCTTAGAAGCGGATACAATCAGATTAGAGTGGTGGATGAAGATATACAAAAGACAGATTTCAGAACTAGATATGGACATTTTGAGTATCTAGTTATGCCATTTCGTTTAACCAATGCCCCTAGCACATTCATGGGACTAAAAAATGATATTTTTCGTAAATATCTAGATAAATAAGTGATTGTGTTTTTAGATGATATCTTGATATATCACAAGTTCTTACAAGATCATTAGAAATATCTGCGAGAAGTGCTCCAAGTGTTGAGAGAAAATAAGTTGTATGCTAAGATGTCAAAATGTGAGTTTGGCAAAAGCGAAGTAGATTACTTAGCCCATAGAGTTAGTGATGATGGCATCCAAGTCATGAGTGACAAAGTGGAAGCCATTCAAAATTGGAGTGCTCCAGAGAATCAGACTCAATGACGTAGTTTTTTGGATTTAACCGGCTTCTATAGGAAATTTTTGGTCATCTTGCTCAAGCTTTAACAAATCTCTTAGGCCAAGGGAAGAAATGACAATGGGGTGCAGCTCAAGAGATTGCATTTTAGGCTTTGAAGGATGCGCTCTTATATGCACCAATCCTTAAATGATATGAACTAGGTAGACCAACAAAACTTGCTACGGATGCATTAGGTGTGGCAGTTGGAGGAGTGTTACAACAGGAATGGAAAGATGGATGGCACCCAATTGCCTTCTTTTCCCGGAAACTTTTGCCGGCGGATCAAAATTATCATACCATAGAGAGAGAGGAGTTACTCATTGTGTTGGCTACTAAACATTGGAAGCACTATCTCGGAGATAAGGAGTTTGTGGTTGAGACAGACCACAAGCCTTTGGTTTATTTAGAAACTCAAAAGGATCTCTCAAAGTGGCAGATTTGTTGGGCTGAATGGCGACAGCGTTTCAACATGAATATCGTGTACGTGGAGGGCAAGAAGCAGGTTTCCGATGCATTGACACGAATGCCGTGTATTAATCACATCATGGAGGTAAAGATTCACTCTAAATGGTTGGACAACCTAAATCGAGCTACCAAGGAGGATGAGGAGATTGCACAAGCCCTTCAATAGGATCGAGCACATTTAGAATGGGGATTGGCGTTCTATAAGGAAAAGATTTGGATACCCTCAGATGTTGCTCTCCGTACAACAATGTTAGAGGAGGCACATGATTTAGCTATTGCTAGACATGTAGGAGTGAAGAAGACCATTGAAAGCGTCCAAAGAGTATACTTTTGGCCAAGACTAAGAGAGGACATCACCAGCTATGTTCGAAGTTGTGTAGTTTGTCAACAAAATAAGGCAAGCAATCAGAAACCAGCAGGTCTACTACAACCTCTACCAACACCAACAAGAAGATGGAAGCACGTCAGTATGGACATTGTATATGAGTTACCAATAACGTCTACGTGTTATGATTTGATAGTCATTTTTGTGGATAAATTGAGCAAAATTATCCATATTAGGCCCACAACAAAACAGTTACTGCATCTAAACTTGCTCAAATTTATATGAATGCAGTTTTTGCTCAACATGGTTTAGCTATAGTTCTCATCACCGATAGGGGCACTTAATTTACTAGCATGTTTTAGAAAATCCTATACACGAATGCAGCCCATTGCATTTGCGTCGGCTCAACACATCGCGCGTTGGTACATGAAGAACACCACCTCAAAAACTTGTTCACGCAGTTCTCACCCTAGAGTGTCGTTGCTTCTGATGCTACTTGATCTCCAACCCACCTACCCATCAACCCAATGGAAATCCCCTCCACTGTTCCACAACCTATCTGGTCAGCTCGCTACCTTTTCGTCAATCTCGCGGCGATCTGATTACGAAAATTACTATCCACTCTAAAGACTTCAAGCTTTTGCCAATCTCGCGTTCGCGATGGGGGCCATTGTTGTGTTGTGACACGGCTACTATGAGAAGATGATAACATGTGTCATCTTGAGAGCTGTTGTCATGACGGTGATACTTTAGGTTAGCGTAACAGATGGCTTTGTAGGGCAGTAAAGAGCTAGGGAGATCAAGACACATCACCTTGCTGACTAAGGAGCTTATATGATCAAAGTGGAGTCAACGTAGGACATGGAAAGAGGACAACCTGATCCTCCAGATGTACCAATGTTGAGTCCATTTATGATCAACATCGAGTATCTTCATCGTGATCGCTTTCGGGTATACTTAGCTGGTTTCAAATTGTCATTTTAACTCTTATTAGTGAAAACTCAATTTGTTTATAGGATGTCTAAGTAGTGTGTTTAGTATAGTTGTAAAGCTCTAAGTTACAATGGAGCTAATTTGGTCACACTAGAGGTCAAAATAACATTATCCATTCCAATTGGTCTAGGAGTTTTGGCCAATGAGGGCACTACGGCAACTTTTCGAGGTTTTAAGGGATTTTGGAGACCTTTCATGTGAGGATTCAAAGATCTGATGATAGGGTTGGAAGGATTTGTCACTCCGAAACGGTGATTCAAAGTTAGAGAGAGAAATTTAGATCTTTGAGTGTATTTGGAGTGTTTCAGAGAATCTTACGAGGGTTTGAGGAGATCTAAATCAACTGAGATACAGTTGATTTGAATCGGGCTTGTGTTTTGATTGAGGTTTTGACTCGATTGGACGAGTTTTGAGTACAGAGTGATAGGTTGAAGTTTGTGTAAGCAGTCAGAGTTGCAGGATTGCACTGATTATCACAAACTTAGTATATCAATCATATCTTTTGATATCAGAAATTTATGTCAATAAAACTTTTTGGAGTTGAATTTTGGATGATGAGTGACTTTCTCATGAAATTTGAGAGCTATAGAAGTTAAGAATTGGGATTTGTGATGGGTTTTGTACACAGGGGTCTGTATATCGCCTTGTGATAAAGTGGGTAAATCAACAATTGTTTTGAGAGATCTAGAGGGCAAAAACATCTCAAACTTTTCTGACAGATTAAAAGGGTTATGAAGCAATTTTGTGTAAAGTTTCAGCAAAAATTATTGTTCGAATCATTAGATATCATGATCTTCTTCCGCTGAAGTTTTACCCATTGTAATGTTGAGTGCTGGGGAGAAGAAGAAGAGATTGACAACTCACACAAGGTTCTAGAGGGTTCTTCTACAGCTAGGCGCTCGGGCGTTCTCAAAGCGAAAGAATTGTCTTATGCGACCGTGATTATACTCTTGTCTTAACTCGCTAAAGGACAGTTTTGAAGATCTGTTGAAGTTCAGGGTTCACTCTAGCTCGAAGTAGCGGGATCTATTGGGTGTCCATATTTGGGGCCTCCTTCTGGCCAATTAGACGACGAGACTAGGATGTCAATGATGGCACAAGGATGGACCTTTATCACGATGTGGAAGCCGAGGTAGAGGGTGTCCATGGCGATGTAGCTATTTTACAAGGGGCCTCGCCGACAAGTAGAATGAGAAAATGCACCGTACTCTTAGATAAATTTTTGTCTAAATAGTCTGGTGCATCTCTAGATTTGGCGTAGCTTTGAACTGGCGCAGATCCGCCGGCGATAGGAGGACTATGTGATTCACAGCTACAGGCAACCCAGACAGATGACACCAAATGTGTCACTTATAATAAATCAATCAATGCATCTATAAAAGTAAGCCCTTTCTTCCTGATGTATGGAGAACACCCCATCACACCATCTAGCTTGGTGAGTGTAGGTCACATGCATGAACCATCAACCCAAGTTGAAATGGTGAACAAGTTTGTGGTACGAGTCCAACGAGGAGCCATCATGCAAAGCAAAAATTAGCCATTGTCCAAAATCGGCAAAAACAATATGCCGACGCTCATGGACGGCATGTGAAGTTTCAAAAAGGTGATCAAGTGTGGTTGTCTACTTCCAATTTGTCATTTATAGGGATTCGAAAGTTAAGTCCACGGTTTATTGGACCTTTCTTGATTGTCCAACGGATTGGAGAAGTTGCATACAATAACCATCTTAAGTTAGTGAGAACTAAAGTAGAGGTTACGCAAGGAGGAGATAGATAGTCTTGAGTTGACTATTAGTGGAGTATCTAAAGGTGCCACATCAGCAATCCGTGTGCTCTTTAGGTTATGTTTCTTGTGTGTTAGTTAGTGTATTAGTTGGTGTGTTAGTTGAAATACACGTCACCAATCAATGTGCTCATAGGGATGTCCGCCATGTCATCGATCCACGAGGAATTGAGTGGATGGTGGTTGTGTAATCTTATCTAGTTTGTACCTTTTTGAGAACTATATATGGAGAAAGAGAGACCATTGAGTTATCTCTCAACTTCAGAATTTCTTGAGGTATTTGAGTGGTATCTCCTCACTTTCCTAGTGTTACAATGGTATCAGAGCAAACTTGCTCTTTCCTTGAGTGTGGATTACCCCTCTTGGAATAGCAAGATCATGATGATAATTTTAAGTTCTTGAGAGTTGTATAAAGACTGGCAGAAATCATTGATCTGCATGTAGAGGAAGGGGGAAAGGGAAAATTATGGGCTGTAAGTATGGATGTGCCTGAGAGAAATCCTGTACCAAACTTTCCATTTCCCAATCTATTCAACATCCATATTCGATTCATGGAGAAGGATGTTTTCAGAGTGTACCTTGTGGCAAATTGGGGTGCAGATTTTATGGCTCGAGTGATGGTATCACTAATATCAATGATACTTCCGATTGTCAGTTATGGAAAAACGTGGAATTGTACCATTTACATTCTATACTGAATGTTGGATGGATTTGAATCGTGAACCACCCGCACCGGTTCCGTTCAACACATATATAGAAATTAGAACAATTTACCGACAGAAGAGAGTATGGAGGTACTTTATTGTTAAGAATTATGATGAAGAGTACTACAGAGCTGTAATAGGATCACCTCGGCCTTTTGTGATTCCTATTTTGAGAGATTGGATTGTTATTATACTTACATTGTATTACTTTGAGTGGTGGAGAAGCATGGAAGCCCTAATTTCTATGAGTGAAGTTTTGAATTCAATCATGATAGAAATGAAAGAGTAAAGAAAAGTTATTGTAGATGAACATACAAAGCAACAAGCCATGGAGGATAAGATCGGATCATTAGAGAGTGAGAAGGTAGAGAGAGAAAGAGTTGATGAGATGGAAGTGGAAACTCCAATACAAGAGACTCAATGCCAACCGCAAGTGACTCCTATTGCCAACGAAGAGGCAAATAGGAGACGGCTTCAAGAGATGTTTAATCAAGCCAATCTCTTATTTCGTATGGGAAAGTCATGTAAGGTGGAAGCCTACTAGGGCAGTAGAGCTATAGGAGTTTTGGAGGGATGGATCATGAGGATAAATATACATCTATCACATTTTCATGTTTTTGATTTTACTGCAGTAATGTTTATGCGGTCTTATCTCATGGATAAGGCTCTTACATGGTACATTACATGGGAACGAATGCTTTCCGAACGAGGCGCTTCTTTTTCATGGAGTGGGATACAAGAGGGCCTTCTTCAAAACTTTCATGCAGTGGATTCTCTTCAAACCGCGAGAATGAAGTTGTGGGATTTGAAGCAGAAAGGAGGTATACATGAATACATTGAAAAATTTTGTGATCTTCAAGTATCCATTGTGGATATGAGTGGAGCAAAAGCCCTAGATGTCTTCAAACGAGGTCTGAAGGAGAGAGTGCGAAAGGAGGTGATGATGAATAATCCATCCACAATGAATGAAGCAATCGTAATTGTTCAACGGATTTTGGATGCTTATGGGATCACACATGGTGAACCATCAAGCAATGTTCAAGAACCACTTGATCCAACACCCATGGAGTTGGGAAACCTTCAACGTAAGGAAGGATATGCATCACCACTAGGACCACCGCCTAGGTATGGAGGTGATAATCGTCAATCATTTATTCCAAAGTTGCCGGATCCTCTTGCAAATAATGGAATGGTTAATCAAGGAGGAATGGGGGTTCATGACAATCGTCAATGCTATACATGTGGGAGTAAAGGTCACATTGCCAAGTTCTGTAGAACTTGATCAGGACCATCCGGAGGAAGATCTATGTTGCGAAGGCCTTTCAACAATATAGAAGGAGAGAAATACAACAATGAAGATGAGATCTTGTAGGGAACGAAGATCACTAGTAAACTTGCCTCGCGGCCTTATTGGTTCCTCTAAACAAAGAAAAGGTGGGGTTGAAAGAAGGCAACGATTGGAAACTCATGGAGGGACCAAGAAACAAACACGATTGATTGTCATAGATATGATGATGGAAGGACACAAGGTGAGAGTCCGTATTGATCCTGGAGCAATGGAAAATTCTCTGTCACGATCTGTTGCAATGAAATTAGGATTGATTTTGATGAAGGATGTGAGTGAGGAAGTAGAGTTGCCAAATGGGCAAACTGAACCAATTGAGACATTAGCACGGAGTGTACAACTAGCCATAGGCGGGTACCATGATGAGATTGAATGGAGAGTAATCCGATTAGCTCGACATGATGTCATCATAGGAATGCCATGGATGGAGCAATACAATACTAAGGTAGATTGGAGAAAGAAAGTGGTAAAAAGTAATGGATGGAAGATTTACGGAGACAGAAGTAGATATCGAAATAGAAGCTTACCTCTCTTTTTGATTGGTAATACTGCCATTTCTAGAGGTGATATATGTTTCTTGGTACTTATAAGAGATGTTGATGGTTCTAAGGACAATCTTTACATTCCAGAATCATTGAGCGATACTATTACGGAGTATCAGGATGTCTTCCCATATGACCTACCTGCACGATTGTCACCTAAGAGGCGTGTAGATCACAAGATCGAGGTGATACCCGGTGTCGCATAGAACAATTCTTTGCTTTGACAACGCCTGAGCGCCTGACTATAGAAGAACCCTCTAGAACCTTGTGTGAGTTGTCAATCCCTTCTTCTTCTCCTCAGCACTCCACATTACAATCAGTAAAACTTTAGCGGAAGAAGATCATGATATCTGATGATTCAACCGATAATTTTGCTTAAAGTTTACAAGAAATTGCTTCACAACCCTTTCAATCGGTCAGAAAAATTTCATATGTTTTTCCCCTCTAGATCTCTCAAAATAATTGTTGATTTACCCACAGTATCACAAGGTGATATGCAGACCCTGAGTACAAAACTCATCACACATCCCAATCCTTAACTCCAATTGTTCTCAAATTTCATGTGAATATCACTCATTATCTGAACTTCGACTCTGAAAAGTTTTATTGACATAACTTTCAGATATCAAAAGATATCTTGTCCACCTAAGTCCCATAGAGAGACTTGCATCGTAACATCATTTTTCAGGACATGAATTTCAATGCCCAAAGTGCGAGGTAACATTTTTTTCACCACCCGAGTGTACCGTGGTGTGTCCAGCTGCAATGCGCAATGTGTCAGTGCAGTTTTTACTACATGAGAACAAAGTAAATTAGTTGCAGATAAGGTTTTGACCTTCCATGATTCCAAGGGTTGTAGAAGCATTTTTATGAGAATGACAAGAAGTTCTTTATAGATCCGAATAAAATCTAGAGTATTTTCCGCAAATATGCAGTTATAAATTTAGTACAACAAAGCACCTCATCAATCATGATGGTATATCTAAATTCTTCAAATAACAAATGCAAAATCATGAAGAAGAATTTGGATGTGCTGGTCACTAAGATGATCCAGGATGTCTTTTATTATTTGTTTAAAAGAAATTATATAGAAATGATCGCGTCAAATTGCTTGACCCTAATATTCATAAGAATCAATAATATTTTTTGACACAATGTACAAATACTAATCATAAAATTGCAACCATTCGTCCGCTAACATTGCCGTTTATGAGTTTGCAACAAGCATTAAATCTTGTTCATGCAGCAGAATTTAATTTTTGTTATTTAAAGAGGGTTGGAGCAGAAATTGCAGCTTGTAGACTTTTGTACCTGCCATGGGCGTTCCGCACAAAAACACGCGGCCGCATGTGGGAGATGTCCAAGACGATGTGACCAGAACTGCCCGCAGCTCTGCCAGATATGATTGTTGTCTAGCCTTGCATCGAAATGACTCCTCTATTGCGGCTTTGCGTTGCCCAACCTCTAAAGACCAATGTACGGTACCTACAGCTTTGAGAGTTGAGTTGATGTGAGATAGCGCCATCAACTCACTGAATGTCATGTCATCCTGAAGTATCTGCTCTGGCACCGACAGCTTTTCAAGGCGGGTATTTGTTCTCAAAGATCTGAGAAGATGCCTCCATTCTCCTCCGGCTTCTATATCCAACGTCAGATCTTCTAGAAATGTGGTCTGTAACCAAGCTGTCATTGCCCTCCGTACAGGATCAGAAATGGCAAAAGAGCAGTTCCCATTAGTTCTAAGGTCAAGAATTCTGAGGGTTGAGTTGGATCCCAGAGCTCCGAAGAACGCAGGCCAATTGAGCTCCACGCATCCCCATCTCTTTCCGTTGAGAAACATTAAATGTAGCTCCTCCAAAACTCGAGCAGATTTGATAAACTCCACAAGCTGATTGAAGGCACCCAAATCCAGACCTTTTCCTGTAATTCTTGCAGCTCTATCTACATGAAGATGTAATTTTAAAACTCGAATAGAGCAATTGGCACGTAGCGCTTCGAACAAATCTTGACTTTCGCAGGCCAGAAGATAAGATTCAAAGGCGTAAAGAGTGAAGTGAGATAAGAAGGTAGTGGTTCGGAGAAACTCTGAGAGTGCTCCTAATCTCAACACGTGGCCACCCTCCGCATTCGTACTCCAGATTGTCAAGCTGCGAACTGATTTGTTGGGGTGATCAGTTAGGAACGCCGATGCAATAATACGACCCAATGGACATTCCTTTGGTCCGCCGGTTATAGAGCCCTCTATGACTTGTGTGTTCCCACTGTTTTGAATCCCATCGTCCTCCCACTCTTCCAACTCTGGAGTCAAATCCAACTCTTCCAACTCTTGATGCACGGCCACAGCTTCTCCCAACGCCTTGCCCGCAGCTTCACCCATTGGCAGTACCCAAATATACAGACGTTTCAATTTGGTAGCTACTCGTATAACCCTAGAAATAACATTGAACACTTCTTCCGTACCAATGTCAATATTAAACCTGAGATCAAGCTCTGTAAGATTGGACACACCCCTCCATGTCAATGCCTCCGCTACTTGAGCCCAATGGGTCATAGACATCCCTGCACTCCCGGCATCAAATGACTCCAGATTCTCCATTCTGCTAATGATGTCTCCGAGTGACCTTGCAGGAACGTCTTCCAATTCTTGACATCGTTCGACAATGAAGGTAAAATAGCCCGTTCCCAACTTTAACCGTCTCAAGACTTTGCTGGACTGTAGCGGCATGTGCAGTGCCTCATACTCCCGCAAAGAAATCTGGTCAAGGATAGAAACAAAATCATATTTTCTAAGAATAACAAGAGTGCAGTTGCTCCAGCACAGACCCAAGACACCAAGAATCTTCACCCGAGATTCCTCCCAGCAACCAGCGCTCATTTGTCTCCCATAGTCCGCGGAGAAGATTAATTCTATTTGCCGTTTTATGTCTTTGGACAAGTTAAACTCCTCTCGAGGAGCATCCTCGCGAGCAACTGCATCCAGTTCCTCCAGTAACTCCTCCACCTCGGGAGGCATTTGAAAGACGCTTGACCCAACCGGTGAAGTGACTTCCACTGCACGATGGGAGTTGTGAGAACCTGGATCACTAGGAATCATGTTGCTCTCAACAGCATCCATTCCAATGACCCCCTCCGATGATAAAATGATCACGTGTAATCTAGAAGTGAATGCTCTGCAATTGAATGGAAATTCTCTCTGCAATGGCTTCACGCAAGCCGATCTTTGCCCTTATAGCCTATCGTTCAGTCCTGAAAAGATCGTGCGCATGAAAAGTTGTAAGAGAGAACCCAATTTCTGAGGCTCCTATAGATTCGACGATGCTCTACAGCGAAAAGTTCAAAATTGAACAAGGCTCAAAGCCAACGCTACGGCCGAAAAATGGAGTAGCTGATCAAGAAGAACAGACATCTTCACGAATTTGAACCAAATGAAGCTGTAAGAGCCAATTCACTTCCCAACAAACGCGATGGTGGACATGCTGAACCAATAATGACCAAACCTCACTTTGAGCTTCCTTCTAAGGAGATTTTTCTTCTTAACTAGACATGTTCAGACCAGGAGCTGGCATGCTTTACTTGATCAAACTCACAACAGCATTCTTTGAACTCACGTTCAAGCGTTTTCGCCTGCTTTTAATCACGTGAAGCTTCCAAATGAATATGAATCTTACCTGGCTAGATGGATGCTGACATTGCAAACTCAGATCGTATTCCTCCTATCACTGAGCCAGCAGAGGTCTGCTCTGTTAGAAATCACATCAGGGCAAACGTGTTGATGTTGAGCTACTGTGGATGGATGACATATGATATTATTATACAGAG
The DNA here is from genome assembly GCA_014180765.2 of Marchantia paleacea. Lineage (NCBI taxonomy): Eukaryota > Viridiplantae > Streptophyta > Marchantiopsida > Marchantiales > Marchantiaceae > Marchantia > Marchantia paleacea. The sequence goes on from MUAA02000127.1 coordinate 252,073, forward strand.
GGCTAATAATCTCAGATGCTTTCAAACTACCTCATCAAGATTCTGAAAGCAGAATTTTCTGGATAACTCCAACTGGTCTGGCTCTTGCAGCAACGGCCTTTGATGAAGTAAATAGGTTAACATACAGTACGCGTGCATATCGTGCGTGGATTGAGCTCAATGTGCATACACGTTGAGTTCAAAACATGGCTCCAATCAGTTCAGTCCTAGGGAAGATCAAGCGTTTCTACTTCCACAGATTCCCACCTTAAATACAGAGGCAGAGTCCTCTCTCCATCTGATAAAGCACTCCGTGTCCGCCCGAAGCATCATGGGTTAGTCTTATTGTGAAGGGGAGATTTACGTCCATACTGATGTTTGAGTCCCAGTAGGATCAGCACTGCAAGTTTACGGCCATTCGGATGTGATTTCTGGTTGAGCCCAGTCGAGGGGATCTGAGATATGTATTCCAACTCGAGTGCATTTCAAGGGCGGAGACATGTAACGCCAAGGGTAACCCTTAAAATCATGATCTATCAGTTGAGATACCCATTTGGTACACAACGTTATTCGTCTGAACTTTGCGCTATTCTTCATGTTGCTGATTTAGGCTCTTGGTCTGTCATGAATATGTTAGAAGTGTATAATCTAGAAGGTATTTTGAAAATGTTTTGATGCTTTTTCTTCAATGAGGATGTTCCAGACATGCGAGTCTTTGTTGACATTGTCACTGCATTTTTCCAGATCGATGGTGAAGAAGGCTGCTGAGGATGTGCCTGGTGATGTGCAAGTAGTACAGCTGTGCTCTGAGTTCGAAGGCATGGTTCTTAAACTTTTCCATGGGAGAAGGACAAATCAGCTAAGTCGGCCAGCGATCGGATGTTGTTGAATCATCCATAGGTCAACCATAGCGTTGAATATTGCCTCACAAACATGTCAAAACCTCTAGCAATTTTAACAAAATCCGATTGGATCAACCTATGGTTGATCAATTGCAATGGCATGTGAAAATCTTGCTACAGAAGTTCTTCAAGAGTGTCAGCGACCAACGACTGGCAATGTGGAGTTGGCATGCCAAGATTTACAATGACTTCTGTGGAGAAGCTAATCCTTGTGACAGTATAGTAGGAGTAACTACAGTCCAAACCTAATCACATCCGCGAATCTTCAGAACCTCAATCTGGAAGGAGATACGTCCATCAGCATTAAGCATCTGCTCGAGTTGCGTCAGCTGAGGAAATTGGATTTGTTTGGCAGCATTTCCACGGTACAATTCTGGATAATCTGCAGTTTACTGGCAGTTGAAGAGAATGCGGTTGCTGAGGAATGATATTGGCGGCACAATTTCACTATTGTCTCCGCAGTTGTCGCTTGGAGGGTGATTAACCCATCTTCAGCCCCTAACTGGGATGTCTGGGCAGGACGTTCACTGCAACCAGCTCAGGGATCATCTCCTTGATGGCAAAGTATGGGGAAATTCGGTTCCTGGGAGAACATATATGGTAGGCGTCTCAAGTAATGACTTTTATCGAGAAAAACCATCAATGTTGCGGAAGTACATCATTGAACATCCTGAATTTGAGCAGCAACAAGCTTGATTTTATGATTGCCCACGTTGGGAAGATTCTAGAGTCGGGAGCACCTTGTAGCTGTTGCGTCTACAGAAGAATTTCACTTGGAGGGGGTAATTTGAGTAATTTCTTCTATGCCAAATCTCCGATTCTGAAAGAATTCGGGCTGATCGGCAACACCTGGTAGAAACAAGGTTCAACGCGAATCTGATACTCCAAACATCCTTCATTTGCATGAAAGTACTGGATCTTGTCAACAATGGTTTTCGCGGCCGGTCACTTCCGGCCTTCATCTAATGCCATTTCTAATAAAGCTTGGATTGTAAGACAACCCCGTCACAAGTACAGAAGGTGGTAGGGAGTCAAAGTGGCAACATCTGGAGTTACTAGACAAAGTGGCAAACATATGAGTTTAGGGTCTTCCAATGCTTAAGCTCGTTCTGTTCTGCGTTTTGATGGACTTGTAGCACGCTTGAACCTGTTGGGTTCACCTGGACTTGAAAATATCTCATTCTCTATGGAAACCTAAAGCCATGAACAATGTTCATGTATGGCACTCTTCATAGTAAGCCTTCATGCATGCGCAGTAATCGATTTTGCATGTTGTGATCAATTCGGATCATTCATAAACTACCTATTAAGATTTCGATAGGACAGACGTCACGCATGATGACAACCACTACATGCATGCCATATCCACAGAACGTGAACAGGTAGCTCGTGATGGTTCTCACGACTTCGATATTTGCTATGGATTCTAGACAATGTTCTCGCTGTTCAGCGGCTAAAAGCTGAATTTGACATCGCTACATGTACGCATCCTTTCTGCGTAAAGAAGTAATTCACCTGGGTTATAGTTGAGTAGCTGATTCATGGTACACCTGCTTGCAGGACTCAATGATAACTTCGTTACTTTCATGATTTTTCATCACCCTTGGATTTAATATTATTGTATAAGGCAGCAAGCAAGTGTACATGAATCAGTTATTCAACTATGACACAGACGAATCAATGAAGAGTGAATAAGCGAAGGATTGATTTTGGTTGAGTGGAATTTGAATTGTATAGTATAGAAGATCCATGCACTCCACAGAACAGCGCTACGTGAAATCCGACTGATCATTACAAGGATGATACGAGCTGATCAGGTTATGAATTCGTATTTCAATCTGCATCTTGTTATCAGCGTAGCTTGTGAACGTGCAAGAGCTATAAATCCTGACAAGGTCTTCCTGGAGAAGAATACAGACTTCGTTCTTGAGAAAGTAGAAGAAGGAGTGTACGAAGCTGTTGTCACTTTGTCCACGACAATTGGGACTTATTTCGTTGAACTGACGCATCTGGAATCGAAGATGCTAGGCATGATTCGCTGGAAAATTCTGCTTCTTCATGGCAAGCTGACTCAGTTACTGCCACTATCCAGGGATGTGAGAGGCATGCTCAAGCAGAGCAGACTGCCACTGTATTCTTAGCAAGTTGCTGTAGGAGATCCCTTTCCACCTTTGGAGATACTGTTCTTGGACTCAGAGAAAAACCTTTGCACCCGCTATGATATGAGAGCTCTTCAACTCCGATGCAGGAATTGCCCACAATGGAAGGTTCTAAGGGCCGAAAATGCAGACGGTGGAGGTGAGTTCGAAAGTTTCGTCATGGATTTAGATATAGGTGAGTATGAACCATACGCTGAGCTGGATGACGCAGAAGTCTACTTCGGCTGTTCAATACAACTGCGAGTCATACATGGAAATTATCCTTCACAAATTTTTGTGGAGACAGATACTGCCACCGAAATATCTTTATCTGGCGAAATACCGCAGTTTTTACCTGAATTGGTCATTACAATAGATTCCGCAGATGGCCGGAGGCTCAAGAAACAGGGTGCAAGTTGTTGCATCCCTACGGAACGCAGAGTGTACAGAATCAGAATCACTCCTTACATTTCCCTATTTCGAGAATGGAATGGCTTCATCAGTGACCAACAATGAGCTTGTGCTTTCCGATATGACTGCAGATAAGAGCAAAAAGCATTGTGCTCGACGCATGTTACGAAGAAAATAAACAGATTTTGGAATCAGACAAGTAGAAAGACGAACTATTACAGACTCGCGAGGACGTCTACGAGGCAATTAAGAAGTTTACGGGCCCAAAGTCATCTCCTCTAGACTTTTGTGAGAAATTTGGCAGGGGCCTTCTAGCTAAGTCCAATGCACGCGAAAAAGGACTTCTTGACTTGGTTGTCGTGTTAGCTGGAGTAGAGGATAACCGGCTTAACAGGCAAGCTTCAATTCCATGTTTTGATCATAGAAACATTCGTTTCGTAATACGTTTGATACAACTACTAAATTGTTGGAGATGGTTTTTCGTGTACATGGGAGGAAAGTCAATCTCGAAGTGCTGAAATGGTGATTTTTGCTGAAAACAGGATTCTTTCAGTGTACCTGGGTGACAGTAGCTTGTTACTGATCGTGTGCAAGGCTCGTGAAGAGTTGCGCCATCTGTACGCCTCTAAGAATGGACGATGTGAAGTCATCTGCCAGAAGAACTTCGGTAATCGCTAATCCATCAATCTCATCCTTCTGAACATGTCATTCACTTTGGATGACATTCTTTCCAGCGATTGGATTCATGTCCTCAGATGCGATGCTGATCGTAACAGAAACAATGTGTGGTTGTGAAGTGAGTGTACTTTGCCAACAGATGTCGAACACCCGCAGAAACTTCTACGACTTCCTCAGCCTGTGTGCAGGAATGGCCAGGTACAAAAGGGTTTTCTTGGCTTTGAAGTGAACTTGATTCACCTTCAGCCAGAGCAGATGCACACACGAAGAACGCTGTTTTTCCACCTTCTGGGCAAGTGTCATGGGCAAGTGCTGAGAGGACTTGGGAACAACCTCAAGGTGAACGGAAGGTTCCGGTTCTGCTCACCACTAGAGAATTATTCCCAGTGAAATCAGCTCCGTACACGTGAGAATGAGGATTGGCGTCCAAACTAGCTCTGTAACGATTGACAGAGCCTCCCGGACATCATCTTTTCTAGATGGGCGAGCATTCGTATTCCAGAACAGAATTTTTCAAAAGTGTCATGGCAAGCGGTATGTATACACACGTGGGAACGATATCAAGACTGCATATATGAAAAGTGCGCCTACTCGACTGCATTTCACTCAAGGGCGGAGATATTTTACGCCAAGGGAAACTCTTCAAATCATGATTTATTCAGTCGAGATACCCATTTGGTACCGAGACCGTTATTCTTCATGTTGCTGATTAAGCCCCTCGGTCTGTCATGAATCTGTTAGTAGTATCTGATCTAGAAGGTATTTTGGACATGTTTTGGGGCTTTTCCTTCAATGATGATGTTACAGACATGGCATTCTTTGCTGACATAGTCACAGCATTTTTCCAGATCGATGGTGAAGAAGGATGCTGAGGATGTGCCTGATGATGTTCAAGTAGTACAGCATGGCTCTTAAACGTTTCCATTGGAGAAGGACAAATCAACGAAGTCAGCCGGCGGTCGGATGTTGATACTGCTAGAAGTTTTGACATGTATGTGGCACAATACAGACGCTATGGCTAATCGATTGCAAGAGCTTGTGAAGTCGTGCTACAGAAGTTCTTCAAGAGTGTCATTGACCAGCAAGGTGGAGTTGGAATGAGAATATTTACAATGACTTTTACGGAGAACTTAATCCTTGGAACAATATAGTAAGAGTAATTACAGTCAAAACCTGATCAGCTCTGTGAATCTTGAGAACCCCAATCTGGAAGGAGATACGTCCATCAGCGTTAAACATATGCTGTCTGGCAGCATTTCCACGGTTCACTTCCGGATAATCTGCAATTGACTGGCACTCTAAAGACAATGCGGTTGATGAGGAACGATATTGGCGGCACAATTCCACAATTGTCTCCAGAGTTGTCGCTTGGAGAGTGATTTAACCCGTCTTCAGTGCCTCACTCGATGTCTGAGTTGGATGTTCACTGGAACCAGCTCAGGGTTCAACTCCTCAATGGCAAGGTATGGGGAAATTTGGTTCCTCGGGGAACCAAATTCCTGGTAGACGTATCAGATAATGACTTTGGGGGAGAAATACCATCAATGTTAATTAAGTAGGGAGCACCTTCAAGCTCTTGGGTCTACAGCTGAGCGTTGCAATAAGCGACCAACAAATTCTCGGTATCTGAGGAGATTGGAAGAGGGGACTGACTTTTATATGTGCAACTTGCATTCCTCGAGGCAGCGCGGATGGTGGCAAGCTTTGAAGTGGTTACAATATCGAGGGAGCGAAGAGTTCATGGTGAGTTCGGAAAAGGGAAATCCTTGTTTACTGGTTCCTTTCTGGGATGAAATTGCGGGTCTTGGATTCTTTCCCATCTGCTGACCAGTTGTGCACTTACAGAGCCTACGAGTTGTACAAAGCCTTCAGAAGGAAGAAAGATAAAGCTATAAAACCGATCGTTTTCATTCGAGACTTTGCAACTCATCCAACCATCAGACCGAAATTGAAATAGCATTTGAACATCTCGCCTCATTAGAATTCTGGCACTCGTGTCTGCATACGAAGGCTTTTGGCCACCGCGTTAGGTTGCGTGAGAGTTAGAAACAGATTGCTACGTGAACTTACAGAGAAGGAGCGCAAAGGGGACGTGAAGTTGAGAGCTGCGGCCTGCAAAGTTCTTTCATCCTGCTCGTTCCGACTCTGGTCCAACATGTTGATGATCTCGCTTTTGAAGATGCCGATTGGGAGCTCGGCAAAAGAATGTCCATAGCTGCAGCTCTGATGCGTTCATCTCCCACGACCTCTGCTCACAAACATTTACTGCCAAATGAGTGACCTTTTTTTATCTGCTCCTCTCATCGACTCAGATTTTCATCAATAAAGTGTCAAATGTCCATATGCATAGATTAACATTCGTTAGTTCATATTCGCATTCAGATGTGCCTAAAACCAAAAAATAATAATTAGAACCCTTATATTAAATTCTTCAAGAAACTAGTACCCTTTATATGTTATGTCCACTCAATAAGCTTTATGTTTTAGTAACAATATTGCAGAAGTTAACATTGCGCAAAAACGTGAGATTGTCTACAACAACACAGTCTCACAAAATCTTAATTCTTGTATGAGACTCTGCACATGCACAGTGCATTTTCTTGGAGCTTCCTATTTCTGATTTTGGAATTTTTTTTACCGCCTGGTAAAAATCCTCCTATGGTGAACTCGATCCACTTACTTTTCATTTGACAATATGAAACTATTATATCATTTTTGTATTTGCACTTGGCTTCATCTACAATTTGCTTTCCATTATAAGTCATGTAATTTGCATGCTTAAAAAAGAAAAATTATCTCTTGGTATATACTATATATCTACAATAATATAAAATATCTAGCAACACATGAGAAAAAATGACAACATCTTTCACTGTATTCTTTTCACTTTTATGACCCCTATTGATATTGCAATGGATACAGATATGGAGTTTTGAAAGTTTTCAAATCTCCTGATACAACTTCTTCACTCTGCTTTATTACACTTACAATAGTACATTACAATTATATAACGAGATGAAAAAAATATATCACATTTTTGAGAGGATTAGCATTTGGTAGCGGTCGTGCAACTCAACTGCAACATACACGTGGATATTGCAATGACATTGATTGTATGCATATACATCTCTAAATTTCCAACCTTGCATATGATAAATTAAAGACTATCATGACACAAAACGTTTATTCTTTCAATAGATCACATTATCCAAAATCATCATATCATAATTGAATGCACTTAAGTATTTGAAACATGAAAAAAAGCCTTGAAGCAATTCCCTAAGATTTTTCGATTTCAAACAGATTTTTTAAAAAAAGTATCAAATGCAAAATCCTTGTCAAAGGTTTGCACATGTTGACAAACCTAAACTCAAAGTTCCATGTCCAAACTCTTACACTACCTGCCACAGATCTTGCCATCCTTGAGACCTTTTTCTCTGCAGTCTCTGCAGACCCAGGCGTGAGTTTTACAATCAGATGTTGTATACACAACTGGGTACAGAGAAAATTGATCAGAAATGCCGTTTGGGAACTTATGTCGAACATGTTCTCTTAAATACTCCCATGCCTTTTCTGAGGTAGAGTTGTCAATAACATTATTCTGACTGGTGCTTTGAGGCTCAATAATGTCTAAGAGACTAGATATGGACAGTGTAGCTAAAGAGTTGTAGCGACTTTCTGAAATCTGCAGGTCTGGCACTAAGCTCCCTAGACTCGTTGTTACATGTATACCAAGTTTCAAAAGACACCAGAGAGCTTTCACGGAATTTCTTGCAATGATTCTAAGTTTCTCACAATTTTCTCTTCCAACTATCAGTTGAAAACCACGCTGCTCAGAAACTACATGCATTTTATCTATGCTCTCGCAATAAAAGTGAAGGAGAAGTGGTTTTCCAATATTTATTGCTGCTGTGATTCGATGGCCCATGGTAGCGTCATCTTTGGTAAAGTACGGTCGACGAGGAAGCTCAAGTGCTGAGCCGCATACTCCATTACTGCGATCCACATCCCTGATAAGTTGAAGTAAGTTGTTGTGGGTAGTCTTTTGAACCTTAGAGAACGTTGAAATGTTTTTCATAATCTCCAACTTCATCTCGTCCATTTTCATCAACACCTTCTTCACGTCTTCTCCAACCCTCTGCACATCTTCACGAACTGCTTGTATCCCATATTCAAACCTCGGATCAGTAAACCCAGTTCCTGACATTCTGTTCTCCAGTATTGGCTCCTCGGGCAATCCCTTCAACAAGTCTGCACTTCCCAAGCTTAGACTTGTGCCATCAATCTCCTTGAGTACTTCCTTCCACTTTTTGGACTTTTGAATGAGATAATCAGCTTCACACTTCAACCAATCTCGGACCTCCACAATATCTTCCGGAGAAAGAAGATCCATTGCTGCTTCATGTTCTGATTTCAGCGGGGTACCACTTTTCTCATCCCAAACATGATGATACAAGTTTCTGGGGATGGATGCCATGTCCTCTCCTGCAAGTTTTATTGACTGCTTCAATTTGTCCTTCAAGTGTTCCCTCGACACTGTCTGGTCCTTGCGTTGTGCACATGGTGTAAGTTGCTTTACACACTCAGTCCTGAGGATGTCCCTAACTAGACTCACTCCAGGAGAGCCCTCAGCAGATGCGCAGAACTCAAATAGCTTTCCAAGGATGTGTTGTTTGACAAACTTCCAAACCAACTCTTTGGACTTTGCAGACTTGACCATAACATCAAGATAACTTCCGTCTGCACTGTTTTCCACCAGAACATGATGGCAATCGTGAAGTATGGAAATGATGTTGTAGTTGCAGTTGTAGTTGAATCCTGTCTCGTGTTTCATCGATCGCCACATTGTAATCTTCATCATTGATGCAACAAACATTCATTTTTTAATCAACAAATTATACTACATACAATGCTTCACATATACCATATACATTCTAAATCTCAAAAATTTCAATCAAGAAGTCCAATCATGGCTTAACAGACCTGGAATTTAGGGAAAAAACCTGTTGACAAAAACGTCCTTCTCGGATCTCTGCAGCGAATTCGAAGACCCATATATGCATACAACTCCTTTTCCACGGGAGGACAATTCCACTGCAGTGGAGTATAACTCTCCACCTTGACCAGAGTTGGTACAAAGAACCGCGACTCTCCGTTGATTCCTGGTACCTTATAACAAACGTCTAGACTTTCCAGCACACTTTGTACGGTCATGTGATCGAAACCAGCGTATCCATCCCTTTCTAGACGCTGAAGAAGGTGATCAAGCACAAATGTGTTGAATTGAAATTGGCTCAAGAACCCATCACTCGAAATCGGATACTCTGCTCCCGAATTGGACTCTGCTGCATGTTCAAAACCATGCCCCATGCCTATCAAGCGTCCTAGAAACACATTTGTAAGCCAGTTGGGATTAGCTACCAGGAGATTTGAGTCGCGAAGCCTAATAATGGTTCCAGCGTCCTGGAGATAGGAGGCTATTGCTTGCAAAGCTTTGAAACGGTTGGGGGCAGGAAGATTCTGAAGCAGACTCTTCAAAGCCGGGTGCGCTTCAGTACATAGAGCGGAGAACTCATCATGCGTTATTACTGGTCTTTTCTCATTCTTTACGGCCCACTCTAAAATATGCTGGCTCATTCGGCAGCATGCTTCAGGAACAGAGAAGAGTTTTTCAGTGAAAAGATCTTCCATCGTGCTATAAATCTGTGTGACAATTGGCCGCACGTCCTCCTTATGACGAGCATTGACACAATACACTGTGGGATGTATGTTCAAAACATCACTAAACTCCAGGTGTAATTTGGACACAATCTGCTCTGTCATCTGAAGGTAGGTGGAAACCCGCGTCTGTTCTCTCAGCCCGGTCTTCTTCTCCGTCTTGTCCTTGTGGGTCAGGACCACCATCACTGTCGGCAGATTGAATCCGGTCACCTCAGAGTTGGACGTGATGAACTTCATCCAGTAGAGAAATTCGTCTTTGAACTCTTCCTGCAAGTTTTGTTTCAGCTGCTTTCGATGTCGATCGTATAACGAGAAAACAAAAGCAAAAACGCAAGCTTTGTTGAGCTTCGGAAAAAGATACTGCTGAAGTGCTCTAAAGATATCTTGTCCACCCAAGTCCCATAGGGAGACTTGCATCGAAGCGTCATTTTTCAGGACATGAATTTCAATGCCCAAAGTGCGAGGTAACATCCTTTTCATCACCCGAGTGTACCATGGTGTGGCCAACTGCAATGAGCAATGTGCAAGAGCAGTTTTTCCTACATGAGAACAAAATAAATTAGTTGCAGATGAGTTTTTGACCTTTCTATGATTCCAAGGGTTGTAGAAGCTTTTTTCTGAGCATGACATGAAATTTTTTATAGATCCGAAGATAATCTAGAGTATTTTCCACATATATGCAGATATAGATTTAGTACAACAAAGCACCTCATCAATCATGATGGTATATGTAAATTCTTCAAATCATAAATGCAAAATCATGAAGAAGAATTTAGATGTGCTGGTCACTTAGATTATCTAGGATGTCTTTTTATTTTTGCTTAAAAGAAATTTTATAGCAATGATCGCGTCAAATTGCTTGACACTAATGTTTATAAGAATCAATAATATTTTCTGACACAATGTATAAATTCTAATCATAAAATTGCAACCATATGTCCGCAAACATTGCCATTTATGAGTGTGCAACAAGCATTCAATCTTGTTCATGCAGCAGACTTTAATTTTTGCTATTTCAACAGGGTTGGAGCAGAAATTGCAGCTTGTAGACTTTTGTACCTGCCATGGGCGTTCCGCACAAGAACACGCGGCCGCATGTGGGAGATGTCCAAGACGATGTACCCAGAACTTCACGCAGCTCCGCCAGATAGGATTGTTGTCTAGCCTTGCATCGAAATGACTCCTATATGCGTAGATACGAGATATTGGTCTACATATCTCGTATCTACAGTTTTTAGAGTGGAGTTGATGTGAGATAACGCCATCAACTCCCTGAACGTCATGTCATCTTCAAGTATCCCCCTTGGCACCGACAGCCTTTCAATGCGGGTATTTGTTCTCAAAGATCTGAGAAGATGCCTCCATTCTCCTCCGGCTTCTATAAGCAACGTCAGATCTTCTAGAAATGTGGTCTGTAACCAAGCTGTCATTGCCCTCCGTACAGGATCAGAAATGGCAAAAGAGCAGTTCCCATCTATAATAAGGTGAAGAATTCTGAGGGTTGAGTTGGATCTCAGAGCTCCGAAGAACGCAGGCCAATTGAGCTCCACGCATTCCCATTCCCATTGCTTTATGTTTCTAAACGATAAATGCAGCTCCTCCAAAACTCTAGCAGATTTGGTAAACTCCACAAGCTGATTGAAGGCACCCAAATCCAGACCTTTTCCTGTGGGACTTGCGGCTCGATCTACTTGAAGATCTTATTTTAAAACTCGAATAGAGCAATTGGCACGTAGCGCTTCGAACAAATCTTGACTTTCGCACCCTAGAATATAAGTCCGTGGGCTGTATTTGACTCTAAGAGTGAAGTGAGATAAGAAGGTAGTGGTTCGGAGAAACTCTGAGAGTACTCCTAATCTCAACACCTGCGGACCCTTCACTGTCCAATGGAAGATTGTCAAGCTGCGAACTGATTGGTTGGGGTGATCAGTGAGGAACGCCGATGTTATAAAACGACCCAATGGACATTCCTTTGGTCCGCCGGTTATAGAGCCCTCTATGACTTGGGTGTTCCCACTGTTTTGAGTCCCATCGTCCTCCCACTCTTCCAACTCTGGATTCAATTCTAACTCTTCCAACTCTCGATGCAAGGCCACAGCTTCTCCCAACGCCTTCCCCGCAGCTTCACCCATTCCCACTCCTGTAATATCCAGACGTTTCAATTTGGTAGCCACTTGTAGAACCCTCGCAAGAATAGTGAACCCTTCTTCCGTAACAATGGCATCATTCCCGCTCAGATTAAGCTGTGTGAGATTGTGCACACCCCTCCACGTCAATGCCACCGCTACTTGAGCCCAATGGGTCATCGACATCCCTGCATACGAGGCATCAAATGCCTCCAGATCCTCCATTGTGCGAATGATGTCTCCGAGTGGCCTTGCAGCAACGTCTTCCAATTCTGGACATCGTCTGACAATGAGGGGAAAATAGCTAGACCCCAGGTATAACTGTCTCAAGACTTTGCTGGACTGTAGCGGCATGTGCAGTGCCTCATACTCCCGCAATGAAATCTGGCCAAGAACATGAATACAATCATCCCAAAGATGAACACGAGTGCAGTTGCTCCAGCACAGACCCAAGACGCCAAGAATCTTCAGCCGAGAGTCCTCCCAACAACCAGCGCTCAGTTGTCTCCCATAGTCCGCGGAGAAGACTAATCTTATTTGCCCTTCTATGTCTTTGGACAAGTTTAGCCGCTCTGGAGGAGCATCCTCGCGAGCAATTGCATCCAGTTCCTCCAGTAACTGCTCCACCTCGGGAGGCATTTGAAAGACATTTGACCCAACCGGTGCAGTGTCTTCTACTACATGATGGGAGTTGTGAGAACCTGGATCACTAGGAATCATGTTGCTCTCAACAGCATCCATTCCAATGACCCCCTCCGATCATAAATTGATCACGTGTAATCCAGAAGTGAACGCTCTGCGCATGAAAAGTTGTAAGAGAGAACCCAATTTCTGAGGCTCCTATAGATTCGACGATGCTCTACAGAGCAAAGTTCAAAATTGAACAAGGCTCAAAGCCAACGCTACGGCCGAAAAATGGAGTAGCTGATCAAGAAGAACAGAAATCTTCACGAATTTGAACCAAATGAAGCTGGAAGAGCCAATTCACTTCGCAACAACCGCGATGGTGGACATTCTGAACCAATAATGACCAAACCATCACTTTGAGCTTCCTTCTAAGGAGCTTTTTATCTTTAACTGGACATGTTCAGACGAGGAGCTGGCCTGCTTTACTTGATCAAACTCACAACAGCGTTCTTTGAACTCACGTTCTAGCGTTTTCGCCTGCTTTTAATCACGTGAAACTTCCAAATGAATATGAATCTTACCTGGCTAGATGGATGCTGACATTGCAAACTCAGATCGTATTCCTCCTATCACTGAGCCAGCAGCGGTCTGCTCTGTTAGAAATCACATCAGGGCAAACGTGTTGATGTTGAGCTACTGTGGATGGATGACATATGAGATTATTATACAGAGGGATAATAATCTCAGATGCTTTCAAACTACCTCATCAAGATTCTGAAAGCACAATTTTCTTGATAATAATCTCAGATGCTCGTAAACTACCTCAGTAAGATCCTAAAAGCAAAATTTGATCTCGCAGCATGTGACTGTGTGTCTTAGGTCAATGTATCTATGGATGTGGTAGCTCAAAAAGTTCAGAATCTCTTAAGGATGAATCAGGGTCTTACAAGAAAAGGTGAACCGGAACTGAACTAGGAGTTTGTTTTTATTTCGTAGTAAATATTTTGCATGCATCTGCACATTTCAATGCTTCATAATATCTTAGCACGTCAAACGAGATGGAACCTCAATTTTTGACTTCATGAGGAAACTATTGCTCTAATACAATGGATGTGATTCATTCTTTAATCCATGACTGATGTTGGAGATCCTCTGGATCGACTTAATTCAAGTGCTGCGATCATGGTTAGAGTCAAGAGCTGTCTAATCACCACGAGACATTAAAAAAAATACCTGGAATTCAAATGCCTGAATTGATGCAGATCACTCCCGTACAATTTGTTTGAGGCTCGCCATCTCACCAGCTACATCCGCCTGCTAAATGTCAAAGACTTAAAAGTGATTATTGCGAGATGCAATTATTAGGATCAAAGGCTTTCAGGATTTCATTCCACAAATAATAATTTCAGTCACGTGTAGAATGACTGAGTTGGAGGTGTATTGGAACATTGAATCTATGAAGTATACCCTGGTTCTAAATATATGCATGTGCATTGTCAAAGCCCATGGATAAAGTGTTTTCTTCCTCTTGAATCTACTTCCCTTGAAACAAATGCGGCAGAAGATTATTCACTGGTGCCATCCCATTATTGAATCTTCCGAGGCAGCACATCTGAAATATGCATACCAAACATTGACACCTTGCTACGGAATGAATTTCAGCATAATTAAATGTTTTTCTGTTCTCGAAGCTTAGCGGGCAAGGTCAAGAAGATGTATTTACTAAATCTTATTTCCATCTTAAAACTCACATGGCACTGATGAAGAGCACAACTTTGTAATTTAATTCACAATCAGTATCTATTTTTTGTTATTCTAATCAACTATGTTCACTAACCTTCAACTTTGATCTTACATACATAAAACGATGCAAACTCAGCAAGGAGGGCATTTTGGATCCAGATTTATCGCCGCAAAGGATCTGTACACTTCCTGTCATATCAGAACCACAAGACCAGTGGAATCAATTGGAAACCTGCACATGTTAGAGTCAAGTGTTGTCTAGTGCCAAGCTCCTTAAGCAGGAGCCGGTATCACCCCGACTGAGCAGAAGGGTATAATTCACAAGCGCGACGAGGAAGACTTGAGGAGGACGGAACGTTTTCCATGCCTTATTATTAAGTGTTCACTAGTGTAGTGTACAGTTTTCAGGTACCTCTTAATTCCACCAGCTAATTACATAAACTTTACCTTGTACTGTTGGTAAGACTAATTACGGAGTTCACTGTAAGCTGGAAGGCTGTACTACTACAGGAGCGGTAGATTGAATCTACCTTGATGTCAGTGTCTCAATGAACTCCAGTGGTATGGACAAGCTTTCCTCTGGTGGCTCGCTATGCGCTTGCCCTGTTTCGTGGTATAACTTGCAACAACCAGACTTTTGCAGGATGGGCAATTTCTACAGGGACGCCTGCAAATCGGGAATGGAAGTTTCGAATATGCAGGAGATTGGTTATGTTCAGTGCATTCTCACGTCAATCTCGCTACACCTCCTACTCAACTCAGAAGGTTCAGTATCGATGTCAGGTTCCATTGCATCAAATTCATCATCATCAGCCCCGAACGGTGGGCAGAGAGGTATTCTAACTTACACAGTCTGATTGTTGTCACTGGGGAGGGAGGACTGCTATCTGCTGAGTTCTATGGAGTCCACACTCTGCAGAGGCTAGACTGTTTGGACTCGGTCTGCGGTGCACCGGACGACATGGACGCTATTGGACCTTATTGGCCAAATCCTACCATGCACCAGCAACTCTCACTGCTACGAGCAGCCCTGAAACTGGCCACTGAAAATTTGATAATTCACGTATATTCCCGAAATATATTGGTCGATGGTCAATCGTGATGCCTCCATACGATCCCGGCTTCGAAAGGACAGTTTCTAACTTCCGCGATCGGAGGACGAATGGATCGCCTTCACCATCCCTTACAGAAATTGGAAATTTCGAGTGGACTTTGAGGCCTCGATTGGAATCAGCTGCTCTTTCAATAGACCATTCACAATCTATCCCAAGCAGGCTCCAGAACACCAGCTTTCGTTTGCTCTTCCTACTATTGTAGTGTTCGTGACACCGGAAATAGAGCGAATATGGTACTGTAACAGAACATCTCTTCATCTGAAAAGAAATTTGTTTAGATGTAGCCACATCTAAACAACTTTCTGAAATGCAGAGTTTCACAACGCGTGTTCCATAGACTCAGATGCTTTACATTTGTCATTTTGTGCCTTACTTCGTTGCTATTCCAACATATGTTAACCGTGAATAAGAAAAGTTGACTGTGGTAAGAGAAAGTGGGACCCTACATTACTAAATTCATCAAGTGCACATAAGGTTCTAGTGTTAGAAGTTCTAGAAAGATGGTATGACATATGAAACTTTGTCACGAAAGTACAACCTCCGTGATTAATGTCAGACGCGCAATAGAATATTAAACGGTACACCTTTGCTTGCTACTGAATTCAGGTGAGGCCACTGGAAATTGTACCAAAAAGTCCACCTGGAGAAAGTCCTCGATGGGGGTAAGAAAGTAGTTGAAGATGCCCAACAGAACTCGGTCCATTTGAATTCATCAAAACCTGTGCATATCACCAAGTGACATAACAAAAAGTTTTACAATGCAAAATCCACATGGGGGTAAAAGGGGGCTAGCCCCTGTAGCATCACAATGGGAAATTTGCAGAACTTCATCTAAGATATGCAACCTATGTAGTTCAAATGGTTTAACTACTAAAAAAGTATATGAAAAATTATCCTTTAACGGGATGGATCTCTTATAGATTACACCACTAGTGCTCTATGTAATCATTGGATACATGTTGCATAAAATAATCCATACAATAAACTAAAAAGATTGATACACATGTCGTCTAGTATAGTACATCCTATGTATCTAAGTTCAAGTCCATAGTTCTATACAATTCCAAAGCTAGATTAAAAATAGTTGAACTCTTTGCATACCCCTATAATTGTAGACTTCGGTTGTGACACTTCACTTGCCACCCATCTAGGAGTATGGTTAATCATCCCATCCACAACAATATCACATGTAGTATATATAACCAGAAGCTGTGCAATAGTAATTTCATACTCCTCAACTAAATATAGATTTGCCTTAACTTGAGCTAATACCTTGCATGAACTCATGCAAAGCATAAGTGAACTCATGGTTCATTGAAGTCAGCAATAAAAATCACACTTGTTAAGTTATTTGTGTGTCATTTTCCTATGAAGTTTGCGTTATTCATCATGTTGCTGATTTAGCCCTTGGGTCTGTCATGAATCTCTTAATAGTATGTAATCTAGAAGGTATTTTGGACATGTTTTGAGACTTTTTCTTCCATGGTGATGTTACAAACATGCGATTCTTTTTGTTGACACAGTGAATGCAATATTCCATATAGGTGGTGCATGACATGTACTTAAGAGTCAAACCAAATTTCAAGTACTTTTTAAGCAATGAGATTACAAGAGTGAAATTTTCCTTCCATATAGATGGAATAAAATTAAAATACTTACGTGTTATCCTAAAATCTATCTTACATAGAAAAATATAACACTTTTGGCAGCTATTCCTATATGTATTTATCTTGTGGTTATAATGTGTGAGAATTTCAATACACATATATGTGAATAGAGCCACATGTTTATAGCTTTGCATTTATTCGATATTTTTATATATTTTAATGGCTTTTTGAAATACAACTCATGGAGTGTGACATGTCAAATTTTCAAAAAATGATAATTATTTTTAGCTTGTAAAAAGGATGATAATAGCTTCTGTATTCACACGAGTAGAAAATTAATTTTTTAACATCAAATTGAATTCTTCAATAATAATACACATTAAATTTTTATATAAAGATGTTATCAAATTTTAAAAAAACTGAAACAACAATTTTAAAAATTGAAATTTTTATTATAAATTTTCTGATAAATTTTATTTGATATAATTTAAAAATACATAAATTTTATTATTATAATATATAATATTGAAAGAAATCTAAAATTATATCAATAAACTTGTAAAATTCCACCAATATCGATTTCAAGGGCTGAGCAAAGACTTTTATTGGAAAATTTGTTGCTTTGTGACATAGTTATCTGAATGAGTTAGTACATAATGTGAATAATAAACAGAATATTTAAAAAAAAAAGATTGCAAAAATTGACAAATCTTTAGATATTGAAAATTAATATTGGTTTATAAAGCTATTTTATCGTAAAAAAATACTTAAAAATTTCTTAAACTTTTTTTAAAATTGGATTATGTTGAAATGATCTCATTTTTATGGTAAAAAAAATTATTATAATATTTTATTCTGTATTTTAAAAAAATATAATTGATTTAAAATAATAAAAGAATAGTATTCTTTGTATTTCAAAGAAAATTATGCACAAATATAATAAATTTAATTTTTTTTCAATATTTTTTTGATTTTTTATCAGCGAATAAAAAAAACTTAAATTTTTTATTCTCAAATTGATTTCAAATTAAGCTTTCTATTTTTTTAAAACATATTTCTCAAAATATTTGAAATTTTAAGTTTTCTATATGTGTTCCATATAATTTAATTTCATCATCTTTTTTAAGAAATAAGTTTTAAAAAAAGTAATTATGTAAATGTAAACTTTGGGAATATAAATTTCTATTATTTTCATTCAAATACCACTGTGAATGATAAATCAAAATAAACCCAAAAAATGAAAATTACAGAAATTTAAGGATGATAATAATTTATGATGGCAAAATATAATTTTCTTCACCATAAAATGTTATTGACTATTTCTCAAATGGTATCCATCAATAATTTTAAGTTTGAAAAGCGTAAGAACAGTGTAAACACATATTAAAATTTATCTACTTACATTTATTAACTTATAATTAATAACATGTAAAAATTTGAAAAATGTAATCCCATGTCCGTAATATCATCATTGAAGGAAAAGCCTCAAAACATGTCCAAAATACCTTCTAGATCAGATACTACTAACAGATTCATGACAGACCGAGGGGCTTAATCAGCAACATGAAGAATAACGGTCTCGGTACCAAATGGGTATCTCGACTGAATAAATCATGATTTGAAGAGTTTCCCTTGGCGTAAAATATCTCCGCCCTTGAGTTGTCGCTTGGAGGGTGATTAACCCATCTTCAGTCCCTAACTGGGCTGTCTGGGCAGGACGTTCACTGCAACCAGCTCAGGGATCAACTCCTTCATGGCAAAGTATGGGAAAATTCGGTTCCTGGGGGAACATACATGGTAGGCGTCTCACATAATGACTTTGATCGAGAAAAACCATCAATGTTGCAGAAGTACATCATTGAACATCCTGAATTTGAGCAGCAACAAGATTGATTTTATGATTGCCCACGTTGGGAAGATACTAGAGTGGGGAGCACCTTATAGCCCTTGCGTCTACAGAAGAATTTAACTTTGAAGGGTAATTTGAGTAATTTCTTCTCTGCCAAACTCCGATTCTGAAAGAATTCGGGCTGAGTGGCAACAGCTGGTAGACACAAGGTCCGACGCGAATCTGATACTCCAAACATGCTTCCTTTGCTTGAAAGTACTGGATCTTTTTAACAATGGGCCACTTCCGGCCTACATCTGATGCCATTTCTAATAAAGCTTGGATTGTAAGACAACCCCGTCACAAGTACAGAAGGTGGTAGGGAGTCAAAGTGGCAACATATGGAGTTACCACACAAAGTGGCAAACATGTGATGGGAAAGAATCCAGGACCCGCAATTTCATGTTAGAAAGGAAGTATACAAGGATTTCCCTTTCCTCAACTCACCATGAACTCTTTGTTTTCTCGAAATTGTAACCAGTTCAAAGGGCTTACATTAAAACGTTGAGTGTTGCAATCTATTCTTCAATTAATCGCTTGTAGAGTTCAAATGCACATGTTTGAGACTCTCAACCGAAAGTTTGGGGTAATGACTTGTGCCAGACATGTTTGTTTGCACGATAGCTCTATTTGTAATCTGGATACGGTTCCAGTGGCGTGCCAATCTTCAACCGACCGAGAGCCGTTCGATAAGGCGAAGTTTGACTTGCAGAAATGTCAGAATTCATGCGGTGGAGACGAAGGAGAATCTAACACTGTCGCAATCTATCTGGGCTGGCGGGAGGTGTTGCAACTTGTATCGTAGGCTTGATCACTGTCATCGTCTGGATGCGGCGGAACTCGAAGAGTAAGCCAGTCACACGAGGCCTGCCAGCGGAAGTGGCGATAGAAAAAATCCATGGGCTGCACCGTTGTGATTGAAGCTGTTACCATTCAAGGCATGCATGTGACTGAACGCAATCAATATCCAATTCTCAATACTGATACCATTCATCAACTAGCAGCATACAAACGCCGTTCAGGTTGTGAGTTAGTATTGATAGGGAATTCTGCCGATGCAACCGAGATGAAGATGGTACGATCGAGAATACTTCTGGTTCCAGTAGTAAGCTCCTGGAACCTACTGGTCCAGTAGCTAAGTGCTCCATAGCACTGAGTTACTGCACCGGACAGATGCTAAAACCAACGCGTTCATGTTTGAAAAACTGAAACGTAGTTTGATTACAGAACTGTCTGTGAGAAGCAGTGAGACTAGACTTGGAGTTTTAGTTTTTAGTTATGGTATAAGCTGCAAAGAAATGGGTGCAAGAAGCGATGTTGGGCATCTTTTAGGCAGCTCGACGTAAAGGTAACCTTTCAGTTCTTCATGAAGACAGTAGGTCTTGACTCGTGTGAAAAGGACAGAAGACGAGATAAGATTTAATATAAAGAATTGTTGGTCGATAAACTGACGCTGTGTCGTCACTTTGACAGTTTTCAATGTATGCTTTCTCTGTTCGCATGCATGAGTCCCTCGTGCCCGTCCTTGCGGAGTACGTAGTTTCAGATTCTCATGGTGACCTGTCTCGTTGTTGTTCTTGAAGACTTTCTGCAGCAGACCTGGGCACCGCCCTATTGGTTTTCATGCTTCGTAATTTGATATGGGTGCTTTACAGCTTTTTGCTACAACTCAATCTTTGTTTTCTGCGTACAACTCCTGAGTACGAGATTGTTGTGACTCGCCTGCGAGAGAATTCTGATCTCAGTCCGGCCTCAGACTCTCCTCCCTACTAATTTCTTCACCGCCATATTGTGATCACCAATCCTCTTCCAATCTCCTCATATCACAAGAGCTTGTTGGATTTCAGAGAGTTGCAGGACCTCCAGCTCTATGAAATCCATACACCCAGGAAAGTCTTGGTAGACTTGCGTTGGATGTATGGTTCAAATTGTTCGATATGATTTTGATTTTGCGCCGCACATCTCCGAACACCAAACAGCTCCAGTAAGAACTCCAATCAGGACGAGCAGAGCAATGAGCCAACCCGAAAATATGGATTTCCGCTTTTCTTCTACTTTGGAAACAGAGTAGAAGGTGGGGTTTTCCAGCGCATTGGGAAGTTGAGGAATCTTACCGACATCGTGTTGTTTGACACATCAAATTGGATCAGCTTTGGCATTCAATTGAAGATGCTCGGATCTTGATGTCCAGTGAGGAGGTTGTTAGGTCTTCTCACCACGAGAGATTCCAATCCTTGAGGAGGTATGAGACACTATACTCTAATTTGATGTGGGTCAAGTTCTTCATGACGTCAGCAAGGTGCAAATCAGGAGATATCCTGATTTGCACCGTCCCCGCAGGTACATCCCTCCAATTCTGGCAGAACTCGAAGATGGCCTTGGAGTCTCCTGGATCATATTGTTGTCGGTCAAGATGATATGTTAAATATCTTTTAGGTGATATATCGAAATGACTCAAACCTTTAAAGTTTGAACATATGATACGACAACATAGAATCTTCTAGACACACCATTAAGTCTGCCTTGTAAACTTTATTGACATACGCCTCAATGCTTCAACTATCTCATTGGAAAATTTGAAGGAAACGAGCTATTTAATGGTTCCATAAGTATTTCGCCATTATATACTAATGTTACGAACACTTTACACGTCAGTACCGCTTCAAGTCTCAACTAGATTTTCCTTGGATTTTGTCTTATTCAGGCATGATTGATCATCCTACTAATCCCAATATGACTGCTCTTGCTTTCAACATTTGGATAAGCCCATGAATGATTGAAGCCCACCGTGAAAATTACACCAGTTGATTTATTTGTGTCTCATGTGACCTTGATTCCAACCTGCTCTTGTTCAAAGAAAGGTTGGATGAAAAGTCTCTCCCTTCAAGATCTTGAGCACATAACCATTTTAATATAACATGAAAATTAAGTGATGACATTGATGAACACCAAAAAAATCTGTAGTGAAATAATTTTGAATTTCATTGAGCAATTTAGGTTTTATGAAACTAAATTATTTTATTGAAAAAAATAAATAATCATTTTTTGAATGAAATAATTGATCAAATTTTTTCTTAAATTTTTTTTTAGGGATTTGTATAAAATAACAAAAATAAATTTTTCTAGTATATAATCATAATAAAAATAATATTTTAATATTTTTTGAATTTGGCATGTAATAGCAAACTACATCTTATCAAAATGATATGAAATACAAATATACAATTTATATTATATATAAATTTTTATTGAAGTATTTAAATATTTCATTCAATAAATATTAAAGATATAATGATATACTATATTTATTAATTTCATTTGTCAGTTATTTTATCTCAAAAATATATTGAAAAATTGATTTAATTTTATTATTATAAAAATATTTTTATAATAATAGTTATTCCAATATAATGAATGTCAAAAGACTTAAATAATATAGACATAATGTATGTAACTAAGTATAATACTTTGTATTTTTTATGTACTTTCATATTTTTTAAATTATATTGAAAATAAAAAAATATAAACATTGAATTAAAAAAAATATTAAATCTTATGATTTCTTGGTAATATTCAAAATTAATTTACAAATGATATATTTATTCATTAAAAAAATTTAATGATTTGTATTTTTAGTTTGTTAAATATTTATTTATTATAAAATTATTTATAATTTAAATAATTTTTTTATCTCAAAATAATCTCAAATGTCAATAAATTCAAACAATCTTTTAAAATGATTATGATAATTTATTGTCAAAAAATATATTATTTTCAAAATATTAAAATTTATTATATTATACCAAAAATATAATATATTTATGAGTTAAAAAAAATTATTATCTTTATAAAATATTAGAATGATAATAAAAAAATATTCAAAATTGATAAATAATTAAACAATATTGATGAAAATTCAACTGTTATACATCAATTAAAAAATTTATATTAATTATTAATAATTTATTGATGTCTATAAATTATAAAAATTACAATGTTATATTTTGATCATTGTATTTTTACTAATTAAAAAATCCTCCACATGCTGACAGTAAGGTTGGACTGTTGGTGTGCATACCAACAGTCCAACCTTGTTGGTATGCACACTTGATTCCGCGAGTTTGGGCCAAACATCTCTAAAGCTTATCATAGGGAATATCTTATTACTTTCGGAGCCAAAATTGAAGTAGTTGGGGATCCAGATTGAGAAAGAGTTGAGCCCAAGCTATTAGATACATTGAGGTTCATGTGAAGATGTTGAAAATGTAGTGATGATCCATCGTGTCATGTTGATTTCAGTAACAGTCCACAACCATTCATACATAAGTTCAAATCCAATTTTTGAAAATTAAAAAAACAAGAGGACTAGATATCTGTAGACCTCATAGTGAGCAAATCCAACGGCTGGCATTTGTGGGGTCTCCAAGTTATGATAGACGTTGGGGTGGCTTGTGGTCGACCTCCGAGAGCAGTATGTTAGTGTTGGTTCTTTGTGTGCCTCATCTGGAGCATGGAGTAAATGAATGCAAATTTTCCGTCACATCTCTGAGTTTTTGTGAAGTGCCGTTGCTTGTGCTATTTGAGTGTAGTCTTATTGAGCATTCAATTGTTTCTTCAAGAGATGTGTCCAAACACGAGTTGTTGGATATGAATTTGAAATTCCCCATGGATTTATAGTAAAAGTGGATTAGTTCAGAAGGTTCAAGATGAGTCCGGACTCCAGCCGTTCATAAGGCTTGTGATGGAAGGATGAAGTCTTCCGCAACGAGTTTTATCATGTTCGTAGATCGGGATTAACTTGATACTTATCGTGAGCATAACCTAACGAAAAGATTTCATCTCAGAACTTTCAGAATGATTTTGACAATCACGATCAGTCGGCATTTGTTGTTTTGCCGGAGCCAATCTGATCATCCTTGGCTTGCACACGTCTCAGCGAAAAGCACTCAGCCGTTAAGGGTGAATGCTTTTCGCTAAAAGAGAGTTCAAGAATTTTATTATCATCAGTTCGAATTTTGTCACAAGAGCATGGCCTCCATAAATAGCATGCATGAGCACAACATGTGATCCTCTGTTTTATGGAGTTCTGCTCTTTCTCGATGGCTGGTACACGGTGGTGTAATCAGATAGAGGTAGGACGAGAGAGACAGAGTACTGTATGTTCTAGTGTACGGGCATCCAGTCCAATATTCATTCGAGTTGTGATTGATATCATTTGTTTCAGCTTTGGCAGACTTTATAACCTCAAGTGCCATGTCCCGAGAACCCTTCAAGTATAGGAAGACCATTCTGTCAGCTTTCCATGGAGTTAGTACAGATTATACATGAGGTGGGATACTGGGCTAGCAGCTTATGGTAAGTATAGTCTTGTGCATGATCTTTTTCCCCAGATAGACTTCCGACTACTGCTTAAAAAAGTAATGCTTGTGCTTTTATTTCTGGATTTTGTTATCAGAACACTGTGACATTCACTCTCCCAGGCATGTTTCCAAAGGAATGACAATCGGTTTGCATGTTTCAAGTTGTCAAGTTTCTCTTCAGAGCATGTCAGCTGGTTGACCCTAACGAGTTGATGAAGGGTATTAGTATTGAGAATTGGATGTTGCTTACGTCCAGTTACATGCACGCCTTGAATGGTAGCAGCTTCAATCACAACGGTGCAGACCAGGGATTTCTTTGATCGCTCCTCCCGCCGGCAGGTCCTGGTGTGACTGGTTAGCTCTTCGAGTTCCGCCGCAGCCACATGATGACAATGATCAAGCCTGCAATACAACCTACAACACCTCCAGCCGAGCCCAGATAGATGGCAAGATTGTTCATCCCTCTAGATAAGGAAACCAAACTTCATGAAGAAATACATCCGCATAGATTCAGGTAAAGGCTTCCTGCTATCAAGTGACACAGCAGTATCCAGCTTGTTTTCTGAGAGGGCCTTGATCTGATTCAAGTCGGGTACACAATCACGAGCAGCTATGAATTTCGGTGTGTTGCATGCTGATATGTAGGTTCCATCAAAGTCGTATCAGAATCTAACGGTGATCTTCTCGAGGTTCCCGTCAAGGTCGTCAACAGATTTCCGCGAAAACTTGGAGAGGTAACAAGTCCATCAGAAGAGTCGACACAACGCCAGAACACAGACTGTCGTATAAATGGTTTTCTCGTGAAATAACTGATCCAAAAAACCCGCTGTGTTTCTCGTCCTGCGTGAATGCCACAAACTCCATCGCAAGTAAATTTCTTCAAGTGGTTTCGCTATACTAATAGGGGATAGTATATAAAAATGAATTAGGACATATTCTCGTATTCTCGTAGTACAATCTTAATTTATCTGTTGCTCACTATGATAGATATTCTGGTCGTATAATCCCTAGTGTACTCAGCTGGGTCAACATTATAGATTACATCATTACCGTCGTGAATTCTGTGCTTGTCATCGTACATAGATCTGATGATGTGTGCAGCTACCAACAGAAGCATGTTGTGGGAGGCAACTGGGGGAAGTTGACGTGGAGATTGTCGACGAGAAAGGAGAACGCGATACTTCATTCGATGCCACTAAACCAAATAGGCGTTAAACTCGAAGTGAGCTGGATCCCCAACGCAGCATTCAAGTTCATTAAAGGCTTGTGTACACTACCTACAATACATCTTCCACGCACTCCTGGAGCCTGGGCTGGTAGCGCTTATATCTCGAACAACCATCAAATTAGTCTGAGATTTGAGATATGCAATATTACCGAAGAAAACCCAAGCATTAGCACTGAATACACGTCATGTACTCAGACTGTTGTTTCCTTTTCAAGGCCTTGCATATCCTGCGCACACTCGTAACTCCCTTTTTATAGGTGGAAGTCGAAATGGCCGATGCAAATATTATAGTTCATGTCACCTCCAGTCATCAAGTCGTCGAGACAAAGAGCGGAGAGCCCTTCAGATTACGTTTCAGAGTTGGTTGACAAATTAATGGAACCTGGTGTCTTGACCGATGAGCTGCAATCACGAGTAAGTTACCTTCACTTGTGCTACATTTGCGCATCCTTTGTGCGTAAAAGTCTGCTCAAGACAAATCGAACAGAAACGCATTCTAATGGTACGATAAGTAATAGAAATACGATGTCATAGTCGAGTAGTTGATTCATGGTACACCTGCTTCCAGGACTCAATGATAACTTCGTTACTTTCATGATTTTTCAGTTAATTGATGAACATCACTCTTCAGTATTCTAGCTTGAATTTAATATCGTTGTATAAGGCAGCAAGCAAGCAGGGGTACCAAGTAATTCACCTGTGTCGTAGTTAAGTAGCTGATTCATGGAACACCTGCTTGCAGGACTCAATGATAACTTCGTTACTTTCATGGTTTTTCAGTTAATTGATGACAAACTCTTCAGTATTCTAGCTTGAATTTAATATCGTTGTATAAGACACTCTTCAATATTCTAGCTTGAATTTAATATCGTTGTATAAGACAGCAAGCCAGAGGGGTACCATGAATTAGTTATTCAACTATGACACCGATGAATCAATGAAGAGTGAATAAGCGAATGATTGTTTTTGGTTGAGTGGAAGTTGAACTCTATAGAAGATCCATGCACTCCGTGAGATCCGACTGATCATAACAAGGATGATACGAACTGATCAGATTATGAATTCGTATTTCAATCTGCAGCTTGTTATCAGCGTAGCTTGTGAACGTGCAAGAGCTCTAAATCCTGACCAGGTCTTCCTGGAGAAGAATACAGACTTCGTTCTTGCGAAAGTAGAGGAAGGAGTGTACGAAGCTGTTGTCACTTTGTCCAGGACAATTGAGACTTACTTCGTTGAACTGGCGCATCTGGAATCGAAGATGCTAGGCATGATTCGCTGGAAAATTCTGCTTCTTCATGGCAAGCTGACTCAGTTACTGCCACTACCCAGGGATGTGAGAGGCATGCCCAAGCAGAGCAGACTGCCACTGTATTCTTCGCAAGTTGCTGTAGGAGATCCATTTCCAGCTTTGGAGATACTGTTGCTGGACTCTGAGAAAAACTTGTGCTCTCGCTATGATGGGAGAGCTTTTCAACTCCAAAGCAGGAATTGCCCACAATGGAAGGTTCTAAGAGCCGAAATTGCAGACAGTGGAGGTGAGTTCGAAAGTTTCGTCTTGTATTTAGATATAGGAGAGTATGAACCATACGCTGAACTGGATGACGCAGGAGTCTACTTCCGCTGTTCAATACAACTGCGAGTCATACATGGAAATTATGCTTCACAAATTTTTGTGGAGACAGATACTGCCACCGAAATATCTTTATGTGGCGAAATACCGCAGTTTTTACCTGAATTGGTCATTACAATAGATTCCGCAGCTGGCCGGAGGCTCAAGAAACAGGGTGCAAGTTGTTGCATCCCTACGGAACGCAGAGTGTACAGAATCAGAATCACTCCTTACATTTCCCTATTTCGAGAATGGAATGGCTTCATCAGTGACCAACAATGAGCTTGTGCTTTCCGATGTGACTGCAGATAAGAGCAAAAAGCATTGTGCTGTCATTCGAAGTATGTCTTCGAGCAGCTGCCAGTTCCTCACAGAACTGGAAAATATCTTCTCAAGGTTCATCTGCCTGATTGTCCCGTCGATCCCATCTTAAGACTCATTTCCTATGAAGCATGGGCCACCTCATAAAATTGAAATCTGTCACGACACAATAGGCGAGGAATTGCAGCAACTCGAAGTCAAGGTTTTAGATGTATACAACAATATCTGTTCTGAAAGTTTTGGGAAGCTCTGCTTGAGCTTCACCGTCGACACGAGCAACAGTCAGGGCATCAGTCAACCTTCTCCCCTGCTGAGTAAATCCACCGGAGACCTCAACGCTGGTGTTTGCAAATTCGACAAGTTGGAGTCCGGCACTGGAGTTGAGGGAATGTATCAGATGAACTTCTTCGATGAAGGCCCTGCTGAGCATGCCGTAAAGTCGGAAGCTGTTCAAGTTTTGATCACCAGCGGGAAAATCGCTCAATTCGTTTTGGATCGCCTAAAAACTTACATTTGCTAACGCGGGTTGCCATCGTCGACATTTTGTACATAGAGTTTTTGTTCTGTGAGAACAGGCAGCATGAACGTACATTCTTGGTACAGAGGATTGTCAATATCGAGTAACAGTTCCATTCGTAATAGTTTCTTCTGTGTATGGGAAATCATGGAAAGCATGAGATGCACATCCAGCTAATAAAAGGAGATATGTAATATCAGGAGCTGAAAACAATGACGCACGAAATATCTCGCATCTGTCAAGTGCTTGATACTCAAAAGAATCGTATCGAGATATTGGAGACAAAGATCGACCTTTTCAACGGTAAGCTTAGATGTACCCTTACTCAAATTCATTCAGCTATTATTCTTCGTAATTGAAGAACGCATTTCGCAAAGGATTAGGTACTTGTGAAACTTTTGTCATATTCATAGATGCTTTTAGAATTAGCTCTAGTTTCTCTGCCAGACCCACCGCTAAATTCATGTTCTTCAAATACTCTGATTGACAGACAATTTAAGACAGCTGACAGAGGAGAAAGATGTATTCGACGCATGTTACGAAGAAAATAAACAGATTTTGGAATCAGAAAAGTAGAAAGACGAACTATTACAGACTCGCGAGGACGTCTACGAGGCAATTAAGAAGTTTACGGGCCCAAAGTCATCTCCTCTAGACTTTTGTGAGAAATTTGGCAGGGGCCTTCTAGCTAAGTCCAATGCACGCGAAAACTTCTTGACTTGGTTGTCGTGTTAGCTGGAGTAGAGGATAACCGGCTTAACAGGCAAGCTTCAATTCCATGTTTTGATCATAGAAACGTTCGTTTCGTAATACGTTTGATACAACTACTAAATTGTTGGAGATGGTTTTCGTGTACATGGGAGGAAAGTCAATCTCGAAGTGCTGAAATGGTGATTTTTGCTGAAAACAGGATTCTTTCAGTGTACCTGGGTGAGAGTAGCTTGTTACTGATCGTGTGCGAGGCTCGTGAAGAGTTGCGCCATCTGTACGCCTCTAAGAATGGACGATGTGAAGTCATCTGCCAGAAGAACTTCGGTACTTGCTAATCCATCAATCTCATCCTTCTGAACATGTCACTCACTTTGGATGACATTCTTTCCAGCGATTGGATTCATGTCCTCAGATGCGATGCTGATCGTAACAGAAACAATGTGTGGTTGTGAAGTGAGTGTACTTTGCCAGCAGATGTCGAACACCCGCAGAAACTTCTACGACTTCCTCAGCCTGTGTGCAGGAATGGCCAGGTACCAAAGGGTTTTCTGGGCTTTGCAGTGAACTTGATTCACCTTCAGCCAGAGCACATGCACACACGAAGAACGCTGTTTTTCCACCTTCTGGGTAAGTGTCATGTGTATGATAAGGAGGAGACTATGGACCAAGCTCTAAATGATCTGCCCTGTCCACCGGGAGCTATGTCTTTGGATGGAGCTTTCGTGAAAGATCGTCCCCGGCACCTTCTCGGCCGAGGGTGAGATATTACCAGGACCTTCCGCTTTCATACTCAGAAAGTAGATAAAGTCTTCAACTTCTTCTATATATATATATATATATATATATATATATTATTCTTATTTTGAGAGCCTTCTACTGGGACAAACACAATATTATGCTTAGGATTCCAGTGACTTTAGTGACAAAGGCAACTTCAGGATTTCTTGCATTGTCACGCTCTGATGCCTGGAGACAGGTACCTTCTGCACGTTCTTCTTAATAGCTATATAGTTGTGATCAGCTCTCCCACATTTTGCTTCCCTGCACTTTCGAGGAGAGATTGCAGTGCAGCTTCAAAATGATTTCAGAATCAAAATGAAGAGAGATTTCAAGAAATGAATTCTCATCTCGTCAATGGAGTCGAGACCATAAAATCCGTAGCTGAACTTATAGATTCGAGATCACTGGCCAGTGGAGAGCAAAGGATGCGTATTTTTCTCGTGTACCGCTGATCTTTTTCTTTCCTGGTACCACCGAAAAGAAATCCGAATACTTCAGCAACCATCATTTCAACAGATCCGCTAACTCAGTAGTCAGAATCTCATTCCCAGTTAGCGCTTAGGCATAGAATAAGACCATGCTAGACTACGGTAGCCCGAGTACAGAAACCCGTAGAATGGTGTATGAAAACGATCGTTACGAGTAGGCATGCACATGGTTGTGTGTTTCAGAATCCGGCTGGTGATTGTTTTAAGTATTCGGAAACAATGCACATCAACAACTTGTAGCTAACCATCGTGTTATAAAGTGTATTGGGAGATTGGAATTGTTCTCACTGGATGCACGCATTCTTCAAGTTGTCCAGACTCCAGACCCCCGTTCTGTGATGCCTATCAGACGGAGCAATGAGAGCCCGAACAAACGAAGCTTGTAACGTTTGGAGATTCAAAGAGTCCCACACAGAGCGCAAATTTCACTTGCACTCACGATTGCGGTGAGGAGACGGCCATCAGGTTAGAATTAGCATTCCCCGTCGCACTGGACAGTGTTGGAGCTCCAGAGTCGATACTTGCTGTCAAAGACTGAGAGCACCGCATTCCCGTCAATCTGAAGTCGGAGAATCATGTTGGTCCAGCAGTCGCCGTCATTTGCCGTGCAGAAAGGTGCGCTGGTCAACAGAGCTTCTTCTGTAGCCACATTGCTGACCTGCAGCTCCCCGTCCAAGGTATTCACGGAATAGCAGGTCTCGGCCTGGCCGACTGTATCAGTCGCCCAAAGCTGTTCTCCATTCAGCGCATCATATAATGCCAAATTGCAGCAGAGCTGCATGACGAGGTAGAATCTGCCGTTGGGAGAACGGATTTCATCCGTGGGGTCCAACAATTGCAGACCGCGAGTGGACTGCCCATCGACCCAGGGACCGAACGACGTCATCAGAACAAGGCTGCACAGGTGGTAATCTCCACTTGGATCGGTGGGAAATTTTCTTCTCGAGTGCAGGAGACCTTATGTCGTCGGTGACATTGGCCCTCAGAGGCCGGAATGTTTCCGACCGCTTCTCCGAGCATACCCCGAAGATTTTGCTCGTCAGAAGCATTGTACTGAACTATATTATGAGTAGATGGACGGGATTGACTGCGGACCACCGAAGCTCTCATGTTGCTCGAATGGGCCGGAGGTGTAGGGAGCTCCCGCTGACTCCAGGGTCCACCTCCAGAATGTTTCCTGGAGTTTGTACTTGCACTCGAGTTGAGCTTGATCCAGTTCAGATGTTGGTGGCTGGCAATGTCGTCGTCCGATGGTTGTGCAGCTGGACCTCCGATCCATGTGAAAAAGTCGATTGAAACGCCTTCATGAACCACAGCTGCGTACCATGCACCCTGGAAGAGCAACTTCTGCACCTCAGGCCAAACGAAGGCTTGAAATTTGTGTTCTGTAATGCTGGCAGAAACTGTCATATCCGCGCTTCCCCTCTTGCAACCCAGCCGCACTTTCGTTCGCTCCAGACGATGAGCCTGATCATTATATTTACTCAGTTAGTAAAGAGCACATAATCTAGGCCTAGGACCCGAGGCTTTGCTGCTGGTGCGTGGATTCCTCTGGATCCACATCGTCTGGAAGCAGGTTCCGTTCAGCATGAAGATTGAAGTCGGTGGTCTGAGACAGGAGCCACGAGTGATCCATCGAAGGGTCCATGATTGGCTCTCAGCGGCGTTGAAGGCTCGAGAAAAGCGAAGGATGTGAAGATGATTGTGAGGACCCTCGGCTTGAGTTCGAGAATCGGTGAGAGCGCTACTGAGTTTTGGACTTCCCTTCTACTTCATGTGAATGTCTGTAATCTGGCCTTTCAGTCCCATGAAAAAGTTCAGGATACCGACTGCAATTTCATACACCAATTCAAGCTTGCAGTTCACCGACACTACACCTTTTCGTTTGAATTTGTAAATGCTCCTTCGGGTGTGCTCTCCATAGCATATTGAATATATGTGAGCTATATGCTTGGTACCCTCGTCCATATCCGCGGCAAACAAAATCAGAGTCCGGCAGAGCTGGAAGGCTGTTTCTGAGCAATTCAGCCTTGAAACTACCACCGAATATGACAAATCTTTTCCCAGCGTTTGAGTGAACACAAGTCTTGGACCTGTGCACGATGGGCTGTGGACACACAATTATTTCCTTGTGAGCACAATCGGTTAGTTGCATCTGACGATTATAACGAGTCTTCTCAACATTTATAACGAGTGTAACTGTGTGACAATGGCAAAGCACAAAGTTGAACCTAGGACTAACAAGCACTGAAGTAGCTTACATTGATCTACATTAATTTTCGGGATTACATTCTAATCACTTCTCCTCAAGACCGAGTGACCAATCGGCATACATTTTAGTGGAGGCCGATAGAAGGCAGATAGAAGGCCGTTTCTATTCCAAAATAGAAATAGACAATTAGTTTTCCTTCGTAGGTCTAGAGATATGAGATCTGAAAAATCATGAGTAATTTGAATCAAAGTAAAGTAGCTAAAAATGTCTGTATGTAGAAAGAAGTTTATTAACAAGACTATGTACAATATTCTTGCTCATATGTACAAGAATAATATGAATAATTGTAAAGTAGACTTCAAGAATGAATGATCAACAAAAATCAAGTAAAAGAATTCTGCAAGGTGAAATCAAGATTGGAGAAAGTAATTGAACTATGATGAATAATCAAAACTTCCTAGAACTA
Source organism: Marchantia paleacea (assembly GCA_014180765.2). Lineage (NCBI taxonomy): Eukaryota > Viridiplantae > Streptophyta > Marchantiopsida > Marchantiales > Marchantiaceae > Marchantia > Marchantia paleacea. Next base: position 284,700 of record MUAA02000127.1, read on the forward strand.
CGCACAAAAACAAAATGCTTACTTTGCAAGTGAACTTGAAGAGAACATAAAATCTTTACGAAAACTGACTTACCTTAAGCGTTATTGTGTTACGTTCTCTTCCTTTTTTCGCCACTCTCTGGATAGCGTGGAGACTTTAGGTTTCAGTTCTTCATCTCGAGCTTCGAGATTCTCTACCACCCGCTCTGACGCCACACCCACACACTATCGCTTCCACTTCTATAAGACTCACAGATTTGCAGATCTGCACGTCAATATCAGATGTCATCCTCTCACAATGTATTCATTTCTCTATTTCTGAATTTTGTTTCCTCCGCCTCGCACATTGTCTATCATGGTTACCCAACGTCAATATCTGGCTAACATTTCCTTAATGCCAAAATACAAACAAGCTATTTATTCACTTGAGAAACTGAAGTTATATTAGTCTTGCAAGCGTGCATCACACCATCGCCCATTAGAGTTTACTTCACACTTGTAAGCCGTGAAGATTGCCTGACTTCGAACATCAAATTCAATTCCTTCTGTTTAGTTTTCTGTAAACCAAACATCGTCAGGTAGAATCTAAAAAAATACAACAAAAATGAGCGCAACGATGAACCAGGTATTTTCAAAGCCAAAAGTATTGAGCAATGAGCAAAACTAACATTTGAGGAGATTATTATACAAATGGACACTAAGATCAACCAAATATCTCACTGTAATCTTCTCTAGTTTATGATCTCTTCGATGATTGCAATGGACAATCAAAGATATGAGGATTCGCAAATTTTCAGGTCCCACGCAGCTCCTGCGCTCCCCTAACATGGTGACTGTACATGTCTTTCAAACACATTGCAGTATATATTTGCGTTTTGAAGCATAGCACAACAGATATAAAATTTGTATACTCAATCCTAAGGATACGAAAAAGATCTGCAAATGCATTTTTTTCTACACATATATGAAAGCTTCAATTTTGCCACATGAAATACAGAAGACTAAAGTTAAGAATGCTTTTCTCGGTCTACATATTCCAATAAAAAATTTGCCCAACATCTCGAAGACAAAATTGGATTTATTCACTTTCAAACATCAGAAAAGGCATGGATCATTTATCTACAATTATTTCGCGTACAAAAGAAGGATCAAAATCAAACGCCCACCTTTTGTCGAAGGACTGCACATGCTGACACAACTTCAAAAAGTTGCATATGAAAACGACTTATCCAAGCTCTAGACCGACTAGCTACATATCTTGTGATTCTTGATAGCTGATTCTCTACATTCTATACAGAGCCAAGAATATGCCTGAGTAATACTATTCGTCCTTTTATAGACAACAGGATACAAAGAGAAGTAGTCGGAAATTTTGTTTTGCAACTTATCTCGAAGATGTTCTTGCAAATATTCCCATGCTTTTTCATGCTTTTTAGGTCAACTACATTAGTTTGACTCATTCTTTGAGGTTCAACAACGTCCAAGAGACTGGACATGGACATTGTAGCTAGAGTGAGGTGATGGTTTTCTGAAATCGGCAGATCTGGCACTAAGACCCCTAGACTGGTTGTTACATGTATACCAAGTTTCATAAGACACCAGAGAGCTTTCAGGGAACTTCTTGCAATGATTCTAAGCTTCTCACAATTTTCTTTTCCAACTGTCAGATCAAAACCGCGCTGATCAGGAACTACATGCATTCCATCTATGCTCTCGCAATGAAAATGAAGGACAAGTGGTTTTCCAATATTTATTGCTGCTGTGATTCGATGGCCCATGGTAGCATCCTCGTGGGTAAAGTACGGTCGGCAAGGAAGCTGATGTGTTGAACCCCATACTCCACTAGTGCGATCCACATCCTTGATCAGTTGAAGGACGTTGTGGTGAGTACTCTTCTGAACATTTTTGAATGTTGAAAGGTTCTTCATGATCACTCCAATATTTGACGAGATTTCATCGACTTTGACCAGCACCTTCTTCACATCCGCACCAACCTCTTGTATCATACCTTCAAGCCTCCTCCGCTCGCACAACCCGTCTCCTGCCATCCTGTCCTCCACTGTTGGTCCTCTTGGAAATTCCCTCAGCAGATCCACATTTCCCAAACTTAGACTTGTACCATCAATTTCTTCTAGTACTTGCTGCCACTTTTTGACTTCTTGATGAGATTGTCAGCTTCAATCCTCAACCATTCTTGAACCTCCACAATATCTTCTGGTGACAGAAGATCAATCGCTGCTTCACATTCTGAATCCAACGTGGTGCCACTCTTCTTCTCCCAAGTATGATGATACAAGTTTTTTGTGATGGAATTCATGTCCTCCCCTGCAATTCTTATTGACTGCTTCAATTTCTCCTTCAGTTCTCCCCTTGACACGCTCTGATCCTTGCGTTGTGCGCATGGTGTACGTTGTTTTACACATTCCGTCCTCAGGATGTCCACAACTAGACTCACTCCAGGAGAGCCCTCAGCAGACGCACAGAACGCAAATAACTTTTCAAGGATGTGCTGCTTGACAAACATCCAAACCATCTCTCTTGACTTGGTGGACCTGATCATCACATCAAAGAAACTTCCATCTGCACTATTTTCTACGATAACATCGTGGCAGTCGTGAAGTATAGAAATCAGGTTGTACTTGCAGTTGTACATGAATCTTGCCTCATTTTTCATCGATCTCCACAATGTAATCTTCACGTCAGAGACAACCAACATGCACTGATTAGTCTCAAAAAATCTACAAACAATGCTTCAGAATAATACAATACTTCAAATCTCATGATTTTTTAATGGAGAGGTTTAGGCCTGACGTAGCATACCTGGAATTTTGGGAAAAATCCAGTGGACAAAAACGTCCGCCTCGGATCTTTGCAGCGAATTCGAAGACCCAAATATACGGACAACTCCTTATCTGCGGCAGCCCAATTCCATTGCAGTTGACTATTACTCTCCACCTTGACCAGTGTTGGTACAAAGAACTGCGACTCTCCGTTTATTCCTGACACCTTATAACAAAGGTCTAGACTTTCCAGCACACTTTGTACGGTCATGTGATCGAAACCAGTGTATCGATCCGTTTGTAGACGCTGAAGGAGGTGATCATCCACAAATGTGTTGAATTGAAATTGGCTCAAGAACCCGTCACTCGAAATCGGATATTCTGCTCCCGAATTGGACTCTGCTGAATGTTCAAAACCATGCCCCATGCCTATCAAGCGTCCTAGAAACACATTTGTAAGCCAGTTGGGATTAGCTACCAGTAGATTTGAGTCGCGAAGCCTAATAATGGTTCCAGCGTCCTGGAGATAGGAGGCTATAGCTTGCAAAGCTTTGAAACGGTTGGGAGCAGGAAGATTCTGAAGCAGACTCTTCAAAGCGGGGTGCGCTTCAGTACATAGAGCGGAGAACTCATCATGCGTGATTACTGGTCTTTTCTCATTCTCTAAGGCCCACTGTAAAATACGCTGGCTCATTCGGCAGCATGCTTCAGGAACCGAGAAGAGTTTTTCAGTGAAAAGATCCTCCATCGTGCTATAAATCTGTGTGACAATTGGCCGCACGTCCTCCTTATGACGAGCATTGACACAATACACTGTGGGATGTATGTTCAAAACATCACTAAACTCCAGGTGTAGTTTGGACACAATCTGCTCTGCCATCTGAATGTAGTTGGAAACCCGCGTCTGTTCTCTCAGCCCGGTCTTCTTCTCCGTCTTGTCCTTGTGGGTCAGGACCACCATCACTGTCGGCAGATTGAATCCGGTCACCTCAGAGTTGGACGTGATGAACTTCAACCAGTAGAGGAATTCGTCTTTGAACTCTTCCTCCAAGTTTTGTTTCAGCTGCTTTCGATGTCGATCGTATAACGAGAAAACAAAAGCAAAAACGCAAGCTTTGTTGAGCTTCGGAAAAAGATACTGCTGAAGTGCTCTGAAGATATCTTGTCCACCCAAGTCCCATAGAGAGACTTGCATCGTTGCATCATTTTTCAGTACATGAATTTCAATGCCCAAAGTGCGAGGTAACATCTTTTCATGAACCGAGTGTACCATGGAGTGTACCATCGTGTGGCCAACTGCAATGCGCAATGAGCCAGTGCAGTTTTTCCTACATGAGAACAAAATAAATTAGTTGCAGATAAGGTTTTGACCTTTCCATGATTCCAAGGGTGGTAGAAGTATTTTTCTGAGAATGACAAGAAATTTTTTATACATCCGAAGATAATCTAGAGTATTTTCCACATATATGCAGATATAGATTTAGTACAACAAAGCACCTCATCAATTATGATGGTTTATCTAAATTCTTCAAATAACAAATGCAAAATCATGAAGAAGAATTTAGATGTGCGGGTCGCTTACATTATCCAGGATGTCTTTTTTTATTTGTTTAAAAGAAATTAAATAGCAATGATCGGTTGTGGCAGAAATTGCAGCTTTTAGACTTTTGTACCTGCCATGGGCGTTCCGCACAAGAACACGCGGCCGCATGTGGGAGATGTCCAAGACGATGTTCCCACAACTGCCCGCAGCTCCGCCAGATAGGATTGTTGTCTAGCCTTGCATAGAAATGACTCCTCTATTGCGGCTTTGCGTTGCGCTTCATCTGTATACCCACCTGTCATATCTACAGTTTTTAGAGTCGAGTTGATGTGAGATAGCGCCATCAACTCCCCTGAACGTCATGTCATCCTCAAGTATCCCCCCTGGCACCCAGAGCTTTTCAAGGCGTGTATTTTTTCTCAAAGATCTGAGAAGATGCCTCCATTCTCCGGCTTTTTATATCCAACCTCAGATCTTCTAGAAATGTGGTCTTTAACCAAGCTGTCATTGCCCTCCGTACAGGATCAGAAATGGCAAAAGAGCAGTTCTCATTAATTCTAAGGTGAAGAAATCTGAGGGTTGAGTTGGATCCCAGAGCTACGAAGAACGCAGCCCAATTGAGCTCCACACATTCCCATCCCTTTTCGTTGCAAAACGTTAAATGCAGCTCCTCCAAAACTCGAGCAGATTTGATAAACTCCACAAGCTGATTGAAGGCACCCAAATCCAGACCTTTTCCTGTGGGACTTGAGGCTTGATCTACCTGGAGAGACAAGCTTAAAACTCGAATAGAGCAATTGGCACGTAGCGCTTCGAACAAATCTTGACTTTCGCAACCCAGAAGATAAACGCCAGAGACTTGAAGAGTGAGGCGAGATAAGAAGGTAGTGGTTCGGAGAAACTCTGAGAGTACTCTAATCTCAACACCTGGCCACTCTTCACTATCCAGGTGGAGATTGTCAAGCTGCGAACTGATTGGTTGGGGTGATCAGTTAGGAACGCCGATGCAATAAAACGACCCAATGGACATTCCTTTGGTCCGCCGGTTATAGAGCCCTCTGTGACTTGTGTGTTCGCACTGTTTTGAATCCCATCGTCCTCCCACTCTTCCACCTCTGGACTCAATCCTAACTCTTCCAACTCTTGATGCACGGCCACAGCTTCTCCCCACGCCTTGCCCGCAGCTTCAGCCATAGGCACTCCCCAAATATACAGACGTTTCAATTTGCTAGACACTTGTAGAACACTAGCAAGAATATTGAACCCTTCCCTACCAATGTCAAAATAAAACCTCATACGAAGCTCTGTGAGATTGGACACACCCCTCCACGTCCATGCCTCCGCTACTTCAGCCCAATGGGCCATCGACATCCCTGAACACCGGCCATAAAATGCCTCCAGATTGTCCATTCTGCGAATGATGTCTCCGAGTGGCCTTGCAGCAACGTCTTCCAATTCTGGACATTGTTCCACAATGGAGGGAAAATACTGATACCCCAACGTTAACCGTCTCATGACTTTGCTGGACTGTAGCGGCAGGTGCAGTGCCTCATACTCCCGCAAAGAAATCTGGCCAAGAAAAGGAATACAATCAAACCTAGGATCAACACAAGTGCAGTTGCTCCAGCACAGACCCAAGACGCCAAGAATCTTCAGCCGAGAGTCCTCCCAACAACCAGCGCTCAGTTCTCTCCCATAGTCCTCGGAGAAGACTAATTCTATTTGCCGTATTATGTCACCGGACAAGTTTAGCCGCTCTCGAGGAGCATCCTCGCGAGCAATTGCATCCAGTTCCTCCAGTAACTGCTCCACCTCGGGAGTCATTTGAAAGGCGCTTGAACCGACCGGTGAAGTGCCTTCCACTGCATGATGGGAGTTGTGAGAACTTGGATCACTAGGAATCATGTAGCTCTCAACAGCATCCATTCCAATAACCCCCTCGGATTATAAAATGATCACGTGTAATCCAGAAGTGAATACTCTGCAATTGAACGGAAATTCTCTTTGCGATGACTTCACGCAAGCCGATCTTTGCCCTCACAGCCTATCCTTCGATCCTGGAAAGATCGTGCGCATGGAAAGTTGTAAGACATAACCCCATTTCTGAGGCTCTTATAGATTCAATTTTGAACTTTGCTCTAGAGAACAAAGTTCGAAATTGAACAACGCTCAAAGCCAACGCTACGCCCCAAAAATGGAGTATCTGATCAACAAGAACAGAAATCTTCACGAATTCGAACCAAATGAAGCTGTAAGAGCCAATTCACTTCCCAACAAACGCGATGGTCGACACGCCGAACCAATAATGACCAAACCAACACTTTGAGCTTCCTTCAAAGGAGCTTTTTTTTTTAAAGTAGACATGTTCAGACCAGGAGCTGGCATGCTTTACTTGATCAAACTCACAACAGCATTCTTTGAACTCACATTCAAGCGTTTTCGCCTGCTGAATCTTACCTGGCTAGATGGATGCTGACATTCCAAACTCAGATCGTATTTCTCCTATCACTGAGCCAGCAGAGGTCTGCTCTGTTAGAAATCACATCAGGGCAAACGTCTTGATGTTGAGCTACTGTGGATGGATGACATATGAGATTATTAAACAGAGGGATAATAATCTCATATGCTTTCAAACTACCTCATCAAGAATCTGAAAGCAGAATTTTCTGGATAATAATCTCAGATGCTCTGAAACTACCTCATGAAGATCCTAAAAGCAAAATTCTGATCTCGCAGCATGTGACTGTGTATCGTAGGTCAATGTATCTATGGATGTGGTAGCTCAAAAAGTTCAGAATCTCTTAAGGATGAATCAGGATCTTACAAGGAAAGGTGAGCCCGAATTGAACTAGGAGGTTGTTTTATTTCCTAGTAAATATTTTGCATGTTGATGCATCTGCACATTTCAATGGTTCATAACCTCAATTGTAACCTCAATTTTTGACTTCATAAGTAAACTATTGCTCTGAAAATGGATGTGATTCATTCTTTAATCCATGACTGATGTTGGAGATCCTCTGGATCGACATAATTCCAGTGATGCGATCATGGTTAGAGTCAAGATCTGTCTAATCACTAAGAGACATCCAAAAAGATACCTGGAATTCAAATGCCTGAATTGATGCAGATCACTCCCGTGCAATTGTTTTCAGGCTCGCCATCTCACCAGCTACATCCGCCTGCTAAATGCCAAAGACTTAAAAGTTATTACTGCCAGATGCATCTATTAGGATCAAAGGCTTCCAGGATTTCATTTCACAAGTAATGATTTCAGTCACATGTAGAAGAACTGAGTTGGAGGCGTCTTGGACCATTGAGTCTATGAAGTATACCCTGGTTCTAAATATATGCATGTTCATTGTCAAAGCCCATGGATAAAGTATTTTCTTCCTCTTTAATCTACTTCCTTGAAACAAATGCGGCAGAAAGATTATTCACTTGTGCCATCCCATTATTGAAACTCGCCGAGGCAGCACATCCAAAAAATATGCATACCAAACATTGACACCTTGATGCTACGGAATGAACCTCAGCATAATTAAATGTTTTCCTATTCTCGAAGCTAAGCGGGGAATGTCAAGAAGATGTATTTACCTCAGCTTATTTCCATCTTTAAACTCACATAGCACTGATGAAGAGCACAACTTTCTTATTGAATTCACAATCAGTATCTATTTTTGTTATTCTAATCAACTATGTTCACTAACCTTCAACTTTGATCTTACATGCATAAAACGATGCAAACTCAGCAAGCCAGGCCTTTTGGATCCAGATCTATCGCCGCACAGGATCTGTACACTTCCTGTCACATCAGAAACACAAGACCAGTGGAATCAATTGGAAACCTGCACATGTTAGAGTCAAGTGTTGTCTAATGCCAAGCTCCTTAAGCAGGAGCCGCTATCACCCGACTGAGCAGAAGGGTATAATTCACAAGCGCGACGAGGAGGGAATGTTTTCCACGCCTTATTATTAAGTGTTCACTGGTGTGGTGTACAGTAATAAGGTACCTCTTAATTCTACCAGCTAATTACATAAACTTTACCTTGTACTGTTGGTAAGACTAATTACGGAGTTCACTGTAAGCTGGAAGGCTGTACTACTACAGGAGCGGTAGCTTGAGTCTACTTTGATGTCAATGTCTCAATGAACTCCAGTGGTATGCACAAGCTTTCCTCTGGTGGCTCGCTACGCGCTTGCCCTGTTTCGTGGTATAACTTGCAACAACCCGACTTTTGCAGGATGGCCAATTACTACAGGAACGCCTGCAAATCGGGAATGGAAGTTTCGAATACGCAGGAGATTGGTTATGTTCAGTGCATTCTCACGTCAATCTCGCTACACCTCCTACTCAACTTAGAAGATTCAGTACAAAGATTATTTGTATCGATGTCAGGTTCCATTGCATCAAATTCATCATCATCAGCCCCGAACGGTGGGCAGAGAGGTATTCTAACTTACAGAATCTGATTGTTGTCACTGGCGAGGGAGGACTGCTACCTGCTGACCTTCAATCTGGGGGTTCTATGGAGTCCACACTCTGCAGAGGCTCGACTGTCTGGACTCGATCTGCGGTGCACCCGACGCCATGGACGCTATTGGACCTTATTGGCCAAATCCTACCATGCACCAGCAACTCTCATTGCTACGAGCAGCCTCTTTCAACAGCGTTTCATATCGGAAAAACAAGCAATAATCCCAACTCTTATCGGTGGTCAGAGCTCTCATTTGCTTACCACACGCTTTCTCGTCGGGCGCTCTTGTTGAGCTCTAACACCAGATCTGTCAAGCTCGTGATCATACCCTCCCCTTTTCGCTCTGACGACGTTCTCTGCCGAGCATGCTGCACGATATTAGTTCAGATTATGATATCCTACGGAAGGTATTGTGTGTCTCACTCCGTGCTTTCCAATCTGCGCCTTGTGTCCGTGCAATGATTCGAAGGTGCGCTCAAACGCAAGTCTATCTACCCAAATTTAAAGACTGCACCTCTCATCCACTTCCAAATGATAAGCGGTTGGAGTGCAAGCAATTTCCGCGCTTCCCGCAAATGGTATTCATCTGGGACCCTGCATTTACTCAATTCAGCAACTGCAAATCACGTTCTAGTGTTAAAATTTGCTAAAAGTCTGACCTGCATGTTCTAGAAAGATGATATGACATGTATGAAACTTTGTGACGAAAGTACAACCTCTGGGATTAATGTCAGACGCGCAATGGAATATTAAACGGAACTCCTTTGCTTGCCACTGAATTCAGGTGAGGCCACTGGAGAAAATTGTACCAAAAAGTCCACCTGCAGAAAGTAGTTGAAGAGGCCCAACAGTACTCGGTCCATTTGAAACAATAAAAGACTCTGGTATCACCAAGTGATATAACAAAAAGTGTTACGGTGGATAATCCACATGGGGTAAACCGCCCGCTGGGCCCACTAGCATCATAATAGTAAATATGTAGTAATTCACGTTTAAATATCCAAAAAATCTATATACTAAATGAGAATAGGAATAAATGTATTTAATTTGATTGATTATTATGGATTACACCAACTATAGTTCTATGCAGTGCAATATATACCTGTTCATAAAATAACCTATATAAAATATTTAAGAAATTGATACGCATGTTGTCTAGTATAGTTTACTCTCTCATGTGTGACTAAGTCCTAGTTTACCGTTTCATATAATTCGAAATCTAGAATAATAAATAAATAAGAATTTTACATATCTTTATACTTTGGTTTTAGCCCTCCACTTGCCGCCTATCTTGCCGCCTATCCATGAGTATGGTTATTCACTCATCCGTAACAGTATCACATGTAATATACGCATCAAAGGGCTGCCTCATAACCGGTAGAATTCTCAACGTACCAGGGAATGGGATCCACTGGAACCATCCGGTTTTCTGGGTTCATTGTTTTTGTTCTTCTGACCTGAGCCGCCAGGCGTTGGTACCAGCGGAATGGGACAATGCAATTTGCAGCTGCACAACCCCCTCAGGCTTTGGTTAAAACTTTCCAGATCATGAGGCACATACTAAATTATTGAGATCTATCATTGATTATAGCGAACAAGTTCAACTGGGACTAAGGAATCGGTTGCAGGGACTGCGCAGTTTCGTCTCATGCCTCCAAAGTCTCCGAGACCCTCTTCTCCACAAGTATATGGCCTTCTTTTTGAAGGGTGGGTCCACTTCGACATCGCTATCTGGCACCCTGTGACTCAACTAGATGACATCTCATCACAATGTTATCGCCAGTATATTTTTCGGTCAACTAACATATGGAAGAATCATCTTCGTAAAGAACAGAAGCTCGGGAAATAGTCTCGAAGCTATTTCGTGTGGTAAACAGTATTAATCAGAACTTAGATTCCTGATTAGATTTCAGCTCTCTATGACCTAGACGATCGAATTCCAGGTCTTAAGGCTCCTTTCTGCCCCTGTAACTGCTCAGGTTACAGCCGGCTATCGAATCTCTTCCCTCCTAATATACAGACACACACAACCTCAGTCCAAACAGGCAGATAATCCATGGTGATTCTGTTTGCATAAATTCTGAGTGGTTGTGCATCAAGGTCGATTGGGTCTCTTCGAATTAAAGTACACCTTGGCCCTGGAAAAGGATAGCTCTTTTGCATCTCGTAATTAGTTAGCTTCTTCAAAATTCTCCTTGATCCGTATGGTAAGCATATTCAAGTGCACATAACCTTTTGACAAATGAATAATCCAGCCATGATTTGTTCATAGTAAAGCTTGAAGATCTACAGTAATTAGTCAAATTCTGCATGGGAGTAGAATTTTAAAAGAATGAACCCTCCATCATTTTCTGAGGAAAATACTTCCTCACTTGTTTCAGGGGTTGGTTTTTCAGCAGTTACTTCTGGTTCCTCATAGTAAAAAGGCTGAGAGTAGCTTGGCTTTGAACAAGTCATATGTCTGTATAGGGCAAATTTTCCGACTATACAAATCTGCATTGTACTCAGTGTTGTTATTTCCGTGATATTTGAACGATTTTAGGACGAGTGCTGAGTATTATAATTTACTTCCATCTATCTCCCGGGAAAATTTCACTCTTGTTCTCTCATTACACAAAAGCACTTGAAATTTGGTTTATGTCTTAAGTCCATGTCATCTTGGAGTTGATGTGGTGTGAATGTATCCATACCAAATGTTACTTTTCAAAGAGTTTGTATTGCAGTAAAATCCTCTAAATTCATTCTTAAGTCGTAGGTGGCCGCATGGGCGAATCAAGTAAACATCTGTCTACTATCTTCTTTCCACGAACGCTCCGAATAATCAAACTGACGAACGTCATATTCTAGTGGCCTAACTTGCAGTCCATAGAGTGGATCTGGGCAGTGTGGAACAAAACTTTCTGTATACATAGCACATTGCCTTTTTGTCAGACCGTTCACGAAGCAATTGCTGGCACGGGAATAAAAAAGAATGATTTTGGAGAGTGATTGCGCGATAGACCAATAGTTTAAAAAATCATTAATTCAAATGGACCGAGTAATGCAGGACATCACCATCTACTTTCTTACCCCATTGACGACTTTCTGCAGGTAAATTTTTTGGTACAATCTGCTCCAGTGACCTGGCCTGACCTGAATTCAGTCGCAGACAAAAGAGTACTGTAGTCCCCTTTCTCTCTTCTGAAGACTCCAAATAAGAAAGCGTCAGAAACGAGTTTCTGTACGCGCAATTGACAAAAATCACAGAGGTAGGACTCTGGTACCAAAGTTTCATATCTATTCACCTTCCTAGAACATGCAGGTTAGACTTTAAGCAACTTGGAACAATAGAACGTCGTTTGCAGTAGATGAATTGAGTAACATTGGGTCCCATTTCCTATTCTCACCAACAACTTTTACTCGAGGTGTGTCAAGGTTAATTTATGCTCCAAGAGTAACCGAGGAACATACAAAATGACAAAGTCAAGAGAGCAATGTGTTTGATCTGCAAGCATCTATGCAGCACGTGTTGTGAAACTCTGCAATTTAGAAAGTTGTTTAGATCTGGGTAGGATTTTGTATTTTTTTTCTCAGATGTACAGATGTCCTAATACAGTACCATATTCGCTTTCTATTTCCGGTGTCACGAACACTGCAAGAGTAGCAGGAAGGACGAACGACAGCTGGTCTTTTGGAGCCTGTTCGGAAGGAGATCGAGTCGGCCTCCGAACGCAGAATTTAGAAACGATCTGTTTGAAGCCGGGATCGTATGGCGGCATCACGAATATGACCCTCGACCAATATCTTTCCAGAATCTACATAAAGTCTCAGTGGCACATTTTTACAGAGGCAAGTCTGAAAACCCGCAGGATTCAGGGGCGAGGTTGAAGTACAGAAGTCAGTGCCACTTCTGGTAAGTACTGAATCTTGAATGGAGATCTGCGGATTTACATAGTTGATCCAGATCTCTCCCCGTATTGTGTACCTCGGAAACCGCGGGAATGTCTTGTTATCCACCAGGTTACGTGGATAAGAGGTGCAAACTCTACATTTTGGTAGACGGACTTGTATATGAGCCCACCTGTGGCTCATTGCTCGGACACATGGAGCACATTGGAAAGAACGGAGTGAGACTTAGAACATTCTCCCGTGGAAATCATCATCCGATTTATTCTTTTGCAGCACCGTAGGCAGGAAACTTCATCAGAGAGGAATGAGGCGGCTATCACTCATGAGATCAACTCAACAATGCTGGCCCAGGGCAAAGCGTGTTGTAACCACGTGAAACCTCCTACCACGCATAACGTCGAGATTCTTGCTAGACTTGCCGAGGTAAAACGCTGTTGGAAGAGGCTGCTCTCATTGCTGTTACATGGTTGGACTCGGCCAATAAGGTACGGCAGACCGAGTCAAAATAGTCTAACCTGAACAGAATGTGCACTCCACATAACCCCTAGATTTGGAGTTAGCAGATAGCAGTCCTCCCTTGTTAGTCACTGAATCAGAGTATGTTTGAGTTAAGATTGTTATCCCTACGTTCAATGTTTGTAAGTACCTCTAAAGAGAAGATGAATCCCATCCGTTCTACACTAAAGATTCATAACGTTCGTTTGTACCAACTTCTCTTGATAGCTACTGCTGGTGTAGTGAGATTGATGTGGGGACTCAATCATAAAGCATCATATTTCATTTTAGTCATTTTTCTTAAATACCATAGAATTATTTTCTTTAACCTATAGCAGTGGTTATAAGAATGTTTTGAACATTTCTCGATGAATATTTTTGTTCATTGATAGTCATGATTAGTATCAAATGAATCCCGATCAACAACTATGATATAACCTTTTAGGGAATATTTAATTTTTCCATCACAAGCTTTAAAAAATGGTCCGGAGCCCTTACATATTTTGACCCTTATAACCTAATCCATTTTTACTATAAATCTGTGGAGAATTTGCAATTCATAACTAACTTCTCATGTTTGGATATATTACTTTACAAAACCATAAAATGCTCATGTAGATTGTACTTCCTTTTGAAATACTGCAGAAAATGTTAAATGATTATAGAAATAAATAATTCAGAAAATAATTTAGATATTAAATAATTCAAAAATTAATTATACACACAAGACGTTAGCATAATAGGATATCCATCAAGTTTTCTTTTAAATTAAAACACAATTTACATCAAATATTATTCAGTTTATAAGATATGGAGTATGAACATATTTTTATCAAGCAAGAAACATAGATTTTCCGGTTATCATTTATTTGATGTAAAAAATATCATGTTGAAGTGTACTATTTTACAGAGAAATTGCAAAAATACATTATGAAAGAAACTCAAATATTTAATATATTGATTTATCATGCAAATGAACTAGAGAAGAAACCGCACAAAAAAAAAAATTAAGATTTTTTTTTTGGTACAAAGTATAATCTGATTATCTACATTAATTTTTCATGACAAATATAGTTTTCACGCTGAAAGAAATCTGAAATGTTCTTTTGCATTAGTAATTTATCATAAAAAATAAATGTTACAGAAGTGAATTAATTCTTAATATCATATTAGTTAGTGAATATATATATCTTAATATAACCAAAGTGTGATCCTCTATGTCAAAAAGTTATGATATTATTTCATTTTTTCAGATTTTTACATGTTACAAATTATTAGTTGATAAATGAAACAAGATAAATTTTTAATATGTGTTTATACTGTTACACTTTCAAACTTAAAATTATTGATGAATATCATTTGAGAAATAGTCAATAACATTTTCTGGTGAAAACAATTATATTTTGCCATCATAAACTATTATCATACTTCAATTTCTGTAATCGTAATTTTTTGGGTGAAGTTTGATTAATCATATACAGAGGTGTTTGAATAAAGATAATAGAAATTTATATTCCCAAAGTTTACATTTATATAATTACTTTTTTTTAAACTTATTACTCAAAAAAAGATGATAAAATTAAATTTTGTGAAACACATATTGAAAACGTAAAATTTCAAATATTTTTTAGAAATGTGCTTTAAAAAAAGTAGAAAATTAAATTTGAATTCAATTAAACAATAAAAATCTAAGATACTTTTATTTGCTGCTGAAGAATTGCCAGAAATTTTTAAATAAATATTTTACTGATAATTTTGTTTGAAAAAAATTTTATAACATAATTTTATTATTTTAAATTAATCAAAATACATAATTAAATAAAATTAAAAAAAATTATAATTTTGTTTCCATAAAAATAAGTTCATTTTAACACAATCAAATTTCCAAAAAAAGGAAAAAAATTTGGAAATATTTTATTAGGACAAAATAGCTTTATAAACAAATATTAACTCTCAATATTTTAAGATGTGTTAGTTTTTGTAATCTTTTTTTTTTTAAATCTGTTTATTATGTACATTATGTTCTAACTCAAACAGATAACTATATTACAAAACCACAAATTTTCCAATAAAAAACTTTGCTCATCTCCTGAAGTCTATATTGTTGGAATTTTACAAGTTTATTGATTAAATTTTTGTTTTCTTTCAAATTTAAAATCATATATCATAAGAATAAACAATATATATTTTTATATTATCTCAAATCAAATGTAATCAAAACTTTTTCAAACAATTTCAATTGTAAAATTTTTGTTTAAGTTTTTTTGATATTTAATAACATCTTTGTATAAAAATTTAAGGTGTATTACTATTGAAGAATTCAATTTGGTATTAAAAAAATAATTTTCTACTGTTGTGAACACAAAAGCTATTGTCATCCCTTTTACAAAAAAGTTCTTACATGGATAAAATTTAATCATGATATTCAAAAAATAATTATCATTTTTGAAAATTTGACATGTCACACTCCCTGAGTTTTATTTATATTTCAAGAAAACATGAAAATATACAAAAATATTAAACATATGAATATACAAAAATATCAAATAAATGCATAGCTATAAACATGTGGCTCTATTCACATATATGTGTGCTGAAATTCTCACACATTATAACCACAAGTTAAATACATATAGGATTAGTTGCAAGATATCAATAGATTGTTAGATTTTTAAGTTTAGAGAGATTTTACGATGACAGCTGAGTATTATAATTTAATTCCTCTATCTAGAAGAAAAATTTCACTCTTGGAGTCTCATCGCACAAAAAGTATTTGAAATTTGGTTTGACTCCTAAGTACACATAACTGAAAAAGTGTGATTTTTATGCTGGCTTCAATGAACCATGAGCTTATGCTTTGCATCCACTTAGGTTATGGCAAACCTATATTTAGTTCAGGAGTTTGTAATTGCTATTGCAAAGTTTATGGTTACATATCCTACATTGGGATGATTACTCATTCTCCTACATGGGTGACAAGTGAAGAGTCACAGCCCAAGATCTAGAATATAAACATATTTTTATACCAAGAAACATGGATTTTCAGTTTATCTTTTATTTGATGTAAACAATAGCATGTTAAAGTTGACTATATTAAATAGAAATTACAAAAAGATTATAAAAAATGAAATATTTACTTTTTTGATTTATCATGAAAATGAATCAGTGAAAAAACTGCAAATTTTTTTTAAATTTTTTTTTTCTTATTCAAAATAAATATGTTTATTTATATTAATTTTTCATGAAAAACATGGTTTTCATGTAGAATGAAATTTGAAATATTCTTTTGCATCAATAATTTATCACAAAAAATATATATTATTGGAGTGAAGTATTGCTTAATATCATATTAGTGTGAATTTTTACATCAAAAAATTATGATATATTTAATAAATATTAATTGATTTTATAAGATTTTCACATCTTATAAATTATGAGTTGATAAATGAAAAAATATTAATTTTTAATATATTTTTATATTTTCAAATTTAAAATT
The DNA here is from genome assembly GCA_014180765.2 of Marchantia paleacea. NCBI lineage: Eukaryota > Viridiplantae > Streptophyta > Marchantiopsida > Marchantiales > Marchantiaceae > Marchantia > Marchantia paleacea. The sequence continues at coordinate 301,356 of MUAA02000127.1, forward strand.
ATTCATAAATATCATTTGAGAAATAATCAATAATATTTTAAGGTGAAAAAAAATTATATTTTACCATTATAAACTAATATAATTATTCAACTTATATAATATTCATTGTTTGAATTGTATTTTATTTATCATAAACAGTCTTGTTTAAATAATAATAATTTATATAATAATTTTTTTTAAAACTTACTTTTTCAAAAATGATAATTTTTTCTATGGCCATTTCCTCTGGCAGTCATGGTGTGACTGGGTTACTCTTTGAGTTACGTCGCATCCAGACGATGACAGTGATCAAGCCTACAATACAAGGTGCAACACCTCCCGCGAGCCCAGATAGATTGCGAGAGTGTTAGATTCTCGTTCGTCTCCACCCCATGAATTCTGACATTTCTGCTCGTCAAACTTCGCCTGATCGAACGGGCTCTTGGTCGGATGAAGATTGGCACGCCACTGGAACCGTATCCAGATTACAAGAAGAGCTATCATGCAAACAAACATGTCTGGCACAAGTCATTATCCCAGTCTTTCGGTTGAGAGTATCTCAAACATCTGCATTTGAACTCTACAAGCGATTAATGGAAGAATAGATTACAACACTCAACGTTTTAATGTAAGCCTTTTGAAGTGGTTGCAATTTCGAGCAAACAAAGAGTTCATGGTTAGTTTAGGAAAGGGAAATCCTTGTATAGTTCCTTTCTACGTTGAAATTGCGTCAAAGAAATCCATGGTCTGTACCGTAGTGATTAAAGCTGCTACCATTCAAGGCGTGAATGTAACTGGACGCAAGCAACATCCAATTCTCATAACTGATACCCTTCATCAGCTCGTCAGAGCCAACCAGCAGACGAACGCAGTTCAGGTTGTCGGTAAATATTGCCACAGAATTCTGCCGAAACAACCAAGACTTACTGAGATGAGGATGATATCATCCAGAATACGTTTGGTTCCAGTAGCTCAGTCGACATCAGGAGAAGATGCCAAAACCAACGCGTTTCTGATTCGAAGACTGAAACATAGTTTGATTACAGAACTGTCGGTGAGAAGCAGGGGAGACTAGCTTTGGAGTTTTAGATTTTAGTTCTGCTATAAGATGCAAAGAAATGGGTGCAAGAAGCGATGTTGGGCTTTAGGCAGGTCGACGTAAAGGTAGCCTGTCAGTTCTTCATGAACAGAGTAGGTCTTGACTCGTGTGAAAAGAAGAAAAGACAAAATAAGATTTAATATAAAGAATTGTTGGTCGATAGCTTGACGCTGCCTGCAGAGATATTAACGTCGTCACTTTGACAGTTTTCTGTGTATGCTTTCTCTGTTCTCATGCCTGAGTCCCTCGTGCGCATTCTTGCGGAGGACGTAGTTTCAGATTCTCATCGTGACCTGTCGCGTTGTTGTTCTTCAAGACTTTCTGCACCAGACCTGGGCACTACCCTATTGGTTTTCATGCTTCGTGATATTATATGGGTGCTTTACTGCTTTTTGCCATAACTGTTCACCGCGGGACTTGTTGGCGGCGAGCTTGGTGGTTTGATCAGTCCTCTCCCCTTGGTCGAGTCCCCCTTGAAGTGGCAGAAGCTTAAAATAAGCATTTGGAGCCAACAACGCGATTATCTTAATAATAATGGAACACACTCAATTTTTGTTGTCTGCCTACAACTGGTGAGTTCGAGGTTCTTGTGATTCACCTGCGAGAGAATTTTCATTTCAGTCCGACCTCACATTCTCTTCCGGACTAATCTTCTTCCACCGCCACATTGGGAACTGCAAGGTAGACAGCCGCCAATTCCCCTCTTCCAATCTTCCAATCTCCTCAGATACCGAGAATTCGTTGGTCGCTTACTGCAACGCTCAGCTGTAGACCCAAGAGCTTCAAGGTGCTCCCTACTTAATTAACATTGATGGTATTTCTCCCTCAAAGTCATTATCTGATACGTCTACCAGGAATTTGGTTCCCGGAGGAACCAAATTTCCCCATACCTTGCCATTGAGGAGTTGAACCCTGAGCTGGTTCCAGTGAACATCCAACTCAGACATCGAGTGAGGGACTGAAGACGGGTTAAATCACTCTCCAAGCGACAACTCTGGAGACAATTGTGGAATTGTGCCGCCAATATCGTTCCTCATCAACCGCATTGTCTTTAGAGTGCCAGCCAATTGCAGATTATCCGGAAGTGAACCGTGGAAATGCTGCCAGACAAATCCAGTTTCCTGAACTGACACAACTCGAGCATATGCTTAACGCTGATGGACGTATCTCCTTCCAGATTGGGGTTCTGAAGATTCACAGAGGTGATCAGGTTTTGACTGTAATCACTCTTACCATATTGTTCCAAGGATTAGGTTTTCCGTAAAAGTCATTGTAAATATTCTCATTCCAACTCCACCTTGCTGGTCAATGACACTCTTGAAGAACTTCTGTAGGACGACTTCACAAGCTCTTGCAATCGATGAGCCATAGCGTCTGTATATTGTGCCACATACATGTGAAAACTTCTAGCAGTATCAACATCCGACTGCCGGCTGACTTCGTTGATTTGTCCTTCTCCAATGGAAACGTTTAAGAGCCATGCTGTACTACTTGAACATCATCAGGCACATCCTCAGCATCCTTCTTCACCATCGATCTGGAAAAATGCAGTGACTATGTCAACAAAGAGTCCCATGTCTGTAACATCATCATTGAAGGAAAAGCCTCAAAACACCTTCTAGATCATATACTACTAACAGATTCATGACAGACCGAGGGGCTTAATCAGCAACATGAAGAATAACGGTCTCGGTACCAAATGGATATCTCGACTGAATAAATCATGATTTGAAGAGTTTCCCTTGGCGTAAAATATCTCCGCCCTTGAGTGAAATGCAGTCGAGTAGGCGCACATTTCATATATCCAGTCTTGATATCGTTCCCACATGTGTATACATACCGCTTACCATGACACTTTTGAAAAATCCTAAATTCTGTTATGGAATAAGAATGCTCGCCCGTATAGAAAAGATGATGTCCGGGAGGCTCTGTCAATCGTTACAGAGCTAGTTTGGACGCCAATCCTCATTCTCACGTGTACGAAGCTGATTTCACTGGGAATAATTCTCTAGTGGTGAGCAGAACCGGAACCTTCCGTTCACCTTGAGGTTGTTCCCAAGTCCACTCAGCAATGTTTTCGAATGTCTACTCAGAAAATCTACTCAGCGAACCTTCCAGATGGTGGAAGTTACGTCTGCTAGTTTCTGAATCAGCAAGTAACGATAACTGTGCATGGGCTTGACGTGCATTTTAAAATCTAAAATAAAACAAGGACGATTTTACGTTACGAACATAACTGAACTTTGAAAAGTATACGTTACATTTCTGAGTTCAGTTTCTTCACAACTTTCAACGTTTTCCGGCACTCGTTCGATGACTACATACTCGTAAGTTCATCTATGGACATTTATGTCAAAATAACTGAAGGTCATTAAGCGTACCAGATGGTGGATCTGAAACAATCTATCCGTATGAAGGTTTTGTATATAAGCAGCAGGGATGAGTATGGACTAGTCAGCCGACATGCTCTGAAGAGAACTTGACGACTAGAATATGTCCCAGTGCAAACCAATAGTCATTCCATTGGAAACATGCCTGGAAGAATGAAGGTCAGTGTTCAGAATCTGATTACAAAATCCAGAAATCAAAACGCAAGCATTACTTTATCAAGCAGCAATGAGAAGTCTAACTGGGTGAAAGGATTATGCTTGAGAGTAAACGTATCATTAGTTGCTTGCCCAGTATCCCACCTCATGTCTAAAATGTACAAACTCCATGGAAAGCTGAGAGAGTGGTCTTCCCATACTTGAGAAGGGTACTCGAGACATGGGACTTGAAGCCATCAAGTATGCGGAAGCTGAAACAATTGATCTAAGTCGCAACTCGAATGCATATTGGACTGGATGCCAATACACCAGAACATACAGTACTCTCTGTCCGTCTCTCTCTCTCGTCATACCTCTACCTGATTCTATTACACTCCCCTGTACGTAGCAGCCAACGAGAAAGAGCAAAACTCCATAAAACAGAGGATCACATGTTGTGCTCATGCATGCTATTCACGGAGGCCATGCTTTTGTTGTCCTTCACTGCCAGCCGACGCAAGCGTGGGGTTGCCATCAAAATTCGAACTGATGAGAATAAAATTCTTGAACTCTCTTTTAGAGAAAAGCATTTGGTTGGATTTGCTCACTATGAGATCTACAGATATCTAGTCCTCTTGTCTTTTTTCATTTTCAAAATTTGGATTGGAACGTCTGCATGAAATGGTTCTGGACTGTTACGGGACTCAAAATGACACGATTGATCAGCAGTACATTTTCAACATCTTCACATGAAGCTCCATGTATCTCATGGCTTGGGCTCAACTGTTTTTCATTTTGGATCCCAACTAACTCAATTTTGCCACCTAAAGTAATAAGATATTCCCTAGGATAACCTTTAAAGATGTGTGGCCAAACTTGCATAATAATCAAGTCTTCTTATCAAGATTCCAATGTACAAATGATCAATGAGTAAAAATACAATGATCAAAATATAATATTTTAATTTTTATAATTTATATACATCAATCAATTCATAATTAATTAATAAATATTTTGTATTTGATGTACAATAATTTAATATTTATTTTAAAATTTCAAAATTATACATTTACATAAATATTTTAATATTCTTCAAATTTAATAAATAATTAATAAATTCATGTTAATACATATATAAAAATAAAAAGAATTTCATTAAGATATGATAATATTGATTTAAAATTAGATAAATTTAAATTATTTTTTTCTAACAATAACATGATATGAAACACCTAATCCAAAAAAAATCTATCAAGTTCATTTCTATTATACAAAAATTATATATTTTTTATATATATAGTAATAAATAATTATAATAATAAATTTAATTAAAAAATTTCAAAATAAATTATTTTTATATTTATTTATTTTAAAAATTTTGTAAAATTTTTTTCTAAATTTCTAATCAATTAAATTTTGTAAAATTTTTTCAACGAAATATTTAAAACGTAATTTCTATAAGTAATATATTATGATATACATGAACAGTGATAATTATATATTAAGAATAATAAATAAAATTTAACAACATTGTTTATATTAAATAAATAATTTTGAAAAATATAAGATAAACAAATTTTATTTTTATTTTGAAGATAAAAAATAAAATCTAATTGATTAAAAAAATAATAAATATTTTTAATTAATTTTTTTTTATATCAATTATTTTTTTTCATTATTTTGAAATATAGAATTAAAAAATTTTGAAAAAAAATTTAAACTTTTAATTATATAAATTTTTTTAATACAAAAATATGAAGATGTCAAAAAAATTTATATTGGTCATAAAAAGTTTTAAATATTATTGCAACAATAAAAGAAAATCTTTTCAAAATATTATTACTTTTTTAAATATATAAGACAATCTTAGGTATTTTTTATTAATGATTTTATGTTATTTTTATTAATATTTATTTAATTCAAAATATTTCATTTGTGTCAAAATTGTACATTTTAATATTTTTTTATATTATCTATATTAAGATACATATGTTACGTTATGTAAAAATCATATGTGGTATTTAAAATATTGAATATTGTTTTATTTAAAATAATTAATTATTTATTAATATTATTTATTTAATAATTATATATCAATATAATGTACATGAAATAAAAATTTATGAAATTTTATTATTTTATTTATTTTTGAAAATAAATTATTAAATTTTCATACAAATATGATAATAAATTTGATATTTAATCATCAATAAATTGATATATATAATATGTCATAGGTATTAATTTTTATAAATCTAAACATTTAAATTTAAAATATGATCATTATAATTAAAAATTTTATATATTTTTAAGTAAAACAAAAATTATATGTCAAATATTGATAATTGATATGAATTATTAATATATAAAATTAAATTAAATAAAAATTATTAATTATCGAATTTAATGTATATTGAAAATTTATTATCGAATATTTTATATAATAATAAAAATTAATTAAATTTTTAAAATAAAATAAATAATATTAAAATATATGATATATTATTTTCAATATAATTTATATTTAATGAAATCTTTGATAAATTAAATAAAATATGACAATCAAATATTGACATAATGTTTAAAAAATTATATATTTTTATATCACATTATTTTGATGATATACAAATTAATTTTAACATTCAAAATATAATTAAATTTAAAAGATTATTTTTATTATAATTTAATAAAAAAAAATTAATTATTATAATTTTTATTTTATTAAATTATTAAAAAATAAATTTACTAAAAATAAAATAAAAAATCAATAATTTGATTCAACAACTGATCATCTGTATTTCAACACACATAAATTTTATAAGAAATTTTAAATTATTTTATTACACATTTTTTGGGTGTTCATCAATTTCATAATTTAATTTTCATATTATATTAAAATGATTATGTGCCGAGGATGTTGAGATAGAGACTTTTCATCCAACTTGTCTTAACGCAAAACGCGGTTGGAATCAAGGTCATAAATTAACCATAAATCTAGGTCATAAATTGAGAGGTTCAATCAACCATGAGCTTATCCAAATGTTGAAAGCAAGAGCACTCATATTGGGATTAGTAGGATATGAATCATGCATGAATAAGACAAAATCCAAGGAAACTCTATGAGATAGAACTGCAGATGCTGAGCGGAAGAGCTCATGAAGAGATCTGGATCTCACTTTCACGAGGAAGAACAACCTTCGTGATTTAGATACGACGGCAGGAAACGTCCATGGTCCGATCTCGCACCCAACCATCTCATTATTCTCGTGGACTGCGGCAATACTATGAGCGAAGACACGACGGTGGCGCCTCTATTCAATCGTCTGAAAGCTGGCATACGGTTTCCTCTGTCGCTGATGGACACAGTTTACAAGACTGGCTACATCAACCTCATCACTTTTGGTGCAGCGGACGACGACTCTCCTCCACGATCAGTACGTTTGTCTGCTAACGAGCTACATTGTGATGTTTCATGTCATTGATTGTGGCCATGATGTCAGCTTCATTTGACATTTGAACTGAGACTAGGTATTGTTCACCTCCAGAAATCTGGCCGATCTCAACTCCGAGGAATTCGTACTGAACTACTGAAATCCGCATCGGCAGGTGCAAGTGGAGATCAAACCCTCCAATCCCCAAGAGCAGAAAGAGCTGCGGAACAAAACTATCAGTCTAATCCCCGCCGACAGCGCCACTGATGTTTTCAGCTCCGTATCAGCGCTACAAACAACTCTCAAGGTTTTCCACGATACAACGTTGCCGACCTTCTTCCAGCTGAAGAGGGCTCCAGAATGTCATCATCTTCACGGATGGTGCCTTCGCCCGCGCAGCCGGGCACAATTTCTCACCGATCCAGCAATCACAGCAATTGTCGAGCGAATCAAGGACGGCGGCGTGAATGTTCTCATCTTCTCGGACATCTTTTACGAAGGCCACCAGAATCTGACAGATCTGCTTGATGGCAGTTACACGAGTTTGGATGATTTTGATAACCCTCTGCACAAAATGCGGTCCTATTTCGGATACCTTGCTGTTTCCCACAGGCATCTGTACAACTACTCACCCGTTCGGTGCCCTAACTACAAAGAGTACTACTTGATCGGCGACATCGTCACGTTAACCCAACCCGGTAAGAATCGCATTCCTGTTGCTGAATGTTGGCAACTCCTTCTGTGCACTTTGATCACGAAGTCAAAAACATGCTCCCAGTTTGAATCATATGCCCCAAGTCCTTCTTCCTTTCTATTCCCCGTCTTAGAAATCTTCACAAGAAGGATCATCCGTTGGCTTCATGATAGTTAGATCTACTCGAGAGCAAGATGACGCTGCGAATCTGAACGAACGAATTATTAATCCAACCAATGCAGACGGCGATCTCATAATTTATTGCATGAAGGTTGGCTGCAAATCCGACTCGACGAGGGCAGCATGTTTATCTGCCTCTCGTCGAGGTCACTCTTATGGCAGCATGCGTTTGTGACCAGCTCTCGTAGGGAACGGACTCATCGGAGTTGGGACTTTCCTGGGTGTATGGATTTCATAGAGCTGGAGGTTTCTGCAACTCTCTGAAATCCAACAAACTCTTGTAATATGAGGAGATTGGAAGAGGATTCGTGATCACAATATGGCGGTGAAGAAATTAGTTCGGAGGAGAGTCTGAGGCCGGACTGAGATCAGAATTCTCTCGCAGGCGAGTCACAACAGCCTCGTACTCAGGAGTTGTATGCAGAAAACAAAGATTGAGTTGTAGCAAAAAGCTGTAAAGCACCCATATCAAATTACGAAGCATGAAAACCAATAGAGCGGTGCCCAGGTCTGCTGCAGAAAGTCTTGAAGAACAACAACGAGACAGGTCACGATGAGAATCTGAAACTACTTACTCCGCAAGGATGGGCACGAGGGACTCATGAATGCGAACAGAGAAAGCATACACTGAAAACTGTCAAAGTAACAACACAGCGTCAGTTTATGCAGCAACAATTCTTTATATTAAATCTTATCTCGTCTTCTGTCCTTTTCACACGAGTCAAGACCTACTGTCTTCATGAAGAACTGAAAGGTTACCTTTACGTCCAGCTGCTAAAAAAATGCCAAATCAAATGGTTGACATAGTCGGTAAAGTGTCTAGAGAAGCAAAAGGTAGAGGCAAGAAAGGAATCAACAACATCAAAACAAGGCTACGGTGAGATTTGTGAGGTACGAGGAGTAGAAATGAAGTTTGTGGAGATGGAGAATGAGAAGTTCTGACAATAATTGAAGAGAGTGAAGAGTCAGCTTCATGACGTTGATGTAGAGATGTAATGGTGATGATGAACACACTGGCGATTCAAAGGAGAAGCAAAAGTAGATGTACAAGGCCATGGGTTAAAAGTGTCAAGAAGTGAAGTGATATTTGGGAGTTATAACTAAGTGTAGATGTATTTTCCTATACAGAAGAGTTGTCATCAAAGGATACATCAATTCCTGAAGAAGTAGTTGGATGTAATCCGTATATACAATATTTACAAAAAAGTGCTACAATTTGTATAAATATTAGTAGAATTAGAGTTGGAATATCTTTCCATTTGCAATTGTTCATTGTTGGATCACAAGTGTAATTAGATTAGAACAAGAGCTCGAGAAGCTGGTGGTTGTCGTGATTGATTGGCCTATACTTGTACGGAATACCTGCAAAGTTACCCGGGTATTCATCCACGAGCCAAGGTTGGATGAGCCTTATAAGTAAAACTTCATCAAGAATCTTGCTTCGATTTCAATTTGTAAAGGAGATATCATTCTTCCATCGGTAAAACAGTAGTAGAGATTTACATGTGCAATTTTGTGTAATCTAATGGATCGGTAGTGATATTTGAGTCGAATAGAGTGATGGAATATTAGTTATTCGTGTTACCGTTCAGACTATGATTGTCCAAAGTATGAAAAAAGATGTGTAAACTCATTTATTCAACAGTGGTAGTGAATTAACACTTCATTTTATTGGGATTGAACTTTGATTTCTTATATTCGGACAATCCTTTGTGTAACTTGTCTATTACATAAAGAAGAAAATTTATACTAACTTTTTCTTGTCGCCACTACCGGGGAATGAAGTTGTTAGTCAACTAACAGAGGGTGATTGAATAATACAGTTGAGTGTGTTGACGTCAATGGTGGATAAGAAGCAAAAGATATTACTACCCCAGAAATCGAGAATCTCATCAAAGACGCAGGTGAATCATTCAGAGCAGCCGCCACAAGAAGGAAAACATCGAAGGTAGGGAAGAAGGAGGCAGATCCATGAATGAATGACAGACAAAGACCATAAGCAAGGTCTTCCTTCATCACAACCCTTCGGCTCGAGAGCAACGGGTGATGGCATGGGAAGAATTAAGAAGAAAAGAACGAGAAGGAAGTTGGATGAGGTCTTTGGGCGGAAGAAGACAGAGAAACATCCAAGAGCACCATCTTCAGCAAAGTTAGAAGAATAAGAAAGCACTTTGTCAATCTACGCTATGCGAAGATTGAAGGACAACCATGACATGCAAATAGCCTATTATAGTTAGCTTTGGGATAACCCCTATTTCACTTTCCGACTTCGGATTCCTCCTGTGAGGGAGAACCCATCACTAGTACCTCTACTCAAGCAGTAATGCCTTCAGACGAAGAGGGGGAGGACCCTTGGATGGAGTACACCTTGTTAGGATTTAACTGTTGTCTTGAATAACTCCAGTTAGTTTGACTATAGTTAATTATCCTAGGGCTGCTACTACTATATAAGAGGGTTGGTAGAAGCTCTCTACGACACAATTAAGGTTATTCAATAAAATGACTCTGAGTTTCATGGATGTAGCCTCATTGAGACTAACCACATATTTTCTTCTGCCGACTCTTGATTGCATGTGTTTCTTTGTCAATTCCTAGTTGCTCCGCTCAACTCCGCTTTTGATTTTGATTCCTTTTTGATTGATCGGGTATGTAACTAGGTTCTAATCTTTTGGATTGAGGTTTGTTTGAGAGTTTTTAATTTTTAATTTATAATGGTCGACCATGAATTTGAGCGAGCTCACATCATTCAACAGTTCATGCTTTGGGACCGTCGGTGGAGTGTCCTCACACCGGGGCTAGCTTCAAATTGCATGATGTATGTGCAGAAAGGATGAATCTGAACCAGAAGCAATTCTTTCTAGGGCCTCTCGAGGAAGAAGGATGTAGTCTCTGGTTTTGCTAGCATCGCGATGTTTGTCTCAGCCGGAGGCTAGATGTTGTAATGTACTGTTAAGATCCCAGGGAGCTAGGCAAGATTGCAGACTCGAGGGAGTGGCAGGAAGGTTATGGTTTGTGTTAGTGGCACGGAAGGAAAGACGAAGGTTGTGATCATTGGAGGTGGTATGGGCGGTTTGGTTGTGGGAGGACGATTGGTCAAGAAAGGTTACGTAGCTTCATAAAATGGATAACCTTTTCATTGTACTTGATACTCAACTTTTGGATTTTATTGACCTCTAGTCCATCTTTTGAGGATATTTTTCTCATATTCCTTTAGGCCTTCAATCATCACTAATTGATGAGGATTGCTAAAGAAAAAGATTATGGAATATATTTCCATAAGAGATACATATGAAAAACGAGATTTTTGTTGTGTTTATAACTCTAACTTGTTGTAACACTAGCAAAATCAAAGTAGACTACTCGAATAACTCAAGAACTCTTAAATTGAGAGATAACATCATTGGTTTCTCTTTCTCCATATTTCATCTCCCAAAAGGTTTAATATAGATAAGGTTCAACAGGTCTTATAGATCTCTACGGGTATTTGTACTCTGGAGATGAATACCATTTGCGGGAAGCGCGGAAATTGCTTGCACTCCAACCGCTTATCATTTGGAAGTGGATGAGAGGTGCAGTCTTTAAATTTGGGTAGATAGACTTGCGTTTGAGCGCACCTTCGAATCATTGCACGGACACAAGGCGCAGATTGGAAAGCACGGAGTGAGACACACAATACCTTCCGTAGGATATCATAATCTGAACTAATATCGTGCAGCATGCTCGGCAGAGAACGTCGTCAGAGCGAAAAGGGGAGGGTATGATCACGAGCTTGACAGATCTGGTGTTAGAGCTCAACAAGAGCGCCCGACGAGAAAGCGTGTGGTAAGCAAATGAGAGCTCTGACCACCGATAAGAGTTGGGATTATTGCTTGTTTTCCGATATGAAACGCTGTTGAAAGAGGCTGCTCGTAGCAATGAGAGTTGCTGGTGCATGGTAGGATTTGGCCAATAAGGTCCAATAGCGTCCATGGCGTCGGGTGCACCGCAGATCGAGTCCAGACAGTCGAGCCTCTGCAGAGTGTGGACTCCATAGAACCCCCAGATTGAAGGTCAGCAGGTAGCAGTCCTCCCTCGCCAGTGACAACAATCAGATTCTGTAAGTTAGAATACCTCTCTGCCCACCGTTCGGGGCTGATGATGATGAATTTGATGCAATGGAACCTGACATCGATACAAATAATCTTTGTACTGAATCTTCTAAGTTGAGTAGGAGGTGTAGCGAGATTGACGTGAGAATGCACTGAACATAACCAATCTCCTGCGTATTCGAAACTTCCATTCCCGATTTGCAGGCGTTCCTGTAGTAATTGGCCATCCTGCAAAAGTCGGGTTGTTGCAAGTTATACCACGAAACAGGGCAAGCGCGTAGCGAGCCACCAGAGGAAAGCTTGTGCATACCACTGGAGTTCATTGAGACATTGACATCAAAGTAGACTCAAGCTACCGCTCCTGTAGTAGTACAGCCTTCCAGCTTACAGTGAACTCCGTAATTAGTCTTACCAACAGTACAAGGTAAAGTTTATGTAATTAGCTGGTAGAATTAAGAGGTACCTTATTACTGTACACCACACCAGTGAACACTTAATAATAAGGCGTGGAAAACATTCCCTCCTCGTCGCGCTTGTGAATTATACCCTTCTGCTCAGTCGGGGTGATAGCGGCTCCTGCTTAAGGAGCTTGGCATTAGACAACACTTGACTCTAACATGTGCAGGTTTCCAATTGATTCCACTGGTCTTGTGTTTCTGATGTGACAGGAAGTGTACAGATCCTGTGCGGCGATAGATCTGGATCCAAAAGGCCTGGCTTGCTGAGTTTGCATCGTTTTATGCATGTAAGATCAAAGTTGAAGGTTAGTGAACATAGTTGATTAGAATAACAAAAAATAGATACTGATTGTGAATTCAATAAGAAAGTTGTGCTCTTCATCAGTGCTATGTGAGTTTAAAGATGGAAATAAGCTGAGGTAAATACATCTTCTTGACATTCCCCGCTTAGCTTCGAGAATAGGAAAACATTTAATTATGCTGAGGTTCATTCCGTAGCATCAAGGTGTCAATGTTTGGTATGCATATTTTGGATGTGCTGCCTCGGCGAGTTTCAATAATGGGATGGCACAAGTGAATAATCTTTCTGCCGCATTTGTTTCAAGGAAGTAGATTAAAGAGGAAGAAAATACTTTATCCATGGGCTTTGACAATGAACATGCATATATTTAGAACCAGGGTATACTTCATAGACTCAATGGTCCAAGACGCCTCCAACTCAGTTCTTCTACATGTGACTGAAATCATTACTTGTGAAATGAAATCCTGGAAGCCTTTGATCCTAATAGATGCATCTGGCAGTAATAACTTTTAAGTCTTTGGCATTTAGCAGGCGGATGTAGCTGGTGAGATGGCGAGCCTGAAACAATTGCACGGGAGTGATCTGCATCAATTCAGGCATTTGAATTCCAGGTATCTTTTTGGATGTCTCTTAGTGATTAGACAGATCTTGACTCTAACCATGATCGCATCACTGGAATTATGTCGATCCAGAGGATCTCCAACATCAGTCATGGATTAAAGAATGAATCACATCCATTTTCAGAGCAATAGTTTACTTATGAAGTCAAAAATTGAGGTTACAATTGAGGTTATGAACCATTGAAATGTGCAGATGCATCAACATGCAAAATATTTACTAGGAAATAAAACAACCTCCTAGTTCAATTCGGGCTCACCTTTCCTTGTAAGATCCTGATTCATCCTTAAGAGATTCTGAACTTTTGAGCTACCACATCCATAGATACATTGACCTACGATACACAGTCACATGCTGCGAGATCAGAATTTTGCTTTTAGGATCTTCATGAGGTAGTTTCAGAGCATCTGAGATTATTATCCAGAAAATTCTGCTTTCAGATTCTTGATGAGGTAGTTTGAAAGCATATGAGATTATTATCCCTCTGTTTAATAATCTCATATGTCATCCATCCACAGTAGCTCAACATCAAGACGTTTGCCCTGATGTGATTTCTAACAGAGCAGACCTCTGCTGGCTCAGTGATAGGAGAAATACGATCTGAGTTTGGAATGTCAGCATCCATCTAGCCAGGTAAGATTCAGCAGGCGAAAACGCTTGAATGTGAGTTCAAAGAATGCTGTTGTGAGTTTGATCAAGTAAAGCATGCCAGCTCCTGGTCTGAACATGTCTACTTTAAAAAAAGCTCCTTTGAAGGAAGCTCAAAGTGTTGGTTTGGTCATTATTGGTTCGGCGTGTCGACCATCGCGTTTGTTGGGAAGTGAATTGGCTCTTACAGCTTCATTTGGTTCGAATTCGTGAAGATTTCTGTTCTTGTTGATCAGATACTCCATTTTTGGGGCGTAGCGTTGGCTTTGAGCGTTGTTCAATTTCGAACTTTGTTCTCTAGAGCAAAGTTCAAAATTGAATCTATAAGAGCCTCAGAAATGGGGTTATGTCTTACAACTTTCCATGCGCACGATCTTTCCAGGATCGAAGGATAGGCTGTGAGGGCAAAGATCGGCTTGCGTGAAGTCATCGCAAAGAGAATTTCCGTTCAATTGCAGAGTATTCACTTCTGGATTACACGTGATCATTTTATAATCCGAGGGGGTTATTGGAATGGATGCTGTTGAGAGCTACATGATTCCTAGTGATCCAAGTTCTCACAACTCCCATCATGCAGTGGAAGGCACTTCACCGGTCGGTTCAAGCGCCTTTCAAATGACTCCCGAGGTGGAGCAGTTACTGGAGGAACTGGATGCAATTGCTCGCGAGGATGCTCCTCGAGAGCGGCTAAACTTGTCCGGTGACATAATACGGCAAATAGAATTAGTCTTCTCCGAGGACTATGGAGAGAACTGAGCGCTGGTTGTTGGGAGGACTCTCGGCTGAAGATTCTTGGCGTCTTGGGTCTGTGCTGGAGCAACTGCACTTGTGTTGATCCTAGGTTTGATTGTATTCCTTTTCTTGGCCAGATTTCTTTGCGGGAGTATGAGGCACTGCACCTGCCGCTACAGTCCAGCAAAGTCATGAGACGGTTAACGTTGGGGTATCAGTATTTTCCCTCCATTGTGGAACAATGTCCAGAATTGGAAGACGTTGCTGCAAGGCCACTCGGAGACATCATTCGCAGAATGGACAATCTGGAGGCATTTTATGGCCGGTGTTCAGGGATGTCGATGGCCCATTGGGCTGAAGTAGCGGAGGCATGGACGTGGAGGGGTGTGTCCAATCTCACAGAGCTTCGTATGAGGTTTTATTTTGACATTGGTAGGGAAGGGTTCAATATTCTTGCTAGTGTTCTACAAGTGTCTAGCAAATTGAAACGTCTGTATATTTGGGGAGTGCCTATGGCTGAAGCTGCGGGCAAGGCGTGGGGAGAAGCTGTGGCCGTGCATCAAGAGTTGGAAGAGTTAGGATTGAGTCCAGAGGTGGAAGAGTGGGAGGACGATGGGATTCAAAACAGTGCGAACACACAAGTCACAGAGGGCTCTATAACCGGCGGACCAAAGGAATGTCCATTGGGTCGTTTTATTGCATCGGCGTTCCTAACTGATCACCCCAACCAATCAGTTCGCAGCTTGACAATCTCCACCTGGATAGTGAAGAGTGGCCAGGTGTTGAGATTAGGAGTACTCTCAGAGTTTCTCCGAACCACTACCTTCTTATCTCGCCTCACTCTTCAAGTCTCTGGCGTTTATCTTCTGGGTTGCGAAAGTCAAGATTTGTTCGAAGCGCTACGTGCCAATTGCTCTATTCGAGTTTTAAGCTTGTCTCTCCAGGTAGATCAAGCCTCAAGTCCCACAGGAAAAGGTCTGGATTTGGGTGCCTTCAATCAGCTTGTGGAGTTTATCAAATCTGCTCGAGTTTTGGAGGAGCTGCATTTAACGTTTTGCAACGAAAAGGGATGGGAATGTGTGGAGCTCAATTGGGCTGCGTTCTTCGTAGCTCTGGGATCCAACTCAACCCTCAGATTTCTTCACCTTAGAATTAATGAGAACTGCTCTTTTGCCATTTCTGATCCTGTACGGAGGGCAATGACAGCTTGGTTAAAGACCACATTTCTAGAAGATCTGAGGTTGGATATAAAAGCCGGAGAATGGAGGCATCTTCTCAGATCTTTGAGAAAAAATACACGCCTTGAAAAGCTCTGGGTGCCAGGGGGGATACTTGAGGATGACATGACGTTCAGGGAGTTGATGGCGCTATCTCACATCAACTCGACTCTAAAAACTGTAGATATGACAGGTGGGTATACAGATGAAGCGCAACGCAAAGCCGCAATAGAGGAGTCATTTCTATGCAAGGCTAGACAACAATCCTATCTGGCGGAGCTGCGGGCAGTTGTGGGAACATCGTCTTGGACATCTCCCACATGCGGCCGCGTGTTCTTGTGCGGAACGCCCATGGCAGGTACAAAAGTCTAAAAGCTGCAATTTCTGCCACAACCGATCATTGCTATTTAATTTCTTTTAAACAAATAAAAAAAGACATCCTGGATAATGTAAGCGACCCGCACATCTAAATTCTTCTTCATGATTTTGCATTTGTTATTTGAAGAATTTAGATAAACCATCATAATTGATGAGGTGCTTTGTTGTACTAAATCTATATCTGCATATATGTGGAAAATACTCTAGATTATCTTCGGATGTATAAAAAATTTCTTGTCATTCTCAGAAAAATACTTCTACCACCCCTTGGAATCATGGAAAGGTCAAAACCTTATCTGCAACTAATTTATTTTGTTCTCATGTAGGAAAAACTGCACTGGCTCATTGCGCATTGCAGTTGGCCACACGATGGTACACTCCATGGTACACTCGGTTCATGAAAAAGATGTTACCTCGCACTTTGGGCATTGAAATTCATGTACTGAAAAATGATGCAACGATGCAAGTCTCTCTATGGGACTTGGGTGGACAAGATATCTTCAGAGCACTTCAGCAGTATCTTTTTCCGAAGCTCAACAAAGCTTGCGTTTTTGCTTTTGTTTTCTCGTTATACGATCGACATCGAAAGCAGCTGAAACAAAACTTGGAGGAAGAGTTCAAAGACGAATTCCTCTACTGGTTGAAGTTCATCACGTCCAACTCTGAGGTGACCGGATTCAATCTGCCGACAGTGATGGTGGTCCTGACCCACAAGGACAAGACGGAGAAGAAGACCGGGCTGAGAGAACAGACGCGGGTTTCCAACTACATTCAGATGGCAGAGCAGATTGTGTCCAAACTACACCTGGAGTTTAGTGATGTTTTGAACATACATCCCACAGTGTATTGTGTCAATGCTCGTCATAAGGAGGACGTGCGGCCAATTGTCACACAGATTTATAGCACGATGGAGGATCTTTTCACTGAAAAACTCTTCTCGGTTCCTGAAGCATGCTGCCGAATGAGCCAGCGTATTTTACAGTGGGCCTTAGAGAATGAGAAAAGACCAGTAATCACGCATGATGAGTTCTCCGCTCTATGTACTGAAGCGCACCCCGCTTTGAAGAGTCTGCTTCAGAATCTTCCTGCTCCCAACCGTTTCAAAGCTTTGCAAGCTATAGCCTCCTATCTCCAGGACGCTGGAACCATTATTAGGCTTCGCGACTCAAATCTACTGGTAGCTAATCCCAACTGGCTTACAAATGTGTTTCTAGGACGCTTGATAGGCATGGGGCATGGTTTTGAACATTCAGCAGAGTCCAATTCGGGAGCAGAATATCCGATTTCGAGTGACGGGTTCTTGAGCCAATTTCAATTCAACACATTTGTGGATGATCACCTCCTTCAGCGTCTACAAACGGATCGATACACTGGTTTCGATCACATGACCGTACAAAGTGTGCTGGAAAGTCTAGACCTTTGTTATAAGGTGTCAGGAATAAACGGAGAGTCGCAGTTCTTTGTACCAACACTGGTCAAGGTGGAGAGTAATAGTCAACTGCAATGGAATTGGGCTGCCGCAGATAAGGAGTTGTCCGTATATTTGGGTCTTCGAATTCGCTGCAAAGATCCGAGGCGGACGTTTTTGTCCACTGGATTTTTCCCAAAATTCCAGGTATGCTACGTCAGGCCTAAACCTCTCCATTAAAAAATCATGAGATTTGAAGTATTGTATTATTCTGAAGCATTGTTTGTAGATTTTTTTGAGACTAATCAGTGCATGTTGGTTGTCTCTGACGTGAAGATTACATTGTGGAGATCGATGAAAAATGAGGCAAGATTCATGTACAACTGCAAGTACAACCTGATTTCTATACTTCACGACTGCCACGATGTTATCGTAGAAAATAGTGCAGATGGAAGTTTCTTTGATGTGATGATCAGGTCCACCAAGTCAAGAGAGATGGTTTGGATGTTTGTCAAGCAGCACATCCTTGAAAAGTTATTTGCGTTCTGTGCGTCTGCTGAGGGCTCTCCTGGAGTGAGTCTAGTTGTGGACATCCTGAGGACGGAATGTGTAAAACAACGTACACCATGCGCACAACGCAAGGATCAGAGCGTGTCAAGGGGAGAACTGAAGGAGAAATTGAAGCAGTCAATAAGAATTGCAGGGGAGGACATGAATTCCATCACAAAAAACTTGTATCATCATACTTGGGAGAAGAAGAGTGGCACCACGTTGGATTCAGAATGTGAAGCAGCGATTGATCTTCTGTCACCAGAAGATATTGTGGAGGTTCAAGAATGGTTGAGGATTGAAGCTGACAATCTCATCAAGAAGTCAAAAAAGTGGCAGCAAGTACTAGAAGAAATTGATGGTACAAGTCTAAGTTTGGGAAATGTGGATCTGCTGAGGGAATTTCCAAGAGGACCAACAGTGGAGGACAGGATGGCAGGAGACGGGTTGTGCGAGCGGAGGAGGCTTGAAGGTATGATACAAGAGGTTGGTGCGGATGTGAAGAAGGTGCTGGTCAAAGTCGATGAAATCTCGTCAAATATTGGAGTGATCATGAAGAACCTTTCAACATTCAAAAATGTTCAGAAGAGTACTCACCACAACGTCCTTCAACTGATCAAGGATGTGGATCGCACTAGTGGAGTATGGGGTTCAACACATCAGCTTCCTTGCCGACCGTACTTTACCCACGAGGATGCTACCATGGGCCATCGAATCACAGCAGCAATAAATATTGGAAAACCACTTGTCCTTCATTTTCATTGCGAGAGCATAGATGGAATGCATGTAGTTCCTGATCAGCGCGGTTTTGATCTGACAGTTGGAAAAGAAAATTGTGAGAAGCTTAGAATCATTGCAAGAAGTTCCTGAAAGCTCTCTGGTGTCTTATGAAACTTGGTATACATGTAACAACCAGTCTAGGGGTCTTAGTGCCAGATCTGCCGATTTCAGAAAACCATCACCTCACTCTAGCTACAATGTCCATGTCCAGTCTCTTGGACGTTGTTGAACCTCAAAGAATGAGTCAAACTAATGTAGTTGACCTAAAAAAGCATGAAAAAGCATGGGAATATTTGCAAGAACATCTTCGAGATAAGTTGCAAAACAAAATTTCCGACTACTTCTCTTTGTATCCTGTTGTCTATAAAAGGACGAATAGTATTACTCAGGCATATTCTTGGCTCTGTATAGAATGTAGAGAATCAGCTATCAAGAATCACAAGATATGTAGCTAGTCGGTCTAGAGCTTGGATAAGTCGTTTTCATATGCAACTTTTTGAAGTTGTGTCAGCATGTGCAGTCCTTCGACAAAAGGTGGGCGTTTGATTTTGATCCTTCTTTTGTACGCGAAATAATTGTAGATAAATGATCCATGCCTTTTCTGATGTTTGAAAGTGAATAAATCCAATTTTGTCTTCGAGATGTTGGGCAAATTTTTTATTGGAATATGTAGACCGAGAAAAGCATTCTTAACTTTAGTCTTCTGTATTTCATGTGGCAAAATTGAAGCTTTCATATATGTGTAGAAAAAATGCATTTGCAGATCTTTTTCGTATCCTTAGGATTGAGTATACAAATTTTATATCTGTTGTGCTATGCTTCAAAACGCAAATATATACTGCAATGTGTTTGAAAGACATGTACAGTCACCATGTTAGGGGAGCGCAGGAGCTGCGTGGGACCTGAAAATTTGCGAATCCTCATATCTTTGATTGTCCATTGCAATCATCGAAGAGATCATAAACTAGAGAAGATTACAGTGAGATATTTGGTTGATCTTAGTGTCCATTTGTATAATAATCTCCTCAAATGTTAGTTTTGCTCATTGCTCAATACTTTTGGCTTTGAAAATACCTGGTTCATCGTTGCGCTCATTTTTTGTTGTATTTTTTTAGATTCTACCTGACGATGTTTGGTTTACAGAAAACTAAACAGAAGGAATTGAATTTGATGTTCGAAGTCAGGCAATCTTCACGGCTTACAAGTGTGAAGTAAACTCTAATGGGCGATGGTGTGATGCACGCTTGCAAGACTAATATAACTTCAGTTTCTCAAGTGAATAAATAGCTTGTTTGTATTTTGGCATTAAGGAAATGTTAGCCAGATATTGACGTTGGGTAACCATGATAGACAATGTGCGAGGCGGAGGAAACAAAATTCAGAAATAGAGAAATGAATACATTGTGAGAGGATGACATCTGATATTGACGTGCAGATCTGCAAATCTGTGAGTCTTATAGAAGTGGAAGCGATAGTGTGTGGGTGTGGCGTCAGAGCGGGTGGTAGAGAATCTCGAAGCTCGAGATGAAGAACTGAAACCTAAAGTCTCCACGCTATCCAGAGAGTGGCGAAAAAAAGGAAGAGAACGTAACACAATAACGCTTAAGGTAAGTCAGTTTTCGTAAAGATTTTATGTTCTCTTCAAGTTCACTTGCAAAGTAAGCATTTTGTTTTTGTGCGTAGTTCTAGGAAGTTTTGATTATTCATCATAGTTCAATTACTTTCTCCAATCTTGATTTCACCTTGCAGAATTCTTTTACTTGATTTTTGTTGATCATTCATTCTTGAAGTCTACTTTACAATTATTCATATTATTCTTGTACATATGAGCAAGAATATTGTACATAGTCTTGTTAATAAACTTCTTTCTACATACAGACATTTTTAGCTACTTTACTTTGATTCAAATTACTCATGATTTTTCAGATCTCATATCTCTAGACCTACGAAGGAAAACTAATTGTCTATTTCTATTTTGGAATAGAAACGGCCTTCTATCTGCCTTCTATCGGCCTCCACTAAAATGTATGCCGATTGGTCACTCGGTCTTGAGGAGAAGTGATTAGAATGTAATCCCGAAATTAATGTAGATCAATGTAAGCTACTTCAGTGCTTGTTAGTCCTAGGTTCAACTTTGTGCTTTGCCATTGTCACACAGTTACACTCGTTATAAATGTTGAGAAGACTCGTTATAATCGTCAGATGCAACTAACCGATTGTGCTCACAAGGAAATAATTGTGTGTCCACAGCCCATCGTGCACAGGTCCAAGACTTGTGTTCACTCAAACGCTGGGAAAAGATTTGTCATATTCGGTGGTAGTTTCAAGGCTGAATTGCTCAGAAACAGCCTTCCAGCTCTGCCGGACTCTGATTTTGTTTGCCGCGGATATGGACGAGGGTACCAAGCATATAGCTCACATATATTCAATATGCTATGGAGAGCACACCCGAAGGAGCATTTACAAATTCAAACGAAAAGGTGTAGTGTCGGTGAACTGCAAGCTTGAATTGGTGTATGAAATTGCAGTCGGTATCCTGAACTTTTCATGGGACTGAAAGGCCAGATTACAGACATTCACATGAAGTAGAAGGGAAGTCCAAAACTCAGTAGCGCTCTCACCGATTCTCGAACTCAAGCCGAGGGTCCTCACAATCATCTTCACATCCTTCGCTTTTCTCGAGCCTTCAACGCCGCTGAGAGCCAATCATGGACCCTTCGATGGATCACTCGTGGCTCCTGTCTCAGACCACCGACTTCAATCTTCATGCTGAACGGAACCTGCTTCCAGACGATGTGGATCCAGAGGAATCCACGCACCAGCAGCAAAGCCTCGGGTCCTAGGCCTAGATTATGTGCTCTTTACTAACTGAGTAAATATAATGATCAGGCTCATCGTCTGGAGCGAACGAAAGTGCGGCTGGGTTGCAAAGGGGAAGCGCGGATATGACAGTTTCTGCCAGCATTACAGAACACAAATTTCAAGCCTTCGTTTGGCCTGAGGTGCAGAAGTTGCTCTTCCAGGGTGCATGGTACGCAGCTGTGGTTCATGAAGGCGTTTCAATCGACTTTTTCACATGGATCGGAGGTCCAGCTGCACAACCATCGGACGACGACATTGCCAGCCACCAACATCTGAACTGGATCAAGCTCAACTCGAGTGCAAGTACAAACTCCAGGAAACATTCTGGAGGTGGACCCTGGAGTCAGCGGGAGCTCCCTACACCTCCGGCCCATTCGAGCAACATGAGAGCTTCGGTGGTCCGCAGTCAATCCCGTCCATCTACTCATAATATAGTTCAGTACAATGCTTCTGACGAGCAAAATCTTCGGGGTATGCTCGGAGAAGCGGTCGGAAACATTCCGGCCTCTGAGGGCCAATGTCACCGACGACATAAGGTCTCCTGCACTCGAGAAGAAAATTTCCCACCGATCCAAGTGGAGATTACCACCTGTGCAGCCTTGTTCTGATGACGTCGTTCGGTCCCTGGGTCGATGGGCAGTCCACTCGCGGTCTGCAATTGTTGGACCCCACGGATGAAATCCGTTCTCCCAACGGCAGATTCTACCTCGTCATGCAGCTCTGCTGCAATTTGGCATTATATGATGCGCTGAATGGAGAACAGCTTTGGGCGACTGATACAGTCGGCCAGGCCGAGACCTGCTATTCCGTGAATACCTTGGACGGGGAGCTGCAGGTCAGCAATGTGGCTACAGAAGAAGCTCTGTTGACCAGCGCACCTTTCTGCACGGCAAATGACGGCGACTGCTGGACCAACATGATTCTCCGACTTCAGATTGACGGGAATGCGGTGCTCTCAGTCTTTGACAGCAAGTATCGACTCTGGAGCTCCAACACTGTCCAGTGCGACGGGGAATGCTAATTCTAACCTGATGGCCGTCTCCTCACCGCAATCGTGAGTGCAAGTGAAATTTGCGCTCTGTGTGGGACTCTTTGAATCTCCAAACGTTACAAGCTTCGTTTGTTCGGGCTCTCATTGCTCCGTCTGATAGGCATCACAGAACGGGGGTCTGGAGTCTGGACAACTTGAAGAATGCGTGCATCCAGTGAGAACAATTCCAATCTCCCAATACACTTTATAACACGATGGTTAGCTACAAGTTGTTGATGTGCATTGTTTCCGAATACTTAAAACAATCACCAGCCGGATTCTGAAACACACAACCATGTGCATGCCTACTCGTAACGATCGTTTTCATACACCATTCTACGGGTTTCTGTACTCGGGCTACCGTAGTCTAGCATGGTCTTATTCTATGCCTAAGCGCTAACTGGGAATGAGATTCTGACTACTGAGTTAGCGGATCTGTTGAAATGATGGTTGCTGAAGTATTCGGATTTCTTTTCGGTGGTACCAGGAAAGAAAAAGATCAGCGGTACACGAGAAAAATACGCATCCTTTGCTCTCCACTGGCCAGTGATCTCGAATCTATAAGTTCAGCTACGGATTTTATGGTCTCGACTCCATTGACGAGATGAGAATTCATTTCTTGAAATCTCTCTTCATTTTGATTCTGAAATCATTTTGAAGCTGCACTGCAATCTCTCCTCGAAAGTGCAGGGAAGCAAAATGTGGGAGAGCTGATCACAACTATATAGCTATTAAGAAGAACGTGCAGAAGGTACCTGTCTCCAGGCATCAGAGCGTGACAATGCAAGAAATCCTGAAGTTGCCTTTGTCACTAAAGTCACTGGAATCCTAAGCATAATATTGTGTTTGTCCCAGTAGAAGGCTCTCAAAATAAGAATAATATATATATATATATATATATATATAGAAGAAGTTGAAGACTTTATCTACTTTCTGAGTATGAAAGCGGAAGGTCCTGGTAATATCTCACCCTCGGCCGAGAAGGTGCCGGGGACGATCTTTCACGAAAGCTCCATCCAAAGACATAGCTCCCGGTGGACAGGGCAGATCATTTAGAGCTTGGTCCATAGTCTCCTCCTTATCATACACATGACACTTACCCAGAAGGTGGAAAAACAGCGTTCTTCGTGTGTGCATGTGCTCTGGCTGAAGGTGAATCAAGTTCACTGCAAAGCCCAGAAAACCCTTTGGTACCTGGCCATTCCTGCACACAGGCTGAGGAAGTCGTAGAAGTTTCTGCGGGTGTTCGACATCTGCTGGCAAAGTACACTCACTTCACAACCACACATTGTTTCTGTTACGATCAGCATCGCATCTGAGGACATGAATCCAATCGCTGGAAAGAATGTCATCCAAAGTGAGTGACATGTTCAGAAGGATGAGATTGATGGATTAGCAAGTACCGAAGTTCTTCTGGCAGATGACTTCACATCGTCCATTCTTAGAGGCGTACAGATGGCGCAACTCTTCACGAGCCTCGCACACGATCAGTAACAAGCTACTCTCACCCAGGTACACTGAAAGAATCCTGTTTTCAGCAAAAATCACCATTTCAGCACTTCGAGATTGACTTTCCTCCCATGTACACGAAAAACCATCTCCAACAATTTAGTAGTTGTATCAAACGTATTACGAAACGAACGTTTCTATGATCAAAACATGGAATTGAAGCTTGCCTGTTAAGCCGGTTATCCTCTACTCCAGCTAACACGACAACCAAGTCAAGAAGTTTTCGCGTGCATTGGACTTAGCTAGAAGGCCCCTGCCAAATTTCTCACAAAAGTCTAGAGGAGATGACTTTGGGCCCGTAAACTTCTTAATTGCCTCGTAGACGTCCTCGCGAGTCTGTAATAGTTCGTCTTTCTACTTTTCTGATTCCAAAATCTGTTTATTTTCTTCGTAACATGCGTCGAATACATCTTTCTCCTCTGTCAGCTGTCTTAAATTGTCTGTCAATCAGAGTATTTGAAGAACATGAATTTAGCGGTGGGTCTGGCAGAGAAACTAGAGCTAATTCTAAAAGCATCTATGAATATGACAAAAGTTTCACAAGTACCTAATCCTTTGCGAAATGCTTTCTTCAATTACGAAGAATAATAGCTGAATGAATTTGAGTAAGGGTACATCTAAGCTTACCGTTGAAAAGGTCGATCTTTGTCTCCAATATCTCGATACGATTCTTTTGAGTATCAAGCACTTGACAGATGCGAGATATTTCGTGCGTCATTGTTTTCAGCTCCTGATATTACATATCTCCTTTTATTAGCTGGATGTGCATCTCATGCTTTCCATGATTTCCCATACACAGAAGAAACTAGTACGAATGGAACTGTTACTCGATATTGACAATCCTCTGTACCAAGAATGTACGTTCATGCTGCCTGTTCTCACAGAACAAAAATTCTATGTACAAAATGTCGACGATGGCAACCCGCGTTAGCAAATGTAAGTTTTTAGGCGATCCAAAACGAATTGAACGATTTTCCCGCTGGTGATCAAAACTTGAACAGCTTCCGACTTTACGGCATGCTCAGCAGGGCCTTCATCGAAGAAGTTCATCTGATACATTCCCTCAACTCCAGTGCCGGACTCCAACTTGTCGAATTTGCAAACACCAGCGTTGAGGTCTCCGGTGGATTTACTCAGCAGGGGAGAAGGTTGACTGATGCCCTGACTGATGCTCGTGTCCACGGTGAAGCTCAAGCAGAGCTTCCCAAAACTTTCAGAACAGATATTGTTGTATACATCTAAAACCTTGACTTCGAGTTGCTGCAATTCCTCGCCTATTGTGTCGTGACAGATTTCAATTTTATGAGGTGGCCCATGCTTCATAGGAAATGAGTCTTAAGATGGGATCGACGGGACAATCAGGCAGATGAACCTTGAGAAGATATTTTCCAGTTCTGTGAGGAACTGGCAGCTGCTCGAAGACATACTTCGAATGACAGCACAATGCTTTTTGCTCTTATCTGCAGTCACATCGGAAAGCACAAGCTCATTGTTGGTCACTGATGAAGCCATTCCATTCTCGAAATAGGGAAATGTAAGGAGTGATTCTGATTCTGTACACTCTGCGTTCCGTAGGGATGCAACAACTTGCACCCTGTTTCTTGAGCCTCCGGCCATCTGCGGAATCTATTGTAATGACCAATTGAGGTAAAAACTGCGGTATTTCGCCAGATAAAGATATTTCGGTTGCAGTATCTGTCTCCACAAAAATTTGTGAAGGATAATTTCCATGTATGACTCGCAGTTGTATTGAACAGCCGAAGTAGACTTCTGCGTCATCCAGCTCAGCGTATGGTTCATACTCACCTATATCTAAATCCATGACGAAACTTTCGAACTCACCTCCACCGTCTGCATTTTCGGCCCTTAGAACCTTCCATTGTGGGCAATTCCTGCATCGGAGTTGAAGAGCTCTCCCATCATAGCGAGTGCACAAGTTTTTCTCAGAGTCCAACAACAGTATCTCCAAAGGTGGAAAGGGATCTCCTACAGCAACTTGCTAAGAATACAGTGGCAGTCTGCTCTGCTTGAGCATGCCTCTCACATCCCTGGATAGTGGCAGTAACTGAGTCAGCTTGCCATGAAGAAGCAGAATTTTCCAGCGAATCATGCCTAGCATCTTCGATTCCAGATGCGTCAGTTCAACGAAGTAAGTCCTAATTGTCGTGGACAAAGTGACAACAGCTTCGTACACTCCTTCTTCTACTTTCTCAAGAACGAAGTCTGTATTCTTCTCCAGGAAGACCTTGTCAGGATTTATAGCTCTTGCACGTTCACAAGCTACGCTGATAACAAGATGCAGATTGAAATACGAATTCATAACCTGATCAGCTCGTATCATCCTTGTAATGATCAGTCGGATTTCACGTAGCGCTGTTCTGTGGAGTGCATGGATCTTCTATACTATACAATTCAAATTCCACTCAACCAAAATCAATCCTTCGCTTATTCACTCTTCATTGATTCGTCTGTGTCATAGTTGAATAACTGATTCATGTACACTTGCTTGCTGCCTTATACAATAATATTAAACCCAAGGGTGATGTTCATCAATTAACTGAAAAATCATGAAAGTAACGAAGTTATCATTGAGTCCTGCAAGCAGGTGTACCATGAATCAGCTACTCAACTATAACACAGGTGAATTACTTCTTTACGCACAAGGATGCTTCAAGATGTTGGGCAAATTTTTTATTGGAATATGTAGACCGAGAAAAGCATTCTTAACTTTAGTCTTCTGTATTTCATGTGGAAAAATTGAAGCTTTCATATATATGTAGAAAAAAATGCATTTGCAGATCTTTTTCGTATCCTTAGGATTGAGTATACAAATTTTATATCTGTTGTGCTATGCTTCAAAACCCAAATATATACTGCAATGTGTTTGAAAGACATGTACAGTCAGCATGTTAGGGGAGCGCAGGAGCTGCGTGGGACCTGAAAATTTTGCAATGGACAATCATAGATATGATTGTCCATTGCAATCATCGAAGAGATCATAAACTAGAGGAGATTACAGTAAGATATTTGGTTGATCTTAGTGTCCATTTGTATAATAATCTCCTCCAATGTTAGTTTTGCTCATTGCTCAATACTTTTGGCTTTGAAAATACCTGGTTCATCGTTGCGCTCATTTTTGTTGTATTTTTTGAGATTCTACCTGACGATGTTTGGTTTACAGAAAACTAAACAAAAGGAATTGAATTTGATGTTCGAAGTCGGGCAATCTTCACGGCTTACAAGTGTGAAGTAAATTCTAATGGGCGATGGTGTGATGCACACTTTCAAGACTAATATAACTTCAGTTTCTCAAGTGAATAAATAGCTTGTTTGTATTTTGGCATTAAGGAAATGTTAGCCAGATATTGACGTTGGGTCACCATGATAGACAATGTGCGAGGCGGAGGAAAACAAAATTCAGAAATAGAGAAATGAAGACATTGTGAGAGGATGACATCTGATACTGACGTGCAGATCTGCAAATCTGTGAGTCTTATAGAGGTGGAAGCGATAGTGTGTGGGTGTGGCGTCAGAGCGGGTGGTAGAAAATCTCGAAGCTCGAGATGAAGAACTGAAACCTAAAGTCAGTCACGCAATCTACGCTATCCAGAGAGGCGAAAAAAAGGAAGAGAACATAACACAATAACGCGGAAGGTAAGTCAGTTTTCGTCAAGATTTTATGTTCTCTTCAAGTTCAGTTGCAAAATACGCATTTTGTATTTGTGCGTAGTTCTAGGAAGTTTTGATTATTTATCATAGTTCAATTGCTTTCTCCAATCTTGATTTCACCTTGCAGTATTCTTTTACTTGATTTTTGTTGATCATTCATTCTTGAAGTCTACTTTAAAATTATTCATATTCTTGTACATATGAACAAGAATATTGTACATAGTCTGTCACGAAGCTGGAAACATCAGTGGCGCTGTTGGCGGGGATTAGACTGTTAGTTTTGTTCTGCAGCTTTTCCACCTCTTTGTGCTCTTGGGGATTGGAGGCCTTGAACTCCACTTGCACCTGAGGACGCACATTCCAGTAGTTCAATACGAATTCCTAGGAGTTGAGCTCCGCCAGATTTCTTGAAGCAAGGACAATTCCTAGTGTCAATTCAAATGAAGTTGAAATCATTAGGAGATGATTCTTAGGATGCTCTATAGTTCATAAGTCATTTTAACTAGATAGTTCGAATATTGAGATATTGAGATATTCTTATTTTGAGAGCCTTCTACTGGGACAAACACAATATTATGCTTAGGATTCCAGTGACAAAGGCAACTTCAGGATTTTCTTGCATTGTCATGCTCTCATGCCTGGAGACTGGTACCTTCTGCACGCTCTTCTTAATGTCTATATGGTCGTGATCAGCTCTCCCACAATTTGCTTCCCTGCTGTGACTTTCGAGGAGAGATCGCAGTGCAGCTTGCTACCACCAGCTTGTGAGGCCTTCAAGAATCTGAAGAGGCGGAACGATATCGACGAGCAGATTCAGCAGAAAATGAGCGGAATTAGTAAATGTCAGCAGGAGAAGACTGACAGCAGCTTAAAGATTCAGCGTTGGGATTCATCCGTGGGGTTCAACAATTGCAGACCGCAAGTGGACTGCCGAGGGACCGAACGACGTCATCAGAACAATGCTGAACAGATGGCAATCTCCTCTTGGATCGATGGGAAATTTTCTTCTCGACTGCAGAGACCCTATGTCGTCGGTGACATTGGCCCTCAGAGCCCGGAAGGTTTCCGACCGCTGCTCCAAGCATACCCCGAAGATTTTGCTCGTCAGAAGCATTGTATTGAACAATATTATGAGTAGATTGACGGGATTGACGGCGGACCACCGAATCTCTGATGTTGCTCGGATGGGCCGGAGGTGTAGCGAGCTCCCGCTGACTCCAGGGCCCACCTCCACCTACAGAATGTTTCCTGGAGTTTGTACTTGCGCTCGAGTTCAGCATTATCCAATTCAGATGTTGGTGTATGGCATTGTCGTCGTCCGATGGTTCTGCAGCTGGACCTCCGATCCATGTGAGAAAATCGACTGAAACGCCTTCCTGAACCACAGCTGCGTACCGCGCACCGTGGAAGAGCAACTTCTGCACCTCAGGCCAAAAAGGCTTGAAAATTGTGTTCGGTGAGGCTGGCAGAAACTGTCATATCCGCGCTTCCCCTCTTGCAAGCCCAACCGCACTTTCGTTCGGTCCAGACGATGAGCCTGATCATTATATTTACTCCGTTAGAAATGTGGGCATAATCTAGGCCGGGAACCCCGAGGCTTTGCTGCTGGTGCGTGGATTCCTCTGGATCCACATCGTCTGGAAGCAGCTTCCGTTCAGCATGACGATTGAAGTCGGTGGTCTCTGAGACAGGAGCCACGAGTGATCTATCGAAGGGTCCATGATTGGCTCTCAGCAGCGTTGAAGGCTCGAGAAAAGCGGAGGATGTGAATATGATTATGAGGACCCTCACCTTCAGTTCGGTGAGAACGCTACTGAGTTTTGGACTTCCATTCTACTTCATATGAATGACTGTAATCTGACCTTTCAGTGCCATGAAAAAGTTCATGATACCGACTGCAATCTCATACACAAATTCAAGCTTGAAGTTCACCGACACTACACCTTTTCGTTTGAATTTGTAAATGCTCCTTCGGGTGTGCTCTCGAAAGCATATTGAATATATGTGAGCTATATACTTGGTACCCTCGTCCATATGTGCGACAAACAAAATCAGAGTTCGGCAGGAGCTGGAAGGCTGTTCCTGAGCAATTCAGCCTTGAAACTACCTCGGAATATGATAAATCTTTGCCCAGCGTAGTTTGAGTGAACACAAGTCTTGGACCGGTGCACGATAGGCTGTGGACACACAATTATTTTCTTGTCAGCACAATCGATTTGTTGCATCTGACAATTATAACGAGTCTTCTCAACATTTATAACGGGCGTAACTGTGTGACAATGGCAAACCACAAAGTTGAACCTAGGACTAACAAGCAATGAAGTAACTTGACTTGATCCACATTCGTTTCGCAATGACATTCGAATCATTTCTCCTAGGACTGAGTGACCTATCGCTTGACTCTTATGGCTCCACTAAAGGGGTCATACCCCTTAGTGGAGATGTATGTACATTTCTTTGTTTAATTCATAAAAAATATATATTATGTGAAATATAATATTTATTTTATTTATTTTAGAATTCA
This sequence comes from Marchantia paleacea, assembly GCA_014180765.2. Classification (NCBI taxonomy): domain Eukaryota; kingdom Viridiplantae; phylum Streptophyta; class Marchantiopsida; order Marchantiales; family Marchantiaceae; genus Marchantia; species Marchantia paleacea. The sequence goes on from MUAA02000127.1 coordinate 332,035, forward strand.
TAATATTTCAAATTAAAAAATATTTATAGAATTTGTTCCATGATTATTTACTAAAATTTAAATTCTTGAAAAAAAATTATGACATACATTTTTTTAATCATCTATTCTTCTAATTGGTATCTAGCTCTTGTCAACATATTTATCACATTGTTATAATGTAATGTCACATGTTTGAATTCCGGATTAAATGTATTGATGTATCTTATCCACCTAAACATTGTAATATCTTGTGTATTGAAATTAATAATCATCACCAACAATGTCAAACAATTTGTCTCAACAATTACATGTGCCCTAATCAGATAGTTCATTTATGACTTCATGACTGTAAGAATACCCCACAATTACTCCTTCACCTAACTATAACTTCGATGTCTTTCACTCAAGAGCTTGGCTCCAAACCTCTTAGCATACCTACTTCCTTCATCTTTGTCATTATGTCCCGCAACCCATCCTATGGCAATAGGACTAGTATTCACCGTCAATATCACATGAACATTTGAAATCTATGAATGAGTTTCATGAATTGCTTTGTTCACGTTTGGATTTAGAGTTCAAATAAGTGATACTTGTATCACTTTCTTCAATTTCGGATGGTTAAGTTATAGTTCAAGTATATTGTGTTGAGACAGAAGCCATTCATCAGTATGCACTTGATTTGTGTTAGTGTTTGCCTCCTATAGAGGAGCCCTCTCTAGACATTGCAATTGCCTTACACAAGAGTTTTATGGGATCGCAAGTCAGCAGTCCACTTGTGGATCAAACATTTAGTCATGTAGATTCTAGATACCCAACTATTCTTAATGAACTGACAAAAGTGTCCATGACGACAAATTTTGTTACAGCAGGTCTAGTGGTAGTCTCTCAAATCTCCGTATGGGCTCTGAAGATGATAATCAGGTTACTTCTTTGTTTCATAAGGAAAGGGTGAGGCTCCATGAGTCAAAGAAGTGATAAATGTATCAATTCTTCAATTGAGAGGTTAGAGGCAAAAAAAATGATATATGTATTTTTTCTATTAGGAGATAGTTATGAGTCTAAAAAATCATACATCTATCACTTCTTAGAGTCATGAACCACTTTACTTATGAAATGAACGACAATCCTAAAAATTTAGTGGCTATCATTGTCGCATGGACATTACTTTACTCTCGGAATGCACCTGACTGTAGAAGAACTCTCATCGCCCTCGTGCGAATTGGCACATGTAGTAGTGTAGTTCTTAGGATAAGTAGATTTTTTTTTGGTTTTTGTGAATAAAGAGTTATATTCGGGTTCTCATGAGGGTATTCATGCGAATATATGTTGATTAGACATGAATACCATTAGGGAGTTCACACGAGTGAATTGCAATGGAATTTAAGCACGCGTTTGGGCGGCGGATTGACAAATTGTCGAGAGAAGGTCGGTGCCAAGAACTTGTGGAGCGGCCGGAGCAAGAGAAGATAGATGCAATGTCAAAGTGTCAAACAGGAGGAGTTCCAGCAGGAAGAAGTGCAACAATAAGGAGAATTTGACCACTTATCTTGATGGCAGATTGGACTCCGGCAGAGTTGCTGAGGTTGAAGAACCTCGGAGGAGTGTTTCTGTCATAGTGATGGGACTACGTATGACCGGAGCTGTGTGAAGAAGTCCGGAGAGGGAAAGCATTGACAGCGCTTGGAAGCATAGCTCAGCCGGAGAATTGGGATGCAAGGCTGTGGATGAAGGCTATGGGGCGCAACTACAAAGAGGACAAAGCCAACATCGATTGGGAGGGCTCGGCGGTGTATACTGCATTCACCTTTGACGAGCGGAAGTGGTTCAATCCTAGAGAGAGGAAGGGGACGAATGGCAATAAGCTCGACTTGATTAAGGATGTCTTCAGGAGGAAGGTGGCTCTCACCTTGAATCAGCTTTTCTCATGACAGAGAACGAAATATGTAAGCATGCATAAGGTGAGGATTGTAGAAGGGTTCATCGGCGGAACTATTCGAGTGAATTGGGGAAAGATCTTTGCGAAGAATGTATAGGTGATGGCGACTAAGCTAAGGGAAGACGATGAGAGTGTAGTCTATCTCTTGCCTTTCCTGGTGCATCTGTACGCGAAGTTGGAATGGTTGACGCCTAGGAGAGGCAATTGTATTGACTGGAGAGCGGACTGTCGGACTTGGATGTAGACATCGACAGTGCCAATAGTGGATCGACGAGGAGTTTAGGAACGAGTGCTCCTCGTGAGCCAAAGAGAACGTGAGAAGTCAAGCCGGCTATGCAGAGTTAGCCTGATTCGGATTCGGACCTTGAAGTGATAAGAACTTCAAGGAAAAGGAAGAGAGTAGTGGAGGACAGTCCACCAGCCACTCTGACCCTTCGGAAGGATGTAGGGAAGAAGAAGGCGAAGAAGTAGTGTTGTCAAAGACCTCCAAGCCAAAGATGAGGCAGTGAAGCCAGGGCCGAAAGCCTCAAAGGAGATTGCAGAACCTATGGCCTCGGTACTACAGCTGTCGTAGGAGCTGGAAATGTGGTGGTCCCGGTATTGTTAGAGCTGAACGAGATGGGACCGATGTATATGCCAGGGTGGGACCCTCAAGCCAATGGGTACATGGATTTGATTCAGATGATGAACCGGCTGGCTTTGGGGAAGGAAGACCAATCCATTACAGTTCGAGAGCTGACGGAGAATGTGAACAAGTTGTCCAATGAGAAGACTGAAATTGAACAGAAGGTCCAAGAGGTGAAGACGGCCTATGCAGAGATCTGCCGTATTCGGGGTGCGGAGATCCATTTTGTGGAGAAGGAGAATGTCCAACTTCGGGAGACGGTGTAGGACCTGAAGCAAAGACTAATTCAGGTGGATGTGGAGGCGCCTGCGAAGTTGGAGAACCTCGCTAACAGATGTGCGCAAGATCTGTTCACACAGTGTGATCGAGTTGAGGTGCAGCGGTTAGAGCAGTTGGTGGCGGCGATGGAGAATCCTGGCGACTCAAAGAACAGAAGGAAGGAAATGTATAAAGCGTTGGGTCGAGATTTCAGGGAAGCCATGGCTCTTCATCGATGAAGATGAGGATTTTGGAGCCGTCCTTTGCATCATATTCCAATCGGTTGTTTATAGTGCCAAAAAAGAATGTATCACTACGATTCATTCAAGAGAGCTATCTACTCCATGGGAGATCTTTACTCTGGGTATGATGAGTTTCAACTATCATAAGGAAGCAAGGATATTACCACAATGAGAACACCCTTGGGCTTGGTAAGGATGTGTACGTTGCCACAAGGGGCCACAAATTCAGTAGCACACATGATGAATGGGATGAGTAAAGTGTTAAGGGACTTTATTCCGGAGAAGACTATGCCTTTTCTAGATGATGTGCCAATCAAGGGATGTACGGAAGAGGAGAAAGATGGAACCATCGATCAAAGGGATTGTAGGAAGTTTGTGAAGGATCACATTGAAGATTGTAAGAGGATATTATCTCGAATGGAGGAGGTTCATCTTATATTGTCAGGAGTAAAGTCTATATTTGGGATATGGGAGGTTGTCATTGTTGGTCATTTGTGTGGATGGTATGGTCAAAAACCAGATCCCAACAAGGTGGATGTTATTCAAAGGATGCGTGAAATTTGCAACTCCTTGACAGAAGTGAGGTGGTTTTTAGGTGATGTTTTGTTCTATCACATTTGAATTCCTCACTATGCTCATATAACAAATCCGTTATATGGGTTGTTAAGTAAAAATCAGAAGTTTGTCTGGGAGAATAGACATGTAGAAGCCATGAGGAAGTTGAAGAGGTGTATCTCATCACCTCCGGTTTTGCAAAGGATAGAATATCATAGTAACAAGCCAGTGATATTAACGGTGGATACCAGTCCTATTGCCATAGGATGGGCCGTGGGGCATGATGACGAAGATGAAGGGAATAGGTATGTTGTGAGGTTTGGAGCCAAGGTCTTGAGTGAAAGGCAACGAAGTTATCCTCATGTCAAGAAAGAATTGTGGGATGTTGTTACAGCTATGAAGTCCGAAAGAAACTACCTGATTGGAGCACATGTGATTGTTGACTTATATTGTTTACCATTGCTGGGGATGATCAGCAATTGCAATACACCAAATATTGCAATGTTGAGGTGAATAGCTTACATCAAGACACTTAATCCGGAATTCAAGCATGTGGTAGGGAAGGATAACAAGGTGGTGGATATGTTGTCAAGAGCTAGATATGAGGGAGGAAAAGAAATGATTGATGATTCTGATGATGTTGAAACAACATTTTATTCTGTGGCTCATCAACAAGGAGTAACACAAAGTTTGGAGATGTTTTTGGAGGATTTGTATGAGGGTGAGTGGTTAGATATTGGAAAATATCTCAGCACACTAGCACGACAAAGCGGCTAGAGTGATCATGAGTTCAAACATGTAAGAAGGAAGGCCTACAACTACATGTTACAAGATGGATATCTATGGAAGAGACCGAAGCGGAATGATGACATGCCACAATGTGTGATTTGCGGAAAGGAGGCTCAACAAGAGTTGATGTGGGAGTTTCATGAAAGCTTATGGGCAGGCCACAGGGGGATATATGCCACTTTCATGAAATTGAAAGAGAGATATTGGTGGAAAAACATCTACAAGGATGTGGTGGGATTTGTGGAGACTTGTGAGACATGTCAAATGTATTCTGTAATCCGACACCGTGATGGTTTGCATCCTACATATCCACTTGCTATCCATTACAAGTGGGTTGTGGATTTGGTGGTCATGCCGATGGGAGTAGGGAAAATGAGGTATCTGGTCTTAGCAAGGGAGGATCTATCCAATCAAGCGGAGGGGAGAGCACAACAATCAAAAGCAACAGAAGGGGTTTGCAAATTTCTTTTCGAAGACGTTGTATGTTGTTATGGATGTGTTGGAAAGGTAACTGCTAATCAAGGAGAGTTGAATGCTCAAGAGGCACGTGACTTCTTTGAGAGATGTGGAATCAAGTTGTCTCTCACCACTGCTTATAATCCAGAAGGGAATGCAAAGAGTGAGTGGGGTCATCCACGTATTATCAAAGCAATTGTGAAGTCATGTAGGGGGAAGGCTAGACAATGGCCTCGTTTGTTACCTTTTGCATTATGGGCTGATCGTACAACCCATAGCTCTGTGACCGGCTACAAGCCATAAGAGTTCATGCAAGGCCAAAAGCCAAATTATGCCAATAGAGGAAAACATTCCCACATGGAGTGTGTTGTCTTGGGAGGATAATCTAAATAGAGAAGATCTTTTGGCGATACGCATTTGACAGCTGGAGAGGAAACGGAGGATGTACAATTGGCAATGGAGAGACTTAAAGAGGCACACCTTAGAAACAAGGACAGATTTGACAAATGTAAAAGGCTGAAACCAAAGGAGGTTAAAGAAGGTGATTGGGTGTTGGTGTATGACAACAGTCTGGATAACCAACATAGCACCTTGAGGAAGTTTTCAAAGAGGTGGTTTGGGCCATATGTGGTGATCAATGTCCGTGACAATGCTACTTATTCGCTAAGAGAGTTAGATGGTATAAAGTTTAAGATATCTATTGCATGAAAGCGAATAAAGATTTTCAAAAGTCGGGATATCAACATCGGCCAACTTGAGGAAGAGTTTGACCTTTTTGGTGAAGATGAGTCATATGGAGAGTATCTAGCTGGAGCATAAGATCAGGTTGATCTAATCTGACGCCACGCACACCTTGGTTAACTTTTTGGTGCATACCGAAGGATGCACAGGTTTAGAGGGGGTGGATGTCGTGTTGTGACGCGGCTATTATGAGAAGATAATGACATGTGTCATCTTCAGAGGTGTTGTCATGACGGCAATACTTTAGATTAGGATAACCGACGGTGCACTATAAGGCTGTAAAGAGTCCACCGTTGGATCAACTTAGTAGTGTGAGGATGTTGAAAAGGCTCCAAGAGATATTATCTTGGACCTTATCGGAAATAAAGCGCAGTCAGGATGGAAAGGGTATAGGAGAGAGCTAGATACATCACTTTGCTCACTAAGGAGCTTATCTGATTGAAGTGGAGCCAACGTAGGACATGGATAGAGGACAACATGATCCTCCTGATGTACCGATGCCCAATCCATTTATGATCAACATCCGGTGTCTTCATTGTGATCACTTTTGGGCGTGGTTTGTGTATCATTTTGGAGATAACTTTCTGCAACAAGTGATAAACTCTCCACACCCGATTATTCTTCCAGTTGTTTCCTACGGCACGATTTGGGATGTAACAGTATACGTTTTGATTTAGTTTGGCCGCTATGGATCTGAACTTACCGGTAGAATGGTGACCCCCTCCTCGAAAAAGCCATGCTGATAAAATAGAGAAGAATGTGAACCGTAAAAAGACCGTACGAAAGGAATTAGGCTTGATAGGGATCCATTAGCCTCTCTAAACTCTCTAAAATTGGATGCATGCGAGACGCTGTTAAAAACGTTCTTAATGTCCACCTGCAAGACAACCCAATCCGGATGGATATCTAGAATTGCTCTAATACCCAACAATATCGCCTCATAGCCTCCTGATGTGGCGACTTCAAACGGATGTAGACAAAGATGCTCCTCAAAGTGTGAGCGATGTAGGAAAACAACAACGACTGACTAATCGTAATAAGAACTCTCCAACAACAATCAGTCTAATGTCCCTAGTGCCTTTCTCCATCGCAAAAAGCTGACTAGCACCCATAACCTAACTTAATGACAACGGAATCTCCCCACTTGCAACTTTTGCAGCCCCTTGGAACAACTCCATGAAACCATTAGATGGATCATCCGCATGAAAGTAATCTCAAAGATGCTCATATACCATCCTTGACAAATCTCATGAGGAAAAACGTGGGGTTGTGCATAGAGAATGGGCAAATAATGATCTATCAAGACATAATGGCTCCTCAAGCTGATACTGCAAGACCTCTTATGGTATCTCCTCGCCCATGGATGGATGTAGAAGCCTAAAAAGGAAATTTTTTCCGTAGTAGGACTAGCTATGGACAAAGGATGAAGGGTCTATGCAGCCTTGCTATACTCCCCGGCCTGTAAGACCCAGGGTTGTACATATAGGATAAAATGAAAGTATATCTAAATTGTGCCTAAGTTTATCTTAGTCATGACTATGTTTAGCTAGTTATGGTTAAGTTGGAGGAAAATATAGAGTAACTTTTGGTGTGGTAGATGAGAACTACTATTTTGTTGTTTAGTATGAGTCAAGGAATAGATTCCATCACATGGGTATCTTGACTTCCCTTGACTTGGACTAGTTTTCATTGGTTGAACTTTGGTGAAGACCCTTAAATCTAGGGGCGAGATTGACTTGGTACACTAGAAGTCAATTAGGGAGTAGTTGGGCTTCTAGAAGATCCAAGTGGGACCAATTGCATGTTGCCATGTACCCTACTTTTCATTGGGGTTTGTGATCTCTACCTCGTTTAAACTTGGTAAGAGGAAGTTACATGGTGATTCTTTTGTAGTTACTTGGGTAAGATTCTAAGTAGTATAAATAGAGAGGTTGAGAACCCCACCTCTCAAGTAGTTTTTCAATGGAAGTTAGTTTTGGGAGGAGATAGTGTGGTGATCTTAGTTTTAGGGAGCTTGGTTCTTGGAGATGTCATGTTCGAGTGGAACCTTGATTCAATGAAGACTTTGATTACCAAAGTATCCCTTTCCTTTTGAGTGATATCTTACTCTTGGTGATAATGTGCATAATAGAGCTTGGACTTTGAGAGTTTGTGTAAGAGTGAGCAATAGGATCATGGGCAAAGGGTGGGACTAAGTCCTTCTAGATTCATGATGAGCTTCCAAAAAGCCATCGGAGGTAAACTGAGTGAGAGTCAGCCCGGAGGTCACAGGCCTGCCCCAAGATTCTACAGCATCATAATCGCGTCAAATTAGAAATATCATGTGACTGAATCGACTCCTAATATGTGTTATCCAAACAAACTCCTCCTGCAATGTAGCCCAATCCACTACTCATAATCTTTGAAATCTACCTGCCACCTTCCTATGTCCAGCACATCCCCCTCTAGTATAACGTAGACACCATTACGGAAGTAATAAAAAAAAAACCATGCTAATTCATCCATGGGATCGCGAGCCAACCAATCGAGTAGTGTTGCATGGACATTTTTTCTCTCGAGAACGCTTGAGCGCCTCACTATAGAAGAACCCTCTTGAACCTTGTGTGAGTTGACAATCTCTTCTTCTTCTTGTGAGCACTCCACATTTGAGTTCATTACAACCGTAAAACTTCAGCGGAAGAAGATTATGATATCCAATGATAAGACCAAAAACTCTCGTTTAAATTTCACATAAAATTGCTCCACAACCCTTTCAATCTCTTGAAAAAGTTTTCATATGTTTCTCTTTTCTAGATCTCTTAGAACAATTGTCGAGTTACACACTATAACACAAGGTGATATGCAGACCCATGTGTACTAAAACCATCACACATCTCAATCCTTGACTCCAATTGCTCTCAAATTTCATAAAAATGTCACTTATCATCCGAACTTTAATTGTAAGAAGTTTTATTGACAAATATTTTTTATATCAAAAGATATGATTGATGAACTAACTTCGTGATAGTGAGTGCAATCCTGCAATTCTCACTGTATACACAAACTTTAACCTATCATTCCATACTCAAAACTTGTCCAATTGAGTCAAAATTTCAATCCAAACACAAGCATTAGTCATAAACTATATTTGAGTTGACTCATATCTCTCAAAAACTTTGTGAGATTGTCAGAACACTCCAAATACACTCAAAGATCTAAATTTCTCTCCCTATCTTTGAATCATCATTTCAGAATGACAAACTCTTCAAATCCTTCCATTCTTGAGCGCATGTCATAGCTTGTCCCGTAAGCTCTCCAACCTTATCTTCAGATCTCCGCATATCTTTCCTAAAAAGTATCCAAAATCCCTAAAAACCTAGAAGAAGTTGCCCTAGTGCCCTCATTGGCCAAAACTCCTAGACCAATGGGAATGGAGAGTGTTATTTTTTCCTCTAGTGTGGCCAAATTAGCTTTATTTTAACTTAGAGCTTTACAACTATCCTAAACACACTACTTAGATATCCTATACACAATATGAGTTGTCACTAATAAAAGATTCTAGGAGTGCGAGTAGGATATGAGATTTTGTTTCATGTTACCTTGACGTTACATTTGCCGAGCGATGTTTTGCATGTAGATGACCTTCCTCTACTAGGGGATCCGCATGTGCCATTTGATATACTCTCATCTAATATTGTTTGTCGACCCACCTACCTTCTTTGCACGGTTTCTCCTTCACCTACATTCATATCACATTTGACAGCCTTTGATAGAAGGATCATGGACGTCTTTGGTGACATCATCGGACCAGGGACATTTGAGTATGTGACAAGAGATTTGGCAAGGAGACAGACATCTTTGCCAATTTCGTGTGGAGGGGTAGGCTTATTATCGATGGAGGAGACGTCACCTATGGCATTCTTGGCGAGTTAGGCGCTCGTTGCAACTTTGTTATCTTCTCGATTTGTGAGTTCAGATAGACCTATCTTGGAGATATATGTTAGGGATGTGGATACGATATCATTTCTCTTACAAGTATTATTACGAGATACGAGAGATGCTTTATCACGAGAGGTACGATATGAGTTCCCATCTTTTTCCTCTTTGGCTACCAATAGGACTAGAGGTCTACAGTCTATCTTGATGGACCGACGATTTCAAAGGCTCTACATTCACTCTTATTGGATCCGGCCATTCCTCATACTACTAGAGCTCATCTATGCTCTTGCTTAGGCAAGGTTGTAGGCTTGTGGATCTTGGTTCGACCATGCATCAAGGCTTTCCAACTCGCACCAGTTACTTTCTCCACAACGATGAGGTTTCATCTTGGCTTGGTCCATCCATCTACATCTTCATTACTCACATGTGAGTGTGGTATCACTTTAGATAGAGTAGATGTTTATATGACTCGTTGTCCATTTGGAGGGCAGAGGATAACTATCCATGATGCCATTAGCGATGTGGTGTTTGCTATGACGCGAGAGGATGGATACCTCACATGGAGAGAGCGTTGGTATGCCTTGCAGTCAACTAGGGTTAGGGCAGACATGTACTTGGTTCGGGAGGACCAGGTCACTATGGCAGATGTGGTGGTTACCAATCCTACAAGAGACACAATTTCAAAGCGGGTGATCACCCATCCTCCAGGATGGGCGGCGAATGGAGTTGTAGCAGCCAAGGTCTCCAAGTATAGAGGTATGCAGAGAGGTCACCTCTTTGTTCCTCTAGCTTTGGAGTTATGGAGCTATGGACACCGACTTTGACATGTTCATGCGGGAGTGCGCGAGAGCCTATCATACTAGGCGACATGAGGTATTACTCTCTTTAGCTTACTCTATAGCCTATTTTAGGCAACGTGTTTCCATTGCTCTACAAAGGAGCACTAGTTGGTGCAATCCATAGGAGAGCAATCACGTTAGGTGATGCTTCTTCATATGCTCCTGTTGTTTGTAGATCATTTGACCTAGATAGTTCAAATATCTTAGGTGTTGTAAGACATATTTCCCAGTTTGATACTATTGGGACCTAGCTCCATGTTATTGGTTTGATTCCATCCTTGTACACTTTGATGGGGTCTTCCCATCCCTTTTGTTATTATACTTTGTCCCACTCCGGAGAAACTTCCCATACCTTTTGTTATTTTACTGTGTATTTCTTTGTTGTTCCTAGAGCATGCAGGTTGGACTTCTAGCAACTTTCAACACTAGAATGTGATTTGCAGTAGATGATTTAATGTAGGGTCCCACTTTCTTTACCCACAGTGAGCTTTTCTTGATCATGGTTAATATATGTTTGAATAGCAACAGCATAACATACAAAATGACAAATGCAAATCATATGAGTCTATGGAACACGTGTTGTGAAACTCTGCATTTCAGAAAGTTGTTAAGACGAGGCTAGATCTCCTTGCATGCACTTACTCCATGATTTACAGCATCAATATAATATTTATAAGTTAAACATAAATAAAGATTAGAATCGGATACCATAAATAATCATAGAGATTTAACTAATTTGTCTTTGGAGAACCCATACCCGTATCACATCTGAAATCAAACAATAATAAAAGTAATGGAAGATGATAAGTGATATATGTATCACTTCTTCAGCCAAACATAACCCTCAATCCAAGTGGATAAATGATACATGATTCACTTTTTCGACTGACAAAATCCAAGTAAAGAAGTGATTCATGTAGCATTGATTCCGACTTAAAAAACCCTCAATCCAAGTAAAGAATAAATATATGTATCACTTTTGCAAAACAATTATTGATCTATTTTCACCTAAACATAAAATTTGCCTTGTATAACTCAAAATACGCAATGTCTTTGGGATCCACGATGTCGTGCACATACATATCGCATCACAACATACATCGTTGTCACATCAAACATCACAACACATAGATCGTCATACACCAACACAAGTGTACCACAATAATCTTTTCTACTCTCAAAACGTCCACAAGGACACTCCCCTCATAACCATAGCATAAAAAGAGAGACAAGTCAAGCCAAACCCACTTTGTGCTTCAAAGACTCCAGGTTCCCGCACTAGCTACTATCCACCATAGCCACAATCTCAAAGGCTCAACTTGGAAAACTGGCCTCCAAGGAGCCCTAATTCGAACTCTACCCCTTGAGCCCTAGGACCCCTAACGGCGCTGTCGGCCCTAACGGCTCCCAGTGCGAACTGCGCTAACTGCACAACCGGCTCTAACTGTTGTATTTGCTCTTGCATACGCGCACCTACCTAACTAGAGATGCCACTACATAAGTCATGACAGCTGTCGTGCACATACATATTGCATCACAACATACATCGCTGTCACATCAAACATCACAACACATAGATCGTCATACACCAACACAAGTGTACCACAATCGCCCCCTAACTGGCGGTTAGGTCCCTCTAACACCAGGTAGCCATCTAGTCCATAACATGATATGCCCTTCGTGGGGCTAAGATCAAGAGGCCGGGTGCAAATGTAGCCCCATCGTTAGTCGCCTATCCGTAATCCATATCATGTAACGGTCGACTGCTTGCCTCGCTAAACGCATCGAGGACATCTCCACCGCCCATTGGGCACCACATTGAGAGGAGTTGTCAAACATGACATATGCCATCCCTCTCAAACAAGAATCACAAATCAACATACCGGGCTGCTCCACCGGTGATCCACATAACATACATCTCAAGCCCGCACGCATAAACCGCAAGGCTTGGATCCACACTACCATCAATATTGGGAAGGTGACATGGCGCACAATTACGCACATGATCCTTCCATACCATACCATCACGGCCTTCCAATAAGAGAACTCCAGAAGGTAAAACCTCACATACTCGTAGAATCATGCGACCCCACCGTAACATCCAATGTTGTCGGTGCTGTCTGCTGTAAGTACACGTAATCACCAACATGAAATCGTGAATTGAAGGTCGATATCCACCTCCTCGGATGGTAGCATAACGCAAAGTATCTCTATGTTGAGCAATAGCAAGGTTCTCAAATGCCATGGGCATGACTCTACGGAAGAGTTCTGCCCTTTGAGAACACACCCTAACCCAAACATCAGGGTTATCCAAGTTCAAGACTTCACCTGACTCTCTACGGATAGCTGTAGGTAAGTCTGGATCTCTACCATATAATAAAAAGTATGGTGAGAATGACGCTAGAGATGCTTGCCGGCTAAATCGATAACCCATGGCCAACCATGGTAGCTGGATGTCCCAGTCTCCCAGATGACCTTTCTCCAAGCCAAACTTTTGCAGTCCTCTCTTCACCGTCTGAACAACTCTCTCTGCTAGACCATCAGCCTCAGGATGATCTCTTGAGGTGGTACGATGATCGATCAACGCTCGATCACACAAAGCCTGAAACTCACCCAAAAACTCAGTACCCTGATCAGTCAACACTTCTGCTGGTGCACCAAATTGGCTAAGCACTATAGCTAAGAAAGCATAAGCTGTTCCCTCACTTGACTTGTCAAGCAAGGCCACCAACTCAATCCACTTGGAGAAATGTTCCACCATGACCAACACATATCGATGATGTCGTATAGTCAATGGCAAAGGTCCTGCAAAATCCAAGCTCCAACGATAACCAAGTCCCATAATTGGTAGAGGATGTAGTTGTGGTGTAGGGGCATTGAATGATGCTCGAACACGATCACATACCATACATTTCGCCACAAACTGCTGCACCTCAGTTTGCATACCTCTCCACCAATAGTGACTTTGAAGTAAGATATATGTCCGCTTTACTCCAAAATGACCTAACTCCTCATGAGCATGTCTGACCAACTGTGCTCTCTGAGATGGAAGTGGCACAACACGAACACTGCCATCTCCCCATACTCGAAGAAGGTGTCTACCTTCCCACCTGAAACGTCGAGCTCTTTGTAAAACTCGATCCCGCTCCTTTGCACTCAAGGTGCCCAACAAAGCACCGGTACAAAGATACTCCAACACCAGCATGTCATCATGGATGTCTCGGTTTACGATCAAACCGTCCTGAGTCTCAGCGTCCAAGGCTAATATATCTGCTCTTTGACCCAAGAGAGATATCATATAGCTCTCAAGCGCCAACATACTCAAAAAGGCAGATGCATGCCAACCCGGCACCATCTCCTCATCAATATCACCGTGCCATCGAGCCCCGGTTTCATCAACTTGACTTGTACATGGGTTTTGACTTAACCCATCCGCATCACGGTTCACCACTCCAGGTCTATGAATAACCGTGAAATCATACTCTTGTAGGATAAGAGCCCATCGTGCAAGCTTTCCTGTAAGCTTGTCTGATTCCATCAACCATTTCAATGGTTGATGATCAGTGATGAGAGTGAAGGAGTTTCCAAACAAATAACATCTGAAATGTGCCACCGCCCAAACAACTGCCAAACATTCTCCTTCATAAGAACTATACTTCGCCTCCGCTGCATTGTTGGAACGACTTGCATAAGCCACTACAAACTCCTTCCCCTCATCATCATGTTGGGTAAGCACTGCTCCCAAACCCAACATACTCCAATCAGTATGTACTTGAAACGGACGACCTCTCACAGGTCTCCTCAAAATAGGGGCAGATGTCAACCTTCCCTTGAGCTCAACAAAAGCTCTCTCCTGTTCATCTCCCCAACTCCACTCTTGATCTAGCTTTGTCAAGGCTTTGGCAATAGTGCTAAATCCTCGCACATATCGACGATAGAAGTTTGCAAGTCCAAGGAAAGCTCGAACCCTACTCACATCTGAGGGTTGTGGAATATGCAAGATTGCCTCCACCTTGGTTTGCTGAACTCCCAATCCTCCTGGGTATATGGTATGACCCAAGTACTCTACCTGCTCCTGAAAGAACTTACACTTTCCAGGATGCAACTTGAGGCCATGAGCAATCAATCGCTCAAATACCTCCTGCAAATGTATCTCATGCTCCCTCATTGTAGCACTATACACTAGAATATCATCGATGTAGGCTCTGGCACAATCAAGTCCGGCTAGGATCCTATCCATCATTCTTTGGAACTCAGCAGGTGCATTCTTCAACCCAAATGGTAAGAACTTCCATTGATACAACACATCCTTGCCATGCGAATCAATTGCCCAAAAGGTTGTCTTGGCCTTATCCTCATCTCGAATCCGCAACTGATGATATCCTGCTCATAAATCCAATGTACTGAAAACCTTTGCATGCCCAACTGCATCAAAGATCTCCTCAGGTGTAGGCATAGCATATCGATCAGATTTTGTCTGCCGATTGATAGATCGGTAGTCACCACACATGCGCCTATCTGTATAATTGCCATGTATATCCTTCTTGACTGGCATCACCACAGTAGAGGCATACTCTCCATATGATATCTCCACTAATCTAGCCTCAAGAAGGTCTTGACACCTACTTTGGATCAGATCTCTCTCCATATCACAGTATCGATAGGGACGACGGAAGACTGGTGCATCTATTGTCAAGTCAATCCGTATGTCAAGTCCCTTCAAACAGCCTAAATCCTTCATACTGAAGGCAAAACAATTTCTGAAACTCCTCAGAAACCTCCACACCCTACGTCTTTCTTCTCCTATCACTTTGAGACCAATCTCAATATCCCAAATCTCCTCTCCATCGACACTAGAGATAGAAGACGTAGTATATGGTTGCTAAATGACAACCTCTTGAGCAGAGAGCTTTTTCTGTTCTCTCATACCATGCTCCACTATCTCAGTGTGAACAACTCTCCATTCTTTGAGTCAGAACCTCTTGTGTTGTATCACAAAGGTCAAAAGTGGTAACCACCGCCTGCTCCACGCAAAAAAACTCCAACGATACTCGAAGAAGACCCTACCTCTCCTTCTCTAACATCCCCATAAGACCAAGGATGAGATCTTGGGCACTTTCGCCCCGCCTTTTGCCTCCACCGCCTCGGTAGGCAAAGAGCTTACTAATGGTCTTGCAGTCATACATGTGGATTTCATGCGTCTGCTTTCGCCCAATCCAAGGCTCACAATCCATGTCAAACAGTTCAGGTCCATAGCCTGACCCAACACCTGACGTCGTGAAGCCTCTGACAATGTAGGTACTTCTGTAGTACCGGTACAAAATCCCATAGCTTCGCTCTCTCTCTTCAGCGTTTGGGTTCCACCAACCGCCGCAAAGCGAGAATCCCATACAAGTCAGGTCCTCCCTCTCTATAAGCATGGGAAGTCGGGTAACTCAACAACATGGGTAATGCAACTCTTGGCTGACCCACAAGGTTCACCACTGCCATGGGTGACCTGTCAAAGATAGACCACCGCCTCGGGAGTGTCTACCCACATCCAAAATACTCTCCACTGTGAGATGTGAGGGCCTCTCCACTCCGTCATATGCTCGCAATAAAACCTCCCTTGGAAGAAGGTTTGTCCACCATAGACGTGGACGGTGTGCACGAGATCCTTTTCTCGCTGCATCCAACAATACCGCTGGTCCAATCCATGACCGCACGTGATGTGCACTCGTCATCACCCGTGCACGTGGATCACCCAACAAGGGAACATTCTCCAAAATGTATGCCGGAGAATATGTCTGCTGTGACTGGAGAGAACGTAACACACATAACATCTCCCAAAACATCCCGAACGTGAATCTCAGAACCCATGACCATTACCAAAGACGTGTGTGCCTGACATGGCCATCCAGCAATAACCAAATGTATGGTGCCATGCCGAGCAAGGTTTTGCATCCCCAACAACAAAATATCTGACGGCAAGGCCTGTTGATATCCTTGGACTGCCAACACTGGTAGAAGATCTGGGTATCTCCGCACCAACCGTGCCACATGGCTTAATGAGACATGCCTTGCAATCTCATCTCGCTCCACATACAAGTATCGATGTACTCGTATACCAGACTGCAAAACAGCAGCCAAACCTGTGCTAATCCCTCCAAACAGATCCAAAGCACACATATACCCTCCTCTGGATACTGCCAAGCAATAAGCGTTGTATCTAAAGGGGATAACATAGTGGAAGTGGGAATAACTTCCTTCGTCTCCTCCCTCTCCGGAGCAAAAGACTCACTCCAAGCCTGATGTATGAGCTGATCAGCCATCTGTTGTAGCTGCATACATGAAGTACCTAGTGTTCCATCCAACGTGGATGACACTACTCCACTAAGACTTGGCATGATAGTCACATCCTCTCGACCATGACTATCATGAGCATCCATGTTACCCTCCAACAAATCACTAGGCCAAGTAACACAAGTATTGAAGGCTGCAACATAAGCCAAACCTCCACTTGGTAAAGGCCTAGAACCGGTGATGAATCGTACAGGTAATCGACTCACTCGGCCCTCGCCAGATTGCCAACCTGGCCGATAAGAGGTTGTCTCCTCCCAATAATCAATGCTAAACCCCATCGGGTATAACACTGCCGCACCCACCAATACATCATAGGACTCTGCAAGTGTAACCACAGCACGTGCTCGCGTTGTAGAGCTATCTGTGACATGATCCGGTTGTACTTGCACAGTCAACGCCATCCGGGTGATGTATGGTGTCGGGGCATCACTAGAACCTCCAAGAGATGTCTGAATCTGGAATGGACATCTCTCCACATCGGTCTTTCGCAAACCAAGACCAAGCAGTGCATCCTTACCCAACATAAGGGGTTGTGCACCAGAATCCAACAACACGCGTTGAGGTCGATAAACCTTTCCTGAAGGTCCAACCAAACAGAACACACCACTTCTGTTATCCAACATCACCGCACTCGGTGACACCCTGGTACGCTCGTATGCCGGCCTCGCTGATAACTCCATCATTCGAGCGGCAAAGACAACAAGTTCCACTAGTAGATGTCCCGATCCCGGGATCAACACTACTAGTGCTCACACAACTAGAAGCAACCAACACATCCTCTTTGCTTTCGCAGAAAGTGTGGTCGCCAATCATAGTATATGGGATGATGACACCCCCAACGCCAATAAATCCTTGGCTGAGAAAACAGGAGAATGAACAAGAGTCCTTGCCGCCCCCAACATTGCACTGGATGCTTCCTCAGACGATGTTGATGGTTGGTCCCTACTTGCTCCATCTCCAAGTACATCCACATTGGCTTGCACCCTCATCTCTCCAATAGGTGGTGTAGGAGCCATGGATGAGGTGTTCAATGCCTCGGAACAATGTGAAAGACTGAGGAAGTCTAACCTGTCGGCTAGCCTCCCTCTTTGTGGATCCAACTCCACAGATGCTCCTCTAGACTCAGTAGTATGTGTCGCACTACGAGTCACAACAATTGCACATGGTTGTGCCGCACAAGCACATGTACTCCACAACATCTCCATCGTATGATGTAGAGGCACCGGCTCGAGAATCTGATCTTTGTTGGGCTATAGCCATACTTGCTATCTTCTCTCTCCTCCAACTGCTCCAATCGAGATGCCATGTTCACCTCATGACTAGCCTCATGGGCTAACACTTGAGTAGGGGCTGGTCCTCTACCACCACCCCTACCACCACCCCCCCGCCACCTTGAACTCCTCGTCCTCTTCCAGAACCGCCATGGCAACTCTTGTTGATCGTAATTCGGATGGAGATCAAAACATCGATCCATCATGTGACCATGTCCGTGACAATGCTCACATAATTTTACTCCAACAGATCCATCCTTCGACCTTGAAGGCAATCCTTCTTGTGATGAGGTCCACCACATGTCCAACATACCATCCCAACAACCCGATTGTTGACCTGAAAAGGATGGTAATGGTCCGATCTTTGCACCTTCACCACTGGGTCCTGGATGGTCGAGATCGGCCCCACATGTCTACCATAACCACTCCGGTTTGTGTTGTAGATTGGTAACGTGAAGACGCGTTGATGAAGATGGTGAATCCTTCGAACCCAAAGAAGTCACTACCCTCTCTTTCTTGCATGTTGAGCTCAATACGCCAAAGAAGAAAAAAAACACAATGGCCAACGTAGGTGATGTCTCGATGTAGTAAGGTAGCATCTCTCACTCTACGCCTCAACTCCCTATCCAATATCCCATACCAATATTGGACGGCTTGTGCCTCTGTCACCCCATGGATAACACTGATCAACCGACGCATTCGGTATACGCCTCTCGAAGACTCTCCCCGGTCTTCCATTGAAACTCCCGCAAGCCTCGTAGCTTGTCAGTTTTCACCCCTTGGTAGTCTCTCCTCAACCGTGCAAAGAACTCCAGAATAGGGTTGAAGGTTGGGTCCTCTGAACTCTTCCCAACTCTACTAGCTCCAACCGTATCATCAGTGTCATGTACAGAGGATGAACTCGCACCTCCAAACACTGTACCCGAAGTAATAGAGATGTAGTTTGGAGACCAGTATTGTCTCCTGAACTCTATCTCCTCAAGGTGTTCACGCCGGAACTCATGATAA
The DNA here is from genome assembly GCA_014180765.2 of Marchantia paleacea. Classification (NCBI taxonomy): domain Eukaryota; kingdom Viridiplantae; phylum Streptophyta; class Marchantiopsida; order Marchantiales; family Marchantiaceae; genus Marchantia; species Marchantia paleacea. The sequence goes on from MUAA02000127.1 coordinate 350,994, forward strand.
TCATCCATCGGTGGACCCTCCAAATCTTTGGAATAATCCCTTCCAAGCCATAAACGGACTGAACAACGTAGAGTTGCGCATCCGCTTTAAATCACACCATGAGTCAAACTCCTGGATGAAGTCATCCAACTCAATAGTGCCAACTGTACCCGAATATCGTCTAGGACCCTTGGTGGCCCCATAGATATTGTCCATGTCCCACAACAACGGTGTGGGTACACACTCCAAGATATCACCAAGCTCAGCTCCGTCACTCTCTGAAACCAAATCAGAATCTTCTGTGAACCTCAAAGGCCAAGGTTGGTACCGCACTCCGCTACGGGTGCACCCAATGCTAACCCGAGCAGTCTCTCCTCGGAACCTCCAGGAGAACTCCTTTGTGACACCAATGTATCACCTCCACAAACCGTACAAAAACAGGTCCCCAACCGAACCAGAATCAGCAAGAAATGTAACCGAAACCGAGAAGGTACCCGAGGCACCACAAGGTGCTAACACAAGTGCAACCTGAAACCTGCCATCACCACAGGCACTCACCTAGTCTACAGGTCTGCAAGTCTTGTCTCACTGGGGAGAAACATGGATAGTCTGACTGGTCCGCAAATCCAACCTCACTATCGGCATTTAAAACACAAAAACTTCGATTTCGGAGATCTTCACACACTAGTGAGCTCCAACACTCCAAACAACAAAGCACCAACACAAACAAACGTGGTGCACAAACAGGAAGCAGAGATGGAGGTATATCAATCACAAGAAACATAAAGCACAATACTCCATCTCAAAAACATCCATCAAAGGGGTCAAACCAACCCAACCCGTACTAACATAGCCTCGCCAAAAACACTTTCAGCGCTCCAAGAAGGGCATTTAAAAACACAAAAACTCGATTTCGGAGGTCTTCTGCTCTCCAGATCGATAAACTGAGACTGGTAATCCGGCTGTATAAGGCATTGATATGAGTTATGAGTCTAAGCAATTGATATATATATCATTTCCTTAGAAAAAGAGTTCAAAGACTACCAAACAAATCTCTTACTTGAGAGATAGAGTTTATCCAAATCATTATTCGGAGGTTTCAAATTTTTAGTTGTAGGAGTTATAGGTCTAAAGTAAAATGAAATGATCTTGTTGAGATTTAATTATCGGGATGATGAACTGAAGAAAAAAGAAATCAAAAAATCAAAATATACATATTGAATATATTAACTTGAGGTTTTGTTCTTTGTCACCATGGTGATTATGATGACAACATCCAAACATGATTATGATTCACAAGATTTGAACATGTCAAAAAAATTTCATGATTTACACAATTTTTTTTTGCATTTTGAGTGTGCATGCTTTTTGGCTTGGTTGAAGGTGATGGAAAAATTATTCAGAAGTATGATGATTTTTTTCAACTTGCTTTTCATCGGGATTTTGTCTGGTATCTCTAGTACATGATTTTTATAATGCACTTAACATTGAAATTAAAGGAGGAGAAAAAGATAGCTTCATTTGGAAAGAACCAATTTCCTAAGGATATTCCTCAATGGATAATAAAGCTTGAGAAGGACATTAAGCTTGTTCAGTGATGAACACTTAAGGGAATTGGGAAGGAGATAGATGTTGTCAGTATCCTTAATCAATCATTGATAAAGAACTGTCCTTGGGAAATACAGCAAAGAAGGCCATGTGAAATTAATGTTAGGCCAAATTATGGTTAACTTCTCAGTAATTCACTGCCAACTCTTGTCATCAATGCCAATCCACACTACTAACTTTGAGAAAGATTGTTCTACCCTAATTATGCAATTGTATTCTTCCTATAAAAATCTGAGAATGGACCCTGTGAACTATCCTAAGTCTGCTTATATACAATTCTTACTTCTAACGACTCAAATCGCCATCTACATGGATCTTTCACTCCTACAAATTTGGCTAATCTTCAGACCATCTGATTACTCCTCAATCTCTCAAGTGAATGTTTCAATCCCTAACTGCAACTCATGAATGTCAAACACAAACTTCCATCAATGAACTCAAATTAACTCCTTGCATTCTTGCCCAAGTTCTTTGTACATATCCTTTTTCTAGTTTTTCAAATCACTTGGATTTTCCATCATTTTTGCCCACTTCTCAAATCGTTGTATCTTTATCTCATTGTATCGGGTGAAGAGGTACTGAGCATACTAGTTCACAAGGAACTTTAATCTTGTAGCCCACTTCACATCCATGTGGTTTACATATCATTTCAACTTGTGCACTTGTTCATGTTGAAATACTGCAGAAAATATTAAACGATAATAAATATAAATAATTCAGAAAAAAATTATAAATTAAATAATTCAAAAAATTAATGATACATGCAAGACGTTAGCATAATGTCATATCCATCAAATTTTGTTAAAAACTAAAACACAATTGATATAAAATGTAATTCAGGTTACATGATTTAAAATTTAAACATATTTTAATCAAGCAAGAAACATGGATTTTCAGTTTATTTTTTATTTCATGTAAAAAATACCAGGTTAAAGTGTACAATTTGAAATAAAAATTGAAAAAATACAATTTAAAATATGCAAATAAAAAGGTAAAAAACTGTAAAAAATTGTTTTGAAAATTTTATTTCATTTTTCATTATATAATCTTATTCTTTATATTAATTTTTTATGATAAACATAGTTTTCACGCCGAATGAAATCTGAAATGTTCTTTTGCATCATTAATTTATGACAAAAAATGTATGTTACTGAAGTGAAGTAATGCTTCATATCATATTTATTAATGAATTTTTTATCTTAATTTAACCATAGTGTGAACCCATGTGTCAAAAAGTTATCATCTATTTAATTGATATTACTTCATTTTTCACAATCTCACATGTTAAAAATTATAAGTTGATACATGAAACTAGATAAATGATTAATAATGACAAAATATAATTATCTTCATACTTAAATGTTAAGACAATGATATTTTACCATCATAAATTATTTTCATTCTTCAACTCACGATATTTTTTTTAATAACATTTTATTATCATAGGCAATGCTCTTTGAATTAAAAGTATAAAAATTTATGTTTGAAAATTTATAATTTTATATAATAACCTTTTTCTACAATTTTTTCTTCCAAAATGATGAAAAAATAAAAATATATAAAGCACATATTGATCAAATATATTTTAGCATTTGAAACCTAAAATACAATATTGTTTAGAAATGTGTTTCAAAAAAAAAAAAAATAAAAATATAGCAATAAAATTTGGATAGTTTTATTGCGGATAAAAATTTTAAATTTTTTTTGGATAACCAATATTTTATTATAAATTTATTGATTAAATGTATTAAAATAAATTTTAGAATAAGTATTTGTTTTAAAACATTTATCACTATTTTTACACTTAAATTTTAAATATTATAATCAATTTATCTTAATTTTTTTAGAATCATTTCAGCACAATCACATTTACAAAAAAACGTTTTGTAAATTTTTTTAATTTTTTTTGAGGATTAAATAGGTTATTTAAACCTTTTATTAAGGTTAAACCATTTTACATTTGGTCGCTTTTGCAATCGTATTGTTTTTATTTATGTTTATTATGCACCTAATGTATTAATTCATACAAATAACTATGTCCCTAACAACCACAAACTTTTCAATAAAAGTCTTTGCGCAGCTCCTTAAGGCCTTGCTGGTGCATTTCTACAACTTTAAATTTATATATTAAAATAGTTTAATATAAAATTTTTAAATAATGCCTAATAAAGTTTATTTTTTGTTAAAAATTGATAGGTTAAATGTAATTAATATTTATATAAAAGGTTTCGATTTGGTAAGTTTTTTTTTTGAATTTTATCACATTTTTGAAGATCTAATAATATTTTAGTATATAAATTTAAGATGTATTATTATTGAAGAATTCAATATGGTCTTCAAAAAAATATTTTTCTTCTGCTGTCAACACAAAAGCTATTCCCATCCCTTTTACTGGCTAAAAAAAAACTCTTACATGGATAAAATTTAATTCTGATATTCAAAAAATTATTATCACTTTTGAAAATTTGACATGTCACACTTCATGACTTATATTTATATTTCAAAATAACATGAAAGTATACACAAATGTGAAATATATGCAAAGCTATGAACATGTGACTCTAGTCACATTAAGGTGTCTCCGCCAAACGCAGGAGGCCGGCCCGTGTTATGGTGTGCTGAGTCCTGACACACTATAACCTCCAGATATAATAGAAAAGACCAGCTGCGAGATACGGATAGAGTGTTAGACTTTTCAATGTGGGAGAGCTTTTAGGAGATTACTGAGTGTTATAATTCCCTTGATGTTTGAATGATTTTAGGACGAGTGGTGAGTATTATTATTTTCTTCCAACTATCTCCCGGGAAAATTTCACTCTTGTCCATTCATTACACAAAAAGCACTTGAAATTTGGTTTATCTCTTAAATCCATGTCGTCTTGGAGTTGATGTGGTGTGAATGTATCCAAACCAAATGTCAGTTTTGAAATAGTTTGTATTGTCATAAAATCCTCTAAATTCATGCTTTAGGCCTAGGTGTGAACATGACCTACCAATGACCCCATTATTCAAACGGGATCAATGGTAGTATAGGTGGCCGCATGGGCCAATTAAGTAAACATATGTCTACTATCCAGGATAGCCCGAATATTTAAACTTCCGGACGTCATGTTCTAGTGGCCTAACTCGGAGTCTATGGAGTGGAGCTGGGTAGGGTGAAACAATACTTTCTCTCTTTTCATGACAGCAGGTTGCGTTTTTGTCGGACCATTCACGAAACAGATGCATGCACGGGAATAAAAAAAGAAGAAGAGGATTTTCGTGAATACTTCTCGCAATAGACCAAGATTGTCAAATATCATTAATTCAAATGGACCCAGCAATGCTGGGCATCATCAACTACTTTCTCACCCCATCGACGACTTTCTGCAGGTGGACTTTTTGGTACAATTTGCTCCAGTGGCTTAACCTGAATTCAGTGGCAAGCAAAGGACTACCGTTTAATATTCTATTGCGCGTCTGACATTAATCGCAGAGGTTGGACTTTGGTGACAAAGTTTCATGTCATATCATCTTTCTAGAACATGCAGGTCAGACTTTTACCAACTTTTAACTCTAGAACGTGATTTGCTGTTGCTGAATTGAGTAATGTAGGGTCCCACTTTCTTTTACCACAGTCAACTTTTCTTTCATCATGGTGAACATATGTTCAATAGCAACCAAGTAAGGCACAAAATGACAAATGCAAAGCATCTCAGTCTATGGAACACGCGTTGTGAAACTCTGCGTTTCAGAAAGTTGTTTAGATGTGGCTACATCTAAACAAATTTCTTTTCAGATAAGAAGCTGTTCTGTTACAGTAGCATTCGCTTTCGCTTTCTATTTCCTGACACTGAAGAGCAATTGTTCTGCAGCCTGCTTGGGATAGATTGTGAATGGTGGTCTGTTGATTGAGCAGCTAATTCCAATCGTGGCTTCAAAGTTCATTCGAAATTTCCAATTTCTGAAAGGGATGGTGAAGGCGATCCATTCGCCCTCCGATCGCAGAAGTTAGAAACTGTCCTTTCGAAGCCGGGATCGTATGGAGGCATCACGATTGACCATCGACCAATATATTTTGGGAATCTACGCGAAGTATCAAAAGTTCAGTGGCCAGTTTGAAGACCCTCAGGACAGAAGTTGATGCAGTTCTGGTAAGAACTGTATTTTGAATGGAGATGTGCGGAGTTCAACAGCTGCTATAGATCTCTGCGGGTGTTGTGGTTTACTTGTACTCTGGAGATGAATACAGTTGCGGGAACCGCGGAAATGGCTTGTTCTCCGGCCGCTTATCATTGGGAAGTGGATGAGAGGTGCAGTCTCTAAATTTGGGTAGATAGACTTGCATCTGAGCGCACCTTTGAATCATTGCTCGGACACAAGGCGCATATTGAAAAGCACGGAGTGAGACGCACAATACCTTCCATAGGGAACGCATGAACTAATATCGTGCAGCATGCTCGGCAGAGAACGTCGTCGGAGCCGAATGGGGAGGGTATGATCACGAGCTTGACAGATCTGGCGTTAGAGCTCAACAAGCGTGTGGTAAGCTACTGATAATTCTGACCACCGACAAGAGTTGGGATTATTGCTTGTTTTTCCGATATGAAACGCTGTTGAAAGAGGCTGCTCGTAGCAATGAGACTTGCTGGTGCAGGGTAGGATTTGGCGAATAAGGTCCAATAGCGTCCATGACGTCGGGTGCACCGCAGACGGAGTCAAAACAGTCTAGCCTCTGCTGAGTGTGGACTCCATAGAACCCCCAGATTGAAGGTCAGCAGGTAGCAGTCCTCCCTCGCCAGTGACAACAATCAGACTCTGCAAGTTAGAATACCTCTCTGCCCACCGTTCGGGGCTGATAATGATGAATTGGATGCAATGGAACCTGACATCGATACAAATAATCTTTGTACTGAATCTTCTGATTTGAGTAGGAGGTGTAGCGAGATTGAAGTGAGAATGCACTGAACATAACCAATCTCCTGCATATATCTGCCGCATTTGTTTCAAGGAAGTAGATTCCAGAGGAAGAAAGTACTTTATCCATGGGCTTTGACAATGCACATGCATATATTCAGAACCAGGGTATGGAGGAAGTCCGAAGTGTCCGAAGGAGCATGACGAGAAAACTTTGCACGGCGCAGCTCTCAACTTGACGTCCCCTTTGCTCTCCTTCTCTGTAAGTTCACGTACCAGTCTGTTTCCAACTCTCACGCAACCTAACGCGGTGGCCAAAAGCCTTCGCATGCACACTCGAATGCCAGAATTCCAGTGAGGCGAAATGTTTAAACGCTCCCTGAATTTCGCTCTTATGATTGGATGAGTTGCAAAGTCTCAGAAGAAAATGATCGATTTGACAGATTTTTCTTCCTTCCTTCTCGAACGCTTTGTACAAATCGTAGGCTCTGTAAGTGCACAACTGCTCAGCAGATGGGAAGGAATAAGTAGACAAGGATTTCGCTTTTGTGAACTCACCATGAACTCTTTGCTCCCTCGAAATTGTAACCACTTCAAAGGGCTTGCCACCATGCGCGCAGCCTCGATGAATGCGAGTTGCACATATAAAAGTCAGTCCTCGAGTGCACGAATGACGCAGGCCTTACGTCAAAGAGCCTTGTGCGTCAGGCATTGTGGTTAGTTCTGTGTGTTCTCCCGTACTACAGCTTTGGATTCGTTTCCTCCGTGCTTGATTATCTGCATCCAGCGATTGTGAATTTCAATTTTGTGACAGACGCCCGACGTCTGAAGACAGCAGGAAGGTACTTTGAAACGATGAGTGCTGCAATCTATTCTTCCATTAATCATGTTGCAATTAGAATATACATGTTTGAGATACTCTCAACGGAAAGTCTCGGGTAATGACCTGTGTCAGACATGTTTGTCTGCAGAATAACTCTTCTTGCAATCTCGAAGAGGTTCCAGTGGCATGCCAGTCTTCATCCGGCCAAGAACCGTTGGACAAGAAGGAGTTTGTCGAGCGAAAATGCCAAAATTTGTGAGGTGGAGACGAAGGAGAATCTAACAATCTTGCCATCTATCTGGGTATTGTAAGCTTGATCATTGTCATCATGTGGCTGCGGTGGAACTCGAAGAGTTAGCCAGTCGCACCAGGGCCTGCCGGCGTGAGTAGCGGTCAAAGAAATCCATGGTCTGTACCGTAGTGATTAAAGCTGCTACCATTCAAGGCGTGAATGTAACTGGACGCAAGCAACATCCAATTCTCATAACTGATACCCTTCATCAGCTCGTCAGAGCCAACCAGCAGACGAACGCAGTTCAGGTTGTCGGTAAATATTGCCACAGAATTCTGCCGAAACAACCAAGAATTACTGAGATGAGGATGATATCATCCAGAATACGTTTGGTTCCATTAGCTCAGTCGTCATCAGGAGCAGATGCGAAAACCAACGCGTTTCTGATTCGAAGACTGAAACATAGTTTGATTACAGAACTGTCGGTGAGAAGCAGGGGAGACTAGCTTTGGAGTTTTAGTTTTTAGTTCTGCTATAAGATGCAAAGAAATGGGTGCAAGAAGCGATGTTGGGCATCTTTTAGGCAGCTCGACGTAAAGGTAACCTGTCAGTTCTTCATGAACAAAGTAGGTCTTGACTCGTGTGAAAAGTCAAAGGACGAAGTAGAATAACAAAAAGGATGGGAAGACCCCATCAAATCGTACAAGGAAGGAACCAAACCGGTAACATGGGGCTAGGCCCCAATAGTATCACACTGGGAAATATGTCCTACAGCACCTAGGATATCTGAACTATCCAAGTCAAAAGGTCTACAAACAACAGAGCATCCGAAGAAGCATCACCTAACGTGATTGCTCTCCTATGGATTGCACCAGCTAGTGCTCTTTGTAGAGCAATGGAAACACGTTGCCTAAAATAGGCTCTACAGTAAGCTAAAGAGAGTGATACCCCATGTTGCCTAGTATGGTAGGCTCTCGCGCACTCCCTCACAAACATGTCGAAGTCGGTGTCCATAGCTCCATATAACTCCAAAGCTAGAGGAACAAAGAGGGTGACCTCTCCGCATACCTCTATACTTGGAGACCTTTGGTCGCTCCGCCCACTCGACGCCCATCCCGGGAGGATGGGTGATCACCCCCTCTGAAACTTGTGTCTCTAGTAGGATCCAGAACCACCACATCGCCCACAAGTGACCTGGTCCTCCCGAACCAAAGACAGTCCTGCCCTAACCCTAGTCGATTGCAAGGCATACCAACGCTCTCCATGTGAGGTATCCACCCCCCCCGCCATAGCAAACACCACATCCCTAATGGCATCATGGGTAGCTATCCTCCGCCTCCGAATGGACAACGAGTCATATGAACACCTATCGCATCTAAAAGTGATACCACACTCACATGTGAGTAATGAAGATGTAGATGGATGAACCAAGCCAAAGACGGAACCTCATCGCATTTGTGGAGAAAGTAGATGGTGCGAGTCTGAAGCCCCCGATGCATGGTCGAGGCAAGATCCACGAGCCTGCACTTGCCCGAGCAAGAGCGTAGACGAGCTCTAGTAGTACGAGGGATGGCCGGATCCACTAAGAGTGAATGTAGAGCCTCCCAAATGTTGGTCCATCAAGATAGACCGTAGACCCCTAGTCCAATCGGTAGAATAAAGAGGAAAAAGATGGGAACTCATGTCAAATGCTCCCGTGGTAAAAAGGTCTCTCGTATGTCGTAATAATACCTGTAAGGGAAATGATCCCGTATCGACGTCCATCGTATATATCTCCAAAATAGGTCTATCTGCGATCACAAATCGAGAAGATAACAAAGGTGCAACAAGTGCCCAACTCGCCAAGAATGCCGCAGGTGCCATCTCCTCCATCGATAATAAGCCTACCCCTCCACACGAGATTGGCAAAGATGTCGTCTCCTTGCCAAATCTCCAAATACACACTCGAATGTCCCCGGTCCGATGATGTCACCAAAAGACGCCCATGATCCTCTTATCAAATACCGTTAAACGTGATATGAATGTAGGTGAAGGAGGAACAAGGCGAAGAAGATAGGTGGGTCGACGAGCAATACTAGATGATAGTATACCAAACGCCACCTGTGGATACCCTAGTAGAGGAAGGTCGTCTACATGCAAAACATCCTCGGCCAATGCAACGTCAAGGTAGCGTGAAACAAAATTCTCGAGACTTACCCAAGCACTCCTAGAATACGAAGCCATCTGTCGATATCATACATCCTTCTAGAAGCTGAAGATGAGGCGGAATGCCCAAAGGAGACCAAGCCCTATACTTTGACACCTTGACTCTCAAGCCTACAAGATGAAGCTCGGTAGTCAAGTAATCAAAGGCCTACCTAATGCTGTCTACATGGCCCACAATGTGTGTATCATCCGCCAAGGAGGGGAACACACAACCGAGCACGGCCAAAGCAGTAGACACAAGAGCTCTGTAATGAGCCATGGCAAATAAGGGTCCCCCCTAAGGATCTCCCCTGCCGAAAGTGCGGGCGGATCAGAACGGTGACTCCCTCCTCAGAAAAGCCATGCTGATAAAATAAAGAAGAATGAGAACCATAGAAAGATCGTACAAAAGGAATGAGGCTTGATAGGGGTCCACAGCCTCTCTAAGCTCTCTAAAAATGGATGCACGCGAGACGTTGTTAAAAGCGCTCTCAACGTCTACCTGCAAGACAATCCAGTCCGGATGGATATCTAGAAGTGATCTAATACCCAACGATACCGCCCTCACCTCCACGGTGTGGCGACTCCAAACCGATGTGGACAAAGATGCTTTCCCGAAGTGTGAGCGATGCTGCAAGACAATGGTACGGCTGACTAATCGCAATAAGACCTCTCCAATAGCAATTGGTCAAATGCCCCCAGTGTCCTTCTCCATCGCAAGAAGCCGACTAGCACCCAGAGCCTGACTAATTGACAACGGAATCTCCCCTCTCGCAAATGCTGCAGCCACCTGGAACAACTCCGTGAAACCACTAGAGGGATCGTCCGCGAAAGAAAAGCAATCTCGAAGATGCTCATATACCATCCCCGACAAACCCCCGGAGGATAGGCGTGGGCCGTGCATAGAGAATGAGCAAATAATGATCTGTCAAGACATAATGGCTCCTCTGGCTGATACTCCAAGACCTCTAATGGTATCTCCTCGCCCATGGGTGGATGTAGAAGGCGTAAAGAGGAAATCGTCTCCTCGTAGTACTAGCCATGGACAAAGGATGAAGGGCCCGTGCGACACGCTATACTCCGACTTGCCCCCAAGATCCTACACCGTCGCAATCGCGCCGAATCAGAAGTATCATGTGACTGAACTCGACTCCTAACCTGTGTGGCCCGAACAGACTCCTCCTGCAATGTAGCCCAATCCCCTGCTCGGAATCTCCGAAATCTAGCTGCCACCTCTCTATGTCCGGCACGTCCCCCTCTAGTATAACGTAGACACCATCGCGGAAGTAATAAAAACAAAAACCATGTTAACTCGTCCATGGGATCGCACGCCAACCGATCGGTAAGTTTAAAAGCACGTCTAGCCTCGTCATGCAAAGCCCGAGGAAGCCTATGGAATAAACGTGGACATGGAAATCTAGTCTCAAAAAGCCCTAGAATCGAACCTGCATGGGAAGCTAACCACTCCTAACCCCGACGGTATACCCGGAATGCTCAACGAAGGAGTCGATGCAATGTGCGTGTTCCCCGAAGTGACAAAAACCGATGTCGATGTGACCGTCCTCCTCACATGCGCATCCCAAGTGGTCCAATCATAATCTTTGTGCATCTTTCCCGTGGGTCTTTACCCCTTGCGAGGTAAAGAGACGATGACACACCGGACATGGTGTATCACGCACCGCTTTTGGCGGTCCCATGAGAGAAAGTCAAGCTAAAGCTAGCACAAAGGGAACGATAAAGAAACCCAAAGACTCCATCATGTATCTCCTCCCACCCGGCAGAACCACAACCCCTAACACACCACCTCACATTGGAAAATGCTAACTATGGAAACCCTAAAATCTAAAAATACTCATAACTTTTTATTCAGGTCTCCATAATTTTCCAACTAGTTTCCAATAGAACCAATGCAGGAAAAGGAAGAGATGAGAATAAAAAAAACCCGACCCATATGTCTAGTATAAGAAAAATCAATCAAAATGCACTCAAAACCCTAAAAAAATAAAAACACTCATATCTCATAATATCATTATCCATAGTCTTCAATTTAGGTACCAATGGAACCCAAATTGAAAGACGAAGAGAATGAACTATTCACTATCCATGTTTGCCAAAGTATGGCCACAGAAACTACAAATCAATTCCCACACCCGCAACCTCTCGCCCTCTCAACACTAGGCTCTCCACGCGCTCCCTACTCGCTCAAGTTACGCTCGATTGTCGTGTCATCCGCATGAGCATTGCCCTCCGTTCAGGATAAGAGTGTAACGAGTTCCTGCATTACTCGTGTGAAAAGAAGAAAAGACAAAATAAGATTTAATATAAAGAATTGTTGGTCGATAGCTTGACGCTGCCTGCAGAGATATTAACGTCGTCACTTTGACAGTTTTCTGTGTATGCTTTCTCTGTTCTCATGCCTGAGTCCCTCGTGCGCATTCTTGCGGAGGACGTAGTTTCAGATTCTCATCGTGACCTGTCGCGTTGTTGTTCTTCAAGACTTTCTGCACCAGACCTGGGCACTACCCTATTGGTTTTCATGCTTCGTGATATTATATGGGTGCTTTACTGCTTTTTGCCATAACTCAATTTTTGTTGTCTGCCTACAACTGGTGAGTTCGAGGTTCTTGTGATTCACCTGCGAGAGAATTTTCATTTCAGTCCGACCTCACATTCTTCTTCACCGCCACATTGGGAACTGCAAGGTAGACGGCCGCCAATTCCCCTCTTCCAATCTCCTCAGATACCGAGAATTCGTTGGTCACTTACTGCAACGCTCAGCTGTAGACCCAAGAGCTTCAAAGTGCTCCCTACTTAATTAACATTGATGGTATTTCTCCCTCAAAGTCATTATCTGATACGTCTACCAGGAATTTGGTTCCCCGAGGAGCCAAATTTCCCCATACCTTGCCATTGAGGAGTTGAACCCTGAGCTGGTTCCGGTGAACATCCAACTCAGACATCGAGTGAGGGACTGAATCACTCTCCAAGCGACAACTCTGGAGACAATTGTGGAATTGTGCCGCCAATATCGTTCCTCATCAACCGCATTGTCTTTCGAGTGCCAGCCAATTGCAGATTATCCGGAAGTGAACCAGTGAACCGTGGAAATGCTGCCAGACAAATCCAGTTTCCTGAACTGACACAACTCGAGCATATGCTTAACGCTGATGGACGTATCTCCTTCCAGATTGGGGTTCTGAAGATTCACAGAGGTGATCAGGTTTTGACTGTAATTACTCTTACTATATTGTTCCAAGGATTAGGTTCTCCGTAAAAGTCATTGTAAATATTCTCATTCCAACTCCACCTTGCTGGTCAAGAGTGTCATTGACCAGCAAGGTGAAGTCGTGCTACAGAAGTTCACGACTTCACAAGCTCTTGCAATCGATTAGCCATAGCGTCTGTATTGTGCCACATACATGTCAAAACTTCTAGCAGTATCAACATCCGACTGCCGGCTGACTTCGTTGATTTGTCCTTCTCCAATGGAAACGTTTAAGAGCCATGCTGTAATACATGAATATCATCAGGCACATGGGAGAATGGGAGAATCACAAATCAGCGAAGTCAGCCCGCAGTGGGATGTTGAATCTGCTAGAAGTTTTGACATGCATGTGGCACAATACAGACGCTATGGCTAATCGATTGCAAGAGCTTGTGAAGGTCTTGCTACATAAGTTCTACAAGAGTGTCATAGACCAGCAAGGTGGAGTTGGAATGAGAATATTTACAATGACTTTTACGGAGAAGCTAATCCCTGGAACAATATAGTAAGAGTGACTACAGTCAAAACCTCATCACCTCCTCGAATCTTCAGAACCCCAATCTAGAAGGAGGTACGTCCATCAGCGTTAAGCATCTGCTCGAGTTGTGTCAGTTCAGGAAATTGAATTTGTCTGGCAGCATTTCCACGGTTCACTTCCTGAAAATCTGCAGTTGGCTGGCAGTCTAAAGACAATGTGGTTGGTGAGGAACGATATTGGCAGCACAGTTCCACAATTGTCTCCACAGTTGTCTCTTGGAGAGTGGTTTAACCCATCTTGAGTCCCTATCTGGATGTCTCAGTTGGATGTTCACTGGAACCACCTCAGGGTTCAACTCCTCGATGGCAAAGTATGGAGAAATTTGGTTCCTGGGGGAACCGAATTCCTGGTAGACGTCTCAGATAATGACTGAGGGAGAAATCAATGTTTCGGAATCCAAAAATGTTTCGATTTCGGAAGACATAATCAATGTTTCGGAAGTAGGGAGCACCTTGAAGCCCTTGGGTCTACATCTCAGCGTTGCAGGAAGCGACCAACAAATTCTCGGAATCTGAAGAGATTGGAAGAGGGGACACGGCCGCTGTCTACCGTGCATTTCTAGGCGATCCCAATGTGACGGTGAAGAAGATTAGTAGAATCTGAGGTCGGACTCAGATCAAAATTCTCTCGCAGGTGAATCACAAGAATCTCGAACTCAAGAGTTGTGCTTTGAAAACAAAAATTGAGTCATAGCTAAAAGCTGTAAAGCACCCATACAAAATCTATAAACATGGAAAACTAATAGGGTGGTGGCCAGGTCTGCTCCAGTGTCAAATCTCCATATGCATAGATTAACATTCGTTAGTTCATATTCGCATTCAGATGTGCCTTAAACCAAAAAATAATTAGAATCCTTATATTAAACTCCTCAATAAACTAGTACCTTGTATGTTATGTCCATTCAATAAGTTTTATCTTTTAGTAACAACATTACAGAAGTTTACATTGTGCAAAACAGTCTCACACAATCTTAATTCTTCTATGAGTCTCTGCACATGCACGGTTCATCTTGTCGGAGCTTCCTATTTCTGACTCTGGATTTTTCTTTGACCGCCTGGTAAATATCCTCTTATGGTGACTTCGATCCAGCTACTTTTCATTTGACAATATGAAACTATTATATCATTTTTGTAATTGCACTTGGCTTTATCTACTATTTGCATTTCCATTATAAGTCATGTAATTTGCATGCTTACAAAAAGAAAATTACCTCTTGGTATATAATATATATCTAGAATAATGTAAAATATCTAACAACACACCAAAAAAAATGACCACAAAGTTTATTTCACTGTACTGTCTTCACTTTTATGACCGCTATTAATATTGAAATGGATACAGATATGGAGTTTTGAAAGTTTTCGAATCTTCTAATACAACTTCTTCACTCAGTTTTATTACATTTACAATAGGACATTACAATTATATAACGAGATGAAAAAAACATATCTCATTTCGAGAGGATTAGCATTTGGTGACGGTCGTGCAACTCAACTGCAACATACACGTGGACATTGCAATGACATTGATTGTATGCATATACATCTATAAATCTCCAACCTTGCATATGATAAATTAAAGACTATCATGACACAAAACGTTTATTCTTTCAATAGATCACATTATCCAAAATCATCATAACATAATTGAATGCACTGAAGTATTTGAAACATGAAGAAAAGCCTTGAAGCACTTCCCTAACATTTTTCAGTTTCAAACAGTTTTAAAAAAAGACGTATCAAATGCAAAATCCTTGTCAAAGGTTTGCACATGTTGACAAACCCAAACTCCATGTCAATCCAACCTGTTACACTACTTGCTACAGATCTTGCCATCCTTGAGACCTTTTTCTCTGCAGTCTCTGCAGAGCCAGGCGTGAGTTTTACAATCAGTTGTTGTATACACAACTGGGTACAGAGAAAATTGATCAGAAATGCCGTTTGGCAACTTCTGTCGAAGATGTTCTCTTAAATACTCCCATGCCTTTTCTGCGGTAGAGTTGTCAATAACATTAGTCTGACTGATGCTTTGAGGCTCAAAAATGTCTAAGAGAGTAAATATGGACATTGTAGCTAAAGAGTAGCAGCGATCTTCTGAAATCTGCAGCACTGGTTTTAAAGATCCTAAGCTCCCTAGACTCGTTACATGTATACCAAGTTTCAAAAGACACCAGAGAGCTTTCACGGAATTTCTTGCAATGATTCTAAGTATCTCACAATTTTCTCTTCCAACTATCAGTTCAAAACCACGCTGCTCAGAAACTACATGCATTCCATCTATGCTCTCGCAATAAAAGTGAAGGAGAAGTGGTTTTCCAGTATTTATTGCTGCTGTGATTAAATAGCCCATGATATTGACATCTTCGGTAAAGTACGGTCGACGAGGAAGCTCAAGTGCTGAGCCGCATACTCCATTACTGCGATCCACATCCCTGATAAGTTGAAGTAAGTTGTCGTGGGTACTCTTTTGAACCTTAGACAACGTTGAAATGTTTTTCATAATCTCCAACTTCATCCCGTCCATTTTCATCAACAGCTTCTTCTCGTCTTCTCCAACCCTCTGCACATCTTCACGAACTGCTTGTATCCCATATTCAAACCTCCGATCAGGAAAACCAATTCCTGACATTCTGTCCTCCAGTATTGGCTCCTCGGGCAATCCCTTCAACAAGTCTGCACTTCCCAAGATTAGACTTGTGCCATCAACCTCCTTGAGTACTTCCTTCCACTTTTTGGACTTTTGAATGAGATGATCAGCTTCACACTTCAACCAATCTCGGACCTCCACAATATCTTCCGGAGAAAGAAGATCCATTGCTGCTTCATGTTCTGATTTCAGCGGGGTGCCACTCTTCTCATCCCAAACATGATGATACAAGTTTGTGGGGATGGATGCCATGTCCTCTCCTGCAAGTTTTATTGACTGCTTCAATTCGTCCATCAAGTGGTCCCTCGACACTGTCTGGTCCTTGCGTTGTGCACATGGTGTAAGTTGCTTTACACACTCAGTCCTGAGGATGTCCATAACTAGACTCACTCCAGGAGAGCCCTCAGCAGATGCGCAGAACTCAAATAGCTTTCCAAGGATGTGTTGTTTGACAAACTTCCAAACCAACTGATGCAACCAACATTCATTTTTTAGTCAACAAATTAAACTACATACAATGCTTCACAAATACCATATACATTCTAAATCTCAAAAATTTCAATCAAGAAGTTCAATCATGGCTAAACAGACCTGGAATTTTGGAAAAAAACCTGTTGAGAAGAACGTCCTTCTCGGATCTCTGCAGCGAATTCGAAGACCCATATATGCATACAACTCCTTTTCCACCGGAGGACAATTCCACTGCAGTTGAGTATAACTCTCCACCTTGACCAGAGTTGGTACAAAGAACCGCGACTCTCCGTTGACTCGTGGTACCTTATAACAAAGGTCTAGACTTTCCAGCACACTTTGTACGGTCATGTGATCGAAACCAGCGTATCCATCCCTTTCTAGACGCTGAACAATGTGATCAAGCACAAATGTGTTGAATTCAAATTGGCTCAAGAACCCATCACTCGAAATCGGATACTCTACTCCCGAATTGGACTCTGCTGAAGGTTCAAAACCATGCCCCATGCCTATCAAGCGTCCTAGAAACACATTTGTTAGCCAGTTTGGATTGGCTACCAGTAGATTTGAGTCACGAAGCCTAATAATGGTTCCAGCGTCCTGGAGATAGGAGGCTATAGCTTGCAAAGCTTTGGAACGGTTGGAAGCAGGAAGATTCTGAAGCAGACTCTTCAAAGCGGGGTGCGCTTCAGTACATAGAGCGGAGAGCTCATCATGCGTGATTACTGGTCTTTTCTCATTCCTTACGGCCCACTCTAAAATATGCTGGCTCATTCGGCAGCATGCTTCAGGAATAGAGAAGAGTTTTTCAGTGAAAAGATCCTCCATCGTGCTATAAATCTGTGTGACAACTGGCCGCACGTCATCTTTGTGACGAGCATTGACACAATACACTGTGGGATGTATGTTCAAAACATCACTAAACTCCCGTTGTAATCTGGACACAATCTGCTCTGCCATCTGAATGTAGTTGGAAACCTGCGTCTGTTATCTCAGCCCGGTCTTCTTCTCCGTCTTGTCCTTGTGGGTCAGGACAACCATCACTGTCGGCAGATTGATTCCGGTCACCTCAGAGTTGGACGTGATGAACTTCAACCAGTAGAGAAATTCGTCTTTGGACTTTTCCTCCAAGTTTTGTTTCAGCTGCTTTCGATGTCCATCGTATAACGAGAAAACAAAAGCAAAAACGCAAGCTTTGTTGAGCTTCGGAAAAAGATACTGCTGAAGTGCTCTAAAGATATGGTGTCCACCCAAGTCCCATAGGGACACTTGCATCGTAGCATCATTTTTCAGGACATGAATTTCAATGCCCTGAGTGCGGGGTAAGAACTTCTTGAACACCCGAGTGTACCATGGTGTGTCCAACTGCAATGCGCAATGTGCCAGTGCAGTTTTTCCTACATGAGAACAAAATAAATTAGTTGCAGATAAGGTTTTGACCTTTCCATGATTCCAAGGGTTGTAGAAGCATTTTTATGAGAATGACAAGAAATTTTTTATGGATCCGAACATAGTGTAGAGTATTTTCCACATATATGCAGATATAGACTTAGTACAACAAAGCACCTCATCAATTATGATGGTATATCCAAATTCTTCAAATAATAAATGCAAATCATGAAGAAGAATTTAGATGTGATGGTCACTTAGATAATCCAGGATGTCTTTTTTTATTTGTTTAAAAGAAATTATATAGCAATGATCGCATCAAATTGCTTGACACTTATATTCATAAGAATGAATAACTTTTTCTGACGCAATGTACAAATTGTATTCATAAAATTGCAACAATTCGTCCGCAAACATTGACGTTTATGAGTTTGCAACAAGCATTAAATCTTGTTCATGCAGCAGACTTTATTTTTTTTTATTTCAACAGGGTTGGAGCAGAAATTTCAGCTTGTAGACTTTTGTACCTGCCATGGGCGTTCCGCACAAGAACACGCGGCCGCATGTGGGAGATGTCCAAGAGTATGTTCCCAGAACTGCCCGCAGCTCCGCCAGATATGATTGTTGTCTAGCCTTGCATCGAAATGACTCTTTTATTGCGGCTTTGCGTTCCTCTATCCATTGATGTTCATGTAGTAAATCTACAGTTTTTAGAGTCCAGTTGATGTGAGATAGCGCCATCAAGTATATCCGGTGGCACCGTCAGCTTTTCAAGGCGGGTATTTGTTCTCAAAGATTTGAGAAGATGCCTCCATTCTTCTCTGCAAAGATGCATCCATTGCATTCCAGCTTCTATATCCAACGTCAGATCTTCTAGAAATGTGGTCTGTAACCAAGCTGTCATTGCCCTCCGTAGAGGATCAGAAATGGCAAAAGAGCAGTTCTAGTTAATTGTAAGGTGAAGAATTCTGAGGGTTGAGTTGGATCCCAGAGCTACGAAGAACGCAGGCCAATTGAGCAATATTTTTGTTTATATATACAAGAATGAATGATCAACAAAAATCAAGTAAAAGAATACTGCAGTGAAATCAAGATTGGAGAAAGTATCTGAAGTGTGATGAATAATCAAAACTTCCTATAACTTGGCACAGTTCAAGTTCAAAAATTAAATGCTTATTTTGCAAGTAAACTTGAAGAGAACATAAAAACTTCAGACTTACCTTCAGCGTTATTGTATTACGTTCTCTTGCTTTTTTTCGTCACTCTATGGATAGCGTAGAGTGCATAAATGACTTTCGGGTTCAGTTCTTCTCCTCCAGCTTCGAGATTCTCTTCCACCTGCTCTTACGCCACACCCTCACACTATCGCTTCCACTTCTATAAGACTCACAGGTTTGCAGATCTGCACGTCAATATCAGATGTCATCCTCTCACAATGTCTTCATTTCTCTATTTCTGAATTTTTGTTCCTCCGCCTCGCACATAGTCTATCATGGTTACCCAACGTCAATATCTGGCTAACATTTCCTTAATGCCAAAATACAAACAAGCTATTTATTCACTTGAGAAACTGAAGTTATATTAGTCTTGCAAGTGTGCATCACACCGTCACCCATTACAATTTACTTCACACTTGTAAGCCGTGAAGATTGCCTCACTTTGAACATCAAATTCAATTCCTTCTTTTTAGTTTTCTGAAAACCAAACATCTTCAGGTAGAATCTCAAAAAATACAACAAAAATGAGCCCAACGATGAACCAGGTAGTTAAAGCCAAAAGTATTGAGCAATGAGCAATGAGCAAAGCTAACTGTGAAATATGGATCAATGTCTCACTTAACGGAGGTCTGGAGGAGTCGCAAGTGGCTCGGAACGCATAGGGGAAGAGCTTGATAAGGCATAGCACGGTGACAGCGTCACCGTGCTATGCCTTATCAAGCAACGTTTTCTGCTACGATTTTGTGTGCCATTTTGGTTGGTTAAGTGAGGGTAATCACTGTAATTAGCCTAATTCCGCCCTAACTATATAAAGGGTATTAGGACGTGGAGACTGAGAGAAAAAATCTAAGAGAACAAGGAGGCAAAACAGAGAAAGAGAGTGAGAAACGAGGAAAGGTCTTGTAAGAGCTTGAGAGCGTTGAGATTTTTTTTGTAATCTGTAATTCTTTGTGATTAGTGGATGGAGAACCTCTGAAGGCACGACATAGGACTGATTTGGTCCAAACTTGGGTAATTCTTGGTGTCGTTTTCTTTATAGTTCATAATTATTCATTGCTTGCTTGAATTGTTTCGTTGATCGAATATTGGAACTCGTTAGAACTATCGGTTAATTGCTAGATTCATAATTCCGCTGCGCACAATTCTCAACACTAACCACTGAGGAGATTATTATAAAAGTGGACAAGAAGCTCTATTAAATATCTCACTGTAATCTCCTCTAGTTTATGATCTCTTCGATGATTGCAATGGACAATCAAAGATATGAGGATTGGCAAGTTTTCAGGTCCCACGCAGCTCCTACGCTTGCCTGTGTTCCACAAACATGCTGACTGAACATGTCTTCAAAAAACATTGCAATATATATTAGCGTTTTAAAGCATGGCACAACAGATATAAAATTTGTATACTCAATCCCAAGGATACGATATAGATCTGCAATTGCATTTTTTTCTACACATATATGTAAGCTTCAATTTTGCCACATGAAATACAGAAGACTAAAATTAAGAATGCTTTTCTCGGTCTACATATTCCATTAAAAAATTTGCTAAACATCCTGAAGACAAAATTGGACTTTATTCACTTTGAAACATCAGAAAAGGCCTTGATCTTTTATCTACAATTATTTCACGTACAAGAGAAGGAACAAAGTCAAACGCCCACCTTTTGTCGAAGGGCTGCACATGCTGACACAACTTCAAAAAGTTGCATATGAAAACGGCTTATCCAAGCTCTAGACCTACTAGCTACATATCTTGTGATTCTTGATAGCTGATTCTCTACATTTTATACAGAGCCAAGCATATGCATGAGTATTACTATTCGTCCTTTTATAGACAACGGGATACAAAGAGAAGTAGCCGGAAATTTTGTTTTGCAACTTATCTCGAAGATGTTCTTGCAAATATTCCCATGCTTTTTCATGGTCTTTTAGGTCAACTACATTAGTTGGACTCATGCTTTGAGGTTCAACAATGTCGAAGAGACTGGACATGGACATAGTAGCTAGAGTGAGGTGACGGTTTTCTGAAATCGGCAGATCTGGCACTAAGACCCCTAGACTGGTTGTTACATGTATACCAAGTTTCATAAGACACCAGAGAGCTTTCAGGGAACTCCTTGCAATGATTCTAAGCTTCTCACAATTTTCTTTTCCAACTGTGAGATCATAACCACGCTGAACTACATGCATTCCATCTATGCTTTCGCAATGAAAATGAAGGACAAGTGGTTTTCCAATATTTATTGCTGCTGTGATTCGATGGCCCATGGTAGCATCGTCGTTGGTAAAGTACGGTCGGCAAGGAAGCTGATGTTTTGAACCCCATACTCCACTAGTGCGATCCACACCCTTGATCAGTTGAAGGACGTTGTGGTGAGTACTCGTTTGAATATTTTTGAATGTTGAAAGGTTCTTCATGATCACTCCAATATTTGACGAGATTTCATCGACTTTGACCAGCACCTTCTTCACATCCGCACCAACCTCTTGTATCATACCTTCAAGCCTCCTCCGCTCGCACAACCCATCTCCTGCCATCCTGTCCTCCACTGTTGGCCCTCTTGGAAATTCCCTCAGCAGATCCACATTTCCCAAACTTAGACGTGTACCATCAATTTCTTCTAGTACTTGCTGCCACTTTTTTGACTTCTTTATGAGATTGTCAGCTTCAAGCCTCAACCATTCTTGAACTTCCACAATATCTTCTGGTGACAGAAGATCAATTGCTGCTTCACATTCTGAATCCAACGTGGTGCCACTCTTCTTCTCCCAAGTATGATGATACAAGTTTTTTGTGATGGAATTCATGTCCTCCCCTGCAATTCTTATTGACTGCTTCAATTTCTTCTTCAGTTCTTCCCTTGACACGCTCTGATCCTTGCGTTGTGCACATGGTGTACGTTGTTTTACACATTCCGTCCTCAGGATGTCGACAACTAGACTCACTCCAGGAGAGCCCTCAGCAGATGCACAGAACGCAAATAACTTTTCAAGGATGTACTGCTTGACAAACATCCAAACCATCAGTCTTGACTTGGTGGACCTGATCATCACATCAAAGAAACTTCCATCTGCATATTTTCTACGATAACATCGTCGCAGTCGTGAAGTATAGAAATCAGGTTGTACTTGCAGTTGTACATGAATCCTGCCTCATTTTTCATCGATCTCCACAATGTATTCTTCACGTCAGAGACAACCAACATGCACTAATTAGTTGCAAAAAATCTTACAGAATAATACAATACTTCAAATCTCATGATTTTTTCATGGAGAGGTTCAAGCCTGATGTAGCATACCTGGAATTTTGGGAAAAATCCAGTGGACAAAAACGTCCGCCTCGGATCTTTGCAGCCAATTCGAAGACCCGTATATACGGACAACTCATTATCTACGGCAGACCAATTCCATTGCAGTTGAGTATTACTCTCCACCTTGACCACAGTTGGTACAAAGAACTGCGACTCTTCGTTTATTCCTGATACCTTATAACAAAGGTGAATCTGGAAAAAATCTATCAGTCTTAAGGTTTTAAATATAAGCAGCAGGGATGAGTATGGACTAGTCAGCGACTAGAATATGTCCCAGTGCAAACCAATAGTCATTCTATTGGAAACATGCCTGGAAGAATGAAGGTCACAGTGTTCAGAATCTGATTACAAAATCCAGAAATCAAAACGCAAGCATTACTTTATCAAGTGGCAATCGGGGGAAAGGTTGGGGGAAAGGATTATGCACAATACTATACTTATTATAAGCTGCTAGCCCACTATCTCAAATCATGTCTAATCTGTAGTAACTCCATGGAAAGTTGACAGAATGGTCTTTCCATTCTTGAAGGGTACTCGAGACATTGGACTCGTGGTCATCAAGTCTGCCGAAGCTGAAAAAATTGATCTCAATCGCTACTTGAAGGCATATTGGACTGGATGCCCATACACCAGAACAGAGAGTACTCTCAGTCTGTCTCTCTCGTCCTACCTTTACCTGATTCTGATTACACTCCCCTGTACGTACCAGCCATCGAGGAAGAGTTTGCCGTGAAACAGAGGAGCACATGTTGTGCTCATGCATGCTGTTCATGAAGGACATGTTCTTGTTGTCCTTCACGACTGCCAGCTGAAGCAAACGGCGTGTTGACATCGAATTCCGAACTGATGAGAATATAATTCTTGAACTCTCTTTCAGCACTCAGTGGTCAAGGGTGAAGGCTTTTCGCTGAGATGTGCGCAAGGATGCTCAGATTGGCTCCCCGGAAAGCAACAAACTTATTTTGATTATCAAAATGCTTCTGAAAGTTTTTAGATAACATCTTCGTGATGGATTATACTCACGATGAGTATCAAGTGAATCTTGATCTACGACTATGATAAAACTGGTTGCGGAAGACTTCATTGTTCCATCTTAGACTTGACGCTTGATGTCTGCTTCAAATGGTTCGATAAGAATTTGATAGGCGATTTTGCGCCGCACATTTCCAAACTCCAAACCAGCGACAGCTCCACTTAGAACTCCAATGACGACGAACTGAGCAAGGCCGGAAATATGGATTTCCGTTTTTCTCCCTGACATGGGATCCAAGGTGGACCACAGAGCGCTCTGTTTCCAACGAAGAAGGCCGGGTTTTTCATAGTATTGGGTAGTGGAGGAGTTCTTCCGGACATCGTATTGTTGGATTGGGTCAGCTTTGTCATTCAATCGGAAATCTCGAAAAGAGATTGTTAGGTACTCCAATGACCAGAGGTTCAAATCCTTGTTTTGTAGGCTTTTTCTTCATAAGAAAAAGATGTTTCTTTGAAGTTAACCCAAGAAAAAGAAAGAAGAAAAAGAAGAAAAAGAACAGATGAAGAACAGATTCCTTCAAAACATGTCCAAAATAACTTCTATATCAGATACTACTAACAGATTCATGACAGACTTCAGGACATGAATTTCAATGCCCAAAGTGCGAAGTAAAATATTTTTGATCAACCGAGTGTACCATGGTGTGGCCAACTGCAATGGGCAATGTGCCAGTGCAGATTTTCCTACATGAGAACAAAATAAAATAGTTGCACATAAGGTTTTGATCTTTCCATGATTCCAAGAACCGAAGATAATCTAGAGTATTTTCCACATTCATGCAGATATAGATTTAGTACAACAAAGCACCTCATCAATCATGATGGTATATCTAAATTTTTCAAATAACAAATGCAAAATCATGAAGAAGAATTTAGATGGGCTGGTCACTTAGATAATCCAGGATGTCTTTCTTTCTTTGTTTAAAAGAAATTAGATATCAATGCTCGCATCAAATTGCATGACACTAGTATTCATGAGAATGAATAATATTTTCTAACAAAATGTACAAATTCTAATCATAAAATTGCAACCATTCGGCCGCAAACATTGCCGTTTATGAGTTTGCAACAAGCATTAAATCTTCTTCATGCAGCAGACTTTAATTTTTGTTACTTCAACAGTGTTGGAGCAGAAATTGCAGCTTGTAGGCTTTTGTATCTGCCATGGGCGTTCCACAGAAGAACACGCGGCCGCATGTGGGAGATGTCCAAGACGATGTACCCAGAACTGCCCGCAGCTCCGCCAGATATGATTGTTGTCTAGCCTTGCATCGAAATGACTCCTCTATTGCAGCTTTGAGTTGCCCATTATCTGTAGACCCACCTGTAATATCTACGGTTTTTAGAGTCGAGTTGATGTGAGATAACGCCATCAACTCCCTGAACGTCATGTCATCTTCAAGTATCTTGTCTGGCACCAACAGCTTTTCAAGGCGTGTATTTTCTCTCAAAGATCTGAGAAGATGACTCCATCCTCCTCCGGCTTTTATGTCGAACATCAGATCTGCTAGAAATGTGGTCTGTAACCAAGCTTCCATTGCCTCCGTACTGGATCAGAAATGGCAAAAGACAAAGACTGTTCAGTTGTAAGGTGAAGAACTCTGAGGGTTGAGTTGGATTCCATAGCTCCGAAGAACGCAGGCCAATTGAGGTCCACGCATTCCCATCCCTCTCCGTTTTGAAACGTTAAATACAGCTCCTCCAAAATGCTAGCAGATTTGATAAACTCCACGAGCTGATTGAAGGCACCCATATCCAGACCTTTTCCTGTGGGACTTGCTGCTCGATCTACTTGAAGCATTAGTGTTAAAACTCGAATAGAGCAACTGGCACGTAGCGCTTCGAACAAATCTTGACTTTCGCATCAGATAAGTTCGTGGGGCGTAAAGAGTGAAGTGAGATAAGAAGGTAGTGGTTCGGAGAAACTCTGAGAGTACTCCTAATCTCAAGACCTGGCCACCCTCCTCCCAACCCCTGATTGTCAAGCTGCGAACTGATTGGTTGGGGTGATCAGTGAGGAACGCCGATGCAATAAAACGACCCAATGGATATTCCTTTGATCCGCCGGTCATAGAGCCCTCTATGACGTGTGTTCCCACTGTTTTGGATCCCATCGTCCTCCCACTCTTCCAACTCTGGACTCAATTCTAAGTGTTCCAACTCTTTATGCAAGGCCACAGCTTCTCCCAACGCCTTGCCTGCAGATTCAGCCATTCGCACTCCCCTAATATCCAGACGTTTCAATTTTCTAGCACCTCGCAGAACCATCGAAATAAGAGTGAACCCCTCTTCCGTACCAATGGCATCATTCCCGCTCAGATCAAGCTCTGTGAGATTGGACACACCCTTCCACGTCAATGCCTCCGGTACTTGAGCCCAATGTCGGGTCATCTCCATCTCTGCTCTCCAGGAATGAAATGCCTCCAGATTGTCCATTGTGCGAATGATTTCTCCGAGTGGCCTTGCAACAACTTCTTCCAATTCTGGACATCGTTCGACAATGCAGGGAAAATAGTGATGCCCCAACTCTAACCGTCTCAAGACTTTGCTGGACTTCAGCGGCATGTGCAGTGCCTCATACTCCCGCAAAGAAATCTGGCCAAGATTAGAAATACAATCAATCCAAAGATGAACACGAGTGCAGTTGCTCCAGCACTGACCCAAGACGCCAAGAATCTTCAGCCGAGAGTCCTCCCAACAACCAGCCCCCAGTTGTCTCCCATAATCCGCGGAGAAGACTAATCTTATTTGACCTCTTATGTCTAGGGACAAGTTTAGCTCCTCTCGAGGAGCACCCTCGCGAGCAATTGCATTCAGTTCCACCAGTAACTGCTCCACCTTGGGAGGCATTTGAAAGACATTTGACCCAACCGGTGAAGTGTCTTCCACTTCATGATGGGAGTTGTGAGAACCTGGATCACTAGGAATCATGTTGCTCTCAGCAGCACCCATTCCAATGACCCCCTCGATGATAAAATGACCACTTGTAATCCAGAAGTGAATGCTCTGCAATTGAATGGAAATTCTCTTTGCGATGGCTTCACGCAAGCCGATCTTTGCCCTCACAGCCTATCCTTTGGTCCTGGAAAGATGGTGCGGATGGAAAGTTGTAAGACATAACCCCATTTCTGAGGCTCTTATAGATTCAATTGTGAACTTTGCTCTAGAGAGCAAAGTTCAAAATTGAACAAGGCTCAAAGCCAACGCTACTCCCCAAAAATGGAGTAGCTGATCAATAAGAACAGAAATCTTCACGAATTTGAACCAAGTGAAGATGGAAGATCCAATTCACTTCCCAACAAACGCGATGGTGGACATGCTGAACCAATAATGACCAAACCATCACTTTGAGCTTCCTCCTAAGGAGCTTTTTATTTTTAACTAGACATGTTCAGACCAGGAGCTGGCATGCTTTACTTGATCAAACTCACAACAGCATTCTTTCAACTCACGTTCCCTGCGTTTTCGTTTAATAACGTGAAACTTCCAAATGAATATGAATCTTACCTGGCTAGATGGATGCTCACATTGCAAACTCAGATCGTATTCCTCCTATCACTGAGCCAGCAGAGGTCTGCTCTGTTAGAAATCACATCAGGGCAAACGTGTTGATGTTGAGCTACTGTGGATGGATGACATATGACATTATTATACAGAGGGATAATAATCTCAGATGCTTTCAAACTACCTCATCAAGATTCTGAAAGCAGAATTTTCTGGATAATAATCTCAGATGCTTGTAAACTACCTCATTCAGATCCTAGAAGCAAAATTCTGATCTCGCAGCATGTGACTGCGTGTCGTAGGTCAATGTCTCTATGGATGTGGTAGCTCAAAAAGTTCAGAATCTCTTAAGGATGAATCAGGATCTTACAAGAAAAGGTGAGCCGGAATTGGACTAGGAGGTTGTTTTATTTCCTAGTAAATAATTTGCATGTTGATGCATCTACACATTTAATGGTTCATAATATCTTAGCACGTCAAACGAGATGGAACCTCAATTTTTGACTTCATAAGTAAACTATTGCGCTAATAAAGCGGATGTGATTCATTCTTTAATCCATGACTGACGTTGGAGATCCTCTGGATCGACTGAATTCAATTGATACAATCATGGTTCGAGTCAAGAGATGTCTAATCACTAATCACTAAGAGACATTCAAAAAGATACCTGGAAACCAAATGCCTGAATTGGTGCAGATCACTCCCGTACAATTTGTTTCAGGTTTGCCATCTCACCAGCTACATCCGCCTGCTAAATGTCAAAGACTTAAAGTTATTATTGCCAGATGCACCTATTAGGATCAAAGTCTCAGAGTCTACTTTGATGTCAATGTCTCAATGAACTCCAGTGGTATGGGCTAGCTTTCCTCTGGTGGTTCGCTACGCGCTTGCCCTGTTTCGTGGTATAACTTGCAAGAACCCGACTTTTGCAGGATGGGCAATTTCTACAGGGACGCCTGCAAATCGGGAATGGAAGTTTAGAATATGCAGGAGATTGGTTATGTTCAGTGCATTCTGACGTCAATTTCGCTATACCTCCTACTTAACTCAGAAGATTCAGTACAAAGATTCCAGTTTCAGGTTCCATTGCATCAAATTCATCATAATCAGCCCCGAACGGTGGGCAGAGAGGTATTCTAACTTACAGAGTCTGATTGTTATCACTGGCGAGGGAGGACTGCTATCTGCTGACCTTCAATCCGGGGGTTCTATGGAGTCCACACTCTGCAGAGGCTAGCCTGTCTGGACTCGGTCTGCGGTGCACCCGACGCCATGGACGCTATTGGACCTTATTCGCCAAATCCTACCATGCACCAGCAACTCTCACTGCTACGAGTAGCCATTTCAACAGCGTTCCATATCGGAAAAACAAGCAATAATCCCAACTCTTCTCGGTGGTCAGAGTTATCAGTTGCTTACCACACGCTTTCTCGTAGGGCGCCCTTGTTGAGCTCTAACGCCAGATCTATCAAGCTCGTGATCACACCCTTGCAATATTAATATGATACTCACCAACTAAGTATAGATATGCAGTAACTTTTTTTAACTATTCCCAAATTATTAATTAAAATGAATATGAAACTGAGTTTGAAACACCAGATCAGAGTACTCAATCAGAGCATAGAAAATGGTCTTCATCATGAGGAAGAAGTGAACTCATACATGTAGGTCAAGTGATGTTAGTTTACTTGCTCATGTGACTCCATATCCCCACACCAATGCCTTCATTATGTTGTTCACCTATTTCTATAAATATAACAATGGCCGGAAAATCGTCCGTACACAATTCACATGTTTATGCATGTGCAGGGAGTTGTCAGAACCATACGTGTCGTGACTGCATAGAAAATATAAGCATGCACTTTGAACTAATATTTCAAATTTTTTAAGGTTAGACCTGCCAGTCCTAACTACATATGCACATGAATCTAGCAATGGATAGAAAAATCACTTTCATTGAGACAATTCTTTTGTGAACTTGCAAACTGTGCATGTTTTTCTTCAATAAATAATTATTGTAGAGCAAGTAGTTTAATTAATAAGGGAGTTAGTTGCAACATATTACTTGTGCACTTCATTCAATGCAAACAAAACCTAAATAATATTACCAAAAAATTGCACTAGAATGAGAGATCAATGAACCTGAGATTGACGTTCTTTACTCTTAGGATGTAAGATGGGAACTTCAATGATCTGAACTTGCCTTGTATATGGATAAAGGTTTTAAAATCCATATACAATGATCTTCTCAAAGACGAGATTGCAGGACTGTAAGCACAACTATCCAGACTTTTCAACCTATCAGGCAACATCATGGTCACCAGTCAAACAAGATAAAGTTTACATACAAGGCAATATGTAACAGAGACGTCAAATTCCATATACAATGCAAGAGCAGATCGTGAACGTTCCCATCGTATAGTTGATGTGTTCTCTCACGAATCCCTTGCAGTCGTTACAGATTCCTGGTCTCTAGCCATGTGTAGGAGAGAGAGAGTGTGTGTGTTTTCTTTAGTCTATACTTTCTTCAATTAACTTAAGATCTTCCAATGCTCGAGCTTCTTCTGTTCTGCGTTTTGATGGACTTGTAACATGCTTGAACCTGTTGGGTACACCTGGATTTGAAAATATCTCGTTCTCTATGGAAACCTAAAGCCATGAGCAACGTTCATTTATGGCACTCTTCATAGTAAGCCTTCATGCATGCGCAGTAATCGATTTTGCATGTTGTGATAAATTTGGATCTTACGATCGGATCATTCATAAGAAGCTCGTAGTTACAATTCTACCTCTTAAGATTTCGATAGGACAGACGCCACGCATGATGACAACCACTTCATGCATGCCAGATCCACAGAACGTGAACAGGTAGCTCGTGATGGTTCTCACGACTTCGATATTTGCAATTCTTACTGTGGATTCTCGACATTGACATCACGAACATCTGGCATTGATGTTACAACTGAGTCAGTCTGCTATCAATCGATCACGGAAGTGTGGGAACAGACGACAGTCAGAAAACAAGCAGATTGATCAATTTCAGATTTGACTGGTGATGGTGATTTCCTAGTGTTGTCTTTACAAGAAATAAATTGAAATTTCTGGGTAGTTCTGCTTGTAATACTGCATCCTCATCCTAAAGGAATGATATTCTGTGAAGAAGTTAAGACCTTATCTCTCTAAATGCTTTAGGATAGCAGTCAAAGCTTACGCCAGTGCTGGCCAAAAATGTTGCTGTCTTAAACAAGACAGTCATTTGTCAAGTACTAGTACACAGCATGCTCAACCTCGTTGCTTCAGCTTCCACCTGAAGTATTATATGAGAAGCCCCATCTTCGCACTGACAACTGAGAATCTGAGTCGCATGTCCAGTCACCACTTGGTAAAGGTCTTCAGGATTTACAAAAGTAGTTAATATTAACATACAGATGAATATCTTAACTAGTACTTATCTCATATGAACAGCTTCCGAGTCTGCAGTTGTGAATACAAATCTAATATCCATTAAACGTTTGAGAGTATTATGATCAGAGAGAATAAAAGAGCCTGGAACTATCAAGCACAAGTGCAAGAGAAGGCGGTAATTAATTAATACTCCTCGTGATATAAGCCACAGGAGTCCTTGGAGGAGAAGGCAAGCAGCAAAAGGCACAGATAGTATATGTTACTCGAGGTGTTACGAATGTACCGTACTTGCATCGCGTTTTCTTCAAGTGGTCCCTTAGCCTTACAATGCTAATACATGCATGATCAGCAACTCCCTGTATACCGTACTGTCTTATGCTGATCTTATGCACCGTCCATTCAGGCGCTCGGTGAAGGAGACAACGCACGTCGCATTCTCAATTTGCAGCAGCATGGACTTGTCAGCTGATCTTATACAGTACTGGTGGTTTCTGGACGAAAACGAAGGGTTGAACGTGACGGTTAAAAACGTTATGTACAAGTTTGCACATCGCATCGACTTTCAAGCACGATGTAGCGTCAAGCGAATGGCACATCGTTTTGTCATGGAACTCCAGCAGTCGTGAAATGCCCCAAATATTTGCACAGGTACGTAGAAGACACAGCACAGTCTTTAGTTCTAGAGATGATCACCAGAGTTTTAGCACTCAGGCCATGCATGAGATAGAGAAACTGGCCTCAAACTGACAGAGAGTCTTAAAAAAATCGATGTCAAGTCTGTGACCCCTTCACCGTCATTGCGTGAGTCCTAACTCCATGCATATTCTTAGGAAACGGTATTAGCCAGATGTCTATCTACTTGTGGCGTAGCTCGATTCGAACGCATTGTGATCAACATCTAGGACTCAGAATTCTCAATTGTCACTAAAATCAATGTAAAGGAGCAGAGCGCTATATACAGAAGATCGAACGTGAAGATCACGTTCTTAGCAGTAGGCAGAATCCCTTGTCTGGTCTTATAGCAACTTGAAGTTCATTCCTGCAATGTTAATAAAGCTCCGAAGGTTTGCTTCTTTACTTCCTCAGCTTAATTAAAGTCTATTTGTAGAAGGTTACCGAGTCGACTGAAAGACACACGCTGTGAACTTCTAGCTGATCAAATTTTGCAGCCATGGAAGGAAAACCGATGCGGATGCGATTCCCTCTCACTTCATCTCCATCCCCAGACACGGAGAAAGACTCCAAAGCAGGCACAAAACCTCTCCAAGGAAGCAAAGCAGAATAGTCAACTTCCCCTTCTCTCAAAGTTTCTATTAAAGATCAGCAGCAACGAACATGTGCACCTTCCAGCTCGTCGCTTAAAGGTGCAAGCTTCTCAGCGGATCCTGCTAGCGCTCTGGTTCCATTGGCTCACTACGAGATGAAAGCAGTGATACCATTGAACTTTCCTGAACCCCTGTCTCCTATTCGACTGACGTTACCCCCGGACAACTGACAGCAGACCGAAATCGAGCATGTGATCCATGAAATATTCATCGAATGTCAAAAGTCTGCGTCTGACAGCTCGAGGATAGCGAATGAAAGGGAGATCGACTGGAGGAGCTGTTGGCTAGAGAGTGTAACCGGAGAGGTCTTGCAAAAAGAGCATTTGATTCAGATGAAGAATCAACCTTCCGCGACGGTTGTGCTCCAGGTAGGCTCCTTCATGTGCTGGAACTATATCTTGCATCATCAAAAGAAAGTGTAGAGGAGGCTGAATTATTTAACAGATCATGAAGAGTACTGCAAGTTTCTATGTTGGATCGCATCAAGGCTCTAGAAATAAAACCGTGTCCAATGTAAGCCGCTTCTACTAACGCTCCTGCGTCTGATCCCTGCAGGATGCACAGCCAAATTCCGTACATTCCCACGAGGTTATTAACGACGTCTACGAACTCATAGTGGCTTTTAACCATAGAAATTCAATCTGACGCCAAGCATAGAAGTGACTTTTTTCAGATGATTGTGACTGCTGCTTCAGTGTTCATAGCAAATAATTGGCTAAGGGGAATAGATGTAAAGAGATAGAGAAGGAGAGCTTGAGCTCTTGCAAGCACACACACACATACACATGAGTGTACACAGGGAAGGAAGGCTGAAATCTTCTTCTTCACCACTACAATCGATAAGCTAGGTCTACAACATAACAGGAAAGTACAAGACATAACTAGAGTATGTACACTGGTCCATGTGAAACCGCTAGTGAGTGACCAGCCAGGTAGGTATTCCATCACTCTCGGTAGGTAGACCCGTCGGTGAAGTCCAGTTGTAGTATCACTGGCAAGGATGCTCGTATTTGCTACACGTGCCAGTAATGTATGTCGGTGGGGAATCAGCCAGGTGGATCATGAGTTGAGCTTGATATCTCAACACTCCCCCACAAGCTCAACGCCAGCTCATGTAGTCCAAGCATCGCTCAAAATTTCCGCAGCTTCTCTGCTCTAAGGGCCTTCGTGAAGATATCTGCAACCTGCTCATCTGTCCTCACATATGTGAGGTCTATGTCGCCATCCAAGACCCTCTCTCTAATGAAGTGATAGTTCACCTCAATGTGCTTTCTCCTAGCATGGAACACTCGGTTCCGTGCCAACGCTATGCTGCTAAGGTTGTCATAGTGAATGACAACTGGTACCTGTATCCCCAAGTCTCCTAGTAGCATCTGCAACCATGCTACCTCACATGCTGCCAATGCAGCACCCCTGTACTCAGCCTCCGTACTTGATAAAGCAACTGTGGGTTGCTTCTTGCTGCTCCATGTGATAGCAGCACTCCCAAGTGAGAACATAAATCCGCTAGTAGATCGCCTATCGTTCGCACTACCAGCCCAATCTGCATATGTGTAACCATAGAGCTGCAACTCAATGCCAGCCTCACAGAAGAGTGCATAATCTAATGTAGCACTCACATACCTCAATGTACGTCTCACTGAATCAAGATGTGGCTTCCTCGTACACTGCATAAACTGGCTCTCCAAGCTAACTGTCTAACTCAAATCTGGCCGTGAGATAGTCAAGTAGATTAGGTTACCCACAATCTTCCGATACATAGTAATGTCTTGAAGCACTTGACCCTCATCAGCCCTCAACTTCAAATTCTGATCCAAGGGCATTGCAATAGGCTTACAATCAGCCATACCATACTTGGATAGCATATCCAATGCATACTTTCTTTGTGACAGCCATATGCCTTCATGCATGCGTATAATTTCTATGCCCAAGAAGTATCGCAGTTCCCCCAAATCTTTCATATCAAACTCTCGCTTCAAGAGAGTTTTTACATGCTGAATTTCAGCCTCATTATCATCCCCAACAATCAAGTCATCTACATATATGCATACGATGACAATACCATTTTCAGTCTTTCGAACATAGAGTGAGTGATCTGCATCAGCCATAGAAAAATTTATGAATAACAAGTGTGCCACCATTCTTACATGCCATGCTCGTGGCGCTTGCTTCAGCCCATACAAAACTTTCTTAAGCTTGCATACATAATGGGGATGCCTCACATCCTCATAACCATGTGGCTGCTCCATGTTTACTTCTTCTTGCAAGTCACCATGCAAGAATGCGTTCATCACATCCATTTGGTACAACAGCCAACCTTTTGACGTAGCCACTGCAATAATAGCACGAACTGTAGCCATCTTAGCTACGGGACTGAAAGTCTCCTCATAATCTATCCCATAGGTCTGTGCATACCCTTTGGCTACCAATCTAGCCTGTACCTACTCACACTGCCATCACTATTATGCTTCACCTTGTATACCCATTTGCAGCCAATCAAATTTTTATTTTCTGGCAATGGGACAAGATCCCATGTATCATTTGCATCAAGTGCAGCCATCTCCTCATCCATGGCTTTCTCCCATTTTACATCGCCAATGGCATCATCAAAGCAAGTGGGTTCTACATCCTGCACAATCTTCGCCATATATGCACAATGGTGAGCCACATAGGTATCATACATGAAAGGATGCACTCGCTTCTTCACACTTGTAAATCTTCTCATCTTTTCATTCATGCCTTCCAAGGCCTTCTTTACACCGGGAGTCTTCAAAGAGTGTATTCCAAACTCCTCATCAAGACTATGCTCAGAACCACTAGAATGTCCATCTATGTCATCATAACTTGCACTCAAGTTTGGCAGCATTGGGGCATCATCAACCTTTTCTTTACCTTTCGTGACACACTTGATGAGCTAGCAGGGCTTTCCCTTTCACACAACCTTCCACTCCAAGGATTCTCAACAGCGCTTGTAGTTGTTGACCCTTGCGGTCCACTCAAAACCTGTGAAGATGGACCTGCATTTTCTGTCATCATGTTCTATTTTACATCAGCCCCAATCTCATGTTTTACATCAGCATACCAACTTGCCATTTCATAAAAAATAACATCCCTGCTCACTCTTACTTGACGTGTGACAGGGTTGTAACATTTGTACCCTTTCTGCTCAAGTGAGTACCCAATGAAAATGCATTTTTCAGCTTTTGGATCAAGCTTTGTTCGAAGCTCATCCAGCACATGTACATAAGCAACGCATCCAACAACTTTGAAATGTGACAAATGTGGTTTCCTGCTAGAAAACTTCTCTTCAGGTGTCACATCATGGACTGCAGCAGTAGGGGTCCTGTTCATAATGTACACAGCTGTAGACACAGCTTCAGCCCAATAACAATGAGGCATTTTCTTCTCAGCCATTAGTGCTCTTGCAACTTCTGTAATGTGCTTGTTCTTTCGCTCATCAACACCATTTTGCTGTGGAGTGTACCTGCATGAAATTTGCCTCTGAATTCCATGCTTTTTCAGAAACCTGCTAAATTCATTGGAGAAGTATTCTCCCCCTCCATCTGACCTCAGGCACTGCACATGCTTTCCTGTCTGTTTTTCAACCATGGCCTTGAAATTCTGAAAGTGAGTAAACACCTCACTCTTCTCCTTCATCAAGTATACCCATACTTTGCGAGTATGATCATCAATGAAAGTAATATAAAACCTGCATCCACCCATAGATGCAGTTTTTGCTGGACCTCACACATCTGAATGTACCACTTCCAATGCATTGCTGCTTACATGCTTATCATGTGGAGAAACCCCTTTCGCTTGCTTTCCAAACAGACATGCTTCACAAACTTTCTGCATATCAGCAACTTTGAACATTGGCAAACCTGTTACAAGCTCTCGACTTTGCATTGTTTTCAGCCTTTGAACATTCACATGTCCAATTCTTTTATGCCACATTTCAACATCTGCCACAACACCTGAACCATGTGCAAACATTGCAGCATTCATCTCGGGCACATTTACATGAAGAGTAAACATTCTGCCCACTTTCTTTCCTTGCGCAACCAGCTTCCCATCCTTCTTGTCTTCTTCTACATACAAGCCGTCTGCATTAAACCGTGCCTGCAAACCCTGTTCGACCATTTGCCCAACAGAAACTAAGTTCTTTGTGATGTTGGGAACATGAAGTACATCAGCCAAGTACTTTACATTGCCATCCTGTAATGACAATGGCACATTTCCTTTATGCGCAATAGGGTGTGTAGTATCATCCCTAGTTTCTACATAACCAGGATTTTGCAAAGTTTGGAGTTCTTTGAACCATTCTCCATGGCTGGTCATGTGATTCGAAGCACCCGAATCCACATACCATACATTTTCACCACACTTTGCTACATTTGCAGACATAGTGTTCATCATGTGTTGCATCACAAAGAGCCTCTCTGAATCATCTGTATTTCTGCTTGTAGATACATAGTTGTTTTGCTGTCTTCTACCACCCTGATTTCTGGATGGACAGTCACGCTCAAAGTGACCTGTTCGTCCATAACCCCAACATTCTCTGTTATCATTCTCTGTCTGATTTCTCTGAAAATTTCTGCGACCTCTCCCCCTGCCTCTAGACTGTCCCCGTCCATGATTGTTTGATCCCTGCATATCATTTGATTGATACTGTTGGCTTTGATTCTGGTTGCCATGGCCACGACTGCGACCTTGACCTACACCACATCCTCTACCTCTACCTCTGTTTGAATAGAAGACCTGCTCAGAATTGCTATTTCTGCCTTGTGAAGACGATGCATCTTCACCAAGGTTCTTCTCTTCAACAACCAGCATAGGAATCAAATCTGCAAAACTGGGAATGTTTTCCCGAGTCTGAATGGATGTCTTGAACTGTTTGTATGCAGGTGTCAAGCCACGCAAGCATACCTCAACCTTATCATCATCCTTTACTGTAACACCAATAGAGGCAAGAGATTCGCATATGCCTTTGATCTTCAAGGTGTAATCATTGATGGAAAAATTCTCCTTCTTTACTGTGTTCAGCTCATTCTTCAACTGCAACTTCCTTGCCTTTGTATTTGTAGTATCAAATGACACTAACTTGTTCCAAGCCTCCTTAGGTGAAGTGGCATCCTGTATATGCCCAATCATGCCATCCTGCACACTGACAGATAGCCAATACATGACCTTTCTTGCTCCCTGGTTCCAATCCTTGACTGCCTTCAACTCTGCAGGAGTCGGATTCGATTCAGGTAATTCGGGTGGAGCCTGCTGGTCACCCTCAATGTAGTCCCAGCATCCCTTACCCATCAGAAAGTTGGTCATTCTAAACTTCCAAGCATGGAAGTTGTTCTTGTCCAACTTCTCATTGATAAGTCCACTAATGCCATCATTGTTGGCCATATCTGCAAGTAGCCAAAATCTGCACAATGTACTCACAAGTCTGCAGCGGTGCCCAATCTACGCAGTATGTCACTGCTAGTTACCACAATAAGCATACATACACCCAACAACACCTACAACACTCTAATGCAGCGTGTGCACTCTCTGTATGCACAAATCTGGTCTCTGCATTTTGAAATTATCAAACCTGCAGAAACCCGAGGAGCACGCGAACGCACTCTATCTCAAATTCGGAGGTCGAGATGAACCTGAAATGCATTTTTTGCCGCACAGTCTCAGTGCAAGGTACCACGCACCTCTCCAGGCCACACAAACTTAAGAAGACAGCTTCTCAATCCGAGCTTCTTCCCGAGACCTCCCGAATCACAACAGCCAAGGATGAAGTAAGACACAATGGGGAAGAGATGGTGAAGCTCTTACTGCTTCTCCTGCTTGCCGCTCACAGCTCCTTAGCCACACCAAGCTCTGATACCATGTAAAGAGATAGAGAAGGAGAGCTTGATACGCATGAGTGTACACACGGAAGCAAGGCTGAAATCTTCTTCTTCTTCTTCACCACTACAATCGATAAGCTAGGTCTACAACATAACAGGAAAGTACAAGACATAACTAGAGTATGTACACAAGTCCATGTGAAACCGCTAGTGAGTGACCGGACAGGTAGGTATTCCATCACTCTCGGTAGGTAGATCCGTTGGTGAAGTCCAGTTGTAGTATCACTGGCAAAGATCTCGTATTCGCTACACGTGCCAGTAATGTATGTCGGTGGGGAATCAGCCAGGTGGATCATGAGTTGAGCTTGATATCTCAACAATAGATACATGTAACCTGAAGACATCTTTAACAATATCTTCATGGTACTGATTTGGTGATGCAGCATCTGTGGGACTTAACTCTACAACCACAAATGCTGGGACGATTACCGCAAGGATACAGTCAGATAAATTTGATCGCAAGAAAGATTATTTACTAGGAAATAAAACAACCTCCTGGTTCACTTCGGGCTCACCTTTTCTTGTAAGATCCTGATTCATCCTTGAGAGATTCTGAACTTTTTGAGCTACCACATCCATAGATACATTGACCTACGAC
Organism: Marchantia paleacea; assembly: GCA_014180765.2. Lineage (NCBI taxonomy): Eukaryota > Viridiplantae > Streptophyta > Marchantiopsida > Marchantiales > Marchantiaceae > Marchantia > Marchantia paleacea. Next base: position 389,318 of record MUAA02000127.1, read on the forward strand.
ACACAGTCACATGCTGCGAGATCAGATTTTGCTTTTAGGATCTAAATGAGGTTGCTTAAGAGCATCTGAGATTATTATCCAGAAAATTCTGCTTTCAGAATCTTGATGAGGTAGTTTGAAAGCATCTGAGATTATTATCCCTATGTATAATAATCTCATATGTCATCCATCCACAGTAGCTCAACATCAACACGTTTGCCCTGATGTGATTTCTAACAGGGCAGGCCTCTGCTGGCTCAGTGATAGGAGGAATACGATCTGAGTTTGCAATGTCAGCATCCATCTAGCCAGGTAAGATTCATATTAATTTGGAAGTTCCACGTTATAAAAAGCAGGCGAGAACTCTTGAACGTGAGTTCACAGAATGCTGTTGTGAGTTAGATCAAGTAAAGCATGCCAGCTCCTGGTCTGAACATGTCTAGTTAAAAATAAAAATCTCCTTAGAAGGAAGCTCAAAGTGATGGTTTGTTCATTATTGGTTCAGCATGTCCACCATCGCGTTTGTTGGGAAGTGAATTGGCTCTTACAGCTTCATTTGGTTCAAATTCGTGAAGATTTCTGTTCTTCTTGATCAGCTACTCCATTTTTCGGCCGTAGCGTTGGCTTTGAGCCTTGTTCAATTTTGAACTTTGCTCTCTAGAGCATCGTCGAATCTATAGAAGCCTCAGAAATTGGGTTCTCTCTTACAACTTTTCATGCGCACGATCTTTCCAGGACTGAACGATAGGCTATAAGGGCAAAGATCGGCTTGCGTGAAGCCATCGCAGAGAGAATTTCCATTCAATTGCAGAGCATTCACTACTGGATTACACGTGATCATTTTATTATCGGCCACTCGGAGACATCATTCGCCGAATGGACAATCTGGAGGCATTTGATGCCTCGGGACCAGGGATGTAGATGACCCATTGGGCTCAACTAGCGGAGGCATTGACGTGGAGGGGTGTGTCGAATCTCACACAGCTTCATCTGAACTTTAATTTTGAAATTGGTACGGAAGAAGGGTTCACTATTCTTGCGAGGGTTCTACAAGTGGCTACCAAATTGAAACGTCTGGATATTACGGGAGTGGGAATGGGTGAAGCTGCGGGGAAGGCGTTGGGAGAAGCTGTGGCCTTGCATCAAGAGTTGGAAGAGTTAGCATTGAGTCCAGATTTGGAAGAGTGGGAGGACGATGGGGTTCAAAACAGTGGGAACACACAAGTCATAGAGGGCTCTATAACCGGCGGACCAAAGGAATGTCCATTGGGTCGTTTTATTGCGTCGGCGTTCCTCACTGATCACCCCAACCAATCAGTTCGCAGATTGAGAATCTCCCATTGGACAGTGGAGGTTCGGCAGGTGTTCAGATTAGGAGTACTCTCAGAGTTTCTCCGAACCACTACCTTCTTATCTCACTTCACTCTTGAAACCCTACACGTTTATCTTCTGGGCTGCGAAAGTCAAGATTTGTTCGAAGCGCTACGTGCAAATTGCTCTATTCGAGTTTTAAAATTAGGGCTTCAAGTAGATCGAGCTGCAAGTCCCACAGGGAAAGGTCTGGATTTGGGTGCTTTCAATAAGCTCGTGGAGTTTATCAAAACTGCTAAAGTTTTGGAGGAGTTGCATTTAATGTTTCTCAACGGAATGAGATGGGAATGCGTGGAGCTCAATTGGCCTGCGTTCTTCGGAGCTCTGGGATCCAACTCAACCCTCAGAATTGATGACCCATCCAGGAGGATGGTTAATCATCCCATCCGCAACAATATCACATGTAGTATATATAACCAGAAGCTGTGCAATAGTAATTTCATACTCCTCAACTAAATATAGATTTGCCTTAACTTGAGTTCATGCAAGGCATAAGCTCATGGTTCATTGAAGTCAGCAATAAAAATCACACTTGTTAAGTTATTTGTGTGTCATTTTCCTATGAAGTTTGCGTTATTCATCATGTTGCTGATTTAGCCCTTGGGTCTGTCATGAATCTCTTAATAGTATGTAATCTAGAAGGTATTTTGGACATGTTTTGAGACTTTTTCTTCCATGGTGATGTTACAAACATGCGATTCTTTTTGTTGACATAGTGAATGCAATATTCCATATAGGTGGTGCATGACATGTACTTAAGAGTCAAACCAAATTTCAAGTACTTTTTAAGCAATGAGATTACAAGAGTGAAATTTTCCTTCCATATAGATGGAATAAAATTAAAATACTTACGTGTTATCCTAAAATCTATCTGACATAGAAAAACTTAACACTATTGGCAGCTATTCCTATATGTATTTATCTTGTGGTTATAATGTGTGAGAATTTCAATACACATATATGTGAATAGAGCCACATGTTCATAGCTTTGCATTTATTCGATATTTCTATATATTTTAATGGCTTTTTGAAATATAACTCATGGAGTGTGACATGTCAAATTTTCAAAAAATGATAATTATTTTTAGCTTGTAAAAAGGATGATAATAGCTTCTGTATTCACAAGAGTAGAAAATTAATTTTTTAACATCAAATTGAATTCTTCAATAATAATACACATTAAATTTTTATACAAAGATGTTATCAAATCTTAAAAAAACTGAAACAACAATTTTAAAAATTGAAATTTTTATTCTAAATTTTTGATAAATTTTATTTGACATAATTTAAAAATATATAAATTTTATTATTATAATATATAATATTGAAAGAAATCTAACATTATATCAATAAACTTGTAACACCAATATGGATTTCAAGGGCTGAGCAAAGATTTTTATTGGAAAATTTGTTGCTTTGTGACATAGTTATCTGAATGAGTTAGTACATAATGTGAATAATAAACAGAATATTTAAAAAAAAAAGATTGCAAAAACTGACAAATCTTTAGATATTGAAAATTTATATTGGTTTATAAAGCTATTTTATGGTAAAAAAATACTAAAAAATTTATTAAACTTTTTAAAAAATTGGATTGTGTTGAAATGATCTCATTTTTATGGTAAAAAAAATTATTATAATATTTTATTCTGTATTTAAAAAATTATGATTGATTTAAAATAATAAAATAATAGTATTCTATGTATTTCAAAGAAAATTATGCACAAATATAATAAATTTAATATTTATTTCAATATTTATTTAATTTTTTATCAGCGAAAAAAAAAACTTAAATTTTTTATTCTCAAATTGATTTCAAATTAAGTTTTCTATTTTTTTTAAACATATTTCTCAAAATATTTGAAATTTTAAGTTTTCTATATGTGTTCCATATAATTTAATTTCATCATCTTTTTAAGAAATAAGTTTTAAAAAAAGTAATTATGTAAATGTAAACTTTGGGAATATAAATTTCTATTATTTTCATTCAAATACCACTGTGAATGATTAATCAAAATAAACCCAAAAAATGAAAATTACAGAAATTTAAGGATGATAATAATTTATGATGGCAAAATATAATTGTCTTCACCATAAAATGTTATTGACTATTTCTCAAATGATATCCATCAATAATTTTAAGTTTGAAAAGCGTAAGAACCGTGTAAACACATTATAAAATTTACCTACTTACATTAATTAACTTATAATTAATAACATGTAAAAATTTGAAAAAACAAAATAATATCCATTTAATATATCATTATTTTTTGACATAGAGGATCACACTATGGTTATATTAAGATAAAAAAACTCGTTAATAAATATGATATTAAGCATTAATTCACCTCTGTAACATTTATTTTTTATGATAAATTATTAATGCAAAAACAAATTTCAGATTTCTTTCAGCGTGAAATTCATTAAAAATTAATATAGATAATCGATTCTACTGTGTATAACAAGAAAAAACTTTTAAAGTTTTTGTTCCGGTTTCTTCACTACTTCATTTGCGTAAGAAATCAATATATTAAATATTTTAATTTCTTTAATATTTTATTTTTGCAATTTCTTTTTAAATAAGTACACTTTAACGTGATATTTTTTACATCAAATAAATGATAACTGGAAAATCTATGTTTCTTGCTTGATAAAAATATGTTTATACTCCATATCTTAAAAACTGAATAATATTTGATGTCAATTGTGTTTTAATTTATAAGAAAACTTGATGGATATCCTATTATGCTGACGTCTTGTGTGTATAAGTAATTTTTGGAATTATTCAATAGCTTAATTATTTTCTGAATTATTTATATTTATTATCATTTAATATTTTCTGTTGTATTTCAAAATGGAAGTACAATTTACATAAACATTTTATAGTTTTGTAAAGCAATATATCCAAACTCGATCACCTTCACCATCCCTTTCAGAAATTGTAAATATCGAATGAACTTTGAGGTCTCGATGGGAATTAACTGCTCCATCGACTGACCACCATTCACAATCTATTCCGAACAGGCTCCAAAAGACCAGCTGTCGTTCGTCCTTCCTGCTACTCGTTGCAGTGTTCGTGACACCGGAAATAGAAAGCGAATATGGTACTGTAACAGAAAGTCTCTACATCTGAGAAAAAGAAAAGAAAAAGAAAATCCTAGTCAGATCTAAACAACTTTCTAAATTGCAGAGTTTCACAACACGTGTTCCATAGATGCTTGCAGATCAAACACATTGCTTTCTTGACTTTGTCATTTTGTTTGTTCCTCGGTTACTCTTGGAGCATAAATTAACCTTGAGACACCTCGAGTAAAAAGTTGTTGGTGAGAAAAGGAAATGGGACCCAATGTTACTCAATTCATCTACTGCAAACGACGTTCTATTGCTACAAGTTGCTTAAAGTCTAACCAGCATGTTCTAGGAAGGTGAATAGATATGAAACTTTGGCACCAGAGTCCTACCTCTGTGATTTTTGTCAATTTCGCGTCCACAAAAATCACAGAGGTAGGACTCTCGTTTCTGACGCTTTCTAATTTGGAGTCTTGAGAAGAGAGAAAGGGGACTACAGTACCCTTTTGTCTGCGACTGAATTTAGGTCAGGCCAGGCCCCTGGAGCAGATTGTACCAAAAAGTTTGCTTGCAGAAAGTCGTCAATTGGGTAAGAAAGTAGTTGGTGATGCCCTGCACTACTCGGTCCATTTGAATTAATGTTATTTTAAAATATTGGTCTATCTCGCAATCACTCTCCAAAATAATTTTTTTTTATTCCCGTGCCAGCATTTGCTTCGTGAACAGTCTGACAAAAAGGCAATGTGCAGTCATGTATAGAGAAAGTTTTGTCCCACACTGCACAGATCCACTCTATGGACTGCAAGGTAGGCCACTAGAATATGACGTCCGTCAGTTTGATTATTCGGAGCGTTCGTGGAAAGTAGATAGTAGACAGATGTTTACGTGATTGGCCCATGCGGCCACCTACGACCATGTTCACACCTAGGCCTTAAGTATGAATTTAGAGGATCTTACAGCAATACAAACTCTTTGAAAAGTAACATTTGGTATGGATACATTCACACCACATCAACTCCAAGATGACATGGACTTAAGATATAAACCAAATTTCAAGTGCTTTTGTGTAATGAGAGAACAAGAGTGAAGTTTTCCCGGGAGATAGATGGAAGTAAATTATAATACTCAGCACTCGTCCTAAAATCGTTCAAACATCTGACATGACTGAACTCAACATGACACAATTGATCATCAGTACATTTTCAACATCTTCACATGAAGCTCAATGTATTCAATAGCTTGGGCTGAACTCTTTCTCACTTTGGATCCCCAACTACTTCAATTTTGACTTTGAAAGTAAAGAGATATTCCCCATGATAAGCTCTAGAGATGTTTGGCCCAAACTCGCGGAATCAAGTGTGCATACCAACAGTCCAACCTTACTCTCAACCTGTGGAGAAATCTTTAATTTGTAAAACTACAATGATAAGAATATAACATTGTAAATTTCATAATTTGTAAACATCAAAAAATTATTAATAATTAATAATTAATATAAATCTTTTAATTGATGTATAACAGTTGAATTTTGACAAAAAAAATCAAAATCCACAAAATTTAGTTGTTAAAATGAAAACATGGTGTAATTGATTTAAAATTATAAAGTTTTAAAATTTACAATAATTTATTTCTAACAATAAAATTATTATATATCGATATGTGAAATAAAATCAAAAAAGAAAATCAAGTTGCGTTCGTTTTATACTATGCACAAATCAGACTTAAAGAAAAAATTATATATTTTTGTTCATGTAAATGAAAATAAATATTTCAAATATATAATTTGATTCAAGTTACAAACTTCTAAAAAAATTATTTTTTATATTTTCTTTGAATTATTTAAAAATAAAATTATACTAATAATTTTAACAAAAATTTAGTTTTTAAAAAATATTTTGATTAGTATATTTACAATTATACAAGCATGTTATTATGATAGCTCTAAATAATAACAATAATATATATTGAATAATAAAAATATATTAAACAATATTTTATTTAATCAGAAAAATATTTTTGAAATAATAATATTTATTTGATAAAAAATGAAATATTTGTTATAAAACTTGCAGAAAAATATTTCATGGAAAAAAATAATAATTTAATTTGAATCATTCCATTTCAATTTTATTATTGACACAAGTTTTCATAATCATCATAACTAATATAAATTAGTGAACAAATATTTTTTTTATACTAGAAATAAATTCAATTAATTGAATTCTTTTCAAACTTGTTTATTTAAAAAATTATTTAAAATAAAAATCTTGATGAAATAATAAAGATAAAAATTTCAAATTTATTGATAATATGAATATAATATTTTATTTCTTATGAAATAATTTTAAAAAATTTTTTTTTCACATGTTCGTGCACAATGAAAATTAATACTTATAAATACTTTAGTATAAAAATATTTTACAATAATAAAATTTTTCTATTAATATCTATATAATGAAATATCATTGTTACAAAAATAAATAATAATATTTTATTTTAAAATTTAATTCTGAATTTATTTTTTGTTGAATAATATATCTAATCTTTAATATGTTTTAACCTTTATAAATGATTTAATATTTTGTTCTCTTAATTATATTCATATTATTTAAAACAATATTTGAAAATTTTCGTATATTAAAAATATTATTCAATCAATTCTTTAATATAATTTATTTTTCAAAATTTTTTATTTTTAAAAGTAAAGTATGCGATGTTAAACATAACATGTCTTTTTAAAAATAAAAACCTCTTTAGAGGGAAGGTCATTATTGGTTCTGCATGTCCACCGTCGCGTTTGTTGAGAAGTGAATTGGCTCTTCCAGCTTCATTTGGTTCAAATTCGTGGAGATTTCTTGTCTTCTTGATCAGCTACTCCATTTTTCGGCCGTAGCGTTGGCTTTGAGCCTTGTTCAATTTTGAACTTTGCTCTCTAGAGCATCGTCGAATCTATAGGAGCCTCAGAAATTGGGTTCTCTCTTACAACTTTTCATGCGCACGATCTTTCCAGGACTGAACGAAAGGCTATAAGGGCAAAGATCGGCTTGCGTGAAGCCATCGCAGAGAGAATTTCCATTCAATTGCAGAGCATTCACTTCTGGATTACACGTGATCATTTTATCATCGGAGGGGGTCATTGGAATGGATGCTGTTGAGAGCAACATGATTCCTAGTGATCCAGGTTCTCACAACTCCAATCATGTAGTGGAAGACACTTCACCGGTTGGGTCAAATGTATTTCAAATGCCTCCCGAGGTGGAGTAGTTACTGGAGGAACTGGATGCAATTGCTCGCGAGGATGCTCCTCGAGAGCAGCTAAACTTGTCCGAAGACATAAAAGGGCAAATAAGATTAGTCTTCTCCGCGGACTATGGGAGACAACTGAGCGCTGGTTGTTGGGAGGACTCTCGGCTGAAGATTCTTGGCGTCTTGGGTCTGTGCTGGAGCAACTGCACTTGTGTAGATCTTTGGGATGGTTGTATTCATGTTCTTGGCCAGATTTCTTTGCGGGAGTATGAGGCACTGCACATGCCGCTACAGTCCAGCAAAGTCTTGAGACGGTTACAGTTGGGACAACTTTATTTTCCAGACATTGTCAAACGATGTCCAGAATTGGAAGACGTTGCTACAAGGCCACTGGGAGACATCATTCGCAGAATGGAGAATCTTGAGGCATTTGATGCCTGGTATTCAGGGATGTCGATGACCCATTGGGCTCAAGTATTGGAGGCATTGACGTGGAGGGGTGTGTCCAATGTCATGGTGCTTGATCTGAGCTATAATTTTGACATTGGTACGGAAGAGGGGTTCACTGTTCATGCGAGGGTTGTACAAGTGGCTAGCAAATTGAAACGTCTAAAGGTGCGGGCAAGGCAGTTAGAATTGAGTCCAGATTTGGAAGAGTGGGAGGACGATGGGATTCAAAACAGTGGGAACACACAAAGTTTAGGCGGATCAAAGGAATGCCCATTGGGTCGTTTGATTGCATCGGCGTTCCTCACTGATCACCCCAACCAATCAGTTCGCAGCTTGACAATCTCCAGTTGGAACGAGAAGGGTCGGCAGGTGTTGAGATTAGGAGTACTCTCAGAGTTTCTCCGAACCACTACCTGCTTATCTCACTTCACTCTTGCAATCCCATTCTGTTATCTTCTGGGCTGCGAAAGTCAAGATTTGTTCGAAGCGCTACGTGCCAATTGCTCTATTCGAGTTTTAAGCTTGTCTCTCCAGGTAGATCAAGCCGCAAGTCCCACAGGAAAAGGTCCGGATCTGGGTGCCTTCAATCAGCTAGTGGAGTTTATCAAATCAGCTCAGAAGAACAAAAACAATGAACCCAGAAAACCTGATGGTTCCAGTGGATCCCATTCCCTGTTACCTTGAGAATTCTACCCGTTCTGAGGCAGCCCGTTGGAAATGTACTTACCACGGGGTCATCTGTATTCAGCCAGTAGAATTGAAAGATCTCTTACGAGCGGCCATTTGGGGACACCACGCAGCCAGAACCATAATCTTCAACCGTCCTATCTGGTGGTCTCACTCATACTCATCCTCCAACTGGTCTGGCTCGTTCAGCAACGGCCTTTGATGAAGTAAATCGGTTAACATACGGTACGCGTGCATATCGTACGTGGATTGAGCTCATTGTGCATACACATTGAGTTCAAAACATGGCTCCAATCATTTCAGTCCTAGGGAGGATCAAGCGTTGCTACTTCCACAGATTCCCACCTTAAAAGCAGAGGCAGAATCCTCTCTCCATCTGATAAAGCACTCCGTGTCCGCACGAAGCATCATGGGTTAGTCTAATTGTGAAAGGGAGATTTACGTCCATCCTGATGTTTGAGTTCCAGTAGGATCAGCACTGCAAGTTTACGGCCATTCGGATGTCATTTCTGGTTGAGCCTAGTCCAGGTGATCGGAGATATGTATTTCAACTCGACTGCATTTCAAGGGAAACGCCAAAGGAAACACTTAAAGTCAAGATTTATTTATCTCGGTACCCATTTGGTACCGAGAACTTTATTTCTCTGAAGTTTGCGTTATTTTTCATGTTGCTGATTTAGCGCCTTGGTCTGTCATGAATCTGTTTGTAGTATATGATCTACAAGGTATTTTGGACACATTTTGAGGCTTTTTCTTCAATGATGATGTTCCACACATGGGACTCATTGTTGACATTGTCACTGCATTTTTCCAGATCAATGGTGAAGAAGGCTGCCGAAGATGTGCCTGATGATGTGCAAGTAGTACAGCTGTGCTCTGAGTTCGAAGGCATGGTTCTTAAACTTTTCCATGGGAGAAGGAAAAATCAGGTAAGTCATCCAGCGATCGGATGTTGTTGAATCATCCAAAGGTCAACCATAGCGTTGAATATTGTCCCACAAACATGTCAAAACTTCTAACAGATTTTACGAAATCCGATCGGATCAACCCATGGTTGATCAATTTCAAGAGCATTTGAAGATCTTGCTACAGAAGTTCTCCAAGAATGTCAGCGACCAACGACAGGCAATGTGGAGTTGGCATGACAAGATTTACAATGACTTCTACGGAGAAGCTAATCCTTGTGACAGTATAGTAGGAGTGACTATAGTCAAAACCTAATCACCTCTGCGAATCTTCAGAACCTCAATCGGGAAGGAGATACGTCCATCAGCGTTAAGCATCTGCTCAAGTTGCGTCCGTTGAGGAAATTGGATTTGTTTGGCAGCATTTCCACTGTCCACTTCCGGATAATCTGCAGTTTACTGGCAGTCTGAAGACAATGCCGTTGCTGAGGAATGATATTGGGGGCACAATTTCACAATTGTATCCACAGTTGTCACTTGGAGGGTGGTTAACCCATCTTGAGTCCCTAAATGGGCTGTCTGGTGTGGACGTTCACTGCAACCAGCTGAGGGGTCAGCTCTTTGATGGCAAAGTATGGGCAATTTAGTTCCTGGGGGAACATACATGGTAGGCGTCTCACATAATGACTTTGAGCGAGAAATACCATCAATGTTGCGGAAGTACATCATTGAACATCCTGAATTTGAGCAGCGACAAGCTTGATTTTATGATTGCCCACGCTGGGAAGATTCTAGAATCGGGAACACCTTGTAGCTCTTGCGTCTACAGAGGAATTTCACTTGGAGGGGGTAATTTGAGTAGTTTCTTCTCTGCCAAATCTCCGATTCTGGAAGAACTCACGCTGAGTGGCAACAGGTGGTAGACACAATGTCGGACGCGAATCTGATACTCCAAACATCCTTCCTTTGTTTGAAAGTACTGGATCTTTTCATCAATGGGTTTCGCGCCCGGCCACTTCCGGCCTTCATCTAATGCCATTTCTAATAAAGTTTCGATTGTAACACAACCCTGTCACAAGTACAGAAGATGGTAGGGAGTCAAAGTGGCAACATATGGAGTTACTACCCAAAGTGGCAAACATCTGATGGGAAAGAATCCAAGACATGCAATTTCATCGTAGAAAGGAAGTATACAACGATTTCCCTTTCCTCAACTCACCACGAACTCTTTATTTCCTCGAAATTGTAACCACTTAAAAGGGTTTACATTAAAACGTTGAGTGTTGCAATCTATTCTTCCATTAATCGCTTGTAGAGTTCAAATACACATGTTTGAGATACTCCCAACCGAAAGTCTGTAGTAATGACTTGTGCCAGACATGTTTGTTTGCACCATAGCTCTTCTTGTAATCTGGATACGGTTCCAGTGGCGTGCCAATCTTCATCCGACCAAGAGCCGTTCGATAAGGCGAAGTTTCACGAGCAGAAATGTCCGAATTCATGCGGTGGAGACGAAGGAGAGTCTAACGCTGTGGCAATCTATCTGGGCTCGCGGGAGGTGTTGCAACTTGTAGCGTAGGCTTGATCACTGTATCGTCTGGATGCGGCGGAAGTGACCTGCTAGCGGAAGTGACCATAGAAAAAATCCATGGGCTGCACCGTTCTGATTGAAGCTGTTACCATTCAAGGCATGCATGTGACTAAACGCAATCAATATCCAATTCTCACAACTAATACAGTTCATCAACTACCAGCATACAAACGCCCTTCAGGTTGTCCGTGAGTACTGCTACGGAATTCTGCCGAAGCAACCGAGATGAAGATGGTACCATCGAGAGTACTTTGGTTCCAGTAGTAACCTACTGGAACCTACTGGTCCAGTAGCTCAGTGCTATGAAGCACTGAGCTACTGCATCGGACAGAGGCTAAAACCAAAGCGTTCATGTTTCAAAGACTGAAACATAGTTTGATTACAGAACTGTCCGTGAGAAGCAGTGAGACTAGCCTTGGAGTTGTAGTTTTTAATTATGGTATAAGCTGCAAACAAATGGGTGCAAGAAGCGATGTTCGGCATCTTTTAGGCAGCTCGACGTAAAGGTAACCTTTCAGTTCTTCATGAAGACAGTAGGTCTTGACTCGTGTGAAAATCACAGAGGACAAGATCAGATTTAATATAAAAAATTGTTGGTGGATAAACTGACGCTCTGTCGCCACTTTGACAGTTTTTTGTATATGCTTTCTCTGTTCGCATGCATGAGTCCCTCGTGCCCATCCTTGCGGAGTACGTGGATTCAGATTCTCGTCGAGACCTGGGCACCGCCCTAAGAGTTTTCATGCTTCGTGATTTGATTTGGGTGCTTTACAGCTTTTTGCTACACCTCAATCTGTGTTTTATGCGTACAACTCCTGAGTACGAGGTTGTTGTGACTCGCCTGCGAGAGAATTCCGATCTCGGTCCGGACTCAGACACTCATCCCGACTAATTTCTTCTCTGCCACATTGTGATCAACAATACTCTTCCAATGTCCTCGGATTACTAGAGTTTGTTGGATTTCAGAGAGCTGTTTGAAACTGCAGCTCTCTGAAATCCATGTACCCAGTAAAGTCTTGGTAGACTTGCCAGATGATGTTTGTTTCAAATTGTTTGATATGATTTTGATCGGCGATTTTGGACCGCACATTTCCAAACACCAAACCAGCAGCGATAGCTCCAGTTAGAACTCCAATCACGACGAGGAGAGCAATGAGCCAAGCGGGAAATATGGATTTCCCAATTTCATCATTACATGGGTTGCAATATGGAGCACAAAGGGCACTGTTTCCAAGGTAGAAGGCCGGGTTTTTCAGAGCATTCGGAAGTGTAGGAGTTCTTCCTGAAATCATGTTGTTGGACATATCAAATTGGGTCAGCTTTGGCGCTCAATTCAAGATGCTCGGATCTTGATTTCCAGTGAGGACGTTGTTAGGTACTGTCACGACTAGAGATTCAAATCATCGAGGAGTGATGAGACACTCTCCTCTAATTTGCTGTGGGTCAAGTTCCTCATGCCGCCAGCAAGGTGCAAATCATGCGATATCGTGATTTGCGCCTTCCCCGCTCGTACATCCCTCCAATTCGGGCAGAACTCGAAGATGGCCTTGAAGTCTCCTGGATCCTCTTGTAGGTCAAGTGTTGTTGTTGATGTTCACTTTCAGAGCCTACGAGTTGTACAAAGCGTTCGAGAAAGGAAAAAGAGAAAGCTGTCGAGTCGATCGTTCTCATTTGAGATTCTGCAACTCAACCAATCATAAGAGCAAAACTCAGGGAGCGTTTGAACACTTCGCGTTACTAGATCGTCATTCGTCCGCATGCGAACGCTTTGGGCATGGGCGTTAGGTTGCGTGAGAGTTAGAGAGATATTGCTGCGTGAACTTACAGAGAAGGAGCGCAAAGGGGACGTGAAGTTGAGAGCTGCGGCCGGCAAAGCTTTCTCGTCCTGACGCTGTTCCACCAAGTTGATGAACCCTGCTTGAAGACGCCGTTTGGGAGTTCCGCCAAAAGAATATCCATTGCTGCAACTCCGATGAGTTCGTTCCCTACGAGACCTGGTCACAAACGCATGCTGCCATAAGAGTGACGTCGACGAGAGGCAGATAAACCTGCTGCCCTCGTCGAGTTAGATTTGCAACCTTCCTTCGTGCAATAAATCATGAGATCGCCGTCTGCATTGGTTGGATTAGTAATTCGTTCGCAGCGTCATCTTGGTCTCGATTAGATCTAGCTAGACGTGAGTACATGGAGGAGTTCACTCGTCCTGATTGATGTACTCACGACGAGTGAATTCCTGTTACGGATATGATGAATCCCACGGATCACCCTTCTTATGAAGATCTGTGACCCGTGAAGAATTCTCCCATGGGATGGGATCAAAGTACAATCTATTTAATTGTCAATATTTTAAATATCATATATATATATAATTATTTTAAATTTAATATATATTTGTAATATATATTTATAATTATTTACTAAAATTTATATTTTTGAATAAAAAATTATAACATATAATCCTTTTAAATCGATTGAAACATATCCAAAGAAACCAGTCACGAAACAGGGTACTTCACAAGGATGAGCAAGACAAACTGAACATGAGAACTAAAAATGCATACAGTCAAAATGACTACGTGAATATCTCTAGAGGTAACATTAGCTTCTCCACTAACAATTCTTTATATTAAATCTTATCTTATGTCCTTTTCACATAAGTCAAGAACTTTCTCCATGAAGAACTACCAGGTTACCTCTAAATCCAGCTGGCTAAAAATATGCGCTATAGGATAACTCAGAACTAAAATTCCAAGGCTAGTCTCCCGTGCTTGTCCCTCGCACTTCTTTAATCAAAGTACGTTTCAGTCTTTGAAACAGGAAACGCCTTGGATTTAGCAATCAAGTGAGAAAGATATACTGCATTCAATTGATGCAGCCGAGGAAGTCGATACGATGACTGTCAGCTAAGTTCAAGAAGCAACCGAAGATTCTGGCAAGAAAATCTGAAATGTGTTCAGTAATTCATTGAGTTTTGAAGTAAATTTCGCATATGTAGGAACCCTTTCAACATTCATCCAGGAGCAAAATCAAATGAGGAGTGAAGATTTTGGTCAAACATGCGGCATACCTCACGCCCTGCAATCATACAGGTCCTGCATGTAGAGAAGTGATATTAGTCACAACCGTATTGTGTAATCTCTTTGCTCGTCTTCGTACTTGGTTGCGTGTATTTATACTGGAGGACCTTTCTTTTGCAATACATTTGAAGATACATTGCCAGCGGCTTTCAGAGCAGCATTGGAATCCACAGTTACTACAAATGAATATTTTCTGGTTTTGAATGAGTCGCTCCAGCAGGGCTGAGCTGACGAGCAAAGTACATTCGTAACAATGCTTAGTAAAGTCTTAGATGAACAAATAAGTGCAAGGAGATTACGTACTACTAACACTTGAAACATTGGCATCAGATTTCTGATTGTTGGCTACAGGGAGGGTATCTGCACATATCCTGGAAACTTGCAGATGAACAGTCGCCCTTATCTGCGTTGGGTACGTGAGTGTACCAAAGAAAGTTCAAATGTCGGTGACTGCATCCGAATCAGAGTACAACAGAATGAAAATCTGGAAAAGTTGACAGTGGAGTCCGAAACCAATGTGCTTACTACATGGACTGCTATAAATCTCCATGAGTTTATTCGCAATCGCTACTATATTGGTCTCCGTCACCGCGAAGTAGTCTTGCCCACTGCTTGTAGTAATCTCTGCACCTGTTTGAATTACACTCGCTGCATTTACAACGAGCAATCGAGCAATCTGCATTTACATTCTGCATTTACAAGCAGCCAATCCAAGGTCATTTAGAAATAGTAGCATCGTCGGCATTATAAAAGAACCTAGTGAAGTCCTATGTTCCAAAAGATCAGTCATTCTCGTCTAACTTGTTAGGCCGATGTGCTACGGAAGTGGACATTATGCTCTTTATGATCCCGGCTCATTGCGCAATGCCTAAATTATTATCAATTTGCAAGCAATTCCCTGTGTTCACTGGAGTTAAATTCTCTATCCTCTCCGTTTCTCCAGCTCTTGATCGATGTATGAGTTCGGGGAAGAGAAGGATCGATTTTGTTTCCACAGGCTACATGCGGAGTGCAGCAGATGAAGAAATCGCTCTCCTCATTGGAGAATCATAGCAGATCGCGGCTCCTAGTACAAGTGCAAAAGTCAAACAGCCCTTACTAGATGTTTATCCTAATTGTTCATCATCAGACAAAGAATCAGATGGCAGGCTGTGGGCCGGGCAAACGGATGCCCTTGTGATATCCATCTGCTGTTTGTGGTTGACATTGGGTACATCTTTCGATCTAATCAACTTGATGAGAGACCAACTTTTCCAGGTTGACTGCATGCCCCTCTCTGTCCCATCACTCATGCCGAGAATCTACTTGAACACTACAGGCTACGGTATGCAATATCCCTTTGCTATTTTCCAATAATGTTGTTTATATTGTAAGTCGTCGAGCTTTTATATCCTCACAGAACCTAACTTGATAGGATTTCATATCAACTTTTGATCAAGAAGAATTTTCTGCTGTGAGTTCCAGTGCATATATGCGCCAGCCTTTTGTATAAAACTCTTTCAAAACTTGAAGCTTAGCTTTCTAGCTCATCCGTATCTGGAATAAAATATACGAACGAAGCTGCAATATAAGTCAACAAGAGTCTACTAAACAATTGTAGCTGCTATTCGCTACGTTCTCTTGGCAGGATACCACTAGAAATGATGTCCTGGTGACTTGAATTGTGGGTACAGACATATAGAAGGCCGTTTCTGTTCCAGACTAGAAATAGACAATCAGTTTTTCTTTGTAGGTCTAGAGATATGCCCGTTGTTCGCGTCGGTGTCCATCTCAAAGGCTGAAATACAGTCCAGAGTCACAGAGCTGTAGAATCTGTGATGTGTACACGAGTTCATGCATTACATTCAATAGGACCTGAACCTTTTTTGTCCACAAAACCAGGCTGCAGGGGACCGCAACCAATAACAGAAAGAAGCTCTGGAGCGCGGGGTGCATGATACTGCGTGTGGGGCGTTCTATCCCCGAGGAATCATTTTGACCTGAATAATCATGAAGAATCAATTTAAATAAAGTAATTCGATTAAAATGTCTTTCTTGGGATAAGCGGTTTTAACCCAGGCAAAAACACTCATTAATCATGTGTTGTTCGGTATATTTGAGTCTCGGGTGGCAATACTTCCCTCCTTTATTCAAACAAACTTTTGTCAAAGGGAATATGAAATCGAACCTGGAATCGCGGCATCTCTGGCGAAGAAAATTTCCCTTGTCATGGGTACAGAAAAGTAAATCCACCCACTAGAGTTCGAGCATCATATTTTGAAGATCTGAGCATGCACATGGATTCACCATCCTTTCCTTGCGACATCCGACTTTAACTATGAGCTTGTGTAATGGCAGACATTCAAAGTTCATGGGAGTTTCCAATTTTAAGAAATGCATGGCTATGACCAATCAGACAAGCACAGTCCATGCATGGTCGCCACGAAACAGAGAACACTCGATCCTGACAAAACTTGCAATAGTATTCAATGTAGATACCGTGGGATCTATATAGCTGACCAGAAATATAGATCTTCCAGGCAGTGGACGATGAAGCATATCCTTCCTTGAACGTATCTCAAACTCAACATATCCCCAGCCTTTAACAGAAAGTGGTGTTTTTGATGGCAATGGAATCTCTGTACCTGCTATTTTGAGACAACGCTGATGTGCACCCTTATAGCCTTGCTCATCCAAAACGGCGGCCGAAACAAGTAACTTAGCGTTTTATGTAACGGAAACTGTGATCAGAGAGCGGTGTTTTAGTGTTTGTGCTTGGTTCTTTGTGTGGCTCTTCTGGAGCTTGGAAGTAAAGGAAAAAAACTTTTTCGTCACATCTCTGAGTTTTTGTGAAGTGCCGTTGCTTGTGCTGTTTGAGTGTAGTCTTATTCAGCATTTTATTCAGCATTCAATTGTTTCTTAAAGAGATGTGTCCAAACACGAGTAGATGGATATGAATTTGAAATTCTGCATGGATTTATAGTAAAAGTGGATGAATTTATAAGATTCAAGATTAGTCCGCACTCGGGCGGTTGATAAGGCTTGTTATGGAAGAATGAAGTTTTCCGCAACGAGTTTAATCATATTCGTAGATCGAGATTCACTTCATACTTATCGTGAGCATAACCTAACGAAAAGATTTCATCTCAAAACTTTCAGAAGCATTTTGACAATCACAATCAGACGGCATTTGTTGTTTTCCCGGAGCCAATCTGATCCTTCTTGGCCTGCACGGATCTCAGCGAAAAGCATTCATCCTTGACGGCTGAGTGCTAAAAGAGAGTCCAAGATTTGTATTCTCATCAGTACCTATTTTGATGGCAACACTCCGCTTGCGTCAGCTGATAGTGAGGGACAACAAGCGCATGGCCTCCATGAATAGCAGCATTCATGAGCACAACATGTGATCCTCTGTTTTATGGAGTTCTGCTCTTTCTCGATGGCTGGTACAGGCGAGTGTAATCAGAATCAGTAAGAGGTAGTACGAGAAAGGGAGAGTACTGTATGTTCCGGTGTATGGACATCCTGTCCAATATGCATTTGAATAGCGATTGATATCATTTCAGCTTTGGCAGACTTGATGATCTCAAGTCCCATGTCTCGAGTATGGGAAGACCATTCAGGGTTTAGGCTTTCCATGGAGTTTCTACAGATTAGACATGAGCTGTGATTCTGGGCTAGAAGCTCATGATAAGATTAGACTTGTGCATAATCCTTTCCCACAGTCAGACTTCCGATTGCTGCTTCAAAAAGTAATGCTTGCGCTTTTACTTCTGGATTTTGTTACCAGATTACTGTGACCTTCCCTCTCCCAGGCATGTTTCCAATGGAATGAAAAATTGGTTTGCACCTCGACTTATTCCAGTCGTCAAGTTTCTCTTCAGAGCATGTGGGCTGACTAGTCCATACTCATCCCTGTTGATCATCTCGAAAACCTTACACGCCAATACAGTCGTAGATTATTTCCAGATTCTCCATCTGACAGATCAGAAACTGTGAAGTATATTTTTCAAAGTTCAGTTATGTCCGTCACGTAATGTCGTCCTTGTTTTGTTCTTAGTTTGAAAATGCGCGTCAAGCTCATGGACAGTTATTTCGAAAACTAGCTCATGAAATTTCTTCCATCTGGAGGTTTGTCTGAGTAGATTTTCTGAGTCGACCTTCGAAAACATTGCTGACTGGACTTGGGAACCTGAACGTGAACAGAAAGTTCCGGTTCTCTTCACCTCTGGAGAATGATTGGCAGTGAATCCAACCCCGTACGCGTGAGAATAACCATTGGCTTCCAAACTAGCTCTGCAACGATTGATGGCGCTCCGGGAGATTATCTTTTCTACATGGGCGAGCATTTTTATTCCAGAACAAAATTTAGGATTTTTCAGTGTCATTGTAGGCGGTCTGTATACACACGTGGGAAGGATATCAAGAGTGCATATATACAAAATATGCCTACTCGACTGCATTTCACTCAAGGGCGGAGATATGTTACGCCAAGGGAAACTCTTCAAATCATGATTTATTCAGTTGAGATTCCCATTTGGTACCGATAACGTTATTCCTCTGAAGTTTTTCTTTATGTTGCTGATTTAGCCCCTGGGTCTGTCATGAATCTGTTAGTAGTATATGATCTAGAAGTTACTAAGGACATGTTTTGAGGCTTTTTCTTCCAGGATGATGTCTGTAAGCCTACAAAACAAGGATTTGAACCTCTGGTCCTTGGAGTGCCTAACCACCTCTTTTCGAGATTTCCAGTGATTTCCGATTGAATGACAAAGCTGACCCAATCCAACAATACGATGTCCGGAAGAACTCCTCCACTACCCAATACTATGGAAAACCCTGCCATCTTAGTTGGAAACAGAGCGCTATGTGGTCCACCTTGGATCCCATGTCAGGGAGAAAAGCGGAAATACATATTTCCGGCTTTGCTCATTGCTCTGTTCGTCGTGATTGGAGTTCTAAGTGGAGCTGTAGCAGGTTTGGTGTTTCAAAATGTGCGGGCGCAAAATCGCCTATCAAAATGTTATCGAACCATTTGAAGCAGACATCAAATGTCAAGTCTAAGATGGAAGAATGAAGTCTTCCGCAACCAGTTTTATCATAGTCGTAGATCAAGGTTCACTTGATACTCATCGTGAGTATAATCTATCAAGACGATTTTATCTAAAAACTTTCAGAAGCATTTTGATAATCAAAATAAGTTTGTTGTTTTCCCGGAGCCAATCTGAGCATCCTTGCGCGCATCTCAGCGAAAAGCCTTCACCCTTGACCACTGAGTGCTGAAAGAGAGTTCAAGAAATACATTCTCATCAGTTCGGAATTCGATGTCAACACTCCGTTTGCTTCAGCTGGCAGTCGTGAAGGACAACAAGAACATGTCCTGCATGAACAGCATGCATGAGCACAGCATGTGCTCCTCTGTTTTACGGAGTTCCGATCTTCCTCGATGGCTGGTACGGACAAGGGAGTGTAATCAGAATCAGGTAAAGGTAGGAAGAGAGAGACAGACTGAGAGTACTGTATGTTCTGGTGTATGGGCATCCAGTCCAATATGCATTCCAGTAGCGATTGAGATCAATTTTTTCAGCTTCGAGAGACTTGATGACCATAAGTCCCACGTCTCGAGATTCAAGCTGCTACGATTCAAGGCGTGAATGTAACTGGACGCAAGCAACATCCACTTCCCAGAACTGATACACTCCATCAACTCGTCAGAGCCAACCAACAGACGAACGCAGTTCAGGTTGTCGGTAAATATTACCACAGAATTCTGCCGAAACAACCAAGAATTACTGAGATGAAGATGACACCATCGAGAATACATTTATTTCCAGTAGATCAGTCGTCCTCAGGAGCACTGAGCTACTGGACTGAACAGATGCTAAAACCAACGTGTTTCT
The DNA here is from genome assembly GCA_014180765.2 of Marchantia paleacea. Taxonomy (NCBI): domain Eukaryota; kingdom Viridiplantae; phylum Streptophyta; class Marchantiopsida; order Marchantiales; family Marchantiaceae; genus Marchantia; species Marchantia paleacea. The sequence goes on from MUAA02000127.1 coordinate 409,572, forward strand.
GATTCAAAGACTGAAACATAGTTTGATTACAGAACTGTCGGTGAGAAGCAGGGGAGACTAGCCTTGGAGTTTTAGTTTTTAGTTCTGCTATAAGCTGCGAAGAAATGGGTGCAAGAAGCGATGTTGGGCATCTTTTAGGCAGTTCGACGTAAAGGTAACCTTTCAGTTCTTCAAGAAGACAGTAGGTCTTGACTCCTGTGAAAAGGACACGAGACAAAATAAGATTTAATGTAAAGAATTGTTGGTAGATAACCTGACGCTGCCTGTAGAGATATTAATGTAGTTCCTCCCCTCGCCTCAGCCTATGGTTTGTCACTTTGACAGTTTTCTATGTATGCTTTCTAAGTTCGCATGCAAGAGTCCCTTGTGCCCATCCTTGCGGAGTACGTAGTTTCAGATTATCATAGTGCGCTGTCTCGTTGTTGTTCTTCAAGACTTTCTGGAGCAGACCTGGGCACCACCCTATTACTTTTCATTCTTCGTGATTTTGTATGGGTGCTTTACAGCTTTTAGGTACAACTCAGTTTTCGTATTCGAAGCACAACTCTTGAGTTCGAGGTTCTTGTGATTCACCTGCGAGAGAATTTTGATCTCAGTACGACCTCACATTCTCCTCCGGGCTAATCTTCTTCACCGCCACATTGGGATCGCCTAGAACTGCACGGAAGACGGCGGCCAAGCCCATCTTCCAATCTATTCAAATTCCGAGAATTTGTTGGTCTTTCCCTACAACTCTGACCTGTACACCAAGGGCTTCAAGGTGTTCCCTACTTCCGAAACATTCATGGTTTTTCTCCCTCAAATTCATTATCTGAGGTGTTTACCAGAAATTTGGTTCGTCACGGAATCAAATTCCCCTGTACCTTGCCCTTAAGGAGGTGAACCCTGAGCTGGTTCAGTGAAGAAAATATTCATGAGCATTACAAGAACATAATATTAATCAAGATAACATAAAAGATAATAACAAAATATTATATTTAATGTTTAAAAAATATTTATTTATTTATTTTTGGAGATAATATTTAAAAGTTTCTAGAATTAATATAAATTTTTTCATGTTTTAATTATTTTTTATACAAAATAGTTCAAACAATAAGTAAATACAAAAATTTTGAATTAAAAAAAACAATTTTTTTTAATAAATGATTTTTTTAAAAAAAATTAATTTATATCTTGAATGCAAATTACATTTTTTTTAAATATTGAATTTAAAATTTTATATTTAATAACCATACAAAATAAATATAGAATTAAATTTATTGAAAATTTTTTATCGAATATAGTTATATATTTCAAAAATATTTATTGAATTTAAATATAATGTTATAAAATTTTTCATAATACATTTTTATGTCTATAAATATATTATAAATTACATTTAATTTTTAAATAAATAAATAAAATTTTATTTTAATATTATTATAAATGTTTATTGATATATTTTTAAACATAAAAATATATTATTTTTATTAATTTATATATAATATAAATTGATTATTTTATTATGTATCTCATATGAATATTTTATTATAATAACAATATTATATTTTAATTAAAATTTTTACTTTATTTAATATATTTATGGACATAAATTTATTATTATATATTAAAATATTTATTAAACTATACTACATAAAATAAAAATATTATATTTTGATGATTGTATTTCTCTCGTAAGGTTGGATAGTTGATATGCAATCTGGATTATGCAAATTTGGGATCCAAAATGAGAAAGAGTTGGACCCAAGCATGGAGATTCATGTGAAGATGTTGAAAATGTAGTGATGATCAATCGTGTCATGTTGAGTCGTGTAACAATCCAGAACCATTCATACAACGTTCAAATCCAAATTTTGAAAATGAAAAAAGACAAGAGGACTAATATCTGTAAATCTCATAGTGAGCAAATCCAACGGCTGGCATCTGTGGGGTTTCCAAGGTATGATAGACGTTGGGGTGGCTTGTGGTCGACCTCCGAGAGCACTATTTTAGTGTTGTTCTTGGTTCTTTGTGTGCCTTTCTGGAGCTTGGAAGTAAAGGAATGCAAATTTTCCGTCACATCTCCGAGTTTTTGTGAAGTGCCGTTGCTTGTGCTGTTTGAGTGTAGTCTTATAGAGATGTGTCCGAACACGAGTAGTTGGATATGAATTTGAAATTCTCCATGGATTTATAGTAAAAGTGGATTAGTTCATAAGGTTCAAGGTTCAAGATTAGTCCGGACTCCCGCCGTTGATAAGGCTTGTGATGAAAGAATGAAGTCTTCCGCAACGACTTTTATCATGTTCGTAGATCGGGATTCACTTGATACTCATCGTGAGCATCATTTAACGAAAAGATTTCATCTCAAAACTTTCAGAATGATTTCGACAATCACGATCAGAATCAGTCGGCATTTGTTGTTTTGCCGGAGCCAATCTCATCATCCTTGGATTCCACGCATCTCAGCGAAAAGCACTCAGCCGTTAAGGGTGAATGCTTTTCGCTAAAAGAGAGTTCAAGAATTTTATTTTCATGAGTTCGAATTTTGATGGCAACCCCCCGCTTGCGTCGGCTGGCAGTGAAGGACAATAAAAGCATGGCCTCCGTGAATAGCATGCATGAGCACAAAATGTGATCCTCTGTGTTATGGAGTTTTGCTCTTTCTCGTTGGCTGGTACGTACAGGGGAGTGTAATAGAATCAGGTAGAGGTAGGACGAGAGAGAGAGAGACGGACAGAGAGTACTGTGTGTTCTGGTGTTTGGGCATCCAGTCCGATATGCATTCGAGTAGCGACTTAGATCAATTGTTTCAGCTTCCGCATACTTGATGGCTTCAAGTCCCATGTCTCGAGTACCCTTCTCAAGTATGGGAAGACCATTCTGTCAGCTTTCCATGGAGTTTGTACATTTTAGACATGAGGTGGGATACTGGGCAAGCAGCTAATGATACGTTTACTCTCAAGCATAATCCTTTCCCCCAGTTAGACTTCCCATTGCTGCTTGATAAAGTAATGCTTGCGTTTTGATTTCTGGATTTTGTAATCAGATTCTGAATACTGACCTTCATTCTTCCAGGCATGTTTCCAATGGAATGACTATTGGTTTGCGCTGGGACATATTCTACTCGTCAAGCTCTCTTCAGAGCATGTCGGCTGTCTAGTCCATACTCATCCCTGCTGCTAATATACAAAACCTTAATACGGATAGATTGTTTCCAGATTCACCATCTGGTACGCTTAATGACCTTCATTTATTTTGACATAAATGTCCATAGATGAACTCACGAGTATGTAGTCATCAAACGAGTGCCGGAAAATGTTGAAAGATGTTGAACTGATGCCTTCAAGTTGTGAAGAAACTGAACTCAGAAACTGTAATGTATACTTTTCAAAGTTCAGTTATGTTCGTAACATAAAATCGTCCTTGTTTTATTTTAGATTTTAAAATGCACGTCAAGCCCATGCACAGTTATCGTTACTTGCTGATTCAAAAACTAGCAGAGGTAACTTCCACCATCTGGAAGTTTCGCTGAGTAGATTTTCTGAGTAGACATTCGAAAACATTGCTGAGTGGACTTGGGAACAACCTCAACGTGAACGGAAGGTTCCGGTTCTGCTCACCACTAGAGAATTCCCAGTGAAATCAGCTTCGTACACGTGAGAATGAGGATTGGCGTCCAAACTAGCTATGTAACGATTGACAGAGCCTCCCGGACATCATCTTTTCTATATGGGCGAGCATTCCTATTCCAGAACAGAATTTAGGATTTTTCAAAAGTGTCATGGTAAGCGGTATGTATACACACGTGGGAACGATATCAAGACTGCATATATGAAAAGTGCCCCTACTCGACTGCATTTCACTCAAGGGCGGAGATATTTTACGCCAAGGAAACTCTTCAAATCATGATTTATTCCGTCGAGATACCCATTTGGTACCGAGACCGTTATTCTTCATGTTGCTGATTAAGCCCCTCGGTCAGTCATGAATCTGTTAGTAGTATCTAATCTAGAAGGTATTTTGGACATGTTTTGAGGCTTTTCCTGATGTTACAGACATGGCATTCTTTGCTGACATAGTCATGGTGAAGAAGGATGCTGAGGATGTGCCTGATGATGTTCAAGTAGTACAGCATGGCTCTTAAACGTTTCCATTGGAGAAGGACAAATCAACAAGTCAGCCGGCAGTCGGATGTTGATACTGCTAGAAGTTTTGACATGTATGTGGCACAATACATACGCTATGGCTAATCTATTGCAAGAGCTTGTGACGTCGTGCTACAGAAGTTCTTCAAGAGTGCCATTGACCAGCAAGGTGGAGTTGGAATGAGAATATTTACAATGACTTTTACAGAGAACCTAATCCTTGGAACTGTGAAGTATGGATCAATGTCTCACTTAACGGAGGAGTCGCTAGTAGCTCGGAACACATGTAGCGCGGTCACTGCGCTACAACGTTTCCTGCTACGATTTTGTGTGCGATTTTGGTTGTTTAAGTGAGGGTTATCATTGTAATTAGCCTAATTCCTCCCTAACTATATAAAGGGTATTAGGAATTAGATCTGAGATACGGAGAGCAAATCTAAAAGAACAATGAGGCTAAAACAGAGAAAGAGAGTAAGAAACCAGGAAAGTTCTTGTGAGAGCTTGAGAGCATTTAGATTCTTCTTGTAATCTGTAATTCTTTGTGATGAGTAGAGGGAGAACCTCCGAAGGCAGGACGTAGGACTGATTTCGTCCAAACCTGGGTAATTCTTGGTGTCGTTTTCTTGATCGCTCATAATTATTAGTTGCTTGCTTGAATTGTTTGGTTGATCGAATATTGGAACTGGTTAGAACTATCGGTTAATTGCTAGATTTATTATTCCGCTGCGCACAATTCACAACAAATTGGTATCAGAGCCAAGTTCGTGTTTGTGGTTTTCTTGAATTTTCGGATTTAGGATGTGGTGTTCTTGATTTGGGTAATTTTTTTTAAAGAACGGGTAATTTATGTTGAGATGGCTCCTACGTCGAAGGTGGACATTGAGAAGTTTGATGGGAAGAATGACTTCGGGCTATGGAAGATGAAGATGTTGGCTCACTTGGGAAACATGGGTTTCGCAAAGGCGCTTGAGGGGGCGGACAAACTCCCTACGACCTTGACCGAGGAAAAGAAGACGGAGATCCTCGAGAAGGTGTACAATACCTTGATCCTCAGCTTGAATGACAAGATATTGCGAGAAGTAGTCAAGTGCAAGTCGGCAGCAGATATCTGGTTGGAGCTTGAAACGCTTAACATGACAAAGAATTTGTCAAACAGGTTGTATCTCAAGGCAAAGTTCTTCACCTTCAAGATGGAGGAGGCAAAAGATCTCCAAGGGCATATTGACGAATTCAACAAGTTGGTCGTGGACTTGGGGAATGTTGAGGTCAAGTATGAAGATGAGGATATGGCTTTGGTTTTGCTACACTCGTTGCCAAGGTCATATGAGACGTTCGTGGATATCCTGAAACATGGCAGAGAGACGATCTCTCTAGATGATGTGATTGGAGCCTTGAAGTCAAAAGAGCTACAAAAGAAGATTCAAGCGAAGAAATCTAGCGGTGATGGTTTCATCGTACGAGGAAGATCAGACAAGAAAGAATTCAAGGGAAGGTCGGGTCGGTCGAAGTCTCGGGATGGGAAGAGAAGCTTCAAGTGCTATACTTGCCATGAGGAGGGACATATGAAGAGGGACTGCCCCAAGAGAAAAGGCACGAATGGGAACAATAAGGGAGGAGAGGCTGTGGTAGCGCAAGCGGAAGAGGGCTATAAGAGTGTGGAAGTACTGGTTGTTACAACAAAGCACTCGGATAGGCACTGGATCATGGACTCATGATGTTCATTCCATATGACACCGAACCGGGGTTGGTTCGAGACCTTCGAGGAGAATATCGGAGGGGATGTGTTGTTGGGGAACAATAGGCCGTGTAAGGTGATCGGGATTGGCACTGTGAGGATTAAGACTCATGACGGGGTGGAGCGCATTCTATCGGAAGTGAGGTATGTTCTTGAACTCAAGAGGAACTTGATTTCACTCGGTGCGTTGGACGAGCGAGGTTATAGCTGGAAGGGTGAAAAGAATACGCTGAAAGTTTCAAAGGGGTCGTTGGTCGTGATGAAGGGTGTTCGGGATCGGAGTCTCTATATACTTCAAGGGAGCACTATCATTGGTGAAGCGGCAGCGATATCGAAGCCGAGGGAGCATTCTTTGGCAAGCCTATGGCATAAGAGGCTCGGGCACGTGAGTGAACGGGGGTTGCAAGAGCTCGAGAAGCAAGGGCTGTTCGGGGAGAAGAAGCTTGGAGAGTTGCAATTCTGCGAGAATTGTATACTTGGAAAATCTACAAGGGTGAAGTTCAAGCGGTCAACGTTCATGACAAAGGAGATGCTGAGTTATGTGCATTCAGACTTGTGGGGGCCATCTCATATGGAGACTCCGGGCGGTGGACGGTATTTCATCACGTTCATCGATGATTGTTCTCGAAAAGTTTGGGTCTACATCTTGAAAAACAAGAGCAATGCTTTTGGGAAGTTCAAGGAGTGGAAGAAAATGGTGGAGACTCAAACGGGTAAGAAACTCAAGAAGCTTCATACGGATAATGGGTTGGAGTATCTTGGTGACGAGTTCAATAGATACATCGTGAGCGAAGGGATGATGAGGCATAGAACCGTTCGTCATACTCTGGAGCAGAATGGCTTGGCCGAGCGGATGAATCCGACAATTCTTGAAAGGGTGAGATGTATGCAGTTCGAGGCGGGACTATCAAAGAAGTTTTGGGGAGAAGCCGTTAACACGGCGGCCTATCTTGTTAGTCGGTGTCCTTCAACGGCATTGGAGTTCAAAACACCAGAAGAAGTGTGGACCGGTGTCGTGTTGTGACGCGGCTACTATGAGAAGATGATGACATGTGTCATCTTCAGAGCTGTTGTCATGACGGCGATACATTAGGTTAGGGTAACAGATGGCATTGTAAGGCTGTAAAGAGCTAGGGAGATGTATACACATCACCTTGCTCACTAAGGAGCTTATCTAATTGAAGTGAAGTCGACGTAGGACGTGGATAGGGGACAACATGATCCTCAAGATGTACCATTGTCGAGTCCATTTGTGATCAGCATCCGGTGTCTTCATCGTGATCGCTTTTGGGTATACTTAGCTGGTTTCAAGTTGTCATTTTAACTCTTATTAGTGACAACTCATATTGTGTATAGGATGTCTAAGTAGAGTGTTTCGGATAGTTGTAAAGCTCTAAGTTTCAATGGAGCTAATTTGGCCACACTAGAGGTCAAAATAGCATTCTCCATTCCCATTGGTCTAATAGTTTTGACCAATGAGGGCACTAGGGCAACTTTTCAAGGTTTTTAGGGATTTTGGAGAGCTTCCAAGGAGAGATTCGAAAATCAGAGGATAGCGTTGGAAGGCTGACGGGACGGGCTACAACGTGGGCTCAAGAATGGATGGATTTAAAGGATTTGTCACTCTGAAACGGTGATTCAAAGTTAGAGAGAGAAATTTCGACCTTTGAGTGTATTTGGAGTGTTTGTGAGAATCTGACGAGGGTTTTGGGAGCTCTGAGTCAATTGAAATACAGTTCACGACTTAGGCTTGTGTTTTGATCGAGGTTTTGACTAGATTGGACGAGTTTTGAGTACGGAGTGATAGGTTGAAGTTTATGCAAGCAGTTAGAGTTGCAGGATTGCACTGACTATCACAAACTTAGTACATCAATCATATCTTTTGATATCATGAATTTCTGTCAATAAAACTTTCTAGAATTGAAGTTTGGATGATGAGTGACTTTCTCATGAAATTTGAAACCAATTGAAGTTAAGGATTGGGATGTGTGATGGGTTTTGTACACAGTGGTCTGTATATCGAGTTGTGATGCACTGGATAAATCACCAATTGTTTTGAGAGATCTAGATGAGAAAAACATCTGAAACTTTTTTAAGTGATAGTAAGGGTTGTGGAGTAATTTTCTGTAAAGTTTGAGAGAAAGTTATTGGTCGAATCATTGGATATCATAATCTTCTTCCGCTGAAGTTTTACCGGTTGGAATGTGAGGTGCTGAGGAGAGGAAGAAGAGATTGTCAACTCACACAAGTATCTAGAGGGTTCTTCTACAGCCAGACGCTCGGGCGTTCTCAGAGCAAAGAATTGTCCTTTGCGACACCGGGCAGCCACCGAAGTTAGACAACTTGAGGGTGTTTGGTTGCGTCGCCTATGCGCACCAAAAGGAAGGGAAACTAGATCCTCGAGCAAAAAAGTGCATGTTCGTAGGATACCCAGATGGCGTGAAGGGGTATAAGCTGTGGGAGACGGATGGCTATTCGTCAAGGAGTTTCATTAGTCGGGACGTGGTCTTCAGAGAGTCCGAGTACTACAAGGCAATGGGATCTCAAGGGGCAGCCAGTGAGAATAGCACGGAAGATGTTGCTAGGGAACCGACTAAGATTGAGGTGGAGTTGTTGGGAGGTAGTAGTACATAGAGGGGGGGTGAAGATGGCGGTGAAGAAACGGGTCCTTTGGAGGTAGAAGGGCAAGGTGGAGATCTCGATGATAATCTTGGCTCTTATCAATTGGCAAGGGACCGGACATGCAGAGAGACCCGGGCGCCGACAAGGTATGGGTATTCTGATTTAGTTGCTTTTGCTTTTGTTACCGTAGAGGAACTTGATGGGGTAGAACCACAAAGCTATCGAGAGGCGGTGACAAGTAGCGGGAGTAAGTCATGGAAGGAGGCAATGTGTGAAGAGATGGAATCACTCGCGAAGAACAAGACGTGGGTGCTCGTGGATAGACCAAAGAATCAGAAGATCGTTGGTTGTAAATGGGTCTATAAACTCAAGGAGGGAATAGTGGAGATGGACAAACCGAGGAGTAAAGCGAGGTTCGTGGCTAAGGGTTTCACACAACGAGAACGAGTAGATTTCAACGAGATTTACTAGTTGGTCGTCAAGCATACATCTATTCGAGTGTTGCTAGCACTCGTAAGTCATTTTGACTTGGAGCTTGAACAGATGGACGTGAAAACTGCTTTCCTCCATGGGAATCTTGAGGAGCGAATCTACATGGCTCAACCGGAGGGATTCGTCCAGGCCGGGAACGAGGGGAAGGTGTGCCTATTAAAGAAATCACTTTACGGCTTGAAGCAATCTCCGCGGAAATGGTATCTCCGGTTTGATGAGTTTATGTTAAGGACCGGGTTCACGAGGAGTAACTATGACAGTTGTGTGTATGTCAAGTGGGTGGTTGAAGGCTGCGGGGTATTTCTCCTTTTGTACGTGGATGACATGTTAATCGCGTCAAAGGATATGGGGGAGATACAGAAACTGAAGAAGGTGTTAGGGAGTGAGTTTGAGATGAAAGACATGGGTCAGGCAAAGAAGATACTTGGGATGGAGATTATTCGGGATCGGCAGCGAAGTTCGTTGTTTGTGTCACAAGGTGGGTATCTCCGGACAATGGTCGAGAATTTCGGGATGTCGGGGTCGAAGGCGGTGCAGACTCACAATTGTCACGGAAGACGGAGGCAGAAAAGAAAGCTGTGGAGAGGATTCCCTATGCGAGCGCAGTCGGGAGTCTCATGTACGCCATGGTATGTACGAGGCCAGATTTAGCCTATTCGGCTAGTCTCCTGAGCAGGTTTATGGCGAACCCGGGGAAGGAGCATTGGGAAGTGGGTCCTTCGGTATGTGAAGGGAACTTCGGATCGTGGTTTGCTCTCCGGACGAGCGGAAGATGATGAAGATAAGCTGAAGGGTTTTGTGGACGCTGATTTCGCGGGTGATCTTGATAAGCAAAGTTCGCTTACAGGATATATATTTACCTTATTTGGGAGCACGGTGAGGTGGAAGCGCAACTTCAGCCTGTGGTTGCGTTATCCACAACGGTGACCGGATTCAATCTGCCCACAGTGATGGTGGTCTTGACCCACAAGGACAAGGCGGAGAAGAAGACCGGGCTGAGAGAACAGACGCGGGTTTCCAACTACATTCAGATGGCAGAGCAGATTGTGTCCAAACTACACCTGGAGTTTAGTGATGTTTTGAACATACATCCCAAAGTGTATTGTGTCAATGCTCGTCACAAAGAGGACGTGCGGCCAATTGTCACACAGTTTTATAGCACGATGGAGGATCTTTTCACTGAAAGACTCTTCTCTGTTCCTGAAGCATGCTGCCGAATGAGCCAGCATATTTTAGAGTGGGCCTTAGAGAATGAGAAAAGACCAGTAATCACGCATGATGAGTTCTCCCCTCTATGTACTGAAGCGCACCCCGCTTTGAAGAGTCTACTTCAGAATCTTCCTGCTCCCAACCGTTTCAAATCTTTGCAAGCTATAGCGTCCTATCTCCAGGACGTTGGAACCATTATTAGGCTTCGCGACTCAAATCTACTGGTAGCGAATCCCAACTGGGTTACAAATTTGTTTCTAGGATAGGCATGATAGGCATGGGGCAAGGTTTTGAACATGCAGCAGAGTCCAATTCGGGAGCAGAATATCCGATTTCGACTGATGGGTTCTTGAGCCAATTTCAATTCAACACATTTGTGCTTGATCACTTTCTTCAGCGTGTACGAACGGATCGATACACTGATTTCGATCCCATGACCGTACAAACTGTGCTGGAAAGTCTAGACCTTTGTTATAAGGTATCAGGAATAGAAGGAGAGTCGCAGTTCTTTGTACCGACACTGGTGAAGGTGGAGAGTAATAGTCAACTGCAATGGAATTGGGCTGCCGCAGATAAGGAGTTGTCCGTATATATGGGTCTTCGAATTCGCTGCAAAGATCCGAGGCGGACGTTTTTGTCCACTGGATTTTTCCCCCAATTCCAGGGATGTTACGTCAGGCTTGAACCTCTCCATTAAAAATCATGAGATTTGAAGTATTGTATTATTCTGAAGCACTGTTTGTAGATTTTTTGCGACTAATCAGTGCATGTTGATTGTCTCTGACGTGAAGATTACGTTGTGGAGATCGATGAAAAATGAGGCAGGATTCATGTACAGCTGCAAGTACAACCTGATTTCTATACTTCACGACTGCCACGATGTTATCGTAGAAAATAGTGCAGACGGAAGTTTCTTTGATGTGATGATCAGGTCCACCAAGTCAAGAGAGATGGTTTGGATGTTTGTCAAGCAGCACATCCTTGAAATGTTATTTGCGTTCTGTGCATCTGCTGAGGGCTCTCCTGGAGTGAGTCTAGTTGTGGACATCCTGAGGACGGAATGTGTAAAACAACGTACACATGCGCACAACGCAAGGATCAGAGCGTGTCAAGGGAAGAACTGAAGGAGAAATTGAAGCAGTCAATAAGAATTGCAGGAGAGGACATGAATTCCATCACAACAAACTTGTATCATCATACTTGGGAGAAGAAGAGTGGCACCACGTTGGATTCAGAATGTGAAGCAGCAATTGATCTTCTGTCACCAGAAGATATTGTGGAAGTTCAAGAATGGTTGAGGCTTGAAGCTGACAATCTCATAAAGAAGTCAAAAAAGTGGCAGCAAGTACTAGAAGAAATTGATGGTACAAGTCTAAGTTTGGGAAATGTGGATCTGCTGGGGGAATTTCCAAGAGGACCAACAGTGGAGGACAGGATGGCAGGAGATGGGTTGTGCGAGCGGAGGAGGCTTGAAGGTATGATACAAGAGGTTGGTGCGGATGTGAAGAAGGTGCTGGTCAAAGTCGATGAAATCTCGTCAAATATCGGAGTGATCATGAAGAACCTTTCAACATTAAAAAATGTTCAAACGAGTACTCACCACAACGTCCTTCAACTGATCAGGGATGTGGATCGCACTAGTGGAGTGTGGGGTTCAACACATCAGCTTCCTTGCCGACCGTACTTAACCGACGAGGATGCTACCATGGGCCATCGAATCACAGCAGCAATAAATATTGGAAAACCACTTGTCCTTCATTTTCATTGCGAGAGCATAGATGGAATGCATGTAGTTCCTGATCAGCGCGGTTTTGATCTGACAGTTGGAAGAGAAAATTGTGAGAAGCTTAGAATCATTGCAAGAAGTTCCCTGAAAGCTCTCTGGAGTCTTATGAAACTTGGTATACATGTAACAACCAATCTAGGGGTCTTAGTGCCAGATCTGCCGATTTCAGAAAACCATCACCTCACTCTAGCTACAATGTCCATGTCCAGTCTCTTGGACATTGTTCAACCTCAAAGCATGAGTCAAACTAATGTAGTTGACCTAAAAAAGCATGAAAAAGCATGGGAATATTTGCAAGAACATCTTCGAGATAAGTTGCAAAACAAAATTTCCGACTACTTCTCTTTGTATCCCGTTGTCTATAAAAGGACAAATAGTAATACTCATGCATATGCTTGGCTCTGTATAAAATGTAGAGAATCAGCTATCAAGGATCACAAGATATGTAGCTAGGAGGTCTAGAGGTTGCATAAGTTGTTTTCACATGCAACTTTGTGAAGTAGTGTCGGCACGTGCAGCCCTTCGACAAAAGGTGGGCGTTTGATTTTGATCCTTCTTTTCTGCGCGAAAGAATTGTAGATAAATGATCAAGGCCTTTTCTGATGTTTGAAAGTGAATAAATCCAATTTTATCTTCAAGATGCTGGGCAATTTTTTATTGGAATATTTAGACCGAGAAAAGCATTCTTAACTTTAGTCTTCTGTATTTCATATGGAAAAATTGAAGCTTTCATATATGTGTAGACAAAAATGCATTTGCAGATCTTTTTCGTATCCTTAGGATTGAGTATACAAATTTTATATCTGTTGTGCTCTGCTTCAAAACGCAAATATATACTGCAATGTGTTTGAAAGACATGTACAGTCAGCATGTTAGGGGAGAGGAGGATAGTCACGAGGGAGACAAGAGAGACAAAGCCATGATCGCTGCACATCCAGAGAAGAGCACTCGAGAGCGTTGTGGCGAAAGCGCAACAGCGGGCAGGGAAGACCAGATCATTGACCAGATTTTATGTCGTTGGCATCGTGTTTTAACTATCAGAATCGTGTATTTGAGGTCCCACGCAGCAGGAGCTGCGTGGGACCTCAAAATTTTCGAATCCTCATATATATGATTGTCCATTGCAATCATCGAAGAGATCATAAATTAAGCCCACGTTGTAGCTCGTCCCGTCAGCTTTCCAACCCTATCCTCCGATCTTCCAATCCTCCTCTGAAAGGTTTCCAAAATCCCTAAAAACCTCAAAAGTTGCCCTAGTACCCTCATCGGTCAAAACTCCTAGACCAATGGGAATGGAGAATGCTATTTTGACCTCTAGTGTGGCCAAATTAGCTCCATTGAAACTTAGAGCTTTACAACTATCCTAAACACATTACTTAGATATCCTATATACAACATGAGTTGTCACTAACAAGAGTTAAAATGACAACTTGAAACCGGCTAAGTATACCCGAAAGCGATCACGATGAAGACATCGGATGTTGATCTCAAATGGACTCGACATTGGTACATTTGGAGGATCAGGTTGTCCTCTATCCATATCCTACGTCTACTCCACTTCAATCAGATAAGCTCCTTAGTCAACAAGGTGATGTGTCTAGATCTCCCTATCTCTTTACAGCCTTACAACGCCGTCGGTTATCCTAACCAAAAGTATCACCGTCATGACAACAACTCTGAAGATGACACATGTTATCATCTTCTCATAGTAGTTGTGTCACAACACGACAACGGTGAAGGAGAGAACCGCTTGCGCCTTGGGGTTTTGGGGGAGATTTTTTTTCTTAGGGGTTGACGCGAAGGTCGGCTACCTGGTTGATCCTGCCAGTAGTCATATGCTTGTCTCAAAGATTAAGCCATGCATGTCTCAAAGATTAAAGCGGGCGCTTCTCGCTTCTTGCCATCCCCCTCCCGGTTTGTGAGGATGATGAGTCAAATCGGCGGTTGGGCGTAGAGCTCTGGGTGCTCCAAAATGGAATACGATGTGAAGGAATATTTGCGCTCGGGCCCTTGGCCCTGGTCGGGACTGCTGGTGCTGGCGGTGCTGGTGACGGGGGCAGGCACGGCGTTATAGTTTAACATCACGATCAGCTTAGTCTCCATGCTGTGCAAAATCCGGTGTGGGATTGGCAGGGCCTGTGCGAAGCGTTCCTGCATGTTCTTTGTTGGTCGCTGCCCATCTTCTCCCCTAGGTGTGCGCCTATGGGTCCCCGGCGGCGCTTGACACTCGAGGCGGCCGGGCACTCCTCTTTCTTTGCGGGGGCGTGGTCCGTCTCCGTTCTACTGTGGCGGGCTGCTTGCTTGCTGTTTGTATCTGTATGACTCCTTCTTTGCTGGTTGGGCTAGAAATTTTGGGCCACGGAGGGTGCCTCTCTCTGATTTATACGCTGTTGGAAGCGCGTGAAGTGCGCTTCCCCCCCTTGGCGGACACGTGGCGGCAAGTGGCCCCTTACTTGGTGCTGTTGTGTCACGACTTATGTAGTGGCATCTCTAATTAGGTAGGTGTGTGTATGCAGGAGCAGATACAGCAGTTACAGCTGGTTCTACACTTAGCGCAGTTTGCACTGGGACTGCCGTTAGGGCTCCTAGGGCTCAAGGGGTAGAGTTCGAATTAGGGCTCCTTGGAGGCCAGTTTTCGAAGTTGAGCCTTTGAGATTGTGGCTATGGTGGATAGTAGCTAGTGCGGGAACCTGGAGTCTTTGGAGCACAAAGTGGATTTGGCTTGACTGTAATCTCTCTTTTATGCTATGGTTATGAGCGGAGTGTCCTTGTGGACGTTTTGAGTGTAGAAAAGATTACTTCGAAAACTCAAATTGGATTCTGTGATGAGAACTGGGAATTCTTGGAGTGCTGAAAGTGTTTTGGCGAGTTTGGATCGATGGTAGCTTCGATCCGTCGGCTGTTGAGCATGCAGGGCGTTGCTGGAGTGCAGCCTGTGGTGGTGATGTAGAAGTAGAGTCGATTTGAGGTGGATCTTATCGATTTCGAATTTCTGTATTTTCTGTTTTAGTGTAAATCCGAATCGGGAATTGTCGAGGGCGGAAGCGCTGCTAGAAATTGACGAAGTAGGTCGATGCTTATAGTTGTCTTGGAGCATTAATTTGAGATTGGCCGAGAAATATTTCGGACAGAAGTGCTAGAAGTCCAAGATTTGATTTTTCGAAGTGTTCGGGTCGAAAATAGGAGCAGCAGCCTATCAAATTATCATACATGTTCGTTTGATCTGAAATTTGGTGGGGTGATAGATTGTGTAAAGTTTGTCGCACTAGGGTAGAGATAGCAAGCCCAAGGCTGACGGTGTCAGAATTGCGAAATTTTGAGGTTTAGGGGTCTGAAATCGAAGTTGAAGATTTTCAGAGTCCTGCAAAAGTTTCAAACGGTGTCCGTTTGCGAAAAAAAAAATTGCTTTAGGTAGCAAATTGAAAAAGGCTAGTTCAAGGCAACGCTTATATAGCCGGATTACCAGTCTCAGTTTATCGATCTGGAGAGAAGAAGACCTCCGAAATCGAGTTTTTGTGTTTTTAAATGCCCTTCTGAGGCTATGTGAGTCCGGGTTGGGTTGGTTTGACCCCTTTGATGGATGTTTTTGAGATGGAGTATTGTGCTTTATGTTTCTTGTGATTGATATACCTCCATCTCTGCTTCCTGTTTGTGCACCACGTTTGTTTGTGTTGGTGCTTTGTTGTTTGGAGTGTTGGAGCTCATATGTGCTGCCGATAGTGAGGCTGGATTTGCAGACCTCTCAGACTATCCATGTTTCTCCCAAAGGAGACAAGGGGACTCAATGGACGTGTAGACCGGTGAGTGCCTATGGTGATGGCAGGTTTGAGGTTGCCCTTGTGTTAGCACCTGGTGGTGCCTCGGTACCTTTGCGGTTTACAGTTCTGATTCTCGATTCTAGTTCCACTTGGGGACCTATTTTTTATCTGATTTGTGGAGGTGATACATTGGTGTCACAGTGGAGTTCTTTGGAGGTTCCGGTGTCGTGTTGTGACGCGGCTACTATGAGAAGATGATGCCATGTGTCATCTTCAAAGCTGTTGTCATGACGGCGATAATTTAGGTTAGGATAACCGACGGCGCACTGTAAGGCTGTTAAGAGCCCACCGTTGGATCTACTTTGTAGGGTCAGGATGTTGAAAAGGCTCCAAGAGATATTATCTTGGACCTTATCAGATATAAAGCGCAGTCAGGATGGAAAAAGTATGGGAGAGTGCTAGACACATCACTTTGCTGACTAAGGAGCATAAGTGGAGCCGACGAGGACATGGATAGAGGACAACATGATCCTCCAGATGTACCGATGCCTAATCCATTTGTGATCAACATCCGGTGTCTTCATCATGATCATTGCGGGCGTGGTTAGTGAATCATTTTGGAGATAACTTTCTGCAACAAGTGATAAACTCTCCGGACCCGATTATTCTTCCAGTTGTTTCCTACGGAGCGATTTGGGACGTAACAATGTACGTTTTGATTTAGTTTGGGCGCTATGGATTTGAACTTACCAGTAGTGGTGGCTTTCAACACATGGGTTCCAATCCATCACTATTGCTTACCAAAAACAAGCCATAGGGAGTTGATTGTTAGGATCTTTGGCGAGGAGTATTATTCTCAAGTTATAAACTCCCCGGTTCCGTTCATACTTAGCTGGTTTCGAGTTGTCATTTTGACTCTTTATTAGTGGCAACTCGTATTGTGTATAGGATGGCTAAAAAGTGTGTTTACGATAGTTGTAAGCTCTAAGTTAAAATGAAGCTAATTTGGCCACACTAGAGTTCAAAATAATACTCTTCATTCTCATTGGTCTTGGAGTTTGGGCCAATGAGGGCACTTGGGCAACTTCTTCGAGGTTTTGAGGAGTTTTGGAGACCTTTCAGGGGGACATTTGGAGATCTGAGGATGGAATTGGAAAGCTGATGAGACGAGCTACAACTTGGGCTCAAGAATGGATGGATTTGAAGGATTTGTCACTCTGAAGTGATGATTCAAAGTTAGAGTAAGAAATTTAGACCTTTGAGTGTATTTGGAGAGTTTATGAGAACCTTACGAGGGTTTTCGGAGTCCTAGTGTCAACAGAGATATAGTTTTCGACTCAGGCTTGTGTTTTGATCGAAGTTTTGACTCGATTGGACGAGTTTTGAGTATGTAGTGATAGCTTGAAGTTTGTGTATATAGTCGATTGCGGACTGCATCGACTATCACGAAGTTAGTACAGAGATCATATCTTTTGATATCAGAAATTTCTGTCAATAAAACTTTGCACAGTTCAATTTCTAATGATGAGTGACCTTCTCATAAATTCTGGGAGCAATTAAAGTCAAGGATTGGGTTGTGTGATGGGTTTTGTACACAGGGGTCTGCATATCGCCTTGTGTTACAGTAGGTAAATCACCAATTGTTTTGAGAGATCTAGAAAAGAAAAACATCTGAAACTTTTCATAGTGATAGTTAGGGTCAAGGAGCAATTTTCTGTAAAGTTTGAGCGAAAGTTATTGGTCGAATCATCATATATTATAATCTTCTTCCGCTGAAGTTTTACCGGCTATAATGTGGAGTGTTGAGGAGAAGAAGAAGAGATTGTCAACTCACACGAGGTTCAAGAGGGTTCTTCTACAGCCAATCGCTCGGGCGTTCTCAGAGCAAAGAAATGTCCATGCGACACCGGAGGAGAGACTGCTCGGGTTAGCATTGGATGCACCCATAGCAGAGTGCAGTACCAACCTTGGCCTTTGAGGTTCACATAAGATTTTGATTTGGTTACAGAGAGTGACGGTGTCGTGTTGTGACGCGGCTACTAATAGAAGATGATGACATGTGTCATCTTTAGAGCTGTTGTCATGATGACGATATTTTAGGCTAGGATAACCGACGGCATTGCAAGGCTGTAAAGAAATGGTGAAATCTAGACACATCACCTTCCTCACTAAGGAGCTTATCTGATTTAAGTGGAGTCGACGTATGACGTGGATAGGGGACAACATGATCCTCATGATGTACCATTTTCGAGTCCATTTGTGATCAACATCCGGTGTCTTCATCGTGATCGCTTTTGGGTATACTTAGCTGGTTTCAAGTTGTCATTTTAACTTTTATTAGTGACAACTTATATTGTGTATAGGATGTCTTAGTAGAGTGTTTAGGATAGTTGTAAAGCTCTAAGTTTCAATGGAGCTAATTTGGCCACACTAGAGGTCAAAATAGCATTCTCCATTCCCATTGGTCTAGGAGTTTTGACCAATGAGGACACTAGGGCAACTTTTCGAGGTTTTTAGGGATTTTGGAGACTTTCCAGGGAGACATTCAAAAATCAGAGGATAGCGTTGGAAAGCTGACAGGACGGGCTACAATGTGGGCTCAAGAATGGATGGATTTGAAAGATTTGTCTTTCTGAAACGGTGATTCAAAGTTAGAGAGAGAAATTTAGACCTTTGGGTGTATTTGGAGTGTTTGTGAGAATCTGACGAGGGTTTTGGGAGATCTGAGTCGACAGAGATACAGTTTATGACCTTGGCTTGTGTTTTGATTGAGGTTTCAACCGATTGGACGAGTTTAGAGTACATAGTGATAGGTTGAAGTTTGTGCAAGCAATCAGAGTTGCAGGATTGCACTGACTATCACAAACTTAGTACATCAATCATATCTTTTGGTATCAGAAATTTCTGTCAATAAAACTTTATAGAAATGAAGTTTGGATGATACGTGATCTTCTTATGAAATTTGAAAGCAATTGGAGTTGAAGATTGGGATGTGTGATGGGTTTTGTACACAGGGGTCTGCATATTGCCTTGTGATACAGTGGGTAAATCAACAATTGTTTTGAGAGATCTAGAAGGCAAAAACATCTGAAACTTTTCGGAGTGATAGTAAGGGTCAAGGAACAATTTTCTGTAAAGTTTGAGCAAAAGTTATTGGTCGAATCATTGGATATCATGATCTTCTTCCGCTGAAGTTTTACCAGTTGTAATGTGGAGTGCTATTAGAAGAAGAAGAGGTTGACAACTCACACAAGGTTCTAGAGTGTTCTTCTATAGCCAGTCGCTCGGGCGTTCTCAGAGCGAAGAATTGTCCTTTGCGACAATGGAGCTGAGCTTGGTGATATCTTGGAGTGTGTACCCACACCGTTGTTGTGGGACATGGACGATAGCTATGGGGCCACCAAGGGTCCTAGAAGATATTCGGGTACAGTTGGCACTATTGAGTTGGATGACTTCATCCATGAGTTTGACTCATGGTGTGATTTACAGTGGATGCGCAACTCTACATTGTTCAGTCCGTTTATGGCTTGGAAGGGATTATTCCAGCATTTGGAGGATCCACCGATGGATGATTATCATGAGTTCCGGCATGAACACCTTGAGGAGATAGAGTTCAGGAGACAATATTGGTCTCCAAACTACATCTCTATTACTGGCATACAGTGTATGGAGGTGCGAGTTCATCCCTCGCATACATGGCACCGATGATACGGTTGGAGCTAGTAGAGTTGGGAAGAGTTGGAGGTCCCCAACCTTCAACCCTATTCTAGAGTTCTTTGCACGGTTGAGGAGAGACTACCAAGGGATGAGAACTGACAAGCTACGAGGCTTGCAGGAGTTTCAACAGAAGACTGGGGAGAGTCTTCGAGAGGCGTATACCCGAATGCGTCGGTTGATCAGTGTTACCCATGGGATGACAGAGGCACAAGCTGTCCAATATTGGTATAGGATACTGGATAGGGAGTTGAGACGTAGAGTGAGAGATGCTACCTTACTATAGGAGACATCACCTACGTTGGCCATTGTGTTTTGTCTTGCTGAGCGTATTGAGCTCAACATGCAAGAAGAGAGGGTAGTATTTTTTGGGTTCAAAGAAGGATTCACCATCTACATTAACGTCTTCACGTTACCAATCTACAACACAAACCCGGAGTGGTTATGGTAGACATGTGGGACAGTCTCGACCATCTGGACATAGTGGTGAAGGTGCAGCATCCAGATCATTACCATCCTTTTCAGGTCAACAATCAGTTGTTGGGATGGTATGTTGGACATGTGGTGGACCTCATCACAAGAAGGATTGCCTTCAAGGTCGAAGGATGGATCCTGTTGGAGTAAAATTATGTGAGCATTGTCACAAACATGGTCACATGATGGATCGATGTTTTGATCTCCATCCAGAATTACGATCAACAAGAGTTGCCATGGCAGTTCCTGGAAGAGGACGAGGAGTTCAAGGTGGCAGGGGTGGTGGTAGAGGACCAGCCCCTACTCAAGTGTTAGCCCATGAGGCTAGTCATGAGGTGAACATGGCATCTCGATTGGAGCAGTTGGAGCATAAGATAGCAAGTATGGCTATAGCCCAACAAAGATCAGATTCTGGAGCTGGTGCCTCTACATCATACGATGGAGATGTTGTGGAGTACATGTGCGCATCGGCACAACCATGTGCAATTGCTGTGACTCGTAGTGGAGTGGGGACTGGGAAGTGGGGGTGGAGTTAGTATTCTAGTTAAATTTCGAGTTCGTATCAATTCAGGAGTGGTGAGTACTATCTAGAGTTTGATCTTAGTGTTGTTTTCGTATAGCCCACCTAAGGGTAAGGGAGAGTAGTAGCAAGCTTTGGCTACTCAAGGAGAGTGAATTGAGAGGTCAGGCACTACACGTGATACATATAGGAGACATACTAATGAAATGCTGCAACAAAATTGAGAATATCAAAAGAACCATTTGAACCTAATATCAAATGTCAAGTCTAAGATGGAGGAATGAAGTATTCCGCAACCAGTTTTATCATAGTCATAGATCAAGGTTCACTTGATACTCATCGTGAGTATAATCTATCAAGACGATTTTATCTAAAAGCTTTCAGAAGCATTTTGATAATCAAAATAAGTTTGTTGTTTTCCCGGAGCCAATCTGAGCATCCTTGCGCGCATCTCAGCGAAAAGCCTTCACCCTTGACCACTGAGTGCTGAAAGAG
The DNA here is from genome assembly GCA_014180765.2 of Marchantia paleacea. Taxonomy (NCBI): domain Eukaryota; kingdom Viridiplantae; phylum Streptophyta; class Marchantiopsida; order Marchantiales; family Marchantiaceae; genus Marchantia; species Marchantia paleacea. Next base: position 430,501 of record MUAA02000127.1, read on the forward strand.
AGTTCAAGAAATATATTCTCATCAGTTCGGAATTCGATGTCAACACTCCGTTTGCTTTAGCTGGCAGTCGTGAAGGACAACAAGAACGCGTCATGCATGAACAGCATGCATGAGCACAACATGTGCTCCTCTGTTTTACGGAGTTCTGGTCTTCCTCGATGGGTGGTACGGACAAGGGAGTGTAATCAGAATCAGGTAAAGGTAGGACGAGAGACAGACTGAGAGTACTCTATGTTCTGGTGTATGGGCATCCAGTCCAATATGCATTCGAGTAGCGATTGAGATCAATTTTTTCAGCTTCGAGAGACTTGATGACCATTAGTCCCACGTCTCGAGATTCAAGCTGCTACGATTCAAGGCGTGAATGTAACTGGACGCAAGCAACATCCAATTCCCAGAACTGATACCCTCCATCAACTCGTCAGAGCCAACCAACAGACGAACGCAGTTCAGGTTGTCGGTAAATATTACCACAGAATTCTGCCGAAACAACCAAGAATTACTGAGATGAAGATGACACCATCGAGAATACATTTATTTCCAGTAGATCAGTCGTCCTCAGGAGCACTGAGCTACTGGACTGAACAGATGCTAAAACCAACGTGTTTCTGATTCAAAGACTGAAACATAGTTTGATTACAGAACTGTCAGTGAGAAGCAGGGGAGACTAGCCTTGGAGTTTTAGTTTTAGTTCTGCTATAATCTGCGAAGAAATGGGTGCAAGAAGCGATGTTGGGCATCTTTTAGGCAGTTCGACGTAAAGGTAACCTTTCAGTTCTTCAAGAAGACAGTAGGTATTGACTCGTGTGAAAAGGACACGAGACAAAATAAGATTTAATGTAAAGAATTGTTGGTAGATAACCTGACGCTGCCTGTAGAGATATTAATGCAGTTCCTCCCGTCGCCTCAGCCTAGGGTTTGTCACTTTGACAGTTTTCTATGTATGCTTTCTAAGTTCGCATGCAAGAGTCCCTTGTGCCCATCCTTGCGGAGTACGTAGTTTCAGATTATCATAGTGAGCTGTCTCGTTGTTGTTCTTCAAGACTTTCTGGAGCAGACCTGGGCACCACCCTATTACTTTTCATGCTTCGTGATTTTGTGTGGGTACTTTACAGCTTTTAGCTACAACTCAGTTTTCGTATTCGAAGCACAACTCTTGAGTTCGAGGTTCTTGTGATTCAACTGCGAGGGAATTTTGATCTCAGTACGACCTCACATTCTCCTCCGGGCTAATCTTCTTCACCGCCACATTGGCATCGCCTAGAACTGCACGGAAGGCGGCGGCCAAGCCCCATCTTCCAATATCCTCAAATTCCGAGAATATGTTGGTCGCTATAGACCCAAGGGCTTCAAGGTGCTCCCTACTTCCGAAACATTCATGGTGTTTCTCCCTCAAATTCATTGTCTGAGACGTTTACCATGAATTTGGTTCCCCAGGAACCAAATTCCCCCCATACCTTGCCATCGAGGAGTTGAAGCCTGGGCTGGATTCAGTGAACATCCGGTTAGGGACTCAAGATGGGTTAAATCACTCTCCAAGCGACAGCTGTGGAGACAATTGTGGAATTATGCCACCAATATCGTTCCTCAGCAACCGCATTGTCTGAAGACTGCCAGCCAACTGCAGATTATCCGGAAGTGAACCGTGGAAATGCTGCAAGACAAATCCAATTTCCTGAACACAACTTGAGCATATGCTTAACGCTGATGGACTTATCTCCTTCCAGATTGGGATTCTGAAGATTCACGGAGGTGATCAGGTTTTGACTATAGTCATTCTTACTATATTGTTCTAGGGATTAGCTTCTCCGTAAAAGTCATTGTAAATATTCTCATTCCAACTCCACCTTGTTGTGCCACATACATGTCAAAACTTCTAGCAGATTCAACATCCCACTGCCGGCTGACTCAGCTGATTTGTCCTTCTCCCATGGAAACGGTTAATAACCATGCTTCCTACTCAAAGCACAGCTGTACTACTTGAATATCATCAGGCACATCCTCAGCATCCTTCTTCACAATCGATCTGGAAAAATGCAGTGACTATGTCAACAAAGAATGCCATGTCTGTAACATCATCCTTGAAGGAAAAGCCTCAAAACATGTCCAAAATACCTTTAGATCAGATATTACTAACAGATTCATGACAGACCGAGGGGCTTACTCAGCAACATGAAGAATAACGGTCTGGGTACCAAATGGGTATCTCAACTGAATAAATCATGATTTGAAGAGTTTCCCTTGGCGTAAAATATCTCCGCCCTTAGTGAAATGCAGTCGAGTTGGCGCACTTTTCATACATGCAGTCTTGATATCGTTCCCACGTGTGTATACAAACGGCTTACCATGACACTGGCGAAAATCCAAAATTCTGTTCTGGAATAAGAATACTCGCCCATATAGAAAAGATGATGTCCCGGAGGCTCTATCAATCGTTACAGAGCTAGTTTGGAAGCCAATGCTCATTCTCACGTGTGTTTGTGGAAGTAATCATCAAATTTTTATTTCACTTGATTTACATCACTACAACCGCGTATGATAAATATGTCTAGGGAATTTTCACGAGTGCTGGAGATCCATGAAAAAACGAAGGGCCATTCGCTTCACGCTACATCGTGCTTGAAAGTCGATGCGATGTGCAAACTTCTTAACCGTTACGTTCAACCTTTCGTTTTCGTCCAGAAACCACCAGCTACTGTATTAGATCAGCTGACAATATCATGCTGCTGCAAATTGAGAATTTGACGTGCGCTGCCTCCTTCACCGAGCGCCTGAATGGACGGTGCATAAGCTCAGCATAAGACAGTACGGTATACAGGAGTTGCTGATCATCCATATATTAGCATTGTAAGGCTAAGCGACCACTTGAAGAAAAGGCGATGCAAATACGGTACATTCGTAACACCTCGAGTAACATATACTATTTGTGCCTTTTGCTGCTTGTTTGCTCCTCCAAGGACTCCTGTGGCTTATATCACGAGCAGTATTAATTAATTACCGCCTTCTCTTGCACTTGTGCTTGATAGTTCCGGGCTCTTGTATTCTCTCTGATCATAATACTCTCCAACGTTTAATCGATATTACATTTGTATCCACAACTGCAGACTCGGAAGCTGTTCATATGAGATTAGTGCTAGTTAAGATATTCATCTGTTTGTATGTTAATATAACCTACTTTTGAAAATCCTGAAGACCTTTACCAAGTGTTGACTGGACATGCGACTCAGATTCTCAGTTGTCAGTGCGAAAATGGGGCTTCTCATATAATACTTCAGGTGGAAGCTGAAGCGACGAGGCTGAGCATGCTGTGTACTAGTAGAACTTGACAAATGACTGTCTTGTTCAAGACAGCAACATTTTTGGCCAGCACTGGCGTAAGCTTTGACTGCTATCTTAAATCATTTAGAGAGATAAAGTCTTAACTTCTTCACAGAGTATCATTTCATTAGGATGAGGATGCAGTATTACAAGCAGAACTACGCAGACTTTTCAATTTATTTCCTTTAAAGACAACAGTAGGAAATCACCATCACCAGTCAAATCCGAAATTGATCAATCCGCTTGTTTTCTGACTGTCGTCTGTTCCCACACTTCCGTCATCGATTGATAGAAGACTGACTCCGTTGTAACATCAATGCCAGATGTTCGTGATGTCAAATTCAGCTTTTAGCCGCTGAACAGCGAGAACATTGTCGAGAATCCACAGTAAGAATTGCAAATATCGATGTCGGGAACCATCACGAGCTACCTGTTCACGTTCTGTGGATCTGGCATGCATGTAGTGGTTGTCATCATGCGTTACGTCTGTCCTATCGAAATCTTAAGAGGAAGTTGATGAACGATCTGATCGTAAGATCCAAATTGATCACAACATGCAAAATCGATTACTGCGCATGCATGAAGGCTTACTATGAAGAGTGCCATACATGAACATTGCTCATGGCTTTAGGTTTCCATAGAGAATGAGATATTTTCAAGTCCAGGTGAACCCAACAGGTTCAAGCGTGCTACAAGTCCTTGAAAACGCAGAACAGAACAAGCTTAAGCATTGGAAGACCCTAAACTCATATGTTTGCCACTCCCTACCACCTTCTGTACTTGTGACGGGGTTGTCTTACAATCCAAGCTTTATTAGAAATGGCATTAGATGAGGCCGGAAGTGACCGGCCGCGAAACCCATTGTTGAAAAGATCCAGTACTTTCATGCAAAGGAAGGATGTTTGGAGTATCAGATTCGCGTCGGACCTTGTGTCTACCAGCTGTTGCCACTCAGCCCGAATTCTTTCAGAACCGGAGATTCGGCATAGAAGAAATTACTCAAATTACCCCCTGCAAGTGAAATTCTTCTGTAGACGCATGTGCTACAAGGTGCTCCGAGTCTAGAATCTTCCCAACGTGGGCAATCATAAAATTGCTGCTCCAATTCAGGATGTTCAGTGATGTACTTCCGCAACATTGATGGTTTTCTCTATCAAAGTCATTATGTGAGAGGCCTACCATGTATGTTCCCCCAGGAACCAAATTTCCCCATACTTTGCCATCAAGGAGATGACCCCTGAGATGGTTGCAGTGAACGTCCTGCCCAGACAGTCCAGTTAGGGACTGAAGATGGGTTAATCACCCTCCAAGCGACAACTGCGGAGACAATTGTGAAATTGTGTAGCCAATATCATTCCTCAGCAACCGCATTCTCTTCAAACTGACAGTAAACTGCAGATTATCCAGAATTGTACCGTGGAAATGCTGCCAAACAAATCCAATTTCCTCAAATGACGCAACTCGAGCAGATTCTTAATTCTGATGGACCGTTATCTCCTTCCAGATTGAGGTTCTGAAGATTCGCGGAGGTGATTAGGTTTTGACTGTAGTTACTCCTACTATACTGTCACAAGGATTAGCTTCTCCATAGAAGTGATTGTTAATCTTGTCATGCTAACTCCACATTGCCAGTCGTTGGTCGCTGACACTCTTGAAGAACTTCTGTAGCAAGATCTTCATTGCAATTGATCAACCATAGGTTGATCCGATCGGATTTTGTTAAATCTGCTAGAAGTTTTGACATGTTTGTGGGACAATATTCAACGCCATGGTTGATCTATGGATGATTCAACAACATCCGATCGCTGGCTGAATTCGCTGATTTGTCCTTCTCCCATGGAAAATTTTAAGAACCATGCCTTCAAACTCAGAGCACAGCTGTACTACTTGCACATCATCAGGCACATCCTCATCAGCCTTCTAAAGAAAAAGCCTCAAAAACATGTCCACAATACCTTCTAGATCATATACTAATAACAGATTCATGACTGACCAAGGGGCTAAATCAGCAACATGAAGACTAACGCAAAGTTCAGAGGAATAACGTTATCGGTACCAAATGGGTATCTCAACTGAATAAATCATGATTTGAAGAGTTTCCCTTGGCGTTACATGTCTCCGCCCTTGAAATGCAGTCGAGTTGAAATACATATCTCGGATCCCCTCGACTGGGCTCAACCAGAAATGACATCCGAATGGCCGTAAACTTGTAGTGCTGATCCTACTGGAACTCAAACATCAGGATGGACGAAAATCTCCCTTCACAATTAGACTAACCCATGATGCTTCGTGCGGACACGGAGTGCTTTATCAGATGGAGAGAGGACTCTGCCTCTGTATTTAAGGTGGGAATCTGTGGAAGTAGCAACGCTTGATCTTCCCCAGGACTGAACTGATTGGAGCCATGTTTTGAACTCAACGTGTATGCACATTGAGCTCAATCCACGCACGATATGCACGCGTACCGTATGTTAATCTATTTACTTAATCAAAGGCCGTTGCTGCACGAGCCAGAGCAATTGGAGGATGAGAATAAGTGAGACCGTGAGACCACCAGATGGGACGGTAGAAGATTATGGTTCTGCCTGCGTGGTGTCCCCAAATGGCCGCTCGTAAGAGATCTTTCAATTCTACCGGATGAATACATTTCCAATGGGCTGCCTCAGAACCGGTAGAATTCACAATGTAACAGGGAATCGGATCGACTGGAACCATCAGGTTTTCTGGGTCCATTGTTTTCGTTCTTCTGAGCTGAGCATCCAGGCGTTGGAATGGGACTTCGCTATCTGACACACCCTGTGGCTCAAATGGATGAATCTCTTCATAATGTAATCGCCGGTATATTTTTAGTCAACTAACATCTAGAATAATCATATTCGTAAAAACACAAGCTTTGAGCGGGATGATAATATCGTTCAATATCTGTCAGATTCCAGCCTCATAGTTGTTGAAACATGGACGTAGTGTCAAAAGAGGGGTCTCCGAGATAACCAGAGATACAACTAAGTCCATAAAAACTCACTATCTTTGAAGAAGTATCAGTTTATATATTGGTTTCAGGTCACGAACAGGAGTTTCAGATCTACAAGTTAACCCCTTGGACTTGCAAAATTTTATGGTAAAAGTGCTATAGTGACTAGATCAATCAATTATACATGTCAAGTTTAGCTATAATAGCACCAAACACTCTATTCCTCCATTTCAATCTGTTTATAGAGATAGTCGGACACATAGAAATCTAGTAAATACTATTACATGTATTGTGTACCTCGGAAACCACAGGAATGTCTTGTTCTCCACCAGGTTACGATTGGAAGTGTATAAGAGGTGCAATCCCTCCATTTTTGTAGACTGACTTGTATATGAGCCCACTTGTGGCTCATTGCTCAGACACATGGAGCAGGTTGGAAAGAACGGAGTGAGACGTAGAACATTCTCCTGTGGAAATCAGCATCGGATTTATTCTTTTTTGCAACATCGTCAGCAAGAACCTTCATCAGAGAGGAATGAGGCGGCTATCACTCATGAGATCAACTCAACAATTCTGGCCCAGGGCAAAGCTTGTTGTAACCACGTGAAACCTCCTACCACGCATAACGTCGGGACTCTTGCTAGACTTGCCGAGGTAAAACGCAGTGGGAATTGGCTCCTGTCATTGCTGTTACATGGTTGGACTCGGCCAATAACGTTCCATAGCATCCACTACGTTGGTCTGCGGCGCAGACCCAGTCAAAATAGTCGAACCTCAACAGAATCCGCACTCCACATAACCCCTACATGTGGAGGTCGGCGGATAGCAGTCTTCCCTTGTTAGTGCTTGAATCAGAGTGTGTTTCAGTTAAGATAGTTCTCCCTCCGGACAACAGTTGTAAGAACCTCTCAAGAGAAGATGAATCCCATCCATTCTACACTAAAGAGACTCACAATGTTTGTACCAAATTCTCTTCATAGCTACTGCTGGTGCAGTGAGATTGATGCGGGGAATCAATCATGAGACCTCATTATATTTCAGTTTAGTAATTTTTCTTAAATACAATGGAATTATTTTCTTTACCATATATATAGTAATGATTATCAGAATTATCAGAATGCTATGAAAATTGCTAGATGAATATTTTTGTTAGTTCACAATTAGTATCAAATGAATCCAATGAAGAACTATGATAAAACTTTTAAGGGAGTATTTAATTTTTTAATCACAAACCTTAATCATGGTCCGGATCCCCTACATATTTTGCAAATCATATTTTTTATAAACTAATCCATTTTTACTATAAATCTCTGGACAATTTGCAACTCGTATCCAACTACTCATGTTTGGATATTTACTTTACAAAACTATAAAATGCTCATGTAAATTGCAGTTTCATTCTGAAATACAGTTACAAATATTAAATTATAAATAAAAATAATTCCAAAAAAAGATATTAAATAATTCAAAAAATATTTATACACACAAGAAGTTAGGAAAATAGAATATTCATCAAATTTTATTAAAAATTAAAACGCAATTGACCTCAAATGTAATTCAGTTTACAAGATCTAGAATATAAACATATTTTTCTAGCAAGAAACATGGATTTTCAGTTTATCTTTTATTTGATGTAAAAAATAGCACGCAAAGTGGACTATTTTAAATAAAAATTGCAAAAAAATTATAAAAATTGAAATATTAACAATATTGATTTATTATGAAAATAAATCAGTGAAAAAAACCGTAAGTTTCTTAAAATAATATTTATTTTCTTATTATAAATAAATTTGTTTATTATATTTATTTTTCATGAAAACATAGTTTTCATGCTGAATGAATTCTGAAATATTCTTTTGATCAAGAATTTATCACAAATATATGATGTTACTGGAGTGAAGTATTGCTGAATATCATATTTATTAATGAAATTTTTTTTATCTTAATATAACCATAGTGTGAATCTCTATGGTCAAAAGATATGATATATTCAATGGGTATTACTTGATATTTTACGATTTTCACATCTTATAAATTATGAGTTGATAAATGAAAGAAGATAAATTTTTAATAAATGTTTATTTTGTTAAACTTTCAAACTTAAAATTATTCATGAATATCATTTGAGAAATAGTCAATAACAGTTAAGGGTGTAGAGAATTATATTTTTCCATTAAAAACAAATATCATCCTTCAACTAACGTAATTTTCATTGTTTGAGTTATATTTCATTTATCATAGACAATCGTGTTTGTATAAAAATAATAGTAATTTATATTCAAAAATTATAAATTTATATAATAAATTTTTTATAAATTTATTTCTTCAAAAATGATGATGAAATTAAGTAAAATGAAACGAATTTTTATTTAATTGATTTTAATATGCAGAAATTAAAACTTTCAAATACCGTTTAAAAATATGTAATAAAGAAATTAAAAACCAAATTTGAAATTAATTTAACAAGAAATATTTAAGATATTTAAGATATTATTTAGCGCGATGACGCTGTCACTGCGCTATGCCTTTTCGAGCTCTTCCCCGATGCGTTCTGAGCTACTTGCGACTTCTCCAGACCTCCGTTAAGTGAGACATTGATCCATACTTCACAAATCTCCACGGCGCTACAACCATGCTTGTCCGTGCTGCCTCTCGGGAACAACTTCATCTTGTATTACGGTGACGATAATTCACCGCGCTACCACCGTGCAGTTAGTATCATCGAAGCTATGTATTAGCGTGGTGACAACGTCACCGCGCTTTGCCTTTTGGAGCTCTTCCCCGATGTGTTCCAAGCTACTTGCCCTTTCTCCAAAACTCCGTTAAGTGAGACATTGATCCATACTTCACAAATCTCCACCTTGGTTCAATGTAGAATTGTTGACTCAAGTCTTCGACCTCTGTGGACAGACCACCTCCTACTTCATTTAGTTACCTCTGGCCGTAACCTGGATCAAGTCCAAACAGTGATTGAACTTCACTCCGGTTAAGGCTTCATAGCCATGTCTGCCGAATTATCATCCATGTGAACCTTCTCTATTACCACGGACCCTCGTGAAATAACATCTCTGATGAAATGTAGCTTGCTATCGATGTGTTTCGTGCGCTCATGAAACATCTGATTTTTACACATATGTATCGAGCTCTGATTATCGCAATAAACCTCCACCTTATCTTGAGCAACTCCTAATTTCCCTATCAACCCTTGTAGCCACAGAGCCTCTTTCACACCCTCTGTCGCTACAAAATACTCGGCCTTCGTTGTGGATAACACAACCACAGGCTGAAGTTGCACTTTCCAACTCACCGTGCTCCCAAATAAGGTAAATATATATCCGTAAGTAAACGTCGCTTAGCAAGATCATCCGCCAAATCAGTGTCCATGAAACCCTTCAGCTTATCTTCATCACCTTCCGCTCTACTGTAGAGAAAATCATAATCCAAAGTTCCCTTCACATACCGAAGGACCCACTTCACCGCTTCCCAATGCTCCTTCCCCGGGTTCGCCATAAACCTGCTCACGAGACTAGCTGAATATGCTAAACCTCGCCTTGTACATACCATGGCGTACATGAGACTCCCGACTGCACTGTCATAGGGAATCCTCTCCATAGTTTTCTTTTCCTCCTCCGTCTTCGATGACAATTGTGAAGACAATTTTAAATGACTTGCCAAAGAAGGCTGCACCGCCTTCGACCCCGACATCCCCAACTTCTCGACCACTTTCGGAGATACCGCCTTGTGACACAAACAACAAACTTCGCTCCCTATCCCAAATAATCTCCATCCCAAGTATCTTCTTGGCGGAACCATGTCTTTCATCTCAAATTCACTCCCTAACACCTTCTTCAGTTTCCGTATCTCCCCATATCCTTTGACGCGATTAACATGTCATCCACGTATAAAAAAGAAGAATACCCCGCAGCCTTCACTCACCCACTTGAGGTACACACAACTGTCATAGTTACTCCTCGTGAATCCGGTCCTTAACATAAACTCATCAAACCAGAGATACCATTGCCGTGGAGATTGCTTTAAGCAACTTCTTTAATAGGCACACATTACCCTTGTTCTCGGCCTCGCAAATCCCTTCGGTTGATCCATGTAGATTCGCTACTCAAGATTCCCATGAAGGAAAGCAATTTTCACTTCCATCTATTTGAGCTCCAAATCAAAATGACTTACGAGTGCTAGCAACACTCAAAGAGATGTATGTTTGACGACCAGCAAGTAAATCTCGTTGAAATTTACCCCTTCTCGCTATGTGAAACCCTTAGCCACCAACCTCACTTTAATCCTTGGCTTCTCCATCTCCCTATTCCTCCTTGAGTTTATAGACCCATTTACAACCAACGATCTTCTGATTCTTTGGTCAATCCACGAGCACCCATGTCTCGTTCTTCGCAAGTGATTCCACGCATGGCCTGCTTCCATGTCTTACTCCCGCTATAAATAAACTGAGATGTACAACTCTCTGATACCTTCCTCTTCTCAGCCGAGGGTGTGCGATGACAGTCAAATACTAATAAGTACAGATGACTCAAGTGATAGGGACATGTGAACTCACGAACTGCAGACCAAAATGCTCAGAGTCTTCTTGATTGAGAACCTCAACAAAGGAAGGAGAGGTTTCTCCGTATTTCTTGACTTGATTACTCCATTCACTTTCATCAACGTTGTGGCACTGCATCAGAAAATCAACAACAGAGATTTAAGGTGAACGATAACCGTCGGTGGTCAGGTTGATCATTGATTCCAGCCAGCGCCTGACTGAGCATGAAGATTTCTATATACCAATTTCATCAAGACTAAAGATGCTGTTGTCAAGTTTTACAGGGATCAGAACCATGGGCAGAACTTTTGGTTCCTCGAGTTATTTCTCTAGATCTATGGCGTCGACTTCAAATTGCACAGAAGTAGGCGACTTCTTGTGCTGCGCCCAGACCCATTGAAGCAGCAGATGAAGATGGGAGTAAGCTGGAACAATCTGAAGGACAGATAACTTTTCGTGTTAACAAGTCTTTGTGCTTTCCATTCTTAAGTCTCTTGTCTGAAAAGGTAGTGCATAAAAAATATATTCCTTTTTATTGCATGTAGTTGCTGTGCAACCACCAAAGGTATCAGAGCAATGCAGGAGCACGCGACACAATGTTGAAGTTTGAGGAAGTTTGGAACGTCTCGTACTCGTGAGTAATGATCAGAGTGTCACTGAGCATTTGTCATGTTAAAGGGCTGACCACGTACGTGCACAAGACCTACCATGTAGATCAAGGAATCACATTTTCCGAATCTACTTTTTCTCTTTTAGGAGATAGATAATACGTGCTAGCTACCGTACTATGAAACTGATAAAAGGACGGCAGATGAAACCATTACCTACAAATCATGTTCACTGCGCCTGCAAAAGTTTCAACAGTAGGAGTGTGCCTTTCGGTAAATATTTTGTCAGACTCCGTAAACCAGTACTAAGCTAGCACTACTGCAGTAAAGACTGTGCAAGAACCAAATGGTACAAGATCATGATAAAAATGACTTGACAAGGTTAACATCTACGAATGAGAGGACAACCCCAGCGCCTGGATTTTTATTGTTGTCGATTTATACCTCTTTCATGATCTGTGCCTCCACAGTAAAAAGAACTCCAGTGTGACCCAAACTGCACCTTTGATTTCGGAACAGCCTCTACCAAACTTTAGCCTTATAGGAGTTTCGTGACTAATTTCCCATGTGTATAGCTCGTTATACTTTATCTTCTAGTGGAGGATAGCCACTGCAATAAAGCCATTGGGTCACTTGTTCTTCATTTTATTCATAGAACGTGATACTCATTAAGTTGTCCTCCCGGTCACTAAGTACCAGCGATTGTAAGGATTGGCAAAAAATTATTGAATCAATGAGCACAATTTGTTCCTTTTTACAGATTGGTGAAGAAGTATTTCCTCTTAAACTAATCACCTGGCTTATTTACTTTTTGCTCTTTGAGGCTTTGCTGGTGAAAAAGGAAGGTCGGAGGATCCAGAAAGGACACTTCTTGATCAAATTCTTCATGCATCTTTTGGAACCAACTCATGTACACTCTTGATAATTCCTGCATTGGGAGAAGCTTGTCCATGTATCTAATTCGGATTTTTACTCCTACATCAGCGTACAAAATGCGCAATGGAACAGTTATACTTTGGAAAAAACGCCATCGGAATGCCTTCAAATTGTAATAATTCGCATTTAAACAGACAGTTTAGGAATGTAAGATTGCCTACCATACATGTAGATGTGTATCTAACGTTATACTATAATAACTTGAGATTATTACCTTCAGCTGATATCCCATCATGGGAGCCTCCTGATGTCCTGAGCGCAACTGTGAAGGGATAGTCTTTCTCTAAATCCGTCTTCACAGGCAGAACATTGACATTACTGTTCAGTCTATCACCAATTTTAGTGTATCAGCCTTTGAAACACTTCGAGAAACTGAAAGCGGGATTTTGTTATTTATAATCAAAGGTTACATTATGACATTATTCTGGCCATAATTTCCCCTAACCTTGCTCTGTGTCGGATGGAAACCAGCATCTGTGTCTGGGAATAGAATGCAAAATTTCCGTCAATAGGAATTATCTATGTATTATAAGCTTAGGACTAAAAATTAATCAATGAAGATGAGAAAGTGCGGATAAGGTTTCTACCCAAAGAACACCACCAAGCAAGACCTAGAACACCGTCCCACACAAATTCAATCTGACGAAGAAGAAACAAATAAAGTTATGCTAGATATAATGCAGGTCCTACCAGAGTATAATCACCAACAAATGCCTTTACTCTCTTTGTCCAGATGCCATGAAATTCTCCCTGTTTCTTGAGGGTAAGAGTAACATCCATGAAGCGGAGTTTTGGCTGCAATATTACAAGTAGGTACCATCTTATGTACATGTATCATCACTTTCCTTTGAGATTTGAATTTCATAAAGTTTGTTAACACCTATGCTTATGTCGTCTTACGTGAGGAGCCGTTGGGACTGATGAACATCGTACCCATTTAGCCTCAGGAAGCAATTTCATTTACTTCCATTTACTTCTTGCAGCATCTCTCTTCCCTGCATTCACATCCAGGACAAAACTACACTAAGACTCCGATATCGCCGAGCACAGAAGTCTGAGGGACCAGTTGTTCAGTTTAACCTTGCGTCCAGAAGAAAGTAAGCAGCTCACCCTTATGTTTGGACAATAGTCGCACTTGATTCGTAGATGAGCCCTTTCGACGTTGATATCCCGATTTTGAGGACCTGGAATCAAAGCCACTGTCACAATCCCAACTCTTTGTAAAGAGGGTGATGATAGAGAAACTTTTCACTACGCGTCAAACTCAGCCTTCTATGTTACATGGTGTACAGGGAGCTTTTACCCTCAACAGGCTTTGGGAATTCCATATTGCATACAAAAGGATCCCCATTACAAGTGTCCATGTTGCTGATGCTGATCTCGCAGTCAGTTACCTCGATCAAATCTTGATTGTTGACCTGATGCCATTGAACTCATGGACAAGAAAGTCAATATCCCAGCAGATTCTTCCATTTTTTTTTTTTCCTTGTCTAATTACAGGAAGTTTTCAAAGTTGATGGAGAGCCCTGATCCATCAGGGCACTTGATCAAAACATGTATTGGAAGTTCTATGGAAATTATGAGAGTCATGAAGTAGATTGGATTAGTCTTGGTATTGCGTCTCTCGATATAGTTCATCGTAAGTAACATCTCACGGGGTGCACAGCTTTCAGTTCGAATCATGGAAGATCCAGCTTATCCGAAAACTCACGGGACACGTTACTTTAGATGAGACACCATCATCACTCTGCTTTCAATTAAACAGACAGAACATTAGTTCATGAAACTGTGTGGAGTGAAAATTTACAAATTATGATTGAAACACCATATACTCTGCTAACGTCAGAGGACTCTGAATTCCAGATCTACCAGATATCCCGATACATCAGGAACTCCGATACCAGACTACCCACTACTTGCTTCTGATGGCATGTGCTTATTCTATTAAGCAAGATTGTTGTGCACATTTACTTACTCTTGAGACAATTGAGTTTTGTTATTTCAGTAACAGAATAGAACCCACGTTAACTTTATTGAGGCCGTGAGCCTGCACATTACCTTTATGTAAAGTAGATGTCTTTTAGTTGACGCTTTAGCTGCGCAACTTTCCAGTAGTTTCTGCCATCCGCTTCCTTGCTTATGCAGTACTGCTCTTTGAAATAAGTTATCTCCACCTGTTACACTGAAGAATCTAATTCGTTCTTAAAGTAGCTCATGCAGATATATGATTACTAGGAGAATCGATGTTAGTAGCCAGCCCAGTAGATATGAAGTCTTGAAGTTCAAGTTCTCGCCGTTGTAAAAGATCCATGAGGAGATTTCTCACGTTTTTCTTGTGTCATTTCTCTCAAAGAACCCCGAGTCTGCCAAAAGTAGATCCGATGGTCAAAAGTTCCATTGACTGTCGGACAAATTTCTTTCCAGCATAACTCAAGATAGAAGGTAATTTGTTCATTTCCGACAAATTGAATGACCTTGCTCTACGGGTGGATTTGATCATAAAGGGATTAAGTATGTAGAATTGATTATATTACTAGCAAGAAATGCCCTTTCAACCCAGGGGACATTTTTATTTTTCACTGCGCTTAGGTAGATAAGTACTCTTCGGGCAGGTTCAATTTGGGTCTGCCCTTTGCTTATACGTTACGCAAGTTGTACAAACAAATTCCAGACTAGCCCGTCTAAGGTTTGACCATCTCATCCTAGAGTCATATTGTCAGTCTTACCTTTTATACTCTCAGAGTAGTGAACGAGAAACATTGGATCCCATATAATTCTTATAAGTCCATTATAGTGTCCGTGGTTATCTTTACGATTGTTCACCACTTTCTTAGCATATGTACTCGAGTCGCTCTGCCCACAATTCTTTCAAGTAAACTGGCGAGAGGATTCGCCAGGATCATGTTCTGACTAGTCGAGTTTATGGCCTGTTCCTTCACTACTACAGAACCTCTAAACCCGCGCATCGTCTGTTGGATGATGTGAAGCAGTTACTTCCCGAGGTTGCTCTATTATTGTATTTTCACCCTAACCATCCTCAAGGCACCTAGTGATGTAAGGTCCTTGCGCACTTCCTTGATTGCTCAAATCAGTTCTGACCGCTAACAACATCAGTCAAAGCTTTCACCCAGAGAGAGATCCTTGGGTTACTCCGCCACACATATACCAACATATTCTGCTTGGGATATGTAGCCCCTTATCAGGCAAGGAGTGCGTATCAAGTTGGTTAACTTGACGTTGACCACTCCAACTAAGAGGCCCACCAAGAAGGCTAGTCCCCTTTGATCAACTACTCGCAAGCATGATGGATTATTAGCTGAAGGTGCCACATTTACCTGCTGCACGTATTTCCCTATGGAAGTTTGACATATTCGCAAGAATATGGGTATTATTACTAACAAAAAATGAGCCTCGCATGGCACACTTGTTATGAATTTAATAGAACCTAAAATAGAGGAAACACCCGATAAATAAAGACTAAAATTGCTAAATTAACAGATCCTCCAAAATAACTGGTTAGAGCACTTATGCCTGGATAGCAAATGTGTTGAATAACTTCAGCGTCGTGATTGCTTAACGTTATACGCTATACATCTCTTTCTGGATCAGACTATACCTTTATCTATCATCTTGACATTAAGCATTTGGAGAATGCTTTGGATCTACTCAAGCTCTTCTCGATTCTTCTTATAGTAGATTGCTCTCGATCAGAGCTCCAACTCCAATGATTTCATACCATTGAATCGGCCTTGGAAGAGTTGGCTTATGCCAAGCACATCTCTGCTATGCATAGTCTTTAATCGATAGAAGTGTAGTCTTTCGATGATCTGAGTAGATATGTGTAGCCTACATCTTTTAACCTCTAATAAAGGCCTATCTAACTTTTGAATTAAGCCAAACATGATAGAGATCCGTTGTTTTCTGTCTCTATTATACTAGAACAAGGACCCTTCTGCCTCTATAAAGCCAGTAAGCCAATCAATGTTGATAGCCATATTTGGCATCCAAACAGGATTGACCCATGTCTTTTGAAGAGTAGCACTCCGCAATTGCTCATAGATGGAATACTTGTGCTCTGTCATTAACTTTGGATCCTCCTAAATCCGATGGGCTTGAAAAAACGTCTTGTAATGGAATAACTTGATTGTCAGGCATGGGTATTGATCAAAGATAGGAAATATATCTCTGCCAGATTCCTTCTATCCCGGGCCCGATACACTCCTATGGTCTTGTGCATATTAACGGACCTACACCAAGTATCTTCTGTATGTAATACAAGATCCGAAGATTGTACTTGCCTTGAGAAATGGAGAAGTTAATGTTGTACTTGTCACAATGCTAAAGCAGCCATCTCTATATGTCATACCAATAAGTCATCATAAGTAATTAGGTGATCATGATTATCATCATTTTACTAAGTTGGTTAAATCATTTTGATGTATTAATGTAAATAATGAAAGGTTTATCCTAGTTTGATTTGGCAAAAATAGAAGTCACTACTAATGTTCACTTGAAAGGTTTAAAAGCCACAAACTCCTCTTCATCCTTGAAGATAAGGTCTAATTCATTCCCTTATTCATTTAAGTTGTCAAGGAGTACGTTTTTTTTGGGGAAGAAAAAATATGGATATTTGATAATATCTCACCATATCTCAAGAAATTTATTCAACTTGATGAACCTCACATCAAGTCAAAGATGCATTCAAATTTTTTGGATCCATTGTGATGCCATATTGTAAGATGATAGGATCCAATAACAAGATTATTTACATCAAAAAATACATCAAGGCAATACTTTGGATTCAGAAAGGCTTTTGTTTGCACACACTTTGTGGAATTTTTATCAAATGATACCATTTCTTTTCATATACACAAAAATTATCTATAAAAAGTCATACAAAATTTTAAATAAAAGGTTCAATCATCTTATTCATGAGCCTTTGAAAATTG
This sequence comes from Marchantia paleacea, assembly GCA_014180765.2. Taxonomy (NCBI): domain Eukaryota; kingdom Viridiplantae; phylum Streptophyta; class Marchantiopsida; order Marchantiales; family Marchantiaceae; genus Marchantia; species Marchantia paleacea. Next base: position 447,835 of record MUAA02000127.1, read on the forward strand.
TTCAAACATTACATAGACAATAGAACATTATCCAAAAAGCTAAAGTTTTCAATGTTATGGTAAAAATGATTGTACGCTAATTTTTAATGATGATTTCAATCTGATTATAGTCACTATAACCATCTTTACAACTATAACACTCATGATTAGTTATCTTTTCTATGAAAACTAAAATGAAATAATTATTTTTTATGACAACATTCAATTGTTTGTAATTAAAATGTATGCGTTACTTAATGTTGTTCCTCTTGATTATCATTATACAAAAATCCGTTCATAATTTTATACCTCAAAGATGAATCCGACCTCCTTTAGCTTGTCAATCTTGTTGTTCATCATCACAGATGTAGATGAATTTAAAAAATGTTACTTTTGATATATTGAAATAATTTTTTCCTTTAATTGAATGTGATGAGCCTCCATACTTTATTGCATCAATCCCTTGTAAGTAAAATAAAAAACATGGATGCATTTATGAAATATATCCAAAAATTTTACTTGCATCCTCCTTAGTAATCTTCATCGTTCATGCAAGCTTTACCCTTTTACCTTCACTTTTTGGTCGTTTCATCACCTCTTCCACAATATTATATTTGAGTTGCATACATAAAATAGAGAAATCATACATTTCAAGTTCTTTTTTGGTTTTCTTGATTGACTCCCAATATTGAGTTGAGTGATCTACCTTGGTTGATACTCACTTTAAATCAATTCCTATGTAAACCTTGCTCTCTTCTTTTCATGTGCAAGATATCATGCACATACATATCGCATCACAACATACATATTTGTCACATCAAACATCACAACACATAGATCATCATACACCAACACAAGTGTACCACAATCGTTACAGTTTTTGAAGTAATTTTTTCTACTCTCAAAACGTCCACAAGGACACTCCATTCATAACCATAGCATACAAGAGAGATTACAGTCAAGCCAAATCCACTTTGTGCTTCAAAGACTCTAGGTTCCCACACTAGCTATTATCTACCATAGCCACACTCTCAAAAGCTCAACTTCGAAAATTGTTCTCCAAGGAGCCCTAATTTGAACTCTACCCCTTGAGCCCTAAGACCCTAACGACGTTGTCGGCCCTAACGGCAGTTCCAGTGCAAACGGCGCTAACTGCAAAACCGGCTCTAAATATTGTATTTGCTCCTGCATACATTCACCTACCTAACTAGAGATGCCACTACATAAGTCGTGATAGCTGTAGTGCACATACATATCGCATCACAACATACATCGTTGTCACATCAAATATCACAACACATAGATCGTCATACACCAACACAAGTGTACCACAATCGCCCCCCTAACTAGCGGTTAGGTCTCTCTAACACCAGGTAGCCATCTAGTCCATAACATGATGTGCCCTTCATGGGGCTACGATCAGGAGGCCGGGTGCTACAATGCCCCATCGTTAGTCACCTTTCTGCAATCCATATCATGTAACGGCCAGATCGGCTTGCCTGCTAAACGTATCGAGTACATCTCCATCGTCCACTAGGCACCGTATTGAAAGGAGGTGTCAAACATGACATATGCCATCCCCTCGAGCAAGAATCACAAATCAACATATTGCTGCTCCACAGCTGATGCACATAACATACATCTCAAGCCAACACGCATAAAGCGCCAAGCTTAGATTCATAGAACCATCAATGTTTGGAAGGTGACATGGCGCACAATTACGCACATGATCCTTCCAAATCACACCATCACGACACTCCAATACCAAAATTCCAGAAGGTTTAACCTCACGTACTCGTAGAATTGTGCGACCAAACATAACATCCGATGTGGTCGGTGCACTCTATTGTAAATATAATCACCAACATGAAATCTGCGAATTGAAGTTTGATATCCACCTCCTATGATGGTAGCATAACGCAAAGTATATCTATGCTGAACAATAGGTTCACAAATGTCATGGGCATGACTCTACGAAAGAGTTCTTCCTTTAGAGAACACACCCTAATCCAAACATCACGGTTATCTAAGTCCAAGACTTCACCTGACTCTTGACGGATAGCTGCCGTTAAGTCTGGATCTCAACCATATAATAAAAAGTACAATGAGAATGACGCTAAAGATGCTTGCAAGCTAAATCGATAACCTATGGCCAACCATGGTAGCTTGATGTCAAAGTCTCCCAGATGACCTTTCTCCAAGCCAAACTTTCTTAGTCCTCTCTTCACTATGTGAACAACTCTCTCTGCTAGACCATCAGCCTCAAGATGATCTCTTCAGGTGGTACGATGATCTATCAATGCTCAATCACACAAAGCCTGAAACTCACCCAAAAACTCAATACCCTGATCAGTCAACACTTATGCTGGTGCACCAAATCGGCTAAGCACTGTAGCTAAGAACACATAAGCTATTCCCTCACTTGACTTGTCGGACAAGGCCATCAACTCAATCCACTTGGAGAAATGCTTCACCATGACCAACATATATCGATGATGTCGTAAAGTCAATGATAAAGGTCCTGCAAAATCCAAGCTCCAACGATAACCAAGTCCCATAATCGGTAGAGGATGTAGTTGTGGTGTAGGGGCATTGAATGATGCTTGAACACGATCACATACCATACATCTGGCCATAAACTGTTGCATCTTAGTTTGCATACCTCTCCACCAATAATGACTTTGAAGTAAGCTATATGTCTGCTTAACTCCAAAATGACCTAACTCCTCATGAGCATGTCTGACCAACTGTGCTCTCTAAGATGGAAGTGGCACAACACGAACACGACAATCTCCCCATACTCGAAGAAGAGTCTACCTTCCCATCTGAACCGTTGAGCTCTCTGTAAAACTCAATCCCGCTCCCTTGCACTCAAGGTGCCCAACAAAGCACTGATACAAAGATACTCTAACACCAGAATGTCATCATGGATGTCTCGGTTTATCATCAAATAGTCCTTAGTCTTAGCGTCCAAGCGTCCAAGGTTAACATATATGCTCTCAAGAGAGATATCATATAGCTCTCAAGTGCCAACATACTCAAAAAGGTAGATGCATGCCAACCTAGCATCATCTCCTCATCAGTATCACCGTGCCATTGAGCCCCTGTTTTGTCAACTTGACTTCTACATGGATTTCGACTTAACCTATCCGCATCACGATTCACCACTCGTGGTCTATGAACAACCATGAAATCATGCTCTTGTAGGATAAGAGCCCATCTTGCAAGCTTTCTTGTAAGCTTGTCTGATTCCATCAATCATTTCAATTGTTGATGATCAGTGATAAGAGTGAATTAGTTTCGAAACAAATAACATATGAAATGTGCCACCGCCCAAACAGCTACCAAACATTCCCCTTCGTAAGAACTATACTTGGACTCCGCTGCATTGTTGGAACGACTTGCATAAGCCACTACAAACTCCTTCCCCTCATCATCATGTTGGGTAACCACTACTCCCAAACCCATCATAGTCCAATCAGTATGTACTTGAAACAAATGACCTCTCACAAGTCTCCTCAAAAAAGGGGCAGATTTCAATCTTCTCTTGAGCTCAACAAAAACTCTCTCCTTTTCATCTCCCTAACTCCCCTCTTGATCTATCTTTGTCAAGGCTTTGGCAATAGTACTAAATCCTTGCACATATCGACGATAGAAGTTTGCAAGTCCAAGGAAAGTTTGCACCCTACTCACATCTGAGGGTTGTTGAATACACAAGATTGCCTCCACCTTGGTTTGCTGAACTCCCAATCCTGCTAGGTAGGATTGGGACTTAAACAAGTGCATTATTCAACCCAAATAGTAATAACTTCCACTAATACAAAGCATCCTTGCCATGCGAATCAATTTTCCAAAAGGTTGTCTTGGCCTTATCCTCATATTGAATCTAAAACTTATGATATCTTGCTCGTAAATCCAATGTACTGAAAACCTTTGCATGCCCAATTTCATCAAAGACCTCCTCAGGTGTAGGCATAGCATATCGATCAGATTTTGTCTGTCGATTGATAGATCGAAAGTCACCACATATGCATCTATCTGTATAATTGCCATGTATATCCTTCTTGACTATCATCACCACAACAGAGTCATAATCTCCATATGATATCTTCACTAATCTAGCCTCAAGAAGGTCTTGACACCTACTTTGGATCAGATCTCTCTCCATATCATTGTATCGATAGGGACGACGGAAGACTAGTGCATATGTTTTCAAGTCAATCCGTATGCCCAATGTCACATAGGACAATTCTTTGCTCTGAGAACCTCAGAGTGACTGGCTGTAGAAGAACCCTCTAGAACCTTGTGTGAGTTGACAATCTCTTCTTCTTCTCCTCAGCACTCCACATTACAACGGTAAAACTTCAGTGGAATAAGATAATGATATCCAATGATTTCCTCAATAACTCTCGCTTAAACTTTATAGAAGATTTTTCCACTACCCTTTCAATCTCTCTAGAAAGTTTCATATGATTTTCGTTTCTAGATCTCTCGAAACAATTGTTGATTTCCACACTATATTACAAGGTGATATGTTGACCTTTGTGTACAAAACCCATCACACATCCCAATCCTTGATTCCAATTGCTTTCAAATTTCATTAAAATATCACTTATCATCCGAACTTCAACTCTAGAAAGCTTGATTGACATAACTTTCTCATATCAAAAGATATGATTGATGTACTAACTTTGTGATAGTCATTGCAATCCTAGAACTCTGAAAATATGCACAAAATTCAAACTATCACTCTGTACTCATAAACTCATCCAATATAGTCAAAGTTTTGATCAAAACACAAGCTTGAGTCTTAAGCTATATCACAATCGACTCAAATCTTCCAAAACCCTCGTAATATTTTCAGAAACACTCCAAATACACTCAAAGGTCTAAATTTTTCTCTCTATCTTTGGATCATCATTTTAGAGTAACAAATCTTTCAAATCCATTCATTCTTGAGCCCAATTGTAGCTTGTCCCGTCAGCTTTTCAACCGTATCCTCTTATCTTTGAATGTCTATTTGGAAGGTTTCCAAAATCTCTAAAAACCTTGAAAACTTGCCCTAGTGCCATCATTGGCCAAAACTCCTAGACTAATGGGAATGGAGAATGCTATTTTGACCTCTCATGTGGCCAAATAAGCTCCATTTTAACTTGGAGCTTTACATTTATCCTAAGTACAGTACTTAGATATCCTATACACATTATGAGTTATTACAAATTAGAGTTAAAATGACAACTTGAAATCTACTAAGTATACCCGAAAGTGATCATGATGAAGACTTCAGATGTTGATCACAAATGGACTTGATATTGGTACATCTGGAGGATCATGTTGTTTTCTATCCATGTCATACGTCGACTCCATTTCAATCAGATAAGGTCCTTAGTGAGCAAAATGATGTGTCTAGATGTCTCCAGCTCTTTACAGCCTTACAATGCCATCTGTTACCCTAACCTAAAGTGTAACCGTCATGACAACGGCTCTGAAAATGACACATGTCATATCTTTTCATAGTAACCGTGTCACAATATGACACCGTTGTCGTGTTGTGACGCGGCTACTATGAGAAGATGATGACATGTGTCATCTTCAGAGTTGTTGTCATGACGTCGATATTTTAGGCTAGGATAACAGACGGCATTGCAAGGTCAGAAGAGTCTGGGAAATCTAGACACATCACCTTGCTGACTAAAGAGCTTGTCTGATTGAAGTGGAGTCGACGTAAGACGTGGATAGGGGACAACATGATCCTCAAGATGTACCATTGTCGAGTCCATTTGTGATCAACATCCGGTGTCTTCATCGTGATCGCTTTTGGGTATACTTAGCTGGTTTCAAGTTGTCATTTTAACTCTTATTAGTGACAACTCATATTGTGTATAGGATGTCTAATTAGAGTTTTTAGGAGAGTTGTAAAGCTCTAAGTTTCAATGGAGCTAATTTGGCCACACTAGAGGTCAAAATAACATTTTCCATTCCCATTGGTCTAGGAGTTTTCACCAATGAGGACGCTATGGCAACTTTTCAAGGTTTTTAGGGATTTTGGAAACCTTCCAGGGGGGCATTCGAAAATCGGAGGATAGCGTTGGAAAGCTGACGGGACGTGCTACAACGTGGATGCAAGAATGGATGGATTTGAAGGATTTGTCACTCTAAAACGGTGATTCAAAGTTAGAGAGAGAAATTTAGACCTTTGGGTGTATTTGGAGTGTTTGTGAGAATCTGACAAGGGTTTAGGGAGATCTGAGTCAACAGAGATACAGTTTATGACCCAGGCTTGTGTTTTGATCGAGGTTTCAACTCGATTGGACGAGTTTTGAGTACACAGTGATAGGTTGAAGTTTGTGCAAGCAGTCAGAGTTGCAGGATTGCACTGACTATCACAAACTTAGTACATCAATCATATCTTTTGATATCAAACATTTCTGTCAATAAAACTTTCTAGAGTTAAAGTTCGGATGATGAGTGACCTTCTCATGAAATTTGAAAGCAATTGGAGTTGAGGATTGGGATGTGTGATGGGTTTTGTACACATGGGTCTGCATATCGCCTTGTGATACAGTGGGTAAATCGACAATTCTTTTGAGAGATCTAGAAAGAAAAAACATCTGAAACCTTTCTGACAGATTGAAAAGGTCGTGACGCAATTTTCTGTAAAGTTTGAGTGAAAGTTATTGGTCGAATCATTGGATATCATGATCTTCTTCCGTTGAAGTTTTACCGGTTGTAATGTGGAGTGCTGAGGAGAAGAAAAAGAGATTGACAACTCACACAAGGTTCTAGAGGGTTCTTCTACAGCCAGGCGCTCGGGCGTTCTCAGAGCAAAGAATTGTCCTTTGCGACACCGTCCGAAAAGGAATTGCACTGATCTGAAATAAAAAACCTACAGCGACAAATAAAATTCCAATAAAGATACCACTAGAAGCGTATCATAAGTGCAAAGCTTATATTTAAAATCTACATACATTTTATAATACCTTATAAAATTAATGATTTAACTCACTTGGGCAAGTTTAACCTTTTTTCACATTGAGAAATGTTATCTTTGAAATGTTATGATTTCATTCATACTTATTTACTTGCAAAAATCACTCTGAATCAATATGTAGTTTGAGTAAGAATTTCTTTAGACAGCAAGATTTTAAAGTGAACTAACTTGCTGAAGTAGAATATGAGCTATAATCTTCACAATCTATAGGCAATTGTGTTATGTAATAAACTAATGATTATCTGAATTGAATATTGTAAGAGTTATAACAACGAGCTTTGGCTAGGCTAGCAAGGGGGGAGTAACAAAATCATATAAACAAAAAATTCGGACAAAACATCTTGGGAGTATCACTTTGATAAAAGTACCCCGTACTTGAACGATGATGACTTCAAATCAAATTTCTTTTGGTTTATTTCTGAAGTGGAGGAGCTAGGATAGCACATTAAAGATTAATTCTCTGTCTGGAATTAATCTCCTATTCTTGTCTCCCACTGGCCATATTGCAGGGTATACTCTCAGAGCTAATGTGCTGTGCAGTATGGTCACTATACAATAGGTCAATCCACTTGATCCTGTGGAAAATATGACTCCAGAAAAAATAGTTAATCTAAAGATAAATTTATATTTTGATTGATTGTATCCTTATGTATAGTATGAGTTATCTAAGTAAAACAATGTAAAAAGAACACATTTGCTCCAGCTGAAATGCCAATAAGGTCTTACGCCACGTGGAGTAGGTCCTTGCACTCAGCTGGACCTTTACCCTCAGCCTTACAACTTGCTAGTAGTCCTGGTGTTTTGATTCTACGACTGGTCGTAAAAAAAAATCAAAAGTGACCGTGCATTTGAGTTTCGGTGAGCAATTGACTGGTGGTCAAACACAATTCAACGTGAACGTGCATTTGAGTGTAAACTCGTAATCTCTTGAAGGTCACCAGATTCTTGGACTCTGCACAATAGGTGACTCTGTTGGGATGATGAATTGAGGGGAAGTGAGGTAAACAATTCTTGTATTAAAGGAAGCTGTTTGAGTACTCCGTTCGATCACTGAGTTTTTCCAGTCCTTACTTCCAACCAGCTTGTTGTCCGGAAAGATTCACATTCAGGAACACTACTGCGATGGCTCCACGTTTAAACTCGGATTCTACCGTCTTGAGCATCAGATCTGATTTCACAGAAGGACGATTTCAAAGGCAGCTGAAGAGCGAACTGTACAGAAACGGCAGCCGCAGCAGTTTTGAAAACGTTTACAGAATCCCAGATTTCCAGCACCCTTACCCCAAGGCCCAACTAAACCCCTTGACTGCCGAGTACATGGACATTACTAACGACTGGTTGGTTTCTTTGGGCGTAGATAAGGAGCTGGGTCCAAGGTTCTGGACATCGTTTCTGGCGTATAAAATTCCTGAGCTTATGGGCTATGTGTTCTACAACGATATAGAGCCCAGAGATTTCCTCTGGCTCTGCAAACTCGTTGCATTGACTTTTGCTCTTGATACCAAGCTGGATGAGACTGACTGGGCAGACGCTCTAGAATTGTCCTGTGATACAATTTTAGATATGAATTTGGTTCTCTTGTGGAATGACCCTGAGAACGAGCGATTACTGGAACGCTTGAAATCCATTTTGAATCGGTTGATGGCAACCGAGGCTTCCAGAACTCGCCTACAGCTTCACACATTTCATGCAGATATGGTGCACGCCAGGAACAAATCCAAATCACGTAAGCTAATCTTTGGATGAAAAATTTCTACCAATTATCATCTGTCTTCACCTATTGATTTGTCCACTGAAGTTGTATTGTCATGCTGGAACTGATTCAGTATAGGGAAAATAGCCACGAGCAATGCGGTATAAGCGTGCTGAGAGTGAGTGGCATGTTACAAGGAAAGACACTGGCAAACTAGCCATGACCTGAGCTTCGAGATAAGCCAACTTAGAATTAGGATTCATAAGTCCATGCTGCGCGGCAGCTCGATGTAAATTTTCAATCCACCTTCATTTATTCACTGTATTGTGAAGCTGACTAACTGTTGTTCCAACGCTCGCAGTTCTCGATGTCAAGATGGGAGCGTTGGCGTTGGGATTGCGAGATCTGTGGCTGGAATATATCGAAGCTGTGCCTGCTGAGTTTGCGTCTAGACAGGCTGAGGCATTACAAGATTACTTGTCGGCGTGTCTCTGGGAACAGAACAATCGAAAGACAGGAAAGGAAATCACTATTCCTGATTACATCACCCTTCGCCGATCTACTGTGGGTTTGCTTCCGTTTCTTGTGAGTTTCAACCAATATCACGGACCTTTTCTCTTCTTTCTTCCTTTGTTAGGATAAAAACCACCATTTCAGAAGTGTTGACTTGTTTTCATCTACTGCACGTGAACAGGTGTGCACAGATCTGATCATTGAGCATAGAAGACAGAAATCTCCAATTTCTCATCTTCCCGATAGCTTGTTCTACGGAGAAGATATGCAGAATCTACTTGCCGCCTCTGCTGACTGCGTAGGGTGGCATAATGACGCCTTAAGCTTCCAGAAGGTAGGTTCAGTGCAGCACACTCCGTATCATTTGTATCTGTCACATTCACACGTCCGGGAGGGGGAGACTTTAAAGTACTACATTCTTTGACGTAAACATTGCCTGATAAACTTACGGAATAGTCTCTTGACTTCGAGCTTACTTATCTCTGATTGTCGTTTGTTATACAGGAAATATTACGCGATGGTGATGTGCACAATTTAGTGCTTATCGTGTCCCAACATTACAACTGTCATTCTTACACACAAGCAGGAGAACTTGTACTCGAACTACTGCATGACAGAATTGCTGGAATGGAGCTTGCGTATGACGAGCTAAAATCTGTGGCCTCTCCTGAGTTCCACCCCGCAATTGACCGGTACATGAAAACATGTCGCGATTGGATTCCTGGAACTCACGAGTGGCACATGACTACCTTGCGGTACGATTTTTCTAAGACCTCTATGTAAGATAGAGGAAAAATCTGAGAAGGGAGAACACAGCATCAGACTCTGAGTTACCAGTGGCAGTTTTTTTTATGAAGAGGATCGGGTGAAAGTGGGCACGTATATGTTTGTCTACAATTTGCCTGCAATCGTGAAGCAAGGCTGAATATGAACTAGAGTTGATGTTGCTGGAGCGTGGAAGTGATAACTCTCTTAGCCAGTCTAGGGAGACAGAGGATTCATACAATCTTCCAGATGAGTGCATCGTCACTACCTTGTGTTGCCTTCAACACAATAGGAAATAAGGTTTTTTATACTTACATCCTATGTCTTCCATTATGTCCAGTATAATCAGTATGGTCAAAAGTTTTTTTAGTAAACTTAGACTGAAGTATCAGGTTTACGGCCATTTCCGCCGCCCACTTATGTGCCTGTATCCACCATCTGCGTACTCCTGCTCCACGATTCCATACTCATTGTCAACCTGTGCCACCGAAGGACATGACGATACAAATATTCCAGTGTACTGGTTAAATTTTTAACCATTTTTAACACATGAGATAACTACAATTGTACCACAACAATTTGCTGATCGAAGTGCAGGACAAATGATGAAAGAACGAGTGTCTGAATCTGGCCATCCTAAACTGAAGATGCTGCGACGCTGCGTTAATGTTCGCATTTTTCTGCACTGAGTCGCCAAATTGTGCATGCCTCCCAGCCAATTACCATGTAATGATGTGATGCCTAAGCAAGAACCTATAGATTTTATGTGTGTATATTGAATGAGTCACACGAACTCCTATCTGTCAGGCAGCAGATATGCACTGGAGGAAGTGAAATGAAAAGTGTAACGCCTTTGTTGTGTTTTTGTCTTCGATGTGCGTCTTCAGGGGCATGGCCGTGACAGGAACTTTTTATGTTTCCCTAGATTCTTCATAATCGCAATTGCCTCGAGACTTTTGTCAGGTGGACCCCTGTTCACTGCTCGAATGGAAACGCATTGCTCTCCTGTGGGTCCTATGGAGCGTCGGCACTTTCAGATCCATAGGGAGATTTCTTTGGCTTTGCAAAAGAAGCGCCGAGGGACGGAAATGTCTTGACGATTTCTGCGCACGAACACCAAGGAGAGGGTCTCGTGCCCTAGAGGAAGGTTGGGCTCCAGGTGCAAATTGAACCCGTGACCCCTAATGGGTAGCAAATAGGGTTCACACCTCCGATGATTAGAGGAAGGACGTTCCAGCCCATGCAAATTGAACCCGTGACCTACTCAAAGGGTCTCGGGTCTCGTGCCCTAGGGTTCACACCTCCGATGATTAGAGGAAGGTTGGGTTCCAGCCCATGCAAATTGAACCCGTGACCTACTCTAAAGGGTAGCACGGGTGCTTCTTTATCGGCTCCTTTCGTCGGCGCATCATCAACTCACGTGCTCGCCGAGCGGGCAAGGAACCTCTCAGACTTATTCGACAAAGGTTGGGTTTCCAGCCCGTGCAAAGCGAACCCGTGACCTACTCTAAAGGGTAGCACGGGTGCTTCTTTATCCGCTCCTTTCGTCGGCGCATCATCAACTCACGTGCTCGCCGAGCGGGCAAGGAACCTCTCAGACTTATTCGACAGAAACCGGGGCAAATTACACTTTTCCCTGCTCAATTATACCCAAATGTTAGCTTGCCTTAGCATTGCCGAAGAAAATCTTCTCACCGTCGTCCCAAAATTAGGAGATACTGACATGAAAGTTGCGCCTAAATCACTCGGGTCTCGTGCCCTTTGGGCCCTGAAAATTCAAAGTTTAGGGTAGCGGGCTCTTAGTGCTGAAAAAAGGTAATTCATAGAGAATGCATCATTTAATACAAGGAGAAATGCAACAAAAGAGTAGAGAAAATAATCATTCTAAAATAGAACACAAGTTTCCTATACCCACTATGAAAAAATTAAAGGTTGGATGAGATGATTTTTTCTAAAAACCAAGGAGATATGTCTCAAAGATATGATTGCTAAGTATCAAAAAGTATTCTATTTGAAACAAATGAGATATGGTGTGTGGATATTAGTGTGGTAGTTACATGATCATTTTTACTATATCTCATGCATCTTGGGACTTAAGATTGATTCAATAATCTAGGGTATATTTTCCAAAACTCATTGAGTTGTTAAAGAATTGATAAAAAATAAGATTTAGTAATCATTAGTTGCATCATATTCTAATCGTTGGATTATAGTGTCAAGAAAGAATGTATCACTACTATTGATTCAAGACATGCAAAATGCCACTGAAAAAAATTATAATAAAAATTATAGTTTATTTATATATAAATAAATTATGATATATAAAAAAATAATAAGAAAATAAATAAAAATAATGAATTTTGATTGATTATTTGAAATTTTTTTAGCTTTATGATTTTAAATAAATATATAATAAAAATATTGGAAAAAATTAGGTTAAAAAAAATTTCATATAACAAGATGAAAAATTTACTAAATTAATTTAATGTTGAATATTAGACAAAAAAAACAATAATTTTGTGAAAATTTTCATAATTTTTACTATTATTAAAAAAAAAAAAAATTCAAGTTTTGAAATTTAAAAAAAAAATTAAACGGAACAAAAAATCCAGAAAATTCGAAAACATCTACTCTATATGCACGGACGCAAACTTCTTGATTGCAGACTTTGAACAGATTAAGTACAACATGAGAAATCTGATCCTTGAGGGGGACAAAGAAAGGGAGAATCCCCTTCTTTGTCAAGTGGCTTTGGCCTTAGAAAGTCTAGATCTGGCTTGGTTCAAAAGAACTGTCAAATTACTTCAAAGCGAACAATTTTGCTTCAAACTCCCTGTAGCATTATGATACCCGCGTGTAACAAGCCCATGGAATTCAGACCTTTAACTATTGGGGGCGACAATATTGTTTAGCAAGCTATAAAAAAAGTCATGGAACATATATACCAACCTAAATTTCTCAACGCCTCCCATAGATTCCATCCCGGAAGACGATGTTACTCAGGGTTAGAAGAAATTTGCCTGAAATGGACAAGAGCATTGTGGTTCCTTGAATTTGACCTAAAAAGGTGCTTCAATTCTATGGATCGACACAGGTTGGACTTCATCTTCCAAAAGGATATAGCAGATCAGAGGTGGATGGATCTTGTGCATAAACTGTTTACTGCGGGACTGGCTAGCAGCGAGCTTGGTGATCCAGATCCCCTTCCAGGATCAATCCTCTCCCCTTGGTCGAGTCTCTCTTGGGCCCTCACTCCTCTATTTTGTAATATTTACTTGCACAAATTGGACCAAGAAGTACCAAGATGGCTTATGAACTCTCACAAAGGCGTTCAAAGCACTGACCCCGCAGGAGGAAATCATTAGGGTTTGTAGAAAGGCCACTTGAGGACTGTTCCCGACTAATAGGAAGCATCCCAACTATGCATGTGCATTTTAAGTTTGCTATATGGGGAATTTCCTCCAATGAATTGCTGGACCTAGGGAATTGATAGCCACGGTCAAGAGTAGGATTGTGCAGTTCGTTAATTTGGAGCTGCACCTGGAACTCACTAGAGGTTATATATCCCACATAAGTGCTGAAAGCATGAAATTTCTGGGAATGGAAATAAAGATTGTGCCCTCGTCACAAATTTGAAAGAGATTCGGCAAGGCCATGGAGAAGCGACAAATTAGGAACCGTAACTTTATCCTTAGAGTAAAAAAATGAAAATGACAAGACTCCTTGATCCACAATGCGTCGGTTAGGGCGATGGGTAAATTTTTGAGGAAGCATAACTCTGCGGGGCAGGCAAAACTCTTGAGTTCCAAATATCTGGAAATGGCGGAGTTAACTAAAGCCTTGTAAAGAGAGATGCATGCCGATAACGAGCTAGTAACCGACAGTCAATACTCACAACAATATTTCTACCTAGCCTTAGCGAGCAGCTTAGACTTTGTCCCGGATGAGGCACGGGAAGACATGGATAATCTTGAGAGGAAACTCAACAAGTGGTGCGCTGAATGTGAAGTTTAAACCCTTTTTGACAAAGATAGGGAGAAGGTTCAACAAGAACACATGGAAAAATACGAGGCACTCCCTCTGTAAATTTTGGCCCCATTAAAGGAGATAAGGAAAAGGCTTAAATTAAGGGGCCTTATTACAGAGAATAACAAATTTTGTTGTGTGGTTAGATTGATTGAACTCAATGACAAAGACATTGTGCTTTGGTTTAACTCTGTTTCACGAGAACTATTGAATTACTACCGTTTTTGTGTTAATTTCTCCAAGGTTTGAGACAACATGGATTATTTCTTAGGCTGATCCTTGATACACACAATGGCCGGGAAACATAAGACATCGGCGATGAAGCTCATCAAGATATTATCGATAGGTATGGTCATAAAGGATAACGAGGGGAAAAAAATAATAGGCTTTCTAAGCTCCAATGAATTTAGACGGATGGGAAGAATATTCTTGAGTGGCATCTCGTGTGGCTCTGATATGCAAACTCTAAACTATATTTATGTCACGTTTAGGTGATTCCATGCATTGTGGTGCTCTATAAAGATACGCTTCAAGGATAAGCTGAAAATGCACTATGTGCACAAGAGGCTCCTCGATGCTTTTGGGAGGATAATAACATTGACCAAAAAGAATAAGAGGGATTACAAGAATGGATACGTTCAAGATTGCCATAAATAAAAAGCAAAAAAATTTTGTGTACGTATCATCAATAAATTGCACAAGAGGGAACTGAAGTTCGGATGACTAGATTGGGAAAAGGATAGATAAAATTCCAAGTGTATATGTCCAATTGAGAGTACGTCCTTGGAGAGCCTTGTGATAGAAGATTATCAAGCATGGTTCTATAAGAAGGGCTAATCCTTTACTCGACACATATAGGTACTATATATTTAATTTTTGGTGCCATTGCTCAAGTAATGGGTACATGCTTGTCAGTACTAATTCATATGGAATAAGCACAACCTGGCAACCCAATTCTTGGTAGAAATGATCAGCTCTATAATGGTGCGCATCAACAATTGATATGGTAAACTCTAGTAGAAGAAGATAATGGTAATCAACAATTGGACTCTTAACTCTCGGTCAAACTTCACAATAGCTGCTTTACAACTTTTTTATACTCTCGAAAAATTTTCACATGCTTTTCTTTCCTAGATCTCTAGGCTAAAATGTCATACTATACACTAAATCACAAGATGACATGCATACCCATGTGTACTAAAACCATCACAAATCCCAATCTTTCAATGCAATTGTTCTTAAATTTCACAAAAAAATCACTTATCATTTAAGCTTCTATTTTTAAAAGTTTTATTGATGAAGTTTGCGGATAGCATAAATTATGATTGTTGTACTAACTCTGTGTGTGTCAGTGTAATCTTGAAATTCATACTCTATACACAAAATTCAAACTATTGTTGTATACTCAAAACTTATTGAATCGAGCTGAAATTTCAATCAAATCACAAATTTGAGTTTTACGATATATCTTCATTAAACATGATTTGTCACTTTACTTATGAAATGAACAACAATCCTAAAAATTTAATGGCTATCATTGTCGCATGGACATTGTTTTACTCTCAGAATGACTAAGCACCTAACTGTACAAGAACTCTCAGCGCCCTCATGCAAATTGGTAATCTTTCTCTCGCCTCTTCATCATTGCATGTTCATACTTCCAAAAACACTTATATCAACCCAAAATCTCTAAACGGTCCGAATTTTACTCTCAATTTCAAATTACCACAACGGAGTGATGATTTGCCCAATTGCCTTCATTCTTGTGTCCAAATCGTAATTCTCTTTGTAAGTTCCCAACTATGCCATCCAATATTGAAATTTCCCCTTTGAAGGCTCCTTAAACTCCTCAAAACCTTGAAAGACTTGACCAAGTATTCTCATTGGTCCACATTTCAAGACCAATGATAATGAAGAGTATCCTTTTTTACCTCTAGTGGGACCAAAATAGCCACATACTAACTTAGAGCTTTCCAACTATCCTAAACACAATACTTAGCTATCATATAAACAATATAATTTATTTTGAATCTTTATTAGTTATCACTAATAAAGATTGAAAATAATAACTCGAAACCGGCTAAGTATAATCACAATAATAAAAGAGACTTTAAATAATTGGAGAATAATACTCCTCGTCAAAATTCTTAACAATCAACTCCCTATGGCTCGACTTTGGTAAACAATAGTGATGGATTGAAATACATTTGTTAAAAGTCACCACTACCGGCAGGTTCAAATACATAACACATATATCAAAATAAAATGTTTACTCTTAAGTCCCAAGTCATGCCATAGGAAATGATTGGCCTAATGAAAGGGTGTGAGAGTTTATCACCACTTGCATAAAGTTATATCTAAAGTCATATACTAATCATGACCTAAAGTTATAGCGATTTAGACACCAGATGTTGATCACAAACATATTGGGCATCATTATATCTAGAGGATTATGTTATACTCTATCTATGTCCCACGTCAGCTCCATTTTGATGAAATAAGCTCATTAGTAAACGATGTTCTAGTCCTCTCCTTTTTCTTGCCACTCAAATCACACTTTATATCCAATAAGGTATAAGATAATATCTCTTAGATTCATATCTACATCTTAGCCCTATGATGTCAATCCAACCGTGGGCTCTTAATAGCCTTACAATGAGCCATTGGTCATCATGACCTAAAATATCACCATCATATCAATAGCTCTTAAGATGACACATGTTATCATCTTCTCATAGTAGCCGTGTCATAACACAAAACCCTAAAAGTTCAATGGGTGATATGTGTATCACTTGTTATCATTCTTGCATTTATTCTTTGAGCCAATTTTCTTTTTTAATTGGATCAAATTTTATGTTATTTTTGCCAGTGGTAAGACCAAGAAGCACATCTTGTTCTAGTCACTTGCAAAAGTAACATAAAATTTGCTAGTGTACGTTGAACTTTTTTGGAAGACCGAAGAGTCTTTTATCAACGAATTCTTGATCTCAAAAAATGAATTCTGGCTTTTGAAGGATTTACCTAAGAAAAAGAGCATTGAGTTTGAATTGCCAATCCTCTAGAGGGAAGTCACAATTCACACAAATCGTCAACAAGAAAGGAATTGTTCAACATATGTGAGCTGAATTTGAACAAGAAGGTTAAGTGGGCACTCATTTGCATATGGGGATACAAGAATTATTGCTGTCCATGTAATAGACAAGAAGAAATTCATGTGAAACCCAACTAATAGGATGAAGGCAACCTACAAGCTTTACAAGAATTGTAATATATTTTTATGATGATTTATTTAAATTTATATTTTTAATAAAAAATTATAACATATGATTCTTTTAAATCAATGGAAACATGGGGAAACATATCCAAAGAAACCAGTGTATGAATATGAAACAGGGTATTCAACAAGGATGAGCAAGAAGACATACTGAACATGAGAACTAAAAATGCATACAGAGAATATAATCGAAATGACTACGTGAATATCTCTATAGGTAACATTAGCTTCTCCAAATTCATCCTTTCAACATTCATCCAGGAGCAAAATCAAATGAGGAGTGAAGATTTTGGTCATACATGCGGCATACCTCACGCCCTGCAATCATACAGGTCCTGCATGTAGAGAAGTGATATTAGTCACAACCGTATTGTGTAATCTCTTTGCTCGTCTTCGTACTTGGTTGCGTGTATTTATACTGGAGGACCTTTCTTTTGCAATACATTTGAAGATACAGTGCCAGCGGCTTTCAGAGCAGCATTGGAATCCACAGTTACTACAAATGAGTCTGGTTTTGAATGAGTCGCTCCAGCAGGGCTGAGCTGACGAGCAAAGTACATTCGTAACAATGCTTAGTAAAGTCTTAGATGAACAAATAAGTGCAAGGAGATTACGTGCTACTTGCACTTGAAACATTGGCTTCAGATTTCTGATTGTCGGCTACAGGGAGGGTATCTGCACATATCCTGGAAACATGCAGATGAACAGTGGCCCTTATCTGCGTTGGGTACGTGAGTGTACCAAAGAAAGTTGAAATGTTGGTGACTGCATCCGAATCAGAGTACAACAGAATGAAAATCTGGAAAAGTTGACAGTGGAGTCCCAAACCAATGTGCTTACTACATGGACTGCTATAAATCTCCATGAGCTTATTGCCAATCGCTTCTATATTGGTCTCCGTCACCGCGAAGTAGTCTCGCTCTTCTCATTGGAGAATCATAGCAGATCGCGGCTCCTAGTACAAGTGCAAAAGTCAAACAGCCCTAACTAGATGTTTATCCTAATTGTTCATCATCAGACAAAGAATCAGATGGGCCGGGCAAACGGATGCCCTTGTGATGTCCATCTGCTGTTTGTGGTTGACAGTGGTTGACATCTTTCGATCTAATCAACTTGATGAGAGACCAACTTTTCCAGGTTGACTGCATGCCCCTCTCTGTCCCATCACTCATGCCGAGAATCTACTTGAACACTACAGGCTACGGTATGCAATATCCCTTTGCTATTTTACAATAATGTTGTTTATATTGTAAGTCGTCGAGCTTTTATATCCTCACAGAACCTAACTTGATAGGATTTCATGTCAACTTTTGATCAAGAAGAATTTTCTGCTGTGAGTTCCAGTGCATATATGCGCCAGCCTTTTGTATAAAACTCTTTCAAAACTTGAAGCTTAGCTTTCTAGCTCATCCGTATCTGGAATAAAATATACGAACGAAGCTGCAATATAAGTCAACAAGAGTCTACTAAACAATTGTAGCTGCTATTCGCTACGTTCTCTTGGCAGGATACCGCTAGAAATGATGTCCTGGTGACTTGAGTCGTGGGTACAGAACTTGAATCTCCCGTGGTGAGAGTACCTAACAACCTCTTCACTGGAAATCAAGATCCGAGCATCTTCAATTGAATGCAAAAGCTGATCCAATTTGATGTGTTAGAAATCAGGAAGACTCCTCCACTTCCCAATGCTCTGGAAAACCGGACTTCTACCTTGGAAACAGAGACCTTCGTGCTCCACATTGGAACCCATATCATGAAGAAAAGCGGAAATCAATATTTTTCGAGTTCTAAGTGGAGCTGTCCCTGATTTGGTGCAAAAATGTGCGGCGCAAAATTGCGGATCAAAATCATATCGAACAATTTGAAACAGACATCAAACCGCAAGTCTACCAAGACTTTCCTGGGTGTATGCATTTCATAGAGCTGCACGTTCCTGCAGCTCTCTGAAATCCAACAAACTCTTGTAATATGAGGACATTGGAAGAGGATTGGTGATCACAATGTGGCGGTGAAAAAATTAGTCCGCAGGAGAGTCTGAGGCCGGACTGAGATCAGAATCCTCTCACAGGCGAGTCCTAAAATCCTCGTACTCAGGAGTTGTACGGAGAAAACAAAGATTAAGTCGTAGCAAAAAGTTGTAAACCACCCATATCAAATTACGAAGCATGAAAACCAGTAGAGCGGTGCCCAGGTCTGCTGCAGAAAGTCTTGAAGAACAAAAACGAGACAGGTCACCATGAGAATCTGAAACTACGTCCTACGCAAGGACGGGCATGAGGGACTCATGCATGCGAACAGAGAAAGCATACACAGAAAACTGTCAAAGTCACGACACAGCGTCAGTTTATCCGCCAAGAATTCTTTATATTAAATCTTATCTTGTTTTCTGTCCTTTTCACACGAGTCAAGACCTACTGTCTTCATGAAGAACTGAAAGGTTACCTTTACGTCGAGCTGCCTAAAAGATGCCCAACATCGCTTCTTGCACCCATTTCTTTGCAGCTTATACCATAACTAAAAACTAAAACTCCAGGCTAGTCTCACTGCTTCTCACTGACAGTTCTGTAATCAAACTACGTTTCAGTCTTTGAAACATGAACGCGTTGGTTTTAGCATCTCTCCGGTGCAGTAGCTCAGTGCTCCATAGCACTGAGCTACTGGACCAGTAGGTCCCAGTAGCTTACTACTGGAACTAAAAGTATTCTCGATGGCACCATCTTCATCTCGATTGCTTCGGCAGAATTCCTAGCAATACTAACCGACAACCTGAACGGCGTTTGTATGCTCCTAGTTGATGAATGGTATCAGTTGTGAGATGCGTTGAGTCACATGCATGCCTTGAATGGTAACAGCTTCAATCACAACGGTGCAGCCCATGGATTTTTTCTATCGCCACTTCCGCTGGCAGGCCTCGTGTGACTGGCTTACTCTTCGAGTTCCGCCGCAGCCAGACGATGACAGTGATCAAGCCTACGATACAAGCTGCAGCACCTCCCGCGAGCCCAGATAGATTGCGACAATGTTAGATTCTCCTTCGTCTCCACAGCATGAATTCGGACATTTCTGCTCGTCAAACTTCGCCTTATCGCACAGCTCTTGGTCGGATGAAGATTGGCACGCCACTGGAACCGTATCCAGATTACAAGAAGAGCTATCGTGCAAACAAACATGTCTGGCACAAGTCATTACCCCAGACTTTCGGTTGAGAGTATCTCAAACATGTGCATTTGAACTCTACAAGTGATTAATGGAAGAATAGATTACAACACTCAACGTTTTAATGTAATGGTTACAATTTCGAGGAAACAAAGAGTTCATGGTGAGTGGAGGAAAGGGAAATCCTTGTATAGCTCCTTTCTACGATGAAATCGCGGGTCTTGGATTCTTTGCCATCATATGTTTGCCACTTTGTGTAGTAACTCCACATGTTGCCACTTTGACTCCCAACCACCTTCTGTACTTGTGACGGGGCTGTCTTAAAATCCAAGCTTTATTAGAAATGGCATTAGATGAAGGCCGGAAGTGACCCATTGTTGAAAAGAGCCAGTACTTTCAAGCGAAGGAAGGATGTTTGGAGTATCAGATTCGAGTCGGACCTTGTGTCTACCAGGTGTTGCCACTCAGCCCGAATTCTTTCAGAATCGGAGATTTGGCATAGAAGAAATTACTCAAATGACCCCCTCCAAGTGAAATTTTTCTGTAGACGCAAGAGCTACAAGGTGCTCCCGACTCTACAATCTTCCCAACGTGGGCAATCATAAAATCAAGCTTGTTGCTGCTCAAATTCAGGATGTTCAATGATGTACTTCCGCAACATTGATGGTTTTTCTCGATCAAAGTCATTACGTGAGATGCCTACCTTGTATGTTCCCCCAGGAACCAAATTTCCCCATACTTTGCCATCAAGGAGATGACCCCTGAGCTGGTTGCAGTGAACGTCCTGCCCAGACATCCCAGTTAGGGACTGAAGATGGGTTAATCACCCTCCAAGCGACAACTGCGGAGACAATTGTGAAATTGTGCCACCAATATCATTCCTCAGCAACCGCATTCTCTTCAAACTGCCAGTAAACTGCAGATTATCCAGAACTGTACCGTGGAAATGCTGCCAAACAAATCCAATTTCCGCAACTCGAGCAGATTCTTAATTCTGATGGACCGTTATCTCCTTCCAGATTGAGGTTCTGAAGATTCGCGGAGGTGATTAGGTTTTGACTGTAGTTACTCCTACTATACTGTCACAAGGATTAGCTTTTCCGCAGAAGTCATTTTAAATCTTGTCATGACAACTCCACATTGCCAGTCGTTGGTCGCTGACACTCTTGAAGGACTTCTGTAGCAAGATCTTCACATGCTCTTGCGATTGATCAACCATAGGTTGATCAATCGCAACCCTATCTATCGGATTTTGTTAAATCTGCTAGAAGTTTTGACATGTTTGTGGGACGATATTCAACGCTATAGTTGACCTATGGATGATTCAACAACATCCGATCGACTGGCTGACTTGGCTGATTTGTCCTTCTCCCATGGAAAACTTTAAGAACCATGCCTTCGAACTCAGAGCACAGCTGAACTACTTGCACATCATCAGGCACATCCTCATCAGCCTTCTTAAGAAAATCCTCAAAACATGTCCACAATACCTTCTAGATCATATACTACTAACAGATTCATGACAGACCAAGGGGCTAAATTAGCGACATGAACAATGACGCAAACTTCAGAGGAATAACGTTCTCGGTACCAAATGGGTACTGATATGAATAAATCATGATTATAAGAGTTTCCCTTGGCGTTTCATGTCTCCGCCCTTGAAATCCACTCGAGTTGAAATACATATCTCCGATCCCCTCGACTGGGCTCAACCAGAAATGACATCCGAATGGCCGTAAACTTGCAGTGCTGATCCTACTGGAGCTCAAACGTCAGGATGGACGTAAATCTCCCCTTCACATTTAGACTAACCCATGATGCTTCGTGCGGACACGGAGTGCTTTATCAGATGGAGAGAGGACTCTGCCTCTGTATTTAAGGTGGGAATCTGTGGAAGTAGCAACGCTTGATCTTCCCTAGGACTGAATTGATTGGAGCCATGTTTTGAACTCAATGTGTATGCGCATTGAGCTCAATCCACGCACGATATGCACGCGTACCGTATGTTAACCTATTTACTTCATCAAAGGCCGTTGCTGCCAGAGCCAGACCAGTTGGAGGATGAGTATGAGTGAGACCACCAGAAAGGACGCTTGAAGGTTAGGGTTCTGGCTGCGTGGTGTCCCCAAATGTCCGCTCATAAGAGATCTTTCAATTCTGCCGGATGAATACATTTCCAATGGGCTGCCTCAGAACCGGTAGAATTCACAGTGTACCAGGGAATCGGATCGACTGGAACCATCAGGTTTTCTGGGTCCATAGTTTTTCGTTCTTCTGAGTGAGTCTCCGGGCGTTGGTACCAGCGGAATGGGACAATGCAATTTGCACCTGCACAACCCCCTCAGGTTTTGCTTAAAACTTTCTAGACAATGAGGTACTAAATTATTGAGATCTATCATTGATTATAGCGAACAAGTTCTAGTGGGAATGAGGAATCGGTTGCAGCGACTTTATATGAGCTGGTGGACTGCGGTTGAAGAGAACTGTGCATTCTTGCTTAGGTGGGCGTCTCCATCACTTCAGTTTCCTATAAGTCTCCTATATACTCTTCTCCACAAGTATATAGCTCTCTTACTTTCTCTACAGCGATGAGATTCCATCTTGGTTTGGTCCATACATCTTCATTATTCACATGTGAGAGTGGTATCACTTTAGATGTAGCAGGTGTTCATATGACTCGTTATCCATTCGGAGTGCAAAAGATAGCTACCCATGATGCCATTAGGGATATGGTGTTTGCTATGGCGCGAGAGGATGGATATTTCACATGGAGAGAGTGTTGGTATGCCTTGAAGTCGACTAGGGTTAGGGCAGACCTGTACTTGGTTCGGGAGGACAAGGCCACTGTGGCTGATGTGGTGGTTACCGATCCTACTAGAGACACAGTTTCAGAGGGGGTGATCACCCATCATTTAAGATGGACGGCGAGTGGGAGCGGCAAGAACCAAAGGTCTCAAGTATACGGGTTATGCAAAGAGGTCATCTCTTTGTTCCTCTAGCCTTGGAGTTATATAGAGCTATGGACACCGACTTCAACATGTTCATGAGGGAGTGTGCGAGAGCCTAGCATACTAGGCAACATGGGGTATCACTCTCTTTAGCTTACTGTTTAGCCTATTTTAGTCAACGTGTTTCCATTCCTCTACAGAGAGCACTAGCTAGTGCAATCCATAAGAGAGCAATCACGTTAGGTGATGATTCTTCAGATGCTTTTGTAGACCTTTTGACTTGGATAGTTCATATATTTTAGGTGTTGTATGACATATTTCCCACTGTGATACTATTGGGGCCTAGCCCCATGTTCCGGGTTTGGTTCCATCCTTGTACGATTTGATGGGGTCTTCCCATCCCTTTTGTTATTATACTTTCTCGGTCTTCTTACTCAAGGGTGGGTCCACTTTGACTTCTCTATCTGACACCCTGTGACTCAATTAGATGATATCTTTTCACAATGCAGTGCCCAGTATATTTTTCAGCCAACTACCATATGGAAGAATCATATTCGTAAGAAACAGAAGCTCGGGAAATAGTTTCGAAGCTCTCCCGACTTGCATGTATTTGTGTAGCAGTGGTTTCGTTTCGTGTGGTGAAGAGTATTAATCAGAACTTAGATTCATGATTAGATTTGAACTCTCTATACTTACACTATCGAATTCCAGATCTTATGGCTCCTTTCTGCCCTGTAACTACTCAAGTTACATCCGGCTGTCCAATCTCTTCCCTCCTAATATCCAGACACACAACGTGAATCCACACAGGCAAATAATCCATTGATTGCAGGAGAGGACATGAATTCCATCACAACAAACTTGTATCATCATACTTGGGAGAAGAAGAGTGGCACCACGTTGGATTCAGAATGTGAAGCAGCAATTGATCTTCTGTCACCAGAAGATATTGTGGAAGTTCAAGAATGGTTGAGGCTTGAAGCTGACAATCTCATAAAGAAGTCAAAAAAGTGGCAGCAAGTACTAGAAGAAATTGATGGTACAAGTCTAAGTTTGGGAAATGTGGATCTGCTGGGGGAATTTCCAAGAGGACCAACAGTGGAGGACAGGATGGCAGGAGATGGGTTGTGCGAGCGGAGGAGGCTTGAAGGTATGATACAAGAGGTTGGTGCGGATGTGAAGAAGGTGCTGGTCAAAGTCGATGAAATCTCGTCAAATATCGGAGTGATCATGAAGAACCTTTCAACATTAAAAAATGTTCAAACGAGTACTCACCACAACGTCCTTCAACTGATCAGGGATGTGGATCGCACTAGTGGAGTGTGGGGTTCAACACATCAGCTTCCTTGCCGACCGTACTTAACCGACGAGGATGCTACCATGGGCCATCGAATCACAGCAGCAATAAATATTGGAAAACCACTTGTCCTTCATTTTCATTGCGAGAGCATAGATGGAATGCATGTAGTTCCTGATCAGCGCGGTTTTGATCTGACAGTTGGAAGAGAAAATTGTGAGAAGCTTAGAATCATTGCAAGAAGTTCCCTGAAAGCTCTCTGGAGTCTTATGAAACTTGGTATACATGTAACAACCAATCTAGGGGTCTTAGTGCCAGATCTGCCGATTTCAGAAAACCATCACCTCACTCTAGCTACAATGTCCATGTCCAGTCTCTTGGACATTGTTCAACCTCAAAGCATGAGTCAAACTAATGTAGTTGACCTAAAAAAGCATGAAAAAGCATGGGAATATTTGCAAGAACATCTTCGAGATAAGTTGCAAAACAAAATTTCCGACTACTTCTCTTTGTATCCCGTTGTCTATAAAAGGACAAATAGTAATACTCATGCATATGCTTGGCTCTGTATAAAATGTAGAGAATCAGCTATCAAGGATCACAAGATATGTAGCTAGGAGGTCTAGAGCTTGCATAAGTTGTTTTCACATGCAACTTTGTGAAGTAGTGTCGGCACGTGCAGCCCTTCGACAAAAGGTGGGCGTTTGATTTTGATCCTTCTTTTGTGCGCGAAAGAATTGTAGATAAATGATCAAGGCCTTTTCTGATGTTTGAAAGTGAATAAATCCAATTTTATCTTCAAGATGCTGGGCAATTTTTTATTGGAATATTTAGACCGAGAAAAGCATTCTTAACTTTAGTCTTCTGTATTTCATATGGAAAAATTGAAGCTTTCATATATGTGTAGACAAAAATGCATTTGCAGATCTTTTTCGTATCCTTAGGATTGAGTATACAAATTTTATATCTGTTGTGCTCTGCTTCAAAACGCAAATATATACTGCAATGTGTTTGAAAGACATGTACAGTCAGCATGTTAGGGGAGAGCAGGAGCTGCGTGGGACCTCAAAATTTTCGAATCCTCATATATATGATTGTCCATTGCAATCATCGAAGAGATCATAAACTAAGCCCACGTTGTAGCTCGTCCCGTCAGCTTTCCAACCCTATCCTCCCATCTTCCAATCCTCCTCTGAAAGGTTTCCAAAATCACTAAAAACCTCAAAAGTTGCCCTAGTGCCCTCATTGGTCAAAACTCCTAGACCAATGGGAATGGAGAATGCTATTTTGACCTCTAGTGTGGCCAAATTAGCTCCATTGAAACTTAGAGCTTTACAACTATCCTAAACACATTACTTAGATATCCTATATACAACATGAGTTGTCACTAACAAGAGTTAAAATGACAACTTGAAACCGGCTGAGTATACCCGAAAGCGATCACGATGAAGACATCGGATGTTGATCACAAATGGACTCGACATTGGTACATTTGGAGGATCAGGTTGTCCTCTATCCATATCCTACGTCTACTCCACTTCAATCAGATAAGCTCTTTAGTCAACAAGGTGATGTGTCTAGATCTCCCCATCTCTTTACAGCCTTACAACGCCGTCGGTTATCCTAACCAAAAGTATCGCCGTCATGACAATAGCTCTGAAGATGACACATGTTATCATCTTGTCATAGTAGCCGTGTCACAACACGACAACGGTGAAGGAGAGAACCGCTTGCGCCTTGGGGTTTTGGGGGAGATTTTTTTTCTTAGGGGTTGACGCGAAGGTCGGCTACCTGGTTGATCCTGCCAGTAGTCATATGCTTGTCTCAAAGATTAAGCCATGCATGTCTCAAAGATTAAGCGGAACGCTTGCTGCTGCTGCTACCATCCCCCCTCAGTCGGATGTGAGGATGATGAGTCGAAACTGGCGCGGTTGGGCGTAGAGCTCTGGGTGCTCCAAAATGGAATACGATGTGAAGGAATATTTGCGCTCGGGCCCTTGGCCCTGGTCGGGACTGCTGGTGCTGGCGGTGCTGGTGACGGGGGCTGAAACGGCGTTATACGGCAACATCACGATCAGCTTAGTCTCCATGCTGTGCAAAATCCGGTGTGGGATTGGCAGGGCCTGTGCGAAGCGTTCCTACATGTTGCTGTTGGTGCTGCTGCCCATCTTCTCCCTAGGTGTGCGCCTATGGGTCCCGACGGCGGCGCTTGACACTCAAGCGGCTTCGTGCACTCCTCTTTCTTTGCGGGGCGGGGCGTGGTCGTCTCCGTTCTGCTGTGGCGGGCTGCTTGCTTGTTATTTGTATCTGTATGACTCCTTGCTGCGCTGGTTGGGCTAGAAAGCTGGGCCCTGGAGGGGTGCCTCTCTGATTTATACGCTGTTGGAAGCGCGTGATGTGCGCTTCTGTTTTAGTGTAAATCCGAATCGAGAATTGTCGAGGGCGGAAGCGCTGCTAGAAATTGACGAAGTAGGTCGATGCTTATAGTTGTCTTGGAGCATTAATTTGAGATTGGCCGAGAAATATTTCGGACAGAAGTGCTAGAAGTCCAAGATTTGATTTTTCGAAGTTTTCGGGTCGAAAATAGGAGCAGCAGCCTATCAAATTATCATACATGTCCGTTTGATCTGAAATTTGGTGGGGTGATAGATTATGTAAAGTTTGTCGCACTAGGGTAGAGACAATAGGCCCAAGCGGTGTCAGAATTGCGAAATTTTGAGGTTTAGGGGTCTGAAATCGAAGTTGAAGATTTTGAGTCTGCAAAAGAAAAGTTTCGGTGTCCGTTTGCGAAAAAAAAAAATTGCTTTAGGTAGCAAATTGAAAAAGGCTAGTTTAAGGCAACGCTTATACAACCGGATTACTAGTCTCAGTTTATCGATCTGGAGAGAAGAAGACCTCCGAAATCGAGTTTTTGTGTTTTTAAATGCCCTTCAGAGGCTATGTGAGTCCAGGTTGGGTTGGTTTGACCCCTTTGATGGATGTTTTTGAGATGGAGTATTGTGCTTTATGTTTCTTGTGATTGATATACCTCCATCTCTGCTTCCTGTTTGTGCACCACGTTTGTTTGTGTTGGTGCTTTGTTGTTTGGAGTGTTGGAGCTCATATGTGCTGCCGATAGTGAGTCTGGATTTGCAGACCTGTCAGACTATCCATGTTTCTCCCCAGTGAGACAGGACTTGCGGACCTGTAGACCAGGTGAGTGCCTATGGTGATGGCAGGTTTCAGGTTGCCCTTGTGTTAGCACCTTGTGGTGCCTCGGGTACCTTCTATTGCGGTTTCTGGTAATAGTTGCTGATTCTAGTTCCACTTGGGGACCTGTTTTTGTACGGTTGTGGAGGTGATACATTGGTGTCACAGTGGAGTTCTTTGGAGGTTCCGGTGTCGTGTTGTGACGCGGCTACTATGAGAAGATGATGACATGTGTCATCTTCAGAGCTGTTGTCATGACGGCGATAGTTTAGGTTAGGATAACCGACGACAAGACTTTGTAAGGCTATTAAGAGCCCACCGTTGGATCTACTTTGTAGGGTCAGGATGTTGAAAAGGCTCCAAGAGATATTATCTTGGACCTTATCAGATATAAAGCGCAGTCATGATGGAAAAAGTATGGGAGAGTGCTAGACACATCACTTTGCTGACTAAGGAGCATAAGTGGAGCCGACGAGGACATGGATAGAGGACAACATGATCCTCCAGATGTACCGATGCCTAATCCATTTGTGATCAACATCCGGTGTCTTCATCGTGATCATTGCGGGCGTGGTTAGTGAATCATTTTGGAGATAACTTTCTGCAACAAGTGATAAACTCTCCGGACCCGATTATTCTTCCAGTTGTTTCCTACGGCGCGATTTGGGACGTAACAATGTACGTTTTGATTTAGTTTGGGCGCTATGGATTTGAACTTACCAGTAGTGGTGGCTTTCAACATATGGGTTCCAATCCATCATTATTGCTTACCAAAAACAAGCCATAGGGAGTTGATTGTTATGAACTTTGGCGAGGAGTATTATTCTCAAGTTATAAACTCCCCGGTTCCGTTTGTAGTTCCGTTCATACTTAGCCGGTTTCGAGTTGTCATTTTGACTCTTTATTAGTGGCAACTTGTCTTGTGTATAGGATGGCTAAGTAATGTGTTTACGATAGTTGTAAGCTCTAAGTTAAAATGGAGCTAATTTGGCCACACTAGAGTTCAAAATAATACTCTTCATTCTCATTGGTCTTGGAGTTTGGGCCAATGAGGCGGTTAGGCAACTTCTTCGAGGTTTTGAGGAGTTTTGGAGACCTTTCAGGGGGACATTTGGAGATCTGAGGATGGAATTGGAAATCTGATGAGACGAGCTACAACTTGGGCTCAAGAATGGATGGATTTGAAGGATTTGTCACTCTCAAGTGATGATTCAAAGTTACAGTAAGAAATTTAGACCTTTGAGTGTATTTGGAGAGTTTCTGAGAACCTTACGAGGGTTTTCAAAGATCTAAGTCAACAGAGATATAGTTTTCGACTCAGGCTTGTGTTTTGATCAAAGTTTTGACTCGATTGGACGAGTTTTGAGTATGTAGTGATAGCTTGAAGTTTGTGTATATAGTCAGAATTGCAGGACTGCACTAACTGTCACGAAGTTAGTACAGAGATCATATCTTTTGATATCAGAAATTTCTGTCAATAAAACTTTGCACAGTTCAATTTCTAATGATGAGTGACCTTCTCATAAATTCTGGGAGCAATTGAAGTCAAGGATTGGGATGTGTGATGGGTTTTGTACACAGGGGTCTGCATATCGCCTTGTGTTACTGTAGGTAAATCACCAATTGTTTTGAGAGATCTAGAAAAGAAAAACATCTGAAACTTTTCTCAATGATAGTTAGGGTTCTGGAGCAATTTTTTGTAAAGTTTGAGCGAAAGTTATTGGTCTAATCATCAGATATTATAATCTTCTTCCGCTGAAGTTTTACCGGCTATAATGTGGAGTGTTGAGGAGAAGAAGAAGAGATTGTCAACTCACACGAGATTCTAGAGGGTTCTTCTACAGCCACGCGCTCGTGCGTTCTCAGAGCAAAGAAATGTCCATGCGACACCGGAGGAGAGACTGCTCGGGTTAGCATTGGGTGCATCCATAACAGAGTGCAGTACCAACCTTGGCCTTTGAGGTTCACAGAAGATTTTGATTTGGTTTCAGAGAGTGACAGTGTCGTGTTGTGACGCGGCTACTAATAGAAGATGATGACATGTGTCATCTTTTAAATTGTTGTCATGACGACGATATTTTAGGCTAGGATAACTGACGGCATTGCAAGGCTGTAAAGAGATGGGGAAATCTAGACACATCACCTTCCTCACTAAGGAGCTTATCTGATTTAAGTGGAGTCGACGTATGACGTGGATAGGGGACAACATGATCCTCATGATGTACCATTGTCGAGTCCATTTGTGATCAACATCCGGTGTCTTCATCGTGATCGCTTTTGGGTATACTTAGCTGGTTTCAAATTGTCATTTTAACTTTTATTAGTGACAACTTGTGTATTGTGTATAGGATGTCTGAGTAGAGTGTTTGGGATAGTTGTAAAGCTCTAAGTTTCAATGGAGCTAATTTGGCCACACTAGAGGTCAAAATAACATTCTCCATTCCCATTGGTTTAGGAGTTTTGACCAATGAGGACACTAGTGCAACTTTTCGAGGTTTTTAGGGATTTTGGAGACTTTCCAGGGAGACATTCAAAAATCAGAGAATAGCGTTGGAAAGCTGACAGGACGGGCTACAATGTGGGCTCAAGAATGGATGGATTTAAAAGATTTGTCTTTCTGAAACGGTGATTCAAAGTTAGAGAGAGAAATTTAGACCTTTGGGTGTATTTGGAGTGTTTGTGAGAATCTGACGAGGGTTTTGGGAGATCTGAGTCAACAGAGATACAGTTTATGACCCAGGCTTGTGTTTTGATTGAGGTTTCAACTCGATTGGACGAGTTTTGAATACATAGTCATAGGTTGAAGTTTGTGCAAGCAGTCAGAGTTGCAGGATCGCACTGACTATCACAAACTTAGTACATCAATCATATCTTTTGGTATCAGAAATTTATGTCAATAAAACTTTCTAGAAATGAAGTTTGGATGATGAGTGATATTCTTATGAAATTTGAAAGCAATTGGAGTTGAGGATTGGGATGTGTGATGGGTTTGGTACTGGGGTGCATATTGCCTTGTGATGATGGGTAAATGAACAATTGTTTTGAGAGATCTAGAAAGCAAAAACATCTGAAACTTTTCAGAGTGATAGAAAGGGTCAAGGAGCAATTTTCTGTAAAGTTTGAGCGAAAGTTATTGGTCGAATCATTGGATATCATGATCTTCTTCCGCTGAAGTTTTACCGGTTGTAATGTGGAGTGCTATTAAAAGAAGAAGAGGTTGACAACTCACACAAGGTTCTAGAGTGTTCTTCTATAGCCAGTCGCTCGGGCGTTCTCAGAGCGAAGAATTGTCATTTGCGACAATGGAGCTGAGCTTGGTGATATCTTGGAGTGTGTACCCACACCGTTGTTGTGGGACATGGACGATAGCTATGGGGCCACCAAGGGTCCTAGAAGATATTCGGGTTCAGTTGGCACTTTTGAGTTGGATGACTTCATCCATGAGTTTGACTCATGGTGTGATTTACAGTGGATGCGCAACTCTACGTTGTTCAGTCCGTTTATGGCTTGGAAGGGATTATTCCAGCATTTGGAGGATTCACCGATGGATGA
This sequence comes from Marchantia paleacea, assembly GCA_014180765.2. Classification (NCBI taxonomy): domain Eukaryota; kingdom Viridiplantae; phylum Streptophyta; class Marchantiopsida; order Marchantiales; family Marchantiaceae; genus Marchantia; species Marchantia paleacea. The sequence continues at coordinate 479,218 of MUAA02000127.1, forward strand.
TTATCATGAGTTCCGGCGTGAACACCTTGAGGAGATAGAGTTCAGGAGACAATATTGGTCTCCAAACTACATCTCTATTACTTCGGGTACAGTGTTTGGAGGTGCGAGTTCATCCTCTGTACATGGCACTGATGATACGGTTGGAGCTAGTAGAGTTGGGAAGAATTCCGAGGTCCCAACCTTCAACCCTATTCTGGAGTTCTTTGCACGGTTGAGGAGAGACTACCAAGGGATGAGAACTGACAAGCTACGAGGCTTGCAGGAGTTTCAATAGAAGATTGGGGAGAGTCTTCGAGAGGCGTATACCCGAATGCGTCGGTTGATCAGTGTTACCCATGGGATGACAGAGGCACAAGCTGTCCAATATTGGTATGGGATACTGGATAGGGAGTTGAGGCTTAGAGTTAGAGATGCTACCTTACTATAGGAGACATCACATACGTTGGCCATTGTGTTTTGTCTTGCTGAGCGTATTGAGCTCAACATGCGAGAAGAGAGGGTAGTGACTGCTAGGTTCAGCAAGGATTCACCATCTTCATCAATGTCTTCACGTTACCAATCTACAACACAAACCCGGAGTGGTTATGGTAGACATGTGGGACAGTCTCGACCATCTAGACATAGTGGTGAAGGTGCAGCATCCAGATCATTATCATCCTTTTTAGGTCAACAATCAGTTGTTGGGATGGTATGTTGGACATGTGGTGGACCTCATCACAAGAAGGATTGCCTTCAAGGTCGAAGGATGGATCCTGTTGGAGTAAAATTATGTGAGCATTGTCACATACATGGTCACATGATGGATCGATGTTTTGATCTCCATCCAGAATTACGATCAACAAGAGTTGCCATGGCAATTCCTAGAAGAGGACGAGGAGTTCAAGGTGGCAGGGGTGGTGGTAGAGGACCAGCCCCTACTCAAGTGTTAGCCCATGAGGCTAGTCATGAGGTGAACATGGCATCTCGATTGGAGCAGTTGGAGCATAAGATAGCAAGTATGGCTATAGCCTAACAAAGATCAGATTCTGGAGCTGGTGCCTCTACATCATACGATGGAGATGTTGTGGAGTATGTGCGCGATCGGCACAACCATGTGCAATTCTTTGTGACTCGTAGTGGAGTGGGGACTGGGAAGTGGGGGTGGAGTTAGTATTCTAGTTAAATTTCGAGTTCGTATCAATTCAGGAGTGGTGAGTACTATCTAGAGTTTGATCTTAGTGTTGTTTTCATATAGCCCACCTAAGGGTAAGGGAGAGTAGTAGCAAGCTATGGCTACTCAAGGAGAGTGAATTGAGAGGTCAGGCACTACAAGTGATACATATAGGAGACATACTAATGAAATGCTGCAACAAAATTGAGAATATCAAAAGAACTATTTGAACCTGATATCAAATGTCAAGTCTAAGATGGAGGAATGAAGTATTCCGCAACCAGTTTTATCATAGTCATAGATCAAGGTTCACTTGATACTCATCGTGAGTATAATCTATCAAGACGATTTTATCTAAAAGCTTTCAGAAGCATTTTGATAATCAAAATAAGTTTGTTGTTTTCCCGGAGCCAATCTGAGCATCCTTGCGCGCATCTCAGCGAAAAGCCTTCACCCTTGACCACTGAGTGCTGAAAGAGAGTTCAAGAAATATATTCTCATCAGTTCGGAATTCGATGTCAACACTCCGTTTGCTTTAGCTGGCAGTCGTGAAGGACAACAAGAACGCGTCATGCATGAACAGCATGCATGAGCACAACATGTGCTCCTCTGTTTTACGGAGTTCTGGTCTTCCTCGATGGGTGGTACGGACAAGGGAGTGTAATCAGAATCAGGTAAAGGTAGGACGAGAGAGACAGACTGAGAGTACTCTATGTTCTGGTGTATGGGCATCCAGTCCAATATGCATTCGAGTAGCGATTGAGATCAATTTTTTCAGCTTCGAGAGACTTGATGACCATTAGTCCCACGTCTCGAGATTCAAGCTGCTACGATTCAAGGCGTGAATGTAACTGGACGCAAGCAACATCCAATTCCCAGAACTGATACCCTCCATCAACTCGTCAGAGCCAACCAACAGACGAACGCAGTTCAGGTTGTCGGTAAATATTACCACAGAATTCTGCCGAAACAACCAAGAATTACTGAGATGAAGATGACACCATCGAGAATACATTTATTTCCAGTAGATCAGTCGTCCTCAGGAGCACTGAGCTACTGGACTGAACAGATGCTAAAACCAACGTGTTTCTGATTCAAAGACTGAAACATAGTTTGATTACAGAACTGTCAGTGAGAAGCAGGGGAGACTAGCCTTGGAGTTTTAGTTTTTAGTTCTGCTATAATCTGCGAAGAAATGGGTGCAGAAGCGATGTTGGGCATCTTTTAGGCAGTTCGACGTAAAGGTAACCTTTCAGTTCTTCAAGAAGACAGTAGGTATTGACTCGTGTGAAAAGGACACGAGACAAAATAAGATTTAATGTAAAGAATTGTTGGTAGATAACCTGACGCTGCCTGTAGAGATATTAATGCAGTTCCTCCCGTCGCCTCAGCCTAGGGTTTGTCACTTTGACAGTTTTCTATGTATGCTTTCTAAGTTCGCATGCAAGAGTCCCTTTGTGCCCATCCTTGCGGAGTACGTAGTTTCAGATTATCATAGTGAGCTGTCTCGTTGTTGTTCTTCAAGACTTTCTGGAGCAGACCTGGGCACCACCCTATTACTTTTCATGCTTCGTGATTTTGTGTGGGTACTTTACAGCTTTTAGCTACAACTCAGTTTTCGTATTCGAAGCACAACTCTTGAGTTCGAGGTTCTTGTGATTCAACTGCGAGGGAATTTTGATCTCAGTACGACCTCACATTCTCCTCCGGGCTAATCTTCTTCACCGCCACATTGGCATCGCCTAGAACTGCACGGAAGGCGGCGGCCAAGCCCCATCTTCCAATATCCTCAAATTCCGAGAATATGTTGGTCGCTATAGACCCAAGGGCTTCAAGGTGCTCCCTACTTCCGAAACATTCATGGTGTTTCTCCCTCAAATTCATTGTCTGAGACGTTTACCATGAATTTGGTTCCCCAGGAACCAAATTCCCCATACCTTGCCATCGAGGAGTTGAAGCCTGGGCTGGATTCAGTGAACATCCGGTTAGGGACTCAAGATGGGTTAAATCACTCTCAAGCGACAACTGTGGAGACAATTGTGGAATTATGCCACCAATATCGTTCCTCAGCAACCGCATTGTCTGAAGACTGCCAGCCAACTGCAGATTATCCGGAAGTGAACCGTGGAAATGCTGCCAGACAAATCCAATTTCCTGAACACAACTTGAGCATATGCTTAACGCTGATGGACTTATCTCCTTCCAGATTGGGATTCTGAAGATTCACGGAGGTGATCAGGTTTTGACTATAGTCATTCTTACTATATTGTTCTAGGGATTAGCTTCTCCATAAAAGTCATTGTAAATATTCTCATTCCAACTCCACCTTGTTGTGCCACATACATGTCAAAACTTCTAGCAGATTCAACATCCCACTGCCGGCTGACTCAGCTGATTTGTCCTTCTCCCATGGAAACGGTTAAGAACCATGCTTCCTACTCAAAGCACAGCTGTACTACTTGAATATCATCAGGCACATCCTCAGCATCCTTCTTCACAATCGATCTGGAAAAATGCAGTGACTATGTCAACAAAGAATGCCATGTCTGTAACATCATCCTTGAAGGAAAAGCCTCAAAACATGTCCAAAATACCTTTAGATCAGATATTACTAACAGATTCATGACAGACCGAGGGGCTTACTCAGCAACATGAAGAATAACGGTCTGGGTACCAAATGGGTATCTCAACTGAATAAATCATGATTTGAAGAGTTTCCCTTGGCGTAAAATATCTCCGCCCTTAGTGAAATGCAGTCGAGTTGGCGCACTTTTCATATATGCAGTCTTGATATCGTTCCCACGTGTGTATACAAACGGCTTACCATGACACTGGCGAAAAATCCAAAATTCTGTTCTGGAATAAGAATACTCGCCCATATAGAAAAGATGATGTCCCGGAGGCTCTATCAATCGTTACAGAGCTAGTTTGGAAGCCAATGCTCATTCTCACGTGTGTTTGTGGAAGTAATCATCAAATTTTTATTTCACTTGATTTACATCACTACAACCGCGTATGATAAATATGTCTAGGGAATTTTCACGACTGCTGGAGATCCATGAAAAAAACGAAGGGCCATTCGCTTCACGCTACATCGTGCTTGAAAGTCGATGCGATGTGCAAACTTCTTAACCGTTACGTTCAACCTTTCGTTTTCGTCCAGAAACCACCAGCTACTGTATTAGATCAGCTGACAATATCATGCTGCTGCAAATTGAGAATTTGACGTGCGCTGCCTCCTTCACCGAGCGCCTGAATGGACGGTGCATAAGCTCAGCATAAGACAGTACGGTATACAGGGAGTTGCTGATCATCCATATATTAGCATTGTAAGGCTAAGCGACCACTTGAAGAAAAGGCGATGCAAATACGGTACATTCGTAACACCTCGAGTAACATATACTATTTGTGCCTTTTGCTGCTTGCTTGCTCCTCCAAGGACTCCTGTGGCTTATATCACGAGCAGTATTAATTAATTACCGCCTTCTCTTGCACTTGTGCTTGATAGTTCCGGGCTCTTGTATTCTCTCTGATCATAATACTCTCCAACGTTTAATCGATATTACATTTGTATCCACAACTGCAGACTCGGAAGCTGTTCATATGAGATTAGTGCTAGTTAAGATATTCATCTGTTTGTATGTTAATATAACCTACTTTTGAAAATCCTGAAGACCTTTACCAAGTGTTGACTGGACATGCGACTCAGATTCTCAGTTGTCAGTGCGAAAATGGGGCTTCTCATATAATACTTCAGGTGGAAGCTGAAGCGACGACGCTGAGCATGCTGTGTACTAGTAGTACTTGACAAATGACTGTCTTGCTCAAGACAGCAACATTTTTGGCCAGCACTGGCGTAAGCTTTGACTGCTATCTTAAATCATTTAGAGAGATAAAGTCTTAACTTCTTCACAGAGTATCATTTCATTAGGATGAGGATGCAGTATTACAAGCAGAACTACGCAGACTTTTCAATTTATTTCCTTTAAAGACAACAGTAGGAAATCACCATCACCAGTCAAATCCCAAATTGATCAATCCGCTTGTTTTCTGACTGTCGTCTGTTCCCACACTTCCGTGATCGATTGATAGAAGACTGACTCCGTTGTAACATCAATGCCAGATGTTCGTGATGTCAAATTCAGCTTTTAGCCGCTGAACAGCGAGAACATTGTCGAGAATCCACAGTAAGAATTGCAAATATCGATGTCGTGGGAACCATCACGAGCTACCTGTTCACGTTCTGTGGATCTGGCATGCATGTAGTGGTTGTCATCATGCGTTACGTCTGTCCTATCGAAATCTTAAGAGGAAGTTGATGAACGATCTGATCGTAAGATCCAAATTGATCACAACATGCAAAATCGATTACTGCGCAAGCATGAAGGCTTACTATGAAGAGTGCCATACATGAACATTGCTCATGGCTTTAGGTTTCCATAGAGAATGAGATATTTTCAAGTCCAGGTGAACCCAACAGGTTCAAGCGTGCTACAAGTCCTTCAAAACGCAGAACAGAACAAGCTTAAGCATTGGAAGACCCTAAACTCATATGTTTGCCACTCCCTACCACCTTCTGTACTTGTGACGGGGTTGTCTTACAATCCAAGCTTTATTAGAAATGGCATTAGATGAGGCCGGAAGTGACCGGCCGCGAAACCCATTGTTGAAAAGATCCAGTACTTTCATGCAAAGGAAGGATGTTTGGAGTATCAGATTCGCGTCGGACCTTGTGTCTACCAGCTGTTGCCACTCAGCCCGAATTCTTTCAGAACCGGAGATTCGGCATAGAAGAAATTACTCAAATTACCCCTGCAAGTGAAATTCTTCTGTAGACGCATGTGCTACAAGGTGCTCCCGAGTCTAGAATCTTCCCAACGTGGGCAATCATAAAATTGCTGCTCCAATTCAGGATGTTCAGTGATGTACTTCCGCAACATTGATGGTTTTTCTCTATCAAAGTCATTATGTGAGAGGCCTACCATGTATGTTCCCCCAGGAACCAAATTTCCCCATACTTTGCCATCAAGGAGATGACCCTGAGATGGTTGCAGTGAACGTCCTGCCCAGACAGTCCAGTTAGGGACTGAAGATGGGTTAATCACCCTCCAAGCGACAACTGCGGAGACAATTGTGAAATTGTGTAGCCAATATCATTCCTCAGCAACCGCATTCTCTTCAAACTGACAGTAAACTGCAGATTATCCAGAATTGTACCGTGGAAATGCTGCCAAACAAATCCAATTTCCTCAACTGACGCAACTCGAGCAGATTCTTAATTCTGATGGACCGTTATCTCCTTCCAGATTGAGGTTCTGAAGATTCGCGGAGGTGATTAGGTTTTGACTGTAGTTACTCCTACTATACTGTCACAAGGATTAGCTTCTCCATAGAAGTGATTGTTAATCTTGTCATGCTAACTCCACATTGCCAGTCGTTGGTCGCTGACACTCTTGAAGAACTTCTGTAGCAAGATCTTCATTGCAATTGATCAACCATAGGTTGATCCGATCGGATTTTGTTAAATCTGCTAGAAGTTTTGACATGTTTGTGGGACAATATTCAACGCCATGGTTGATCTATGGATGATTCAACAACATCCGATCGCTGGCTGAATTCGCTGATTTGTCCTTCTCCCATGGAAAATTTTAAGAACCATGCCTTCAAACTCAGAGCACAGCTGTACTACTTGCACATCATCAGGCACATCCTCATCAGCCTTCTAAAGAAAAAAGCCTCAAAACATGTCCACAATACCTTCTAGATCATATACTAATAACAGATTCATGACTGACCAAGGGGCTAAATCAGCAACATGAAGACTAACGCAAAGTTCAGAGGAATAACGTTATCGGTACCAAATGGGTATCTCAACTGAATAAATCATGATTTGAAGAGTTTCCCTTGGCGTTACATGTCTCCGCCCTTGAAATGCAGTCGAGTTGAAATACATATCTCGGATCCCCTCGACTGGGCTCAACCAGAAATGACATCCGAATGGCCGTAAACTTGTAGTGCTGATCCTACTGGAACTCAAACATCAGGATGGACGAAAATCTCCCCTTCACAATTAGACTAACCCATGATGCTTCGTGCGGACACGGAGTGCTTTATCAGATGGAGAGAGGACTCTGCCTCTGTATTTAAGGTGGGAATCTGTGGAAGTAGCAACGCTTGATCTTCCCCAGGACTGAACTGATTGGAGCCATGTTTTGAACTCAACGTGTATGCACATTGAGCTCAATCCACGCACGATATGCACGCGTACCGTATGTTAATCTATTTACTTAATCAAAGGCCGTTGCTGCACGAGCCAGAGCAATTGGAGGATGAGAATGAGTGAGACCGTGAGACCACCAGATGGGACGGTAGAAGATTATGGTTCTGCCTGCGTGGTGTCCCCAAATGGCCGCTCGTAAGAGATCTTTCAATTCTACCGGATGAATACATTTCCAATGGGCTGCCTCAGAACCGGTAGAATTCACAATGTAACAGGGAATCGGATCGACTGGAACCATCAGGTTTTCTGGGTCCATTGTTTTCGTTCTTCTGAGCTGAGCATCCAGGCGTTGGAATGGGACTTCGCTATCTGACACACCCTGTGGCTCAAATGGATGAATCTCTTCATAATGTAATCGCCGGTATATTTTTAGTCAACTAACATCTAGAATAATCATATTCGTAAAAAACACAAGCTTTGAGCGGGATGATAATATCGTTCAATATCTGTCAGATTCCAGCCTCATAGTTGTTGAAACATGGACGTAGTGTCAAAAGAGGGTCTCCGAGATAACCAGAGATACAACTAAGTCCATAAAAACTCACTATCTTTGAAGAAGTATCAGTTTATATATTGGTTTCAGGTCACGAACAGGAGTTTCAGATCTACAAGTTAACCCCTTGGACTTGCAAAATTTTATGGTAAAAGTGCTATAGTGACTAGATCAATCAATTATACATGTCAAGTTTAGCTATAATAGCACCAAACACTCTATTCCTCCATTTCAATCTGTTTATAGAGATAGTCGGACACATAGAAATCTAGTAAATACTATTACATGTATTGTGTACCTCGGAAACCACAGGAATGTCTTGTTCTCCACCAGGTTACGATTGGAAGTGTATAAGAGGTGCAATCCCTCCATTTTTGTAGACTGACTTGTATATGAGCCCACTTGTGGCTCATTGCTCAGACACATGGAGCAGGTTGGAAAGAACGGAGTGAGACGTAGAACATTCTCCTGTGGAAATCAGCATCGGATTTATTCTTTTGCAACATCGTCAGCAAGAACCTTCATCAGAGAGGAATGAGGCGGCTATCACTCATGAGATCAACTCAACAATTCTGGCCCAGGGCAAAGCTTGTTGTAACCACGTGAAACCTCCTACCACGCATAACGTCGGGACTCTTGCTAGACTTGCCGAGGTAAAACGCAGTGGGAATTGGCTCCTGTCATTGCTGTTACATGGTTGGACTCGGCCAATAACGTTCCATAGCATCCACTACGTTGGTCTGCGGCGCAGACCCAGTCAAAATAGTCGAACCTCAACAGAATCCGCACTCCACATAACCCCTACATGTGGAGGTCGGCGGATAGCAGTCTTCCCTTGTTAGTGCTTGAATCAGAGTGTGTTTCAGTTAAGATAGTTCTCCCTCCGGACAACAGTTGTAAGAACCTCTCAAGAGAAGATGAATCCCATCCATTCTACACTAAAGAGACTCACAACGTTTGTACCAAATTCTCTTCATAGCTACTGCTGGTGCAGTGAGATTGATGCGGGGAATCAATCATGAGACCTCATTATATTTCAGTTTAGTAATTTTTCTTAAATACAATGGAATTATTTTCTTTACCATATATATAGTAATGATTATCAGAATTATCAGAATGCTTTGAAAATTGCTAGATGAATATTTTTGTTAGTTCACAATTAGTATCAAATGAATCCAATGAAGAACTATGATAAAACTTTTAAGGGAGTATTTAATTTTTTAATCACAAACCTTAATCATGGTCCGGATCCCCTACATATTTTGCAAATCATATTTTTTATAAACTAATCCATTTTTACTATAAATCTCTGGACAATTTGCAACTCGTATCCAACTACTCATGTTTGGATATTTACTTTACAAAACTATAAAATGCTCATGTAAATTGCAGTTTCATTCTGAAATACAGTTACAAATATTAAATTATAAATAAAAATAATTCCAAAAAAAGATATTAAATAATTCAAAAAATATTTATACACACAAGAAGTTAGGAAAATAGAATATTCATCAAATTTTATTAAAAATTAAAACGCAATTGACCTCAAATGTAATTCAGTTTACAAGATCTAGAATATAAACATATTTTTCTAGCAAGAAACATGGATTTTCAGTTTATCTTTTATTTGATGTAAAAAATAGCACGCAAAGTGGACTATTTTAAATAAAAATTGCAAAAAAATTATAAAAAATTGAAATATTAACAATATTGATTTATTATGAAAATAAATCAGTGAAAAAACCGTAAGTTTCTTAAAATAATATTTATTTTCTTATTATAAATAAATTTGTTTATTATATTTATTTTTCATGAAAAACATAGTTTTCATGCTGAATGAATTCTGAAATATTCTTTTGATCAAGAATTTATCACAAATATATGATGTTACTGGAGTGAAGTATTGCTGAATATCATATTTATTAATGAAATTTTTTTTATCTTAATATAACCATAGTGTGAATCTCTATGGTCAAAAAGATATGATATATTCAATGGGTATTACTTGATATTTTACGATTTTCACATCTTATAAATTATGAGTTGATAAATGAAAGAAGATAAATTTTTAATAAATGTTTATTTTGTTAAACTTTCAAACTTAAAATTATTCATGAATATCATTTGAGAAATAGTCAATAACAGTTAAGGGTGTAGAGAATTATATTTTTCCATTAAAAACAAATATCATCCTTCAACTAACGTAATTTTCATTGTTTGAGTTATATTTCATTTATCATAGACAATCGTGTTTGTATAAAAATAATAGTAATTTATATTCAAAAATTATAAATTTATATAATAAATTTTTATAAATTTATTTCTTCAAAATGATGATGAAATTAAGTAAAATGAAACGAATTTTTATTTAATTGATTTTAATATGCAGAAATTAAAACTTTCAAATACCGTTTAAAAATATGTAATAAAGAAATTAAAAACCAAATTTGAAATTAATTTAACAAGAAATATTTAAGATATTTAAGATATTATTATAGCGATGACGCTGTCACTGCGCTATGCCTTTTCGAGCTCTTCCCCGATGCGTTCTGAGCTACTTGCGACTTCTCCAGACCTCCGTTAAGTGAGACATTGATCCATACTTCACAAATCTCCACGGCGCTACAACCATGCTTGTCCGTGCTGCCTCTCGGGAACAACTTCATCTTGTATTACGGTGACGATAATTCACCGCGCTACCACCGTGCAGTTAGTATCATCGAAGCTATGTATTAGCGTGGTGACAACGTCACCGCGCTTTGCCTTTTGGAGCTCTTCCCCGATGTGTTCCAAGCTACTTGCCCTTTCTCCAAAACTCCGTTAAGTGAGACATTGATCCATACTTCACAAATCTCCACCTTGGGTCAATGTAGAATTGTTGACTCAAGTCTTCGACCTCTGTGGACAGACCACCTCCTACTTCATTTAGTTACCTCTGGCCGTAACCTGGATCAAGTCCAAACAGTGATTGAACTTCACTCCGGTTAAGGCTTCATAGCCATGTCTGCCGAATTATCATCCATGTGAACCTTCTCTATTACCACGGACCCTCGTGAAATAACATCTCTGATGAAATGTAGCTTGCTATCGATGTGTTTCGTGCGCTCATGAAACATCTGATTTTTACACATATGTATCGAGCTCTGATTATCGCAATAAACCTCCACCTTATCTTGAGCAACTCCTAATTTCCCTATCAACCCTTGTAGCCACAGAGCCTCTTTCACACCCTCTGTCGCTACAAAATACTCGGCCTTCGTTGTGGATAACACAACCACAGGCTGAAGTTGCACTTTCCAACTCACCGTGCTCCCAAATAAGGTAAATATATATCCGTAAAGTAAACGCCGCTTAGCAAGATCATCCGCCAAATCAGTGTCCATGAAACCCTTCAGCTTATCTTCATCACCTTCCGCTCTACTGTAGAGAAAATCATAATCCAAAGTTCCCTTCACATACCGAAGGACCCACTTCACCGCTTCCCAATGCTCCTTCCCCGGGTTCGCCATAAACCTGCTCACGAGACTAGCTGAATATGCTAAACCTCGCCTTGTACATACCATGGCGTACATGAGACTCCCGACTGCACTGTCATAGGGAATCCTCTCCATAGTTTTCTTTTCCTCCTCCGTCTTCGATGACAATTGTGAAGACAATTTTAAATGACTTGCCAAAGAAGGCTGCACCGCCTTCGACCCCGACATCCCCAACTTCTCGACCACTTTCCGGAGATACCCGCCTTGTGACACAAACAACAAACTTCGCTCCCTATCCCAAATAATCTCCATCCCAAGTATCTTCTTGGCCGGAACCATGTCTTTCATCTCAAATTCACTCCCTAACACCTTCTTCAGTTTCCGTATCTCCCCCATATCCTTTGACGCGATTAACATGTCATCCACGTATAAAAAGAAGAATACCCCGCAGCCTTCACTCACCCACTTGAGGTACACACAACTGTCATAGTTACTCCTCGTGAATCCGGTCCTTAACATAAACTCATCAAACCAGAGATACCATTGCCGTGGAGATTGCTTTAAGCAACTTCTTTAATAGGCACACATTACCCTTGTTCTCGGCCTCGACAAATCCCTTCGGTTGATCCATGTAGATTCGCTACTCAAGATTCCCATGAAGGAAAGCAATTTTCACTTCCATCTATTTGAGCTCCAAATCAAAATGACTTACGAGTGCTAGCAACACTCAAAGAGATGTATGTTTGACGACCAGCAAGTAAATCTCGTTGAAATTTACCCCTTCTCGCTATGTGAAACCCTTAGCCACCAACCTCACTTTAATCCTTGGCTTCTCCATCTCCCTATTCCCTCCTTGAGTTTATAGACCCATTTACAACCAACGATCTTCTGATTCTTTGGTCAATCCACGAGCACCCATGTCTCGTTCTTCGCAAGTGATTCCACGCATGGCCTGCTTCCATGTCTTACTCCCGCTATAAATAAACTGAGATGTACAACTCTCTGATACCTTCCTCTTCTCAGCCGAGGGTGTGCGATGACAGTCAAATACTAATAAGTACAGATGACTCAAGTGATAGGGACATGTGAACTCACGAACTGCAGACCAAAATGCTCAGAGTCTTCTTGATTGAGAACCTCAACAAAGGAAGGAGAGGTTTCTCCGTATTTCTTGACTTGATTACTCCATTCACTTTCATCAACGTTGTGGCACTGCATCAGAAAATCAACAACAGAGATTTAAGGTGAACGATAACCGTCGGTGGTCAGGTTGATCATTGATTCCAGCCAGCGCCTGACTGAGCATGAAGATTTCTATATACCAATTTCATCAAGACTAAAGATGCTGTTGTCAAGTTTTACAGGGATCAGAACCATGGGCAGAACTTTTGGTTCCTCGAGTTATTTCTCTAGATCTATGGCGTCGACTTCAAATTGCACAGAAGTAGGCGACTTCTTGTGCTGCGCCCAGACCCATTGAAGCAGCAGATGAAGATGGGAGTAAGCTGGAACAATCTGAAGGACAGATAACTTTTCGTGTTAACAAGTCTTTGTGCTTTCCATTCTTAAGTCTCTTGTCTGAAAAGGTAGTGCATAAAAAATATATTCCTTTTATTGCATGTAGTTGCTGTGCAACCACCAAAGGTATCAGAGCAATGCAGGAGCACGCGACACAATGTTGAAGTTTGAGGGAAGTTTGGAACGTCTCGTACTCGTGAGTAATGATCAGAGTGTCACTGAGCATTTGTCATGTTAAAGGGCTGACCACGTACGTGCACAAGACCTACCATGTAGATCAAGGAATCACATTTTCCGAATCTACTTTTCTCTTTTTAGGAGATAGATAATACGTGCTAGCTACCGTACTTGCGAAACTGATAAAAGGACGGCAGATGAAACCATTACCTACAAATCATGTTCACTGCGCCTGCAAAAGTTTCAACAGTAGGAGTGTGCCTTTCGGTAAATATTTTGTCAGACTCCGTAAACCAGTACTAAGCTAGCACTACTGCAGTAAAGACTGTGCAAGAACCAAATGGTACAAGATCATGATAAAAATGACTTGACAAGGTTAACATCTACGAATGAGAGGACAACCCCAGCGCCTGGATTTTTATTGTTGTCGATTTATACCTCTTTCATGATCTGTGCCTCCACAGTAAAAGAACTCCAGTGTGACCCAAACTGCACCTTTGATTTCGGAACAGCCTCTACCAAACTTTAGCCTTATAGGAGTTTCGTGACTAATTTCCCATGTGTATAGCTCGTTATACTTTATCTTCTAGTGGAGGATAGCCACTGCAATAAAGCCATTGGGTCACTTGTTCTTCATTTTATTCATAGAACGTGATACTCATTAAGTTGTCCTCCCGGTCACTAAGTACCAGCGATTGTAAGGATTGGCAAAAAATTATTGAATCAATGAGCACAATTTGTTCCTTTTACAGATTGGTGAAGAAGTATTTCCTCTTAAACTAATCACCTGGCTTATTTACTTTTTGCTCTTTGAGGCTTTGCTGGTGAAAAAGGAAGGTCGGAGGATCCAGAAAGGACACTTCTTGATCAAATTCTTCATGCATCTTTTGGAACCAACTCATGTACACTCTTGATAATTCCTGCATTGGGAGAAGCTTGTCCATGTATCTAATTCGGATTTTTACTCCTACATCAGCGTACAAAATGCGCAATGGAACAGTTATACTTTGGAAAAAACGCCATCGGAATGCCTTCAAATTGTAATAATTCGCATTTAAACAGACAGTTTAGGAATGTAAGATTGCCTACCATACATGTAGATGTGTATCTAACGTTATACTATAATAACTTGAGATTATTACCTTCAGCTGATATCCCATCATGGGAGCCTCCTGATGTCCTGAGCGCAACTGTGAAGGGATAGTCTTTCTCTAAATCCGTCTTCACAGGCAGAACATTGACATTACTGTTCAGTCTATCACCAATTTTAGTGTATCAGCCTTTGAAACACTTCGAGAAACTGAAAGCGGGATTTTGTTATTTATAATCAAAGGTTACATTATGACATTATTCTGGCCATAATTTCCCTAACCTTGCTCTGTGTCGGATGGAAACCAGCATCTGTGTCTGGGAATAGAATGCAAAATTTCCGTCAATAGGAATTATCTATGTATTATAAGCTTAGGACTAAAAATTAATCAATGAAGATGAGAAAGTGCGGATAAGGTTTCTACCCAAAGAACACCACCAAGCAAGACCTAGAACACCGTCCCACACAAATTCAATCTGACGAAGAAGAAACAAATAAAGTTATGCTAGATATAATGCAGGTCCTAACAGAGTATAATCACCAACAAATGCCTTTACTCTCTTTGTCCAGATGCCATGAAATTCTCCCTGTTTCTTGAGGGTAAGAGTAACATCCATGAAGCGGAGTTTTGGCTGCAATATTACAAGTAGGTACCATCTTATGTACATGTATCATCACTTTCCTTTGAGATTTGAATTTCATAAAGTTTGTTAACACCTATGCTTATGTCGTCTTACGTGAGGAGCCGTTGGGACTGATGAACATCGTACCCATTTAGCCTCAGGAAGCAATTTCATTTACTTCCATTTACTTCTTGCAGCATCTCTCTTCCCTGCATTCACATCCAGGACAAAACTACACTAAGACTCCGATATCGCCGAGCACAGAAGTCTGAGGGACCAGTTGTTCAGTTTAACCTTGCGTCCAGAAGAAAGTAAGCAGCTCACCCTTATGTTTGGACAATAGTCGCACTTGATTCGTAGATGAGCCCTTTCGACGTTGATATCCCGATTTTGAGGACCTGGAATCAAAGCCACTGTCACAATCCCAACTCTTTGTAAAGAGGGTGATGATAGAGAAACTTTTCACTACGCGTCAAACTCAGCCTTCTATGTTACATGGTGTACAGGGAGCTTTTACCCTCAACAGGCTTTGGGAATTCCATATTGCATACAAAAGGATCCCCATTACAAGTGTCCATGTTGCTGATGCTGATCTCGCAGTCAGTTACCTCGATCAAATCTTGATTGTTGACCTGATGCCATTGAACTCATGGACAAGAAAGTCAATATCCCAGCAGATTCTTCCATTTTTTTTTTCCTTGTCTAATTACAGGAAGTTTTCAAAGTTGATGGAGAGCCCTGATCCATCAGGGCACTTGATCAAAACATGTATTGGAAGTTCTATGGAAATTATGAGAGTCATGAAGTAGATTGGATTAGTCTTGGTATTGCGTCTCTCGATATAGTTCATCGTAAGTAACATCTCACGGGGTGCACAGCTTTCAGTTCGAATCATGGAAGATCCAGCTTATCCGAAAACTCACGGGACACGTTACTTTAGATGAGACACCATCATCACTCTGCTTTCAATTAAACAGACAGAACATTAGTTCATGAAACTGTGTGGAGTGAAAATTTACAAATTATGATTGAAACACCATATACTCTGCTAACGTCAGAGGACTCTGAATTCCAGATCTACCAGATATCCCGATACATCAGGAACTCCGATACCAGACTACCCACTACTTGCTTCTGATGGCATGTGCTTATTCTATTAAGCAAGATTGTTGTGCACATTTACTTACTCTTGAGACAATTGAGTTTTGTTATTTCAGTAACAGAATAGAACCCACGTTAACTTTATTGAGGCCGTGAGCCTGCACATTACCTTTATGTAAAGTAGATGTCTTTTAGTTGACGCTTTAGCTGCGCAACTTTCCAGTAGTTTCTGCCATCCGCTTCCTTGCTTATGCAGTACTGCTCTTTGAAATAAGTTATCTCCACCTGTTACACTGAAGAATCTAATTCGTTCTTAAAGTAGCTCATGCAGATATATGATTACTAGGAGAATCGATGTTAGTAGCCAGCCCAGTAGATATGAAGTCTTGAAGTTCAAGTTCTCGCCGTTGTAAAAGATCCATGAGGAGATTTCTCACGTTTTTCTTGTGTCATTTCTCTCAAAGAACCCCGAGTCTGCCAAAAGTAGATCCGATGGTCAAAAGTTCCATTGACTGTCGGACAAATTTCTTTCCAGCATAACTCAAGATAGAAGGTAATTTGTTCATTTCCGACAAATTGAATGACCTTGCTCTACGGGTGGATTTGATCATAAAGGGATTAAGTATGTAGAATTGATTATATTACTAGCAAGAAATGCCCTTTCAACCCAGGGGACATTTTTATTTTTCACTGCGCTTAGGTAGATAAGTACTCTTCGGGCAGGTTCAATTTGGGTCTGCCCTTTGCTTATACGTTACGCAAGTTGTACAAACAAATTCAGACTAGCCCGTCTAAGGTTTGACCATCTCATCCTAGAGTCATATTGTCAGTCTTACCTTTTATACTCTCAGAGTAGTGAACGAGAAACATTGGATCCCATATAATTCTTATAAGTCCATTATAGTGTCCGTGGTTATCTTTACGATTGTTCACCACTTTCTTAGCATATGTACTCGAGTCGCTCTGCCCACAATTCTTTCAAGTAAACTGGCGAGAGGATTCGCCAGGATCATGTTCTGACTAGTCGAGTTTATGGCCTGTTCCTTCACTACTACAGAACCTCTAAACCCGCGCATCGTCTGTTGGATGATGTGAAGCAGTTACTTCCGAGGTTGCTCTATTATTGTATTTTCACCCTAACCATCCTCAAGGCACCTAGTGATGTAAGGTCCTTGCGCACTTCCTTGATTGCTCAAATCAGTTCTGACCGCTAACAACATCAGTCAAAGCTTTCACCCAGAGAGAGATCCTTGGGTTACTCCGCCACACATATACCAACATATTCTGCTTGGGATATGTAGCCCCTTATCAGGCAAGGAGTGCGTATCAAGTTGGTTAACTTGACGTTGACCACTCCAACTAAGAGGCCCACCAAGAAGGCTAGTCCCCTTTGATCAACTACTCGCAAGCATGATGGATTATTAGCTGAAGGTGCCACATTTACCTGCTGCACGTATTTCCCTATGGAAGTTTGACATATTCGCAAGAATATGGGTATTATTACTAACAAAAAATGAGCCTCGCATGGCACACTTGTTATGAATTTAATAGAACCTAAAATAGAGGAAACACCCGATAAATAAAGACTAAAATTGCTAAATTAACAGATCCTCCAAAATAACTGGTTAGAGCACTTATGCCTGGATAGCAAATGTGTTGAATAACTTCAGCGTCGTGATTGCTTAACGTTATACGCTATACATCTCTTTCTGGATCAGACTATACCTTTATCTATCATCTTGACATTAAGCATTTGGAGAATGCTTTGGATCTACTCAAGCTCTTCTCGATTCTTCTTATAGTAGATTGCTCTCGATCAGAGCTCCAACTCCAATGATTTCATACCATTGAATCGGCCTTGGAAGAGTTGGCTTATGCCAAGCACATCTCTGCTATGCATAGTCTTTAATCGATAGAAGTGTAGTCTTTCGATGATCTGAGTAGATATGTGTAGCCTACATCTTTTAACCTCTAATAAAGGCCTATCTAACTTTTGAATTAAGCCAAACATGATAGAGATCCGTTGTTTTCTGTCTCTATTATACTAGAACAAGGACCCTTCTGCCTCTATAAAGCCAGTAAGCCAATCAATGTTGATAGCCATATTTGGCATCCAAACAGGATTGACCCATGTCTTTTGAAGAGTAGCACTCCGCAATTGCTCATAGATGGAATACTTGTGCTCTGTCATTAACTTTGGATCCTCCTAAATCCGATGGGCTTGAAAAAACGTCTTGTAATGGAATAACTTGATTGTCAGGCATGGGTATTGATCAAAGATAGGAAATATATCTCTGCCAGATTCCTTCTATCCGGGCCCGATACACTCCTATGGTCTTGTGCATATTAACGGACCTACACCAAGTATCTTCTGTATGTAATACAAGATCCGAAGATTGTACTTGCCTTGAGAAATGGAGAAGTTAATGTTGTACTTGTCACAATGCTAAAGCAGCCATCTCTATATGTCATACCAATAAGTCATCATAAGTAATTAGGTGATCATGATTATCATCATTTTACTAAGTTGGTTAAATCATTTTGATGTATTAATGTAAATAATGAAAGGTTTATCCTAGTTTGATTTGGCAAAAATAGAAGTCACTACTAATGTTCACTTGAAAGGTTTAAAAGCCACAAACTCCTCTTCATCCTTGAAGATAAGGTCTAATTCATTCCCTTATTCATTTAAGTTGTCAAGGTACGTTTTTTGGGGAAGAAAAAAATATGGATATTTGATAATATCTCACCATATCTCAAGAAATTTATTCAACTTGATGAACCTCACATCAAGTCAAAGATGCATTCAAATTTTTTGGATCCATTGTGATGCCATATTGTAAGATGATAGGATCCAATAACAAGATTATTTACATCAAAAAATACATCAAGGCAATACTTTGGATTCAGAAAGGCTTTTGTTTGCACACACTTTGTGGAATTTTTATCAAATGATACCATTTCTTTTCATATACACAAAAATTATCTATAAAAAGTCATACAAAATTTTAAATAAAAGGTTCAATCATCTTATTCATGAGCCTTTGAAAATTGTTCAAACATTACATAGACAATAGAACATTATCCAAAAAGCTAAAGTTTTCAATGTTATGGTAAAAATGATTATGCGCTAATTTTTAATGATGATTTCAATCTGATTATAGTCACTATAACCATCTTTACAACTATAACACTCATGATTAGTTATCTTTTCTATGAAAACTAAAATGAAATAATTATTTTTATGACAACATTCAATTGTTTGTAATTAAAATGTATCGTTACTTAATGTTGTTCCTCTTGATTATCATTATACAAAAATCCGTTCATAATTTTATACCTCAAAGATGAATCCGACCTCCTTTAGCTTGTCAATCTTGTTGTTCATCATCACAGATGTAGATGAATTTAAAAATGTTACTTTTGATATATTGAAATAATTTTTTCCTTTAATTGAATGTGATGAGCCTCCATACTTTATTGCATCAATCCCTTGTAAGTAAAATAAAAAACATGGATGCATTTATGAAATATATCCAAAAATTTTACTTGCATCCTCCTTAGTAATCTTCATCGTTCATGCAAGCTTTACCCTTTTACCTTCACTTTTTGGTCGTTTCATCACCTCTTCCACAATATTATATTTGAGTTGCATACATAAAATAGAGAAATCATACATTTCAAGTTCTTTTTTGGTTTTCTTGATTGACTCCCAATATTGAGTTGAGTGATCTACCTTGGTTGATACTCACTTTAAATCAATTCCTATGTAAACCTTGCTCTCTTCTTTTCATGTGCAAGATATCATGCACATACATATCGCATCACAACATACATCGCTGTCACATCAAACATCACAACACATAGATCATCATACACCAACACAAGTGTACCACAATCGTTACAGTTTTTGAAGTAATTTTTTCTACTCTCAAAACGTCCACAAGGACACTCCATTCATAACCATAGCATACAAGAGAGATTACAGTCAAGCCAAATCCACTTTGTGCTTCAAAGACTCTAGGTTCCCACACTAGCTATTATCTACCATAGCCACACTCTCAAAAGCTCAACTTCGAAAATTGTTCTCCAAGGAGCCCTAATTTGAACTCTACCCCTTGAGCCCTAAGACCCTAACGACGTTGTCGGCCCTAACGGCAGTTCCAGTGCAAACGGCGCTAACTGCAAAACCGGCTCTAAATATTGTATTTGCTCCTGCATACATTCACCTACCTAACTAGAGATGCCACTACATAAGTCGTGATAGCTGTAGTGCACATACATATCGCATCACAACATACATCGTTGTCACATCAAATATCACAACACATAGATCGTCATACACCAACACAAGTGTACCACAATCGCCCCCTAACTAGCGGTTAGGTCTCTCTAACACCAGGTAGCCATCTAGTCCATAACATGATGTGCCCTTCATGGGGCTACGATCAGGAGGCCGGGTGCTACAATGCCCCATCGTTAGTCACCTTTCTGCAATCCATATCATGTAACGGCCAGATCGGCTTGCCTGCTAAACGTATCGAGTACATCTCCATCGTCCACTAGGCACCGTATTGAAAGGAGGTGTCAAACATGACATATGCCATCCCCTCGAGCAAGAATCACAAATCAACATATTGCTGCTCCACAGCTGATGCACATAACATACATCTCAAGCCAACACGTACAACTGCCAAGCTTAGATTCATAGAACCATCAATGTTTGGAAGGTGACATGGCGCACAATTACGCACATGATCCTTCCAAATCACACCATCACGACACTCCAATACCAAAATTCCAGAAGGTTTAACCTCACGTACTCGTAGAATTGTGCGACCAAACATAACATCCGATGTGGTCGGTGCACTCTATTGTAAATATAATCACCAACATGAAATCTGCGAATTGAAGTTTGATATCCACCTCCTATGATGGTAGCATAACGCAAAGTATATCTATGCTGAACAATAGTCTGGTTCACAAATGTCATGGGCATGACTCTACGAAAGAGTTCTTCCTTTAGAGAACACACCCTAATCCAAACATCACGGTTATCTAAGTCCAAGACTTCACCTGACTCTTGACGGATAGCTGCCGTTAAGTCTGGATCTCAACCATATAATAAAAAGTACAATGAGAATGACGCTAAAGATGCTTGCAAGCTAAATCGATAACCTATGGCCAACCATGGTAGCTTGATGTCAAAGTCTCCCAGATGACCTTTCTCCAAGCCAAACTTTCTTAGTCCTCTCTTCACTATGTGAACAACTCTCTCTGTTAGACCATCAGCCTCAAGATGATCTCTTCAGGTGGTACGATGATCTATCAATGCTCAATCACACAAAGCCTGAAACTCACCCAAAAACTCAATACCCTGATCAGTCAACACTTATGCTGGTGCACCAAATCGGCTAAGCACTGTAGCTAAGAACACATAAGCTATTCCCTCACTTGACTTGTCGGACAAGGCCATCAACTCAATCCACTTGGAGAAATGCTTCACCATGACCAACATATATCGATGATGTCGTAAAGTCAATGATAAAGGTCCTGCAAAATCCAAGCTCCAACGATAACCAAGTCCCATAATCGGTAGAGGATGTAGTTGTGGTGTAGGGGCATTGAATGATGCTTGAACACGATCACATACCATACATCTGGCCATAAACTGTTGCATCTTAGTTTGCATACCTCTCCACCAATAATGACTTTGAAGTAAGCTATATATGCCTTAACTCCAAAATGACCTAACTCCTCATGAGCATGTCACGACCAAGCTGTGCTCTCTAAGATGGAAGTGGCACAACACGAACACGACAATCTCCCCATACTCGAAGAAGAGTCTACCTTCCCATCTGAACCGTTGAGCTCTCTCAAAACTCAATCCCGCTCCCTTGCACTCAAGGTGCCCAACAAAGCAGCGATACAAAGATACTCTAACACGAGAATGTCATCATGGATGTCTCGGTTTATCATCAAATAGTCCTTAGTCTTAGCGTCCAAGCGTCCAAGGTTAACATATATGCTCTCAAGAGAGATATCATATAGCTCTCAAGTGCCAACATACTCAAAAAAGGTAGATGCATGCCAACCTAGCATCATCTCCTCATCGATATCACCGTGCCATTGAGCCCTGTTTTGTCAACTTGACTTCTACATGGATTTCGACTTAACCTATCCAGATCACGATTCACCACTCGTGGTCTATGAACAACCATGAAATCATGCTCTTGTAGGATAAGAGCCCATCTTGCAAGCTTTTTCTTGTAAGCTTGTCTGATTCCATCAATCATTTCAATTGTTGATGATCGGTGATAAGAGTGAATTAGTTTGAGAAACAAATAACATATGAAATGTGCCACCGCCCCAAACGACTACCAAACATTCCCTTCGTAAGAACTATACTTGGACTCCATTTGCATTGTTGGAACGACTTGCATAAGCCACTACAAACTCCTTCCCCTCATCATCATGTTGGGTAACCACTACCCCAAACCCATCATAGTCCAATCAGTATGTACTTGAAACAAATGACCTCTCACAAGTCTCCTCAAAAAAGGGCAGATTTCAATCTTCTCTTGAGCTCAACAAAAACTCTCTCCTTTTTCATCTCCCTAACTCCCTCTTGATCTATCTTTGTCAAGGCTTTGGCAATAGTACTAAATCCTTGCACATATCGTCGGTAGAAGTTTGCAAGTCCAAGGAAAGTTTGCACCCTACTCACATCCGAGGGTTGTTGAATACACAAGATTGCCTCCACCTTGGTTTCTTTGAACTCCCAATCTGCTAGGTAGGATTGGGACTTAAACTAAGTGCATTATTCAACCCAAATAGTAATAACTTCCACTAATACAAAGCATCCTTGCCATGCGAATCAATTTTCCAAAAGGTTGTCTTGGCCTTATCCTCATATTGAATCTAAAACTTATGATATCTTGCTCGTAAATCCAATGTACTGAAAACCTTTGCATGCCCAATTTCATCAAAGACCTCCTCAGGTGTAGGCATAGCATATCGATCAGATTTTGTCTGTCGATTGATAGATCGAAAGTCACCACATATGCATCTATCTGTATAATTGCCATGTATATCCTTCTTGACTATCATCACCACAACAGAGTCATAATCTCCATATGATATCTTCACTAATCTAGCCTCAAGAAGGTCTTGACACCTACTTTGGATCAGATCTCTCTCCATATCATTGTATCGATAGGGACGACGGAAGACTAGTGCATATGTTTTCAAGTCAATCCATTATGCCCAATGTCACATAGGACAATTCTTTGCTCTACGAGAACCTCAGGGATCGGGGTAGAAGAACCCTCTAGAACCTTGTGTGAGTTGACAATCTCTTCTTCTTCTCCTCAGCACTCCACATTACAACGGTAAAACTTCAGTGGAATAAGATAATGATATCCAATGATTTCCTCAATAACTCTCGCTTAAACTTTATAGAAGATTTTTCCACTACCCTTTCAATCTCTCTAAAGTTTCATATGATTTTCGTTTCTAGATCTCTCGAAACAATTGTTGATTTCCACACTATATTACAAGGTGATATGTTGACCTTTGTGTACAAAACCCATCACACATCCCAATCCTTGATTCCAATTGCTTTCAAATTTCATCAAAATATCACTTATCATCCGAACTTCAACTCTAGAAAGTTTTGATTGACATAACTTTCTCATATCAAAAGATATGATTGATGTACTAACTTTGTGATAGTCATTGCAATCCTAGAACTCTGAAAATATGCACAAAATTCAAACTATCACTCTGTACTCATAAACTCATCCAATATAGTCAAAGTTTTGATCAAAACACAAGCTTGAGTCTTAAGTTATATCTGTCGACTCAAATCTTCCAAAACCCTCGTAATATTTTCAGAAAACACTCCAAATACACTCAAAGGTCTAAATTTTTCTCTCTATCTTTGGATCATCATTTTAGAGTAACAAATCCTTCAAATCCATTCATTCTTGAGCCCAATTGTAGCTTGTCCCGTCAGCTTTTCAACCGTATCCTCTTATCTTTGAATGTCTATTTGGAAGGTTTCCAAAATCTCTAAAAACCTTGAAAACTTGCCCTAGTGCCATCATTGGCCAAAACTCCTAGACTAATGGGAATGGAGAATGCTATTTTGACCTCTCATGTGGCCAAATAAGCTCCATTTTAACTTGGAGCTTTACATTTATCCTAAGTACAGTACTTAGATATCCTATACACATTATGAGTTATTACAAATTAGAGTTAAAATGACAACTTGAAATCTACTAAGTATCATGAAAGTGATCATGATGAAGAGAGGATGTTGATCACAAATGGACTTGATATTGGTACATACGGAGGATCATGTTGTTTTCTATCCATGTCATAATGTCGACTTCCATTTCAATCAGATAAAGGTCCTTAGTGAGCAAAATGATGTGTAGATATGTTCAACTCTTTCTGACCTTACAATGCCATCACATTTACCCTAACCTAAAAGTAACCTTAGTCATGACAACGGCTCTGAAAATGACACATGTCATATCTTTTCATAGTAACCGTGTCACAATATGACAACCGTTGTCGTGTTGTGACGCTTCATTATGAGAGAGATGATGACATGTCATCTTGAAGTTGTTGTCATGACGTCGATATTTTAGGCTGGGATAGCAGACGGCATTGCAAGGTCAGAAGAGTGAGGGGAAATCTAGACATCACCTTGTCGACTAAAGAGCTTGTCTGATTGAAGTGGGAGTCGGCGTGAAGACGTGGATGGGGGACAACATGATCCTCAAGATGTACCATTGTCGAGTCCATTTGTGATCAACATCCCGTGTCTTCATCGTGATCGCTTTGGGTATACTTAGGTTTCAAGTTGTCATTTTAACTCTTATTAGTGACAACTCATATTGTGTATAGGATGTCTAATTAGAGTTTTTAGAGAGGTTGTAAAGCTCTTAAGTTTCAATGGAGCTAATTTGGCCACACTAGAGGTCAAAATAACATTTTCCATTCCCATTGGTCTAGGAGTTTTCACCAATGAGGACGCTATGGCAACTTTTCAAGGTTTTTAGGGATTTTGGAAACCTTCCAGGGGGGCATTCGAAAATCGGAGGATAGCGTTGGAAAGCTGACGGGACGTGCTACAACGTGGATGCAAGAATGGATGGATTTGAAGGATTTGTCACTCTAAAACGGTGATTCAAAGTTAGAGAGAGAAATTTAGACCTTTGGGTGTATTTGGAGTGTTTGTGAGAATTTGACAAGGGTTTGGGAGATCTCGAGTCAACAGAGATACAGTTTATGACCCAGGCTTGTGTTTTGATCGAGGTTTCAACTCGATTGGACGAGTTTTGAGTACACAGTGATAGGTTGAAGTTTGTGCAAGCAGTCAGAGTTGCAGGATTGCACTGACTATCACAAACTTAGTACATCAATCATATTTTGATATCAAACATTTCTGTCAATAAAACTTTCTAGAGTTAAAGTTCTGATGATGAGTGACCTTCTCATGAAATTTGAAAGCAATTGAGTTGAGGATTGGGTGTGATGGGTTTTGTACACATAGGTCTGCATATGCCTTGTGATACAAGTGGGTAAATCGACAATTCTTTTTTGAGAGATCTAGAAAAAAAAAAACATCTGAAACCTTTCTGACAGATTGAAAAGGTCGTGACGCAATTTTCTGTAAAGTTTGAGTGAAAGTTATTGGTCGAATCATTGGATATCATGATCTTCTTCCGTTGAAGTTTTACCGTTTAATGTGGAGTGCTGAGGAGAAGAAAAAGAGATTGACAACTCACACAAGGTTCTAGAGGGTTCTTCTACAGCCAGGCGCTCGGGCGTTCTCAGAGCAAAGAATTGTCCTTTGCGACACCGTCCGAAAAGGAATTGCACTGATCTGAAATAAAAACCTACAGCGACAAATAAAATTCCAATAAAGATACCACTAGAAGCGTATCATAAGTGCAAAGCTTATATTTAAAATCTACATACATTTTATAATACCTTATAAAATTAATGATTTAACTCACTTGGGCAAGTTTAACCTTTTTCACATTGAGAAATGTTATCTTTGAAATGTTATGATTTCATTCATACTTATTTACTTGCAAAAATCACTCTGAATCAATATGTAGTTTGAGTAAGAATTTCTTTAGACAGCAAGATTTTAAAGTGAACTAACTTGCTGAAGTAGAATATGAGCTATAATCTTCACAATCTATAGGCAATTGTGTTATGTAATAAAACTAATGATTATCTGAATTGAATATTGTAAGAGTTATAACAACGAGCTTTGGCTAGGCTAGCAAGGGGGGAGTAACAAAATCATATAAACAAAAAATTCGGACAAAACATCTTGGGAGTATCACTTTGATAAAAGTACCCCCGTACTTGAACGATGATGACTTCAAATCAAATTTCTTTTGGTTTATTTCTGAAGTGGAGGAGCTAGGATAGCACATTAAAGATTAATTCTCTG
Organism: Marchantia paleacea; assembly: GCA_014180765.2. NCBI lineage: Eukaryota > Viridiplantae > Streptophyta > Marchantiopsida > Marchantiales > Marchantiaceae > Marchantia > Marchantia paleacea. The sequence goes on from MUAA02000127.1 coordinate 505,606, forward strand.
TCTGGAATTAATCTCCTATTCTTGTCTCCCACTGGCCATATTGCAGGGGTATACTCTCAGAGCTAATGTGTTGTGCAGTATGGTCACTATACAATAGGTCAATCCACTTGATCCTGTGGAAAATATGACTCCAGAAAAATAGTTAATCTAAAGATAAATTTATATTTTGATTGATTGTATCCTTATGTATAGTATGAGTTATCTAAGTAAAACAATGTAAAAAAGAACACATTTGCTCCAGCTGAAATGCCAATAAGGTCTTACGCCACGTGGAGTAGGTCCTTGCACTCAGCTGGACCTTTACCCTCAGCCTTACAACTTGCTAGTAGTCCTGGTGTTTTGATTCTACGACTGGTCGTAAAAAAAAATCAAAGTGACCGTGCATTTGAGTTTCGGTGAGCAATTGACTGGTGGTCAAACACAATTCAACGTGAACGTGCATTTGAGTGTAAACTCGTAATCTCTTGAAGGTCACCAGATTCTTGGACTCTGCACAATAGGTGACTCTGTTGGGATGATGAATTGAGGGAAGTGAGGTAAACAATTCTTTGTATTAAAGGAAGCTGTTTGAGTACTCCGTTCGATCACTGAGTTTTTTCCAGTCCTTACTTCCAACCAGCTTGTTGTCCGGAAAGATTCACATTCAGGAACACTACTGCGATGGCTCCACGTTTAAACTCGGATTCTACCGTCTTGAGCATCAGATCTGATTTCACAGAAGGACGATTTCAAAAAGGCAGCTGAAGAGCGAACTGTACAGAAACGGCAGCCGCAGCAGTTTTGAAAACGTTTACAGAATCCCAGATTTCCAGCACCCTTACCCCCAAGGCCCAACTAAACCCCTTGACTGCCGAGTACATGGACATTACTAACGACTGGTTGGTTTCTTTGGGCGTAGATAAGGAGCTGGGACCAAGGTTCTGGACATCGTTTCTGGCGTATAAAATTCCTGAGCTTATGGGCTATGTGTTCTACAACGATATAGAGCCCAGAGATTTCCTCTGGCTCTGCAAACTCGTTGCATTGACTTTTTTGCTCTTGATACCAAGCTGGATGAGACTGACTGGGCAGACGCTCTAGAATTGTCCTGTGATACAATTTTAGATATGAATTTGGTTCTCTTTGTGGAATGACCCTGAGAACGAGCGATTACTGGAACGCTTGAAATCCATTTTGAATCGGTTGATGGCAACCGAGGCTTCCAGAACTCGCCTACAGCTTCACACATTTCATGCAGATATGGTGCACGCCAGGAACAAATCCAAATCACGTAAGCTAATCTTTGGATGAAAAATTTCTACCAATTATCATCTGTCTTCACCTATTGATTTGTCCACTGAAGTTGTATTGTCATGCTGGAACTGATTCAGTATAGGGAAAATAGCCACGAGCAATGCGGTATAAGCGTGCTGAGAGTGAGTGGCATGTTACAAGGAAAGACACTGGCAAACTAGCCATGACCTGAGCTTCGAGATAAGCCAACTTAGAATTAGGATTCATAAGTCCATGCTGCGCGGCAGCTCGATGTAAATTTTCAATCCACCTTCATTTATTCACTGTATTGTGAAGCTGACTAACTGTTGTTCCAACGCTCGCAGTTCTCGATGTCAAGATGGGAGCGTTGGCGTTGGGATTGCGAGATCTGTGGCTGGAATATATCGAAGCTGTGCCTGCTGAGTTTGCGTCTAGACAGGCTGAGGCATTACAAGATTACTTGTCGGCGTGTCTCTGGGAACAGAACAATCGAAAGACAGGAAAGGAAATCACTATTCCTGATTACATCACCCTTCGCCGATCTACTGTGGGTTTGCTTCCGTTTCTTGTGAGTTTCAACCAATATCACGGACCTTTTCTCTTCTTTCTTCCTTTGTTAGGATAAAACCACCATTTCAGAAGTGTTGACTTGTTTTCATCTACTGCACGTGAACAGGTGTGCACAGATCTGATCATTGAGCATAGAAGACAGAAATCTCCAATTTCTCATCTTCCCGATAGCTTGTTCTACGGAGAAGATATGCAGAATCTACTTGCCGCCTCTGCTGACTGCGTAGGGTGGCATAATGACGCCTTAAGCTTCCAGAAGGTAGGTTCAGTGCAGCACACTCCGTATCATTTGTATCTGTCACATTCACACGTCCGGGAGGGGGAGACTTTAAAGTACTACATTCTTTGACGTAAACATTGCCTGATAAACTTACGGAATAGTCTCTTGACTTCGAGCTTACTTATCTCTGATTGTCGTTTGTTATACAGGAAATATTACGCGATGGTGATGTGCACAATTTAGTGCTTATCGTGTCCCAACATTACAACTGTCATTCTTACACACAAGCAGGAGAACTTGTACTCGAACTACTGCATGACAGAATTGCTGGAATGGAGCTTGCGTATGACGAGCTAAAATCTGTGGCCTCCTGAGTTCCACCCGCAATTGACCGGTACATGAAAACATGTCGCGATTGGATTCCTGGAACTCACGAGTGGCACATGACTACTTTTGTGGTACGATTTTTCTAAGACCTCTATGTAAGATAGAGGAAAAATCTGAGAAGGGAGAACACAGCATCAGACTCTGAGTTACCAGTGGCAGTTTTTTTATGAAGAGGATCGGGTGAAAGTGGGCACGTATATGTTTGTCTACAATTTGCCTGCAATCGTGAAGCAAGGCTGAATATGAACTAGAGTTGATGTTGCTGGAGCGTGGAAGTGATAACTCTCTTAGCCAGTCTAGGGAGACAGAGGATTCATACAATCTTCCAGATGAGTGCATCGTCACTACCTTGTGTTGCCTTCAACACAATAGGAAATAAGGTTTTTATACTTACATCCTATGTCTTCCATTATGTCCAGTATAATCAGTATGGTCAAAAGTTTTTTTAGTAAACTTAGACTGAAGTATCAGGTTTACGGCCATTTCCGCCGCCCACTTATGTGCCTGTATCCACCATCTGCGTACTCCTGCTCCACGATTCCATACTCATTGTCAACCTGTGCCACCGAAGGACATGACGATACAAATATTCCAGTGTACTGGTTAAATTTTTAACCATTTTTAACACATGAGATAACTACAATTGTACCACAACAATTTGCTGATCGAAGTGCAGGACAAATGATGAAAGAACGAGTGTCTGAATCTGGCCATCCTAAACTGAAGATGCTGCGACGCTGCGTTAATGTTCGCATTTTTCTGCACTGAGTCGCCAAATTGTGCATGCCTCCCAGCCAATTACCATGTAATGATGTGATGCCTAAGCAAGAACCTATAGATTTTATGTGTGTATATTGAATGAGTCACACGAACTCCTATCTGTCAGGCAGCAGATATGCACTGGAGGAAGTGAAATGAAAAGTGTAACGCCTTTGTTGTGTTTTTGTCTTCGATGTGCGTCTTCAGGGGCATGGCCGTGACAGGAACTTTTTATGTTTCCCTAGATTCTTCATAATCGCAATTGCCTCGAGACTTTTGTCAGGTGGACCCCTGTTCACTGCTCGAATGGAAACGCATTGCTCTCCCTGTGGGTCCTATGGAGCGTCGGCACTTTCAGATCCATAGGGAGATTTCTTTGGCTTTGCAAAAGAAGCGCCGAGGGACGGAAATGTCTTGACGATTTCTGCGCACGAACACCAAGGAGAGGGTCTCGTGCCCTAGAGGAAGGTTGGGCTCCAGCCCATGCAAATTGAACCCGTGACCTACTCTAAAGGGTAGCACGGGTCTCGTGCCCTAGGGTTCACACCTCCGATGATTAGAGGAAGGTTGCGTTCCAGCCCATGCAAATTGAACCCGTGACCTACTCTAAAGGGTAGCACGGGTGCTTCTTTATCGGCTCCTTTCGTCGGCGCATCATCAACTCACGTGCTCGCCGAGCGGGCAAGGAACCTCTCAGACTTATTCGACAAAGGTTGGGTTTCCAGCCCGTGCAAAGCGAACCCGTGACCTACTCTAAAGGGTAGCACGGGTGCTTCTTTATCCGCTCCTTTCGTCGGCGCATCATCAACTCACGTGCTCGCCGAGCGGGCAAGGAACCTCTCAGACTTATTCGACAGAAACCGGGGCAAATTACACTTTTCCCTGCTCAATTATACCCAAATGTTAGCTTGCCTTAGCATTGCCGAAGAAAATCTTCTCACCGTCGTCCCAAAATTAGGAGATACTGACATGAAAGTTGCGCCTAAATCACTCGGGTCTCGTGCCCTTTGGGCCCTGAAAATTCAAAGTTTAGGGTAGCGGGCTCTTAGTGCTGAAAAAAGGTAATTCATAGAGAATGCATCATTTAATACAAGGAGAAATGCAACAAAAGAGTAGAGAAAATAATCATTCTAAAATAGAACACAAGTTTCCTATACCCACTATGAAAAAAATTAAAGGTTGGATGAGATGATTTTTTCTAAAAACCAAGGAGATATGTCTCAAAGATATGATTGCTAAGTATCAAAAAGTATTCTATTTGAAACAAATGAGATATGGTGTGTGGATATTAGTGTGGTAGTTACATGATCATTTTTACTATATCTCATGCATCTTGGGACTTAAGATTGATTCAATAATCTAGGGTATATTTTCCAAAACTCATTGAGTTGTTAAAGAATTGATAAAAAATAAGATTTAGTAATCATTAGTTGCACCATATTCTAATCGTTGGATTATAGTGTCAAGAAAGAATGTATCACTACTATTGATTCAAGACATGCAAAATGCCACTGAAAAAATTATAATAAAATTATAGTTTATTTATATATAAATAAATTATGATATATAAAAAAAAAATAATAAGAAAATAAAAAAAAATAATGAATTTTGATTGATTATTTGAAATTTTTTTTAGCTTTATGATTTTAAATAAATATATAATAAAAATATTGGAAAAAATTAGGTTAAAAAAAATTTCATATAACAAGATGAAAAATTTACTAAATTAATTTAATGTTGAATATTAGACAAAAAAAAACAATAATTTTGTGAAAATTTTCATAATTTTTACTATTATTTAAAAAAAATTCAAGTTTTGAAATTTAAAAAAAAAATTAAACGGAACAAAAAATCCAGAAAATTCGAAAACATCTACTCTATATGCACGGACGCAAACTTCTTGATTGCAGACTTTGAACAGATTAAGTACAACATGAGAAATCTGATCCTTGAGGGGGACAAAGAAAGGGAGAATCCCCTTCTTTGTCAAGTGGCTTTGGCCTTAGAAAGTCTAGATCTGGCTTGGTTCAAAAGAACTGTCAAATTACTTCAAAGCGAACAATTTTGCTTCAAACTCCCCTGTAGCATTATGATACCCGCGTGTAACAAGCCCATGGAATTCAGACCTTTAACTATTGGGGGCGACAATATTGTTTAGCAAGCTATAAAAAAAGTCATGGAACATATATACCAACCTAAATTTCTCAACGCCTCCCATAGATTCCATCCCGGAAGACGATGTTACTCAGGGTTAGAAGAAATTTGCCTGAAATGGACAAGAGCATTGTGGTTCCTTGAATTTGACCTAAAAAGGTGCTTCAATTCTATGGATCGACACAGGTTGGACTTCATCTTCCAAAAGGATATAGCAGATCAGAGGTGGATGGATCTTGTGCATAAACTGTTTACTGCGGGACTGGCTAGCAGCGAGCTTGGTGATCCAGATCCCCTTCCAGGATCAATCCTCTCCCCTTGGTCGAGTCTCTCTTGGGCCCTCACTCCTCTATTTTGTAATATTTACTTGCACAAATTGGACCAAGAAGTACCAAGATGGCTTATGAACTCTCACAAAGGCGTTCAAAGCACTGACCCCGCAGGAGGAAATCATTAGGGTTTGTAGAAAGGCCACTTGAGGACTGTTCCCGACTAATAGGAAGCATCCCAACTATGCATGTGCATTTTAAGTTTGCTATGCGGGGAATTTCCTCCAATGAATTGCTGGACCTAGGGAATTGATAGCCACGGTCAAGAGTAGGATTGTGCAGTTCGTTAATTTGGAGCTGCACCTGGAACTCACTAGAGGTTATATATCCCACATAAGTGCTGAAAGCATGAAATTTCTGGGAATGGAAATAAAGATTGTGCCCTCGTCACAAATTTGAAAGAGATTCGGCAAGGCCATGGAGAAGCGACAAATTAGGAACCGTAACTTTATCCTTAGAGTAAAAAAATGAAAATGACAAGACTCCTTGATCCACAATGCGTCGGTTAGGGCGATGGGTAAATTTTTGAGGAAGCATAACTCTGCAGGGCAGGCAAAACTCTTGAGTTCCAAATATCTGGAAATGGCGGAGTTAACTAAAGCCTTGTAAAGAGAGATGCATGCCGATAACGAGCTAGTAACCGACAGTCAATACTCACAACAATATTTCTACCTAGCCTTAGCGAGCAGCTTAGACTTTGTCCCGGATGAGGCACGGGAAGACATGGATAATCTTGAGAGGAAACTCAACAAGTGGTGCGCTGAATGTGAAGTTTAAACCCTTTTTGACAAAGATAGGGAGAAGGTTCAACAAGAACACATGGAAAAATACGAGGCACTCCCTCTGTAAATTTTGGCCCCATTAAAAGGAGATAAGGAAAAGGCTTAAATTAAGGGGCCTTATTACAGAGAATAACAAATTTTGTTGTGTGGTTAGATTGATTGAACTCAATGACAAAGACATTGTGCTTTGGTTTAACTCTGTTTCACGAGAACTATTGAATTACTACCGTTTTTGTGTTAATTTCTCCAAGGTTTGAGACAACATGGATTATTTCTTAGGCTGATCCTTGATACACAATGGCCGGGAAACATAAGACATCGGCGATGAAGCTCATCAAGATATTATCGATAGGTATGGTCATAAAGGATAACGAGGGGAAAAAAATAATAGGCTTTCTAAGCTCCAATGAATTTAGACGGATGGGAAGAATATTCTTGAGTGGCATCTCGTGTGGCTCTGATATGCAAACTCTAAACTATATTTATGTCACGTTTAGGTGATTCCATGCATTGTGGTGCTCTATAAAGATACGCTTCAAGGATAAGCTGAAAATGCACTATGTGCACAAGAGGCTCCTCGATGCTTTTGGGAGGATAATAACATTGACCAAAAAGAATAAGAGGGATTACAAGAATGGATACGTTCAAGATTGCCATAAATAAAAAGCAAAAAAATTTTGTGTACGTATCATCAATAAATTGCACAAGAGGGAACTGAAGTTCGGATGACTAGATTGGGAAAAGGATAGATAAAATTCCAAGTGTATATGTCCAATTGAGAGTACGTCCTTGGAGAGCCTTGTGATAGAAGATTATCAAGCATGGTTCTATAAGAAGGGCTAATCCTTTACTCGACACATATAGGTACTATATATTTAATTTTTGGTGCCATTGCTCAAGTAATGGGTACATGCTTGTCAGTACTAATTCATATGGAATAAGCACAACCTGGCAACCCAATTCTTGGTAGAAATGATCAGCTCTATAATGGTGCGCATCAACAATTGATATGGTAAACTCTAGTAGAAGAAGATAATGGTAATCAACAATTGGACTCTTAACTCGGTCAAACTTCACAATAGCTGCTTTACAACTTTTTTATACTCGAAAAATTTTCACATGCTTTTTTCTTTCCTAGATCTCTAGGCTAAAATGTCATACTATACACTAAATCACAAGATGACATGCATACCCATGTGTACTAAAACCATCACAAATCCCAATCTTTCAATGCAATTGTTCTTAAATTTCACAAAAAAATCACTTATCATTTAAGCTTCTATTTTTAAAAGTTTTATTGATGAAGTTTTAGTGGATAGCATAAATTATGATTGTTGTACTAACTCTGTGTGTGTGCCGAATTTGTGTAATCTTGAAATTCATACTCTATACACAAAATTCAAACTATTGTTGTATACTCAAAACTTATTGAATCGAGCTGAAATTTCAATCAAATCACAAATTTGAGTTTTACGATATATCTTCATTAAACATGATTTGTCACTTTACTTATGAAATGAACAACAATCCTAAAAATTTAATGGCTATCATTGTCGCATGGACATTGTTTTACTCTCAGAATGACTAAGCACCTAACTGTACAAGAACTCTCAGCGCCCTCATGCAAATTGGTAATCTTTCTCTCGCCTCTTCATCATTGCATGTTCATACTCGCGAAACACTTATATCAACCCAAAATCTCTAAACGGTCCGAATTTTACTCTCCAATTTCAAATTACCACAACGGAGTGATGATTTGCCCAATTGCCTTCATTCTTGTGTCCAAATCGTAATTCTCTTTGTAAGTTCCCAACTATGCCATCCAATATTGAAATTTCCCCTTTGAAGGCTCCTTAAACTCCTCAAAACCTTGAAAGACTTGACCAAGTATTCTCATTGGTCCACATTTCAAGACCAATGATAATGAAGAGTATCCTTTTTTACCTCTAGTGGGACCAAAATAGCCACATACTAACTTAGAGCTTTCCAACTATCCTAAACACAATACTTAGCTATCATATAAACAATATAATTTATTTTGAATCTTTATTAGTTATCACTAATAAAGATTGAAAATAATAACTCGAAACCGGCTAAGTATAATCACAATAATAAAAGAGACTTTAAATAATTGGAGAATAATACTCCTCGTCAAAATTCTTAACAATCAACTCCCTATGGCTCGACTTTGGTAAACAATAGTGATGGATTGAAATACATTTGTTAAAAGTCACCACTACCGGCAGGTTCAAATACATAACACATATATCAAAATAAAATGTTTACTCTTAAGTCCCAAGTCATGCCATAGGAAATGATTGGCCTAATGAAAGGGTGTGAGAGTTTATCACCACTTGCATAAAGTTATATCTAAAGTCATATACTAATCATGACCTAAAGTTATAGCGATTTAGACACCAGATGTTGATCACAAACATATTGGGCATCATTATATCTAGAGGATTATGTTATACTCTATCTATGTCCCACGTCAGCTCCATTTTGATGAAATAAGCTCATTAGTAAACGATGTTCTAGTCCTCTCCTTTTTTTTCTTGCCACTCAAATCACACTTTATATCCAATAAGGTATAAGATAATATCTCTTAGATTCATATCTACATCTTAGCCCTATGATGTCAATCCAACCGTGGGCTCTTAATAGCCTTACAATGAGCCATTGGTCATCATGACCTAAAATATCACCATCATATCAATAGCTCTTAAGATGACACATGTTATCATCTTCTCATAGTAGCCGTGTCATAACACAAAACCCTAAAAGTTCAATGGGTGATATGTGTATCACTTGTTATCATTCTTGCATTTATTCTTTGAGCCAATTTTCTTTTTTAATTGGATCAAATTTTATGTTATTTTTGCCAGTGGTAAGACCAAGAAGCACATCTTGTTCTAGTCACTTGCAAAAGTAACATAAAATTTGTTAGTGTACGTTGAACTTTTTTGGAAGACCGAAGAGTCTTTTATCAACGAATTCTTGATCTCAAAAAATGAATTCTGGCTTTTGAAGGATTTACCTAAGAAAAAGAGCATTGAGTTTGAATTGCCAATCCTCTAGAGGAAGTCACAATTCACACAAATCGTCAACAAGAAAGGAATTGTTCAACATATGTGAGCTGAATTTGAACAAGAAGGTTAAGTGGGCACTCATTTGCATATGGGGATACAAGAATTATTGCTGTCCATGTAATAGACAAGAAGAAATTCATGTGAAACCCAACTAATAGGATGAAGGCAACCTACAAGCTTTACAAGAATTGTAATATATTTTTATGATGATTTATTTAAATTTATATTTTTAATAAAAAATTATAACATATGATTCTTTTAAATCAATGGAAACATGGGGGAAACATATCCAAAGAAACCAGTGTATGAATATGAAACAGGGTATTCAACAAGGATGAGCAAGAAGACATACTGAACATGAGAACTAAAAATGCATACAGAGAATATAATCGAAATGACTACGTGAATATCTCTATAGGTAACATTAGCTTCTCCAAATTCATCCTTTCAACATTCATCCAGGAGCAAAATCAAATGAGGAGTGAAGATTTTGGTCATACATGCGGCATACCTCACGCCCTGCAATCATACAGGTCCTGCATGTAGAGAAGTGATATTAGTCACAACCGTATTGTGTAATCTCTTTGCTCGTCTTCGTACTTGGTTGCGTGTATTTATACTGGAGGACCTTTCTTTTGCAATACATTTGAAGATACAGTGCCAGCGGCTTTCAGAGCAGCATTGGAATCCACAGTTACTACAAATGAGTCTGGTTTTGAATGAGTCGCTCCAGCAGGGCTGAGCTGACGAGCAAAGTACATTCGTAACAATGCTTAGTAAAGTCTTAGATGAACAAATAAGTGCAAGGAGATTACGTGCTACTTGCACTTGAAACATTGGCTTCAGATTTCTGATTGTCGGCTACAGGGAGGGTATCTGCACATATCCTGAAACATGCAGATGAACAGTGGCCCTTATCTGCGTTGGGTACGTGAGTGTACCAAAGAAAGTTGAAATGTTGGTGACTGCATCCGAATCAGAGTACAACAGAATGAAAATCTGGAAAAGTTGACAGTGGAGTCCCAAACCAATGTGCTTACTACATGGACTGCTATAAATCTCCATGAGCTTATTGCCAATCGCTTCTATATTGGTCTCCGTCACCGCGAAGTAGTCTCGCTCTTCTCATTGGAGAATCATAGCAGATCGCGGCTCCTAGTACAAGTGCAAAAGTCAAACAGCCCTTACTAGATGTTTATCCTAATTGTTCATCATCAGACAAAGAATCAGATGGGCCGGGCAAACGGATGCCCTTGTGATGTCCATCTGCTGTTTGTGGTTGACAGTGGTTGACATCTTTCGATCTAATCAACTTGATGAGAGACCAACTTTTCCAGGTTGACTGCATGCCCCTCTCTGTCCCATCACTCATGCCGAGAATCTACTTGAACACTACAGGCTACGGTATGCAATATCCCTTTGCTATTTTACAATAATGTTGTTTATATTGTAAGTCGTCGAGCTTTTATATCCTCACAGAACCTAACTTGATAGGATTTCATGTCAACTTTTGATCAAGAAGAATTTTCTGCTGTGAGTTCCAGTGCATATATGCGCCAGCCTTTTGTATAAAACTCTTTCAAAACTTGAAGCTTAGCTTTCTAGCTCATCCGTATCTGGAATAAAATATACGAACGAAGCTGCAATATAAGTCAACAAGAGTCTACTAAACAATTGTAGCTGCTATTCGCTACGTTCTCTTGGCAGGATACCGCTAGAAATGATGTCCTGGTGACTTGAGTCGTGGGTACAGAACTTGAATCTCCGTGGTGAGAGTACCTAACAACCTCTTCACTGGAAATCAAGATCCGAGCATCTTCAATTGAATGCAAAAGCTGATCCAATTTGATGTGTTAGAAATCAGGAAGACTCCTCCACTTCCCAATGCTCTGGAAAACCGGACTTCTACCTTGAAACAGAGACCTTCGTGCTCCACATTGGAACCCATATCATGAAGAAAAGCGGAAATCAATATTTTTCGAGTTCTAAGTGGAGCTGTCCCTGATTTGGTGCAAAAATGTGCGGCGCAAAATTGCGGATCAAAATCATATCGAACAATTTGAAACAGACATCAAACCGCAAGTCTACCAAGACTTTCCTGGGTGTATGCATTTCATAGAGCTGCACGTTCCTGCAGCTCTCTGAAATCCAACAAACTCTTGTAATATGAGGACATTGGAAGAGGATTGGTGATCACAATGTGGCGGTGAAAAAATTAGTCCGCAGGAGAGTCTGAGGCCGGACTGAGATCAGAATCCTCTCACAGGCGAGTCCTAAAATCCTCGTACTCAGGAGTTGTACGGAGAAAACAAAGATTAAGTCGTAGCAAAAAGTTGTAAACCACCCATATCAAATTACGAAGCATGAAAACCAGTAGAGCGGTGCCCAGGTCTGCTGCAGAAAGTCTTGAAGAAAAAAAACGAGACAGGTCACCATGAGAATCTGAAACTACGTCCTACGCAAGGACGGGCATGAGGGACTCATGCATGCGAACAGAGAAAGCATACACAGAAAACTGTCAAAGTCACGACACAGCGTCAGTTTATCCGCCAAGAATTCTTTATATTAAATCTTATCTTGTTTTCTGTCCTTTTCACACGAGTCAAGACCTACTGTCTTCATGAAGAACTGAAAGGTTACCTTTACGTCGAGCTGCCTAAAAGATGCCCAACATCGCTTCTTGCACCCATTTCTTTGCAGCTTATACCATAACTAAAAACTAAAACTCCAGGCTAGTCTCACTGCTTCTCACTGACAGTTCTGTAATCAAACTACGTTTCAGTCTTTGAAACATGAACGCGTTGGTTTTAGCATCTCTCCGGTGCAGTAGCTCAGTGCTCCATAGCACTGAGCTACTGGACCAGTAGGTCCCAGTAGCTTACTACTGGAACTAAAAGTATTCTCGATGGCACCATCTTCATCTCGATTGCTTCGGCAGAATTCCCTAGCAATACTAACCGACAACCTGAACGGCGTTTGTATGCTCCTAGTTGATGAATGGTATCAGTTGTGAGATGCGTTGAGTCACATGCATGCCTTGAATGGTAACAGCTTCAATCACAACGGTGCAGCCCATGGATTTTTTCTATCGCCACTTCCGCTGGCAGGCCTCGTGTGACTGGCTTACTCTTCGAGTTCCGCCGCAGCCAGACGATGACAGTGATCAAGCCTACGATACAAGCTGCAGCACCTCCCGCGAGCCCAGATAGATTGCGACAATGTTAGATTCTCCTTCGTCTCCACAGCATGAATTCGGACATTTCTGCTCGTCAAACTTCGCCTTATCGCACAGCTCTTGGTCGGATGAAGATTGGCACGCCACTGGAACCGTATCCAGATTACAAGAAGAGCTATCGTGCAAACAAACATGTCTGGCACAAGTCATTACCCCAGACTTTCGGTTGAGAGTATCTCAAACATGTGCATTTGAACTCTACAAGTGATTAATGGAAGAATAGATTACAACACTCAACGTTTTAATGTAATGGTTACAATTTCGAGGAAACAAAGAGTTCATGGTGAGTGGAGGAAAGGGAAATCCTTGTATAGCTCCTTTCTACGATGAAATCGCGGGTCTTGGATTCTTTGCCATCATATGTTTGCCACTTTGTGTAGTAACTCCACATGTTGCCACTTTGACTCCCAACCACCTTCTGTACTTGTGACGGGGCTGTCTTAAAATCCAAGCTTTATTAGAAATGGCATTAGATGAAGGCCGGAAGTGACCCATTGTTGAAAAGAGCCAGTACTTTCAAGCGAAGGAAGGATGTTTGGAGTATCAGATTCGAGTCGGACCTTGTGTCTACCAGGTGTTGCCACTCAGCCCGAATTCTTTCAGAATCGGAGATTTGGCATAGAAGAAATTACTCAAATGACCCCCCAAGTGAAATTTTTCTGTAGACGCAAGAGCTACAAGGTGCTCCCCGACTCTACAATCTTCCCAACGTGGGCAATCATAAAATCAAGCTTGTTGCTGCTCAAATTCAGGATGTTCAATGATGTACTTCCGCAACATTGATGGTTTTTCTCGATCAAAGTCATTACGTGAGATGCCTACCTTGTATGTTCCCCCAGGAACCAAATTTCCCCATACTTTGCCATCAAGGAGATGACCCCTGAGCTGGTTGCAGTGAACGTCCTGCCCAGACATCCCAGTTAGGGACTGAAGATGGGTTAATCACCCTCCAAGCGACAACTGCGGAGACAATTGTGAAATTGTGCCACCAATATCATTCCTCAGCAACCGCATTCTCTTCAAACTGCCAGTAAACTGCAGATTATCCAGAACTGTACCGTGGAAATGCTGCCAAACAAATCCAATTTCCGCAACTCGAGCAGATTCTTAATTCTGATGGACCGTTATCTCCTTCCAGATTGAGGTTCTGAAGATTCGCGGAGGTGATTAGGTTTTGACTGTAGTTACTCCTACTATACTGTCACAAGGATTAGCTTTTCCGCAGAAGTCATTTTAAATCTTGTCATGACAACTCCACATTGCCAGTCGTTGGTCGCTGACACTCTTGAAGGACTTCTGTAGCAAGATCTTCACATGCTCTTGCGATTGATCAACCATAGGTTGATCAATCGCAACCCTATCTATCGGATTTTGTTAAATCTGCTAGAAGTTTTGACATGTTTGTGGGACGATATTCAACGCTATAGTTGACCTATGGATGATTCAACAACATCCGATCGACTGGCTGACTTGGCTGATTTGTCCTTCTCCCATGGAAAACTTTAAGAACCATGCCTTCGAACTCAGAGCACAGCTGAACTACTTGCACATCATCAGGCACATCCTCATCAGCCTTCTTAAGAAAATCCTCAAAACATGTCCACAATACCTTCTAGATCATATACTACTAACAGATTCATGACAGACCAAGGGGCTAAATTAGCGACATGAACAATGACGCAAACTTCAGAGGAATAACGTTCTCGGTACCAAATGGGTACTGATATGAATAAATCATGATTATAAGAGTTTCCCTTGGCGTTTCATGTCTCCGCCCTTGAAATCCACTCGAGTTGAAATACATATCTCCGATCCCTCGACTGGGCTCAACCAGAAATGACATCCGAATGGCCGTAAACTTGCAGTGCTGATCCTACTGGAGCTCAAACGTCAGGATGGACGTAAATCTCCCCTTCACATTTAGACTAACCCATGATGCTTCGTGCGGACACGGAGTGCTTTATCAGATGGAGAGAGGACTCTGCCTCTGTATTTAAGGTGGGAATCTGTGGAAGTAGCAACGCTTGATCTTCCCTAGGACTGAATTGATTGGAGCCATGTTTTGAACTCAATGTGTATGCGCATTGAGCTCAATCCACGCACGATATGCACGCGTACCGTATGTTAACCTATTTACTTCATCAAAGGCCGTTGCTGCCAGAGCCAGACCAGTTGGAGGATGAGTATGAGTGAGACCACCAGAAAGGACGCTTGAAGGTTAGGGTTCTGGCTGCGTGGTGTCCCCAAATGTCCGCTCATAAGAGATCTTTCAATTCTGCCGGATGAATACATTTCCAATGGGCTGCCTCAGAACCGGTAGAATTCACAGTGTACCAGGGAATCGGATCGACTGGAACCATCAGGTTTTCTGGGTCCATAGTTTTCGTTCTTCTGAGTGAGTCTCCGGGCGTTGGTACCAGCGGAATGGGACAATGCAATTTGCACCTGCACAACCCCCTCAGGTTTTGCTTAAAACTTTCTAGACAATGAGGTACTAAATTATTGAGATCTATCATTGATTATAGCGAACAAGTTCTAGTGGGAATGAGGAATCGGTTGCAGCGACTTTATATGAGCTGGTGGACTGCGGTTGAAGAGAACTGTGCATTCTTGCTTAGGTGGGCGTCTCCATCACTTCAGTTTCCTATAAGTCTCCTATATACTCTTCTCCACAAGTATATAGCTCTCTTACTTTCTCTACAGCGATGAGATTCCATCTTGGTTTGGTCCATACATCTTCATTATTCACATGTGAGAGTGGTATCACTTTAGATGTAGCAGGTGTTCATATGACTCGTTATCCATTCGGAGTGCAAAAGATAGCTACCCATGATGCCATTAGGGATATGGTGTTTGCTATGGCGCGAGAGGATGGATATTTCACATGGAGAGAGTGTTGGTATGCCTTGAAGTCGACTAGGGTTAGGGCAGACCTGTACTTGGTTCGGGAGGACAAGGCCACTGTGGCTGATGTGGTGGTTACCGATCCTACTAGAGACACAGTTTCAGAGGGGGTGATCACCCATCATTTAAGATGGACGGCGAGTGGAGCGGCAGCAACCAAGGTCTCCAAGTATACAGGTTATGCAAAGAGGTCATCTCTTTGTTCCTCTAGCCTTGGAGTTATATAGAGCTATGGACACCGACTTCAACATGTTCATGAGGGAGTGTGCGAGAGCCTAGCATACTAGGCAACATGGGGTATCACTCTCTTTAGCTTACTGTTTAGCCTATTTTAGTCAACGTGTTTCCATTCCTCTACAGAGAGCACTAGCTAGTGCAATCCATAAGAGAGCAATCACGTTAGGTGATGATTCTTCAGATGCTTTTGTAGACCTTTTGACTTGGATAGTTCATATATTTTAGGTGTTGTATGACATATTTCCCACTGTGATACTATTGGGGCCTAGCCCCATGTTCCGGTTTGGTTCCATCCTTGTACGATTTGATGGGGTCTTCCCATCCCTTTTGTTATTATACTTTCTCGGTCTTCTTACTCAAGGGTGGGTCCACTTTGACTTCTCTATCTGACACCCTGTGACTCAATTAGATGATATCTTTTCACAATGCAGTGCCCAGTATATTTTTCAGCCAACTACCATATGGAAGAATCATATTCGTAAGAAACAGAAGCTCGGGAAATAGTTTCAGAAGCTCTCCCCGACTTGCATGTATTTGTGTAGCAGTGGTTTCGTTTCGTGTGGTGAAGAGTATTAATCAGAACTTAGATTCATGATTAGATTTGAACTCTCTATACTTACACTATCGAATTCCAGATCTTATGGCTCCTTTCTGCCCTGTAACTACTCAAGTTACATCCGGCTGTCAATCTCTTCCCTCCTAATATCCAGACACACAACGTGAATCCACACAGGCAAATAATCCATTGATTGCAGGAGAGGACATGAATTCCATCACAACAAACTTGTATCATCATACTTGGGAGAAGAAGAGTGGCACCACGTTGGATTCAGAATGTGAAGCAGCAATTGATCTTCTGTCACCAGAAGATATTGTGGAAGTTCAAGAATGGTTGAGGCTTGAAGCTGACAATCTCATAAAGAAGTCAAAAAAGTGGCAGCAAGTACTAGAAGAAATTGATGGTACAAGTCTAAGTTTGGGAAATGTGGATCTGCTGGGGGAATTTCCAAGAGGACCAACAGTGGAGGACAGGATGGCAGGAGATGGGTTGTGCGAGCGGAGGAGGCTTGAAGGTATGATACAAGAGGTTGGTGCGGATGTGAAGAAGGTGCTGGTCAAAGTCGATGAAATCTCGTCAAATATCGGGTGATCATGAAGAACCTTTCAACATTAAAAATGTTCAAACGAGTACTCACCACAACGTCCTTCAACTGATCAGGGATGTGGATCGCACTAGTGGAGTGTGGGGTTCAACACATCAGCTTCCTTTGCCGACCGTACTTAACCGACGAGGATGCTACCATGGGCCATCGAATCACAGCAGCAATAAATATTGGAAAACCACTTGTCCTTCATTTTCATTGCGAGAGCATAGATGGAATGCATGTAGTTCCTGATCAGCGCGGTTTTGATCTGACAGTTGGAAGAGAAAATTGTGAGAAGCTTAGAATCATTGCAAGAAGTTCCTGAAAGCTCTCTGGAGTCTTATGAAACTTGGTATACATGTAACAACCAATCTAGGGGTCTTAGTGCCAGATCTGCCGATTTCAGAAAACCATCACCTCACTCTAGCTACAATGTCCATGTCCAGTCTCTTGGACATTGTTCAACCTCAAAGCATGAGTCAAACTAATGTAGTTGACCTAAAAAAGCATGAAAAAGCATGGGAATATTTGCAAGAACATCTTCGAGATAAGTTGCAAAACAAAATTTCCGACTACTTCTCTTTGTATCCGTTGTCTATAAAAGGACAAATAGTAATACTCATGCATATGCTTGGCTCTGTATAAAATGTAGAGAATCAGCTATCAAGGATCACAAAGATATGTAGCTAGGAGGTCTAGAGCTTGCATAAGTTGTTTTCACATGCAACTTTGTGAAGTAGTGTCGGCACGTGCAGCCCTTCGACAAAAGGTGGGCGTTTGATTTTGATCCTTCTTTTGTGCGCGAAAGAATTGTAGATAAATGATCAAGGCCTTTTCTGATGTTTTGAAAGTGAATAAATCCAATTTTATCTTCAAGATCTTTGGGCAATTTTTATTGGAATATTTAGACCGAGAAAAGCATTCTTAACTTTAGTCTTCTGTATTTCATATGGAAAAATTGAAGCTTTCATATATATGTGTAGACAAAAATGCATTTGCAGATCTTTTTCGTATCCTTAGGATTGAGTATACAAATTTTATATCTGTTGTGCTCTGCTTCAAAACGCAAATATATACTGCAATGTGTTTGAAAGACATGTACAGTCAGCATGTTAGGGGAGAGCAGGAGCTGCGTGGGACCTCAAAATTTTCGAATCCTCATATATATGATTGTCCATTGCAATCATCGAAGAGATCATAAACTAAGCCCACGTTGTAGCTCGTCCCGTCAGCTTTCCAACCCTATCCTCCCATCTTCCAATCCTCCTCTGAAAGGTTTCCAAAATCACTAAAACCTCAAAAAGTTGCCCTAGTGCCCTCATTGGTCAAAACTCCTAGACCAATGGGAATGGAGAATGCTATTTTGACCTCTAGTGTGGCCAAATTAGCTCCATTGAAACTTAGAGCTTTACAACTATCCTAAACACATTACTTAGATATCCTATATACAACATGAGTTGTCACTAACAAGAGTTAAAATGACAACTTGAAACCGGCTGAGTATACCCGAAAGCGATCACGATGAAGACATCGGATGTTGATCACAAATGGACTCGACATTGGTACATTTGGAGGATCAGGTTGTCCTCTATCCATATCCTACGTCTACTCCACTTCAATCAGATAAGCTCTTTAGTCAACAAGGTGATGTGTCTAGATCTCCCCATCTCTTTCTGACCTTACAACGCCGGCCGGTTATCTAACCAAAAGTATCGCCCGTCATGACAATAGCTCTGAAGATGACACATGTTATCATCTTGTCATAGTAGCCGTGTCACAACACGACAACGGTGAAGGAGAGAACCGCTTGCGCCTTGGGGTTTTGGGGAGATTTTTTTCTTAGGGGTTTGACGAAGGTCGGCTACACTGGGTTGATCCCTGCCAGTAGTCATATGCTTGTCTCAAAGATTAAGCCATGCATGTCTCAAAGATTAAAGCGGGCGCTTTGCTGCTTGCTTACCATCCCCCCTCGTCGGATGTGAGGATGATGAGTCGAATTTGGGCGTTAGAGAGCCTGGGTGCTCCAAAATGGAATACGATGTGAAGGAATATTGGCGCTCGGGCCTTGGCCTGGTCGGGACTGCTGGTGGCGGGGGGGTGACGGGGCAAACGGCGTTATACGGCAACATCACGATCAGCTTAGTCTCCATGCTGTGCAAAATCCGGTGTGGGATTGGCAGGGCCTGTGCGAAGCGTTCCTACATGTTGCTGTTGGTGCTGCTGCCCATCTTCTCCCTAGGTGTGCGCCTATGGGTCCCGACGGCGGCGCTTGACACTCAAGCGGCTTCGTGCACTCCTCTTTGCTGCGGCGGGGGCGTGGTCGTCTCCGTTCTGCTGTGGCGGGCTGCTTGCTTGTTGTTTGTATCTGTATGACTCCTTGCTGCGCTGGTTGGGCTAGAAAGCTGGGCCCTGGAGGGGTGCCTCTCTGATTTATACGCTGTTGGGCGTGATGTGCGCTTTTTGTTTTAGTGTAAATCCGAATCGAGAATTGTCGAGGCGGCGGCTGCTAGAAATTGACGAAGTAGGTCGATGCTTATAGTTGTCTTGGAGCATTAATTTGAGATTGGCCGAGAAATATTTCGGACAGAAGTGCTAGAAGTCCAAGATTTGATTTTTTCGAAGTTTTCGATTCGAAAATAGGGCGGCCAGACCTATCAAATTATCATACATGTCCGTTTGATCTGAAATTTGGTGGGGTGATAGATTATGTAAAGTTTGTCGCACTAGGGTAGAGACAATAGGCCCAAGCGGTGTCAGAATTGCGAAATTTTGAGGTTTAGGGGTCTGAAATCGAAGTTGAAGATTTTCAGAGTCCTGCAAAAGTTTCAAACGGTGTCCGTTTGCGAAAAAAAAAATTTGCTTTAGGTAGCAAATTGAAAAAGGCTAGTTTAAGGCAACGCTTATACAACCGGATTACTAGTCTCAGTTTATCGATCTGGAGAGAAGAAGACCTCGAAATCGAAGTTTTTGTGTTTTTAAATGCCCGCCGAGGAGGCTATGTGAGTCCAGGTTGGGTTGGTTTGACCCCTTTGATGGATGTTTTTGAGATGGAGTATTGTGCTTTATGTTTCTTGTGATTGATATACCTCCATCTCGCTTCCTGTTTGTGCACCACGTTTGTTTGTGTTGGTGCTTTGTTGTTTGGAGTGTTGGAGCTCATATGTCCCGATAGTGAGGCTGGATTTGCAGGCACTGTCGGGACTATCCATGTTTCTCCCCGGTGAGACAGGACTTGGGACTGCCAGACCAGGTGAGTGCTTATATGGTGATGGCAGGTTTCAGGTTGCCCTTGTGTTAGCACCTTGTGGTGCCTCGGGTACCTTCATTTGCGGTTTACGGTAATATTCTTTGATTCTAGTTCCACTTGGGGACCTGTTTTTGTACGGTTGTGGAGGTGATACATTGGTGTCACAGTGGAGTTCTTTGGAGGTTCCGTGTCGTGTTGTGACGCGGCTACTATGAGAAGATGATGACATGTGTCATCTTCGAGTCATTGTCATGACGGCGATAGTTTAGGTTAGGATAACCGGCTACAAGACTTGTAAGGCTATTAAGAGCCCACCGTTGGATCTACTTTGTAGGGTCAGGATGTTGAAAAGGCTCCAAGAGATATTATCTTGGACCTTATCGGATATATAAGCGCGTCGTGATCATGATGGAAAAAGTATGGGAGAGTCTTAGACACATCACTTTGTCGACTAAGGAGCATAAGTGGAGCCGACGAGGACATGGATAGAGGACAACATGATCCTCCAGATGTACCGATGCCTAATCCATTTGTGATCAACATCCGGTGTCTTCATCGTGATCATTGCGGGCGTGGTTAGTGAATCATTTTGGAGATAACTTTCTGCAACAAGTGATAAACTCTCGGACCCGATTATTCTTCGATTGTTTCCTACTGGGCGCGATTTGGGGACGTAACAATGTACGTTTTGATTTAGTTTGGGCGCTATGGATTTGAACTTACCAGTAGTAGTGGCTTTCAACATATGGGTTCCAATCCATCATTATTGCTTACCAAAAACAAGCCATAGGGAGTTGATTGTTATGAACTTTGGCGAGGAGTATTATTCTCAAGTTATAAACTCCCCGGTTCCGTTTGTAGTTCCGTTCATACTTAGCCGGTTTCGAGTTGTCATTTTGACTCTTTATTAGTGGCAACTTGTCTTGTGTATAGGATGGCTAAGTAATGTGTTTACGATAGTTGTAAGCTCTAAGTTAAAATGGAGCTAATTTGGCCACACTAGAGTTCAAAATAATACTCTTCATTCTCATTGGTCTTGGAGTTTGGGCCAATGAGGGCAGTTGGGCAACTTCTTCGAGGTTTTGAGGAGTTTTGGAGACCTTTCAGGGGGACATTTGGAGATCTGAGGATGGAATTGGAAATCTGATGAGACGAGCTACAACTTGGGCTCAAGAATGGATGGATTTGAAGGATTTGTCACTCTCAAGTGATGATTCAAAGTTACAGTAAGAAATTTAGACCTTTGAGTGTATTTGGAGAGTTTCTGAGAACCTTACGAGGGTTTTCAAAGATCTAAGTCAACAGAGATATAGTTTTCGACTCAGGCTTGTGTTTTGATCAAAGTTTTGACTCGATTGGACGAGTTTTGAGTATGTAGTGATAGCTTGAAGTTTGTGTATATAGTCAGAATTGATTGCACTAAGCATCCGAAGTTAGTCTGAGAGATCATATCTTTTGATATCAGAAATTTCTGTCAATAAAACTTTTGCACAGTTCAATTTCTAATGATGAGTGACCTTCTCATAAATTCAGGGGAGCAATTGAAGTCAAGGATTGGGATGTGTGATGGGTTTTGTGTTAAGGGGAGTGCATATCGCCTTGTGTTATTGTAGGTAAATCACCAATTGTTTTGAGAGATCTAGAAAAGAAAAACATCTGAAACTTTTCTCAATGATAGTTAGGGTTCTGGAGCAATTTTTTGTAAAGTTTGAGCGAAAGTTATTGGTCTAATCATCAGATATTATAATCTTCTTCCGCTGAAGTTTTACCGGCTATAATGTGGAGTGTTGAGGAGAAGAAGAAGAGATTGTCAACTCACACGAGATTCTAGAGGGTTCTTCTACAGCCACGCGCTCGTGCGTTCTCAGAGCAAAGAAATGTCCATGCGACACCGGAGGAGAGACAGCTCGGGTTAGCATAGGGTGCATCCATAACAGAGTGCAGTACCAACCTTGGCCTTTGAGGTTCACAGAAGATTTTGATTTGGTTTCAGAGAGTGACAGTGTCGTGTTGTGACGCGGCTACTAATAGAAGATGATGACATGTGTCATCTTTAGAGCTGTTGTCATGACGACGATATTTTAGGCTAGGATAACTGACGGCATTGCAAGGCTGTAAAGAGATGGGGAAATCTAGACACATCACCTTCCTCACTAAGGAGCTTATCTGATTTAAGTGGAGTCGACGTATGACGTGGATAGGGGACAACATGATCCTCATGATGTACCATTGTCGAGTCCATTTGTGATCAACATCCGGTGTCTTCATCGTGATCGCTTTTGGGTATACTTAGCTGGTTTCAAATTGTCATTTTAACTTTTATTAGTGACAACTTGTGTATTGTGTATAGGATGTCTGAGTAGAGTGTTTGGGATAGTTGTAAAGCTCTAAGTTTCAATGGAGCTAATTTGGCCACACTAGAGGTCAAAATAACATTCTCCATTCCCATTGGTTTAGGAGTTTTGACCAATGAGGACACTAGTGCAACTTTTCGAGGTTTTTAGGGATTTTGGAGACTTTCCAGGGAGACATTCAAAAATCAGAGAATAGCGTTGGAAAGCTGACAGGACGGGCTACAATGTGGGCTCAAGAATGGATGGATTTAAAAGATTTGTCTTTCTGAAACGGTGATTCAAAGTTAGAGAGAGAAATTTAGACCTTTGGGTGTATTTGGAGTGTTTGTGAGAATCTGACGAGGGTTTTGGGAGATCCGAGTCAACAGAGATCTGATTTATGACCCGGGCTTGTGTTTTGATTGAGGTTTCAACTCGATTGGACGAGTTTTGAATACATAGTCATAGGTTGAAGTTTGTGCAAGCAGTCAGAGTTGCAGGATCGCACTGACTATCACAAACTTAGTACATCAATCATATCTTTTGGTATCAGAAATTTATGTCAAAAAAAACTTTCTAGAAATGAAGTTTGGATGATGAGTGATATTCTTATGAAATTTGAAAGCAATTGGAGTTGAGGATTGGGATGTGTGATGGGTTTGGTACACAGGGGTCTGCATATTGCCTTGTGATACAGTGGGTAAATGAACAATTGTTTTGAGAGATCTAGAAAGCAAAAACATCTGAAACTTTTCAGAGTGATAGAAAGGGTCAAGGAGCAATTTTCTGTAAAGTTTGAGCGAAAGTTATTGGTCGAATCATTGGATATCATGATCTTCTTCCGCTGAAGTTTTACCGGTTGTAATGTGGAGTGCTATTAAAAGAAGAAGAGGTTGACAACTCACACAAGGTTCTAGAGTGTTCTTCTATAGCCAGTCGCTCGGGCGTTCTCAGAGCGAAGAATTGTCATTTGCGACAATGGAGCTGAGCTTGGTGATATCTTGGAGTGTGTACCCACACCGTTGTTGTGGGACATGGACGATAGCTATGGGGCCACCAAGGGTCCTAGAAGATATTCGGGTTCAGTTGGCACTTTTGAGTTGGATGACTTCATCCATGAGTTTGACTCATGGTGTGATTCTAAATGGATGCGCAACTCGTTGTTCAGTCCGTTTATGGCTTGGAAGGGATTATTCCAGCATTTGGAGGATTCACCGATGGATGATTATCATGAGTTCCGGCGTGAACACCTTGAGGAGATAGAGTTCGAGGGAGACAATATTGGTCTCCAAACTACATCTCTATTACTTCGGTGCAGTGTTTGGAGGTGCGAGTTCATCCTCTGTACATGGCACTGATGATACGGTTGGAGCTAGTAGAGTTGGGAAGAATTCCGAGGTCCCAACCTTCAACCCTATTGCGGAGTTCTTTGCACGGTTGAGGAGAGACTAAAGGGATGAGAACCGACAAGCTACGAGGCTTGCGGGAGTTTCAATAGAAGATTGGGGAGAGTCTTCAAGAGGCGTATACCGAATGCGTCGGTTGATCGGTGTTACCCCATGGGATGACAGAGGCACAAGGCTGTCCAATATTGGTATGGGATCTTGGATAGGGAGTTGAGGCTTAGAGTTAGAGATGCTACCTACTATAGGAGACATCACATCGTTGGGCCATTGTGTTTTGTCTTCTTTGGCGTATTGAGCTCAACATGCGAGAAGAGAGGGGGTAGTGGCAAGCTAGGTTCGGCAAGGATTCACCATCTTCATCAATGTCTTCACGTTACCAATCTACAACACAAACCCGGAGTGGTTATGGTAGACATGTGGGACAGTCTCGACCATCTAGACATAGTGGTGAAGGTGCAGCATCCAGATCATTATCATCCTTTTTAGGTCAACAATCAGTTGTTGGGATGGTATGTTGGACATGTGGTGGACCTCATCACAAGAAGGATTGCCTTCAAGGTCGAAGGATGGATCCTGTTGGAGTAAAATTATGTGAGCATTGTCACATACATGGTCACATGATGGATCGATGTTTTGATCTCCATCCAGAATTACGATCAACAAGAGTTGCCATGGCAATTCCTAGAAGAGGACGAGGAGTTCAAGGTGGCAGGGGTGGTGGTAGAGGACCAGCCCCTACT
This sequence comes from Marchantia paleacea, assembly GCA_014180765.2. NCBI lineage: Eukaryota > Viridiplantae > Streptophyta > Marchantiopsida > Marchantiales > Marchantiaceae > Marchantia > Marchantia paleacea. Next base: position 530,397 of record MUAA02000127.1, read on the forward strand.
CAAGTGTTAGCCCATGAGGCTAGTCATGAGGTGAACATGGCATCTCGATTGGAGCAGTTGGAGCATAAGATAGCAAGTATGGCTATAGCCTAACAAAGATCAGATTCTGGAGCTGGTGCCTCTACATCATACGATGGAGATGTTGTGGAGTACATGTGCGCATCGGCACAACCATGTGCAATTGCTGTGACTCGTAGTGGAGTGGGGACTGGGAAGTGGGGGTGGAGTTAGTATTCTAGTTAAATTTCGAGTTCGTATCAATTCAGGAGTGGTGAGTACTATCTAGAGTTTGATCTTAGTGTTGTTTTCATATAGCCCACCTAAGGGTAAGGGAGAGTAGTAGCAAGCTATGGCTACTCAAGGAGAGTGAATTGAGAGGTCAGGCACTACAAGTGATACATATAGGAGACATACTAATGAAATGCTGCAACAAAATTGAGAATATCAAAAGAACTATTTGAACCTGATATCAAATGTCAAGTCTAAGATGGAGGAATGAAGTATTCCGCAACCAGTTTTATCATAGTCATAGATCAAGGTTCACTTGATACTCATCGTGAGTATAATCTATCAAGACGATTTTATCTAAAAGCTTTCAGAAGCATTTTGATAATCAAAATAAGTTTGTTGTTTTCCCGGAGCCAATCTGAGCATCCTTGCGCGCATCTCAGCGAAAAGCCTTCACCCTTGACCACTGAGTGCTGAAAGAGAGTTCAAGAAATATATTCTCATCAGTTCGAATTCGATGTCAACACTCCGTTTGCTTTAGCTGGCAGTCGTGAAGGACAACAAGAACGCGTCATGCATGAACAGCATGCATGAGCACAACATGTGCTCCTCTGTTTTACGGAGTTCTGGTCTTCCTCGATGGGTGGTACGGACAAGGGAGTGTAATCAGAATCAGGTAAAGGTAGGACGAGAGAGACAGACTGAGAGTACTCTATGTTCTGGTGTATGGGCATCCAGTCCAATATGCATTCGAGTAGCGATTGAGATCAATTTTTTCAGCTTCGAGAGACTTGATGACCATTAGTCCCACGTCTCGAGATTCAAGCTGCTACGATTCAAGGCGTGAATGTAACTGGACGCAAGCAACATCCAATTCCCAGAACTGATACCCTCCATCAACTCGTCAGAGCCAACCAACAGACGAACGCAGTTCAGGTTGTCGGTAAATATTACCACAGAATTCTGCCGAAACAACCAAGAATTACTGAGATGAAGATGACACCATCGAGAATACATTTATTTCCAGTAGATCAGTCGTCCTCAGGAGCACTGAGCTACTGGACTGAACAGATGCTAAAACCAACGTGTTTCTGATTCAAAGACTGAAACATAGTTTGATTACAGAACTGTCAGTGAGAAGCAGGGGAGACTAGCCTTGGAGTTTTAGTTTTTAGTTCTGCTATAATCTGCGAAGAAATGGGTGCAAGAAGCGATGTTGGGCATCTTTTAGGCAGTTCGACGTAAAGGTAACCTTTCAGTTCTTCAAGAAGACAGTAGGTATTGACTCGTGTGAAAAGGACACGAGACAAAATAAGATTTAATGTAAAGAATTGTTGGTAGATAACCTGACGCTGCCTGTAGAGATATTAATGCAGTTCCTCCCGTCGCCTCAGCCTAGGGTTTGTCACTTTGACAGTTTTCTATGTATGCTTTCTAAGTTCGCATGCAAGAGTCCCTTGTGCCCATCCTTGCGGAGTACGTAGTTTCAGATTATCATAGTGAGCTGTCTCGTTGTTGTTCTTCAAGACTTTCTGGAGCAGACCTGGGCACCACCCTATTACTTTTCATGCTTCGTGATTTTGTGTGGGTACTTTACAGCTTTTAGCTACAACTCAGTTTTCGTATTCGAAGCACAACTCTTGAGTTCGAGGTTCTTGTGATTCAACTGCGAGGGAATTTTGATCTCAGTACGACCTCACATTCTCCTCCGGGCTAATCTTCTTCACCGCCACATTGGCATCGCCTAGAACTGCACGGAAGGCGGCGGCCAAGCCCCATCTTCCAATATCCTCAAATTCCGAGAATATGTTGGTCGCTATAGACCCAAGGGCTTCAAGGTGCTCCCTACTTCCGAAACATTCATGGTGTTTCTCCCTCAAATTCATTGTCTGAGACGTTTACCATGAATTTGGTTCCCCCAGGAACCAAATTCCCCCATACCTTGCCATCGAGGAGTTGAAGCCTGGGCTGGATTCAGTGAACATCCGGTTAGGGACTCAAGATGGGTTAAATCACTCTCCAAGCGACAACTGTGGAGACAATTGTGGAATTATGCCACCAATATCGTTCCTCAGCAACCGCATTGTCTGAAGACTGCCAGCCAACTGCAGATTATCCGGAAGTGAACCGTGGAAATGCTGCCAGACAAATCCAATTTCCTGAACACAACTTGAGCATATGCTTAACGCTGATGGACTTATCTCCTTCCAGATTGGGATTCTGAAGATTCACGGAGGTGATCAGGTTTTGACTATAGTCATTCTTACTATATTGTTCTAGGGATTAGCTTCTCCATAAAAGTCATTGTAAATATTCTCATTCCAACTCCACCTTGTTGTGCCACATACATGTCAAAACTTCTAGCAGATTCAACATCCCACTGCCGGCTGACTCAGCTGATTTGTCCTTCTCCCATGGAAACGGTTAAGAACCATGCTTCCTACTCAAAGCACAGCTGTACTACTTGAATATCATCAGGCACATCCTCAGCATCCTTCTTCACAATCGATCTGGAAAAATGCAGTGACTATGTCAACAAAGAATGCCATGTCTGTAACATCATCCTTGAAGGAAAAGCCTCAAAACATGTCCAAAATACCTTTAGATCAGATATTACTAACAGATTCATGACAGACCGAGGGGCTTACTCAGCAACATGAAGAATAACGGTCTGGGTACCAAATGGGTATCTCAACTGAATAAATCATGATTTGAAGAGTTTCCCTTGGCGTAAAATATCTCCGCCCTTAGTGAAATGCAGTCGAGTTGGCGCACTTTTCATATATGCAGTCTTGATATCGTTCCCACGTGTGTATACAAACGGCTTACCATGACACTGGCGAAAAATCCAAAATTCTGTTCTGGAATAAGAATACTCGCCCATATAGAAAAGATGATGTCCCGGAGGCTCTATCAATCGTTACAGAGCTAGTTTGGAAGCCAATGCTCATTCTCACGTGTGTTTGTGGAAGTAATCATCAAATTTTTATTTCACTTGATTTACATCACTACAACCGCGTATGATAAATATGTCTAGGGAATTTTCACGACTGCTGGAGATCCATGAAAAAACGAAGGGCCATTCGCTTCACGCTACATCGTGCTTGAAAGTCGATGCGATGTGCAAACTTCTTAACCGTTACGTTCAACCTTTCGTTTTCGTCCAGAAACCACCAGCTACTGTATTAGATCAGCTGACAATATCATGCTGCTGCAAATTGAGAATTTGACGTGCGCTGCCTCCTTCACCGAGCGCCTGAATGGACGGTGCATAAGCTCAGCATAAGACAGTACGGTATACAGGGAGTTGCTGATCATCCATATATTAGCATTGTAAGGCTAAGCGACCACTTGAAGAAAAGGCGATGCAAATACGGTACATTCGTAACACCTCGAGTAACATATACTATTTGTGCCTTTTGCTGCTTGCTTGCTCCTCCAAGGACTCCTGTGGCTTATATCACGAGCAGTATTAATTAATTACCGCCTTCTCTTGCACTTGTGCTTGATAGTTCCGGGCTCTTGTATTCTCTCTGATCATAATACTCTCCAACGTTTAATCGATATTACATTTGTATCCACAACTGCAGACTCGGAAGCTGTTCATATGAGATTAGTGCTAGTTAAGATATTCATCTGTTTGTATGTTAATATAACCTACTTTTGAAAATCCTGAAGACCTTTACCAAGTGTTGACTGGACATGCGACTCAGATTCTCAGTTGTCAGTGCGAAAATGGGGCTTCTCATATAATACTTCAGGTGGAAGCTGAAGCGACGACGCTGAGCATGCTGTGTACTAGTAGTACTTGACAAATGACTGTCTTGCTCAAGACAGCAACATTTTTGGCCAGCACTGGCGTAAGCTTTGACTGCTATCTTAAATCATTTAGAGAGATAAAGTCTTAACTTCTTCACAGAGTATCATTTCATTAGGATGAGGATGCAGTATTACAAGCAGAACTACGCAGACTTTTCAATTTATTTCCTTTAAAGACAACAGTAGGAAATCACCATCACCAGTCAAATCCCAAATTGATCAATCCGCTTGTTTTCTGACTGTCGTCTGTTCCCACACTTCCGTGATCGATTGATAGAAGACTGACTCCGTTGTAACATCAATGCCAGATGTTCGTGATGTCAAATTCAGCTTTTAGCCGCTGAACAGCGAGAACATTGTCGAGAATCCACAGTAAGAATTGCAAATATCGATGTCGTGGGAACCATCACGAGCTACCTGTTCACGTTCTGTGGATCTGGCATGCATGTAGTGGTTGTCATCATGCGTTACGTCTGTCCTATCGAAATCTTAAGAGGAAGTTGATGAACGATCTGATCGTAAGATCCAAATTGATCACAACATGCAAAATCGATTACTGCGCAAGCATGAAGGCTTACTATGAAGAGTGCCATACATGAACATTGCTCATGGCTTTAGGTTTCCATAGAGAATGAGATATTTTCAAGTCCAGGTGAACCCAACAGGTTCAAGCGTGCTACAAGTCCTTCAAAACGCAGAACAGAACAAGCTTAAGCATTGGAAGACCCTAAACTCATATGTTTGCCACTCCCTACCACCTTCTGTACTTGTGACGGGGTTGTCTTACAATCCAAGCTTTATTAGAAATGGCATTAGATGAGGCCGGAAGTGACCGGCCGCGAAACCCATTGTTGAAAAGATCCAGTACTTTCATGCAAAGGAAGGATGTTTGGAGTATCAGATTCGCGTCGGACCTTGTGTCTACCAGCTGTTGCCACTCAGCCCGAATTCTTTCAGAACCGGAGATTCGGCATAGAAGAAATTACTCAAATTACCCCCTGCAAGTGAAATTCTTCTGTAGACGCATGTGCTACAAGGTGCTCCCGAGTCTAGAATCTTCCCAACGTGGGCAATCATAAAATTGCTGCTCCAATTCAGGATGTTCAGTGATGTACTTCCGCAACATTGATGGTTTTTCTCTATCAAAGTCATTATGTGAGAGGCCTACCATGTATGTTCCCCCAGGAACCAAATTTCCCCATACTTTGCCATCAAGGAGATGACCCCTGAGATGGTTGCAGTGAACGTCCTGCCCAGACAGTCCAGTTAGGGACTGAAGATGGGTTAATCACCCTCCAAGCGACAACTGCGGAGACAATTGTGAAATTGTGTAGCCAATATCATTCCTCAGCAACCGCATTCTCTTCAAACTGACAGTAAACTGCAGATTATCCAGAATTGTACCGTGGAAATGCTGCCAAACAAATCCAATTTCCTCAACTGACGCAACTCGAGCAGATTCTTAATTCTGATGGACCGTTATCTCCTTCCAGATTGAGGTTCTGAAGATTCGCGGAGGTGATTAGGTTTTGACTGTAGTTACTCCTACTATACTGTCACAAGGATTAGCTAAGACTTCTCATAGAAGTCATTGTTAATCTTGTCATGCTAACTCCACATTGCCAGTCGTTGGTCGCTGACACTCATGAAGAACTTCTGTAGCAAGATCTTCATTGCAATTCATCAACCATAGGTTGATCCGATCGGATTTTGTTAAATCTGCTAGAAGTTTTGACATGTTTGTGGGACAATATTCAACGCCATGGTTGATCTATGGATGATTCAACAACATCCGATCGCTGGCTGAATTCGCTGATTTGTCCTTCTCCCATGGAAAATTTTAAGAACCATGCCTTCAAACTCAGAGCACAGCTGTACTACTCGCATATCATCAGGCACATCCTCATCAGCCTTTTAAAGAAAAAGCCTCAAAACATGTCCACAATACCTTCTAGATCATATACTAATAACAGATTCATGACTGACCAAGGGGCTAAATCAGCAACATGAAGACTAACGCAAAGTTCAGAGGAATAACGTTATCGGTACCAAATGGGTATCTCAACTGAATAAATCATGATTTGAAGAGTTTCCCTTGGCGTTACATGTCTCCGCCCTTGAAATGCAGTCGAGTTGAAATACATATCTCGGATCCCCTCGAAATGACATCCGAATGGCCGTAAACTTGTAGTGCTGATCCTACTGGAACTCAAACATCAGGATGGACGAAAATCTCCCCTTCACAATTAGACTAACCCATGATGCTTCGTGCGGATACGGAGTGCTTTATCAGATGGAGAGAGGACTCTGCCTCTGTTTTTAAGATGGGAATCTGTGGAAGTAGCAACGCTTGATCTTCCCTAGGACTGAACTGATTGGAGCCATGTTTTGAACTCAACGTGTATGCACATTGAGCTCAATCCACGCACGATATGCACGCGTACCGTATGTTAATCTATTTACTTAATCAAAGGCCGTTGCTGCACGAGCCAGAGCAATTGGAGGATGAGAATGAGTGAGACCGTGAGACCACCAGATGGGACGGTAGAAGATTATGGTTCTGCCTGCGTGGTGTCCCCAAATGGCCGCTCGTAAGAGATCTTTCAATTCTACCGGATGAATACATTTCCAATGGGCTGCCTCAGAACCGGTAGAATTCACAATGAAACAGGGAATCGGATCGACTGGAACCATCAGGTTTTCTGGGTCCATTGTTTTCTTCTTGTGAGCTGAGCAGCCAGGCGTTGGTACTAGCGGAATGGGACTTCGCTATCTGACACCCTATGACTCAAATAGATGAATCTATTCATAATGTAATCGCCGCTATATTTTTCAGTCAGCTAACATCTAGAATAATCATCTTCTTAAAAAACAGAAACTTTGAACCGGACGATAATATCGTTCAATATCTGTCAGATTCCAACCTCATAGTTGTTGAAACATGGATGTAGTGTCAAAAGAGGGGTCTCCGAGATAACCAGAGATACAACTAAGTCCAGAAAAACTCAGTATCTTTGAAGAAGTCTCAGTTTATATATTGGTTTCAGGTCACGAACACGAGTTTCAGATCTACAAGTTAACCCCTAGGACTTGCAAAATTTTATCCTAAAAGTGCTATAGAATTATTGCATGATAGACAATAGTGACTAGATCAATCAATTATCCATGGTGAAGTTTAACTATAATAGCACCAAACACTCTATGTCTCCATTTCAATGTGTTTATAGAGTTAGTGGGACACATAGGAATCTAGTAAATACTGTTACATGTATTGTGTACATGGTGAAGTTTAACTATAATAGCACCAAACACTCTATGTTTCCATTTCAATGTGTTTATAGAGGTAGTCGAACAGATAGGAATCTATTAAATACTGTTACATGTATTGTGTACATGGTGAAGTTTAACTATAATAACACCAAACACTCTATGTCTCCATTTCAATGTGTTTACAGAGGTAGTCGGACACATAGGAATCTAGTAAATAATGTTACAAGTATTGTGTACCTGGGAAACCACGGGAATGTCTTGTTCTCCACCAGGTTACGATTGGAAGTGTATAAGAGGTGCAATCCCTCCATTTTTGTAGACTAACTTGTATATGAGCCCACTTGTGGCTCATTGCTCCGACACATGGAGCAGGTTGGAAAGAACGGAGTGAGACGTAGAACATTCTCCTGTGGAAATCAGCATCGGATTTATTCTTTTGCAACATCGTCAGCAATAACCTTCATCAGACAGGAATGAGGCGGCTATCACTCATGAGATCAACTCAACAATTCTGGCCCAGGGCAAAGCTTGTTGTAACCACGTGAAACCTCCTACCACGCATAACGTCGGGATTCTTGCTAGACTTGCCGAGGTAAAACGCAGTGGGAATTGGCTGCTGTCATTGCTGTTACATGGTTGGACTCGGCGAATAAGGTTCCATAGCATCCACTACGTTGGTCTGCGGCGCAGACCCAGTCAAAATAGTCGAACCTCAACAGAATCCGCACTCCACATAACCCCTACATGTGGAGGTCGGCGGATAGCAATCTTCCCTTGTTAGTGCTTGAATCAGAGTGTGTTTCAGTTAAGATAGTTCTCCCTCCGGACAACAGTTGTAAGAACCCCTCAAGAGAAGATGAATCCCATCCATTCTACACTAAAGAGACTCACAACGTTTGTACCAAATTCTCTTGATAGCTACTGCTGGTGCAGTGAGATTGATGCGGGGAATCAATCATGAGACCTCATTATATTTCAGTTTAGTAATTTTTCTTAAATACAATGGAATTATTTTCTTTACCATATTTTCAGAAGTTTTATATTTCAGTTTACAAGATCTAGAATATAAACATATTTTTCTAGCAAGAAACATGGATTTTCAGTTTATCTTTGATGTAAAAAATAGCAAGCAAAGTGGAATATTTTAAATAAAATTTGCAAAAAAATTATAAAAAATTGAAATATTTTCTATATTGATTTATTATGAAAATAAATCAGTGAAAAAACCGTAAGTTTCTTAAAATAATATTTATTTTCTTACTATAAATAAATTTTTTTTATTATATTTATTTTTCATGAAAAACATAGTTTTCATGCTGAATGAATTCTGAAATATTCTTTTGATCAATAATTTATCACAAAAAATAGATGTTACTGGAGTGAAGTATTGCTTAATATCATATTTATTAATGAAATTTTTTTATCTTAATATAACCATAGTATGAACCTCTATGGTCAAAAAGTTATGATATATTCAATGGGTATTACTTGATATTTTACGATTTTCACATCTTATAAATTATGAGTTGATAAATGAAAGAAGATAAATTTTTAATAAATGTTTATTTTGTTAAACTTTCAAACTTAAATTATTCATGAATATTATTTGAGAAATAGTCAATAACAGTTAAGGGTGTAGAGAATTATATTTTGCCATTAAAAACAAATATCATCCTTCAACTAACGTAATTTTCATTGTTTGAGTTATATTTCATTTATCATAGACAATCGTGTTTGTTTGTCAAGGCACACGTGTTGATGTTGAGCTAGTGTGGATGGATGACATATGATATTATTAAACAGAGGGATAATAATCTCAGATGCTTTCAAACTACCTCATCAAGATTCTGAAAGCAGAATTTTCTGGATAATAATCTCAGATGCTCGTAAACTACCTCATTAAGATCCTAAAAGCAAAATTTGATCTCGGAGCATGTGACTGGTGTGTCAGGCCAATGTATCTATCGATGTGGTAGCTCAAAAAGTTCAGAATCTCTTAAGGATGAATCAGGGTCTTACAAGAAAAGGTGAACCGGAACTGAGCTAGGAGGTTGTTTTTATTTCCTAGTAAATATTTTGCATATTGATGCATCTGCACATTTCAATGGTTCATGATATCTTAGCACGTCAAACGAGATTGAACCTCAATTTTTTGACTTCATAAGGAAACTATTGCTCTAATACAATGGTTGTGATTCATTCTTTAATCCATGACTGATGTTGGAGATCCTCTGGATCGACTTAATTCAAGTGATGCGATCATGGTTCAAGAGTCAAGAGCTATCTAATCACTACGAGACATTAAAAAAAATATCTGGAATTCAAATGCCTGAATTGATGCAGATCACTCCCGTACAATTTGTTTCAGGCTCGCCATCTCACCAGCTACATCCGCCTGATAAATGTCAAAGAGTTAAAAGTTATTATTGCGAGATGCAATTATTAGGATCAAAGGCTTTCAGGATTTCATTCCACAAATAATGATTTCAGTCACGTGTAGAATGACTGAGTTGGAGGTGTATTGGAACATTGAATCTATGAACTAAACCCTGGTTCTAAATATATGCATGTGCATTGTCAAAGCCCATGGATAAAGTATTTTCTTCCTCTTGAATCTACTTCCCTTGAAACAAATGCGGCAGAAATTATTCACTGGCGCCATCCCATTATTGAATCTGCCGAGGCAGCACATCTAAAATATACATACCAAACATTGACACCTTGATACGGAATGAACTTCAGCATAATTAAATGTTTTTCTATTCTCGAAGCTTAGCGGGCAAGTGAATCTACCTTGATGTCAGTGTCTCAATGAACTCCAGTGATATGGACAAGCTTTCCTCTGGTGGCTCGCTAGCGCTTGCCCTGTTTCGTGGTATAACTTGCAACAACCCACTTTTGCAGGATGGGCAATTTCTACAGGGACGCCTGCCAATCGGGAATGGAAGTTTCGAATATGCAGGAGATTGGTTATGTTCAGTGCATTCTCACGTCAATCTCGCTACACCTCCTACTCAACTCAGAAGATTCAGTACAAACATTATGTGTATCGATGTCAGGTTCCATTGCGTCAAATTCATCATCATCAGCCCCGAACGGTGGGCAGAGAGGTATTCTAACTTACACAGTCTGATTGTTGTAACTGGGGAGGGAGGACTGCTATCTTCTGAGTTCTATGGAGTCCACATCTGCAGAGGCTAGACTGTTTGGACTCGGTCTGCGGTGCACCCGACGCCATGGACGCTATTGGACCTTATTGGCCAAATCCTACCAGCACCAGCAACTCGCACTGAGCAGCCCTTTCAACAGCGTTTCATATCGGAAAAACAAGCAATAATCCCACCCTTATCGGTGGTCAGAGTTGTCAGTTGCTTACCACACTCTTTCTCGTCGAGCGCCCTTGTTGAGCTCTAAAGCCAGATCTGTCAAGCTCGTGATAATACCCTCCCCATTCCGCTCTGACGACGTTCTCCTCCGAGCTGCACGATATTAGTTCAGATTATGATATCCTACGGAAGGTATTGTGTGTCTCAATATGGATGTTTATAGTTTTGTAAAGTAATATATCCAAACATGAGAAGTAAGTTATGAATTGCAAATTCTCCACAGATTTATAGTAAAAATGGAATAGGTTATAAGGGTCAAAATATGTAAGGGCTCCGGACCATTTTTTAAAGCTTGGCCGTAAAACTTGCAGTGCTGATCCTACTGGAACTCAAACATCAGGATGGAAGTAAATCTCCCCTTCACAATAAGAGTGACCCATGATGCTTCGTGCGGACACCGAGCGCTTTATCAGATGGAGAGAGGACTCTGCCTCTGTATTTAAGGTGGGAATCTGTGGAAGTAGCAACGCTTGATCTTCCCTAGGACTGAACTGATTGGAGCCATGTTTTGAACTCAACGTGTACGCACATTGAGGTCAATCCACGCACTATATGCACGCGTAGCGTATGTTAACCTATTTACTTAATCAAAGGCCGTTGCTGCACGAGTCAGACCAATTGGAGGATGAGAATGAGTGAGACCACCAGATGGGACGGTTGAAGATTATGGTTCTGCCTGCTAGGTGTCCCCAAATGGCCCCTCGTAAGAGATCTTTCAATTCTACCGGATGAATACAGATGAATACATTTCCGGTAGAATTCACAATGTAACAGGGAATGGGATCGACTGGAACCATCAGGTTTTCTGGGTCAATTGTTTTCGTTCTTCTGAGCTGAGCAGCCAGTTGGTCCCAGCGGAATCTGACACCATGTGACTCAAATAGATGAATCTCTTTATAATGGAATAGCCAGTATATTTTTCAGTCAACTAACATCTGGAATAATCATCTTCCTAAAAAACATAAGCTCTGAACCCGACGTCAATATCTGTAAAATTCCATCCTCATAGTAATTTTTCTTAAATACAATGGAATTATTTTTTTTACCATATAGTACTGATTATCAGAATTATCAGAATGCTTTAAAAATTTCTAGATGAATATTTTTTGTTAGTTCATAATTAGTATCAAATGAATCCAGATGAAGAAATATGATAAAACTTTTTAGGGAATATTTAATTTCTTAATCACAAACCTTAATAATGGTCCGGATCCCCTACATATTTTGACCCTTATAAACTAATCCATTTTTACTATAAATCTCGGGACAATTTGCAACTCATATCCAACTACTCATGTTTGGATATTTACTTTACAAAACTATAAAATGCTCATGTAAATTGCAGTTTCATTTTGAAATACAGCAAAAAATATTAAATTATAAATATAAATAACTCAAAAAAAAATTAGATATTAAATAATTCAATAAATTATTTATACACACAAGATGTTAGCATAATAGGATATCCATCAAATTTTCTGAAAAAATAAAACGCAATTGACCTCAAATGTTATTCAGTTTACAAGATCTAGAATATAAACATTTTTTTCTAGCAAGAACATGGATTTTCAGTTTATCTCTTATTTGATGTCAAGAAAAGCAAATAAAAGTGGACTCTTTTAAATAGAAATTGCAAAAAATATTCTAAAAAATTGAAATATTATCTATATTGATTTATTATGAAAATAAATCAGAGAAAAGACTGCAAGTTTCTTAAAATAATATTTTTTGTCTGATTTAAAATAAAAAAAATGTATTCTATTTATTTTCCATGAAAAATAGTTTTCATGCTGAATGAATTCTGAAATATTCTTTTGCACAATAATTTATCACAAAAAATAGATGTTACTGGAATGAAGTATTGCTTAATATCATATTTATTCATGAAATTTTTTTATCTTGATATAACCATAGTGTAAACCTCTATGCTCAAAAAGTTTTGATATATTCAATGAGTACTACTTGATTTTTTACGATTTTCACATCTTATAAATTATGAGTTGATAAATAAAAGAAGATAAATTTTTAATAAATATTTATTTTGTTTTACTTTCGAACTTAAAATTATTCATGAATATCATTTGAGAAATATTCAATAACAGTTAAGGGTGAAGAGAATTATATTTTGCCATTAAAAACAAATATCATGAGTTATATTTCATTTATCATAGACAGTCGTGTTTGTATAAAAACAATAGTAATTTAAATTCAAAAATTTTAAATTTTTATTATAAATTTGTTATAAATGAGGATGAAATTAAGTAAAATGAAACGAATTTTTATCAAACTGATTTTAATATGCGGAAATTAAAAATTTAAAAGACTGTTGAAAAATGTATGATAAGGAAATTAAAACTAAATTTGAAATTAATTTAACAATAAATATTAAAGATAATTTTATGCTGTTAAAAATTTGAAAAGTTTTTTTAATCAATATTTTATTATAAAATTGTAGATAATAATGTTTTAAATTTATTTTTTTATATATCCTTGTGATTTTAATTTAATCATCATGTTTTAGAAAAAAATAAAATATAATAATAAATTTATCTGAACTTTTTACAATAAAAATTAGATCATTTCAAAAAAATCAAATTTACAAACAAATTTATTTAAAACTTTTTTTGGAATAAATTTATAATATTGAAATCTAATATATAAATTTGTAGTGCAATGAAGTTGTGGAAATTTTTTGTGAGGGATTGGCCATGCTTTCGTTCATTTATTCACAAATAAAAATAAATATATTCAAAGTCTATGAGTTGGTTTCAGAATATAAATTGCCAACATTTGAAAGGAATTTTTGAAATGGTTTTTCTAAAAACTTTGTTATGGTTAATTTTGAAGGGCAGATAGGCAAGTTTCGAAGTATGGGCTGACTAAAAAAAGAAAAGAAGTGTGCAGCCGGGTTGGCTTGCCTGCAGACAAGAAAAAAAAGAGCATTGCGCAATCAAGAAGAACCTGTGCAATTTGACTTCAAGGCAAAGTCGAGATAAGCAGGCTTTGTAGTTACGATTGAAGAATTTGAGGTTCTCCGGGCATGAGACATGCACAAAACAATGGCATGAGCAGCTGTGCAAAGCAGCAGATGAGATACTAATAATACGAATAACGCAGCCCGATTTGATCATTGCACAGATCTTCCGGTATTTGTATTCTATATTATTCTATATATATATATATATATATATATATAAAGGTTTGGTCAAACACAAGATGCTTTTCTTTCAGCTTTAACTGACACTAGATTTATTTAATTCATTTCTTAGTTCTTTGATGCAAAAATAATAAATTTTATAACTTTTTTGTTTTTAAACTTGTAAATCATGGTTTATATGAAAGTGACTATTGCAAACGTTTAAAGATTAATTTTTTTTTAGATTGATTTATTTCTTCATGGTAGATAATATGACTTTGTACCAAACAAGGGAAAGTTTTTACCTGAAGGTTTTTTTCCTTGTGTAAGTAAGTTCATTTGGAAGCAACAAAATGAGAAGTCAACTACAAACTATAATTTTATTCTTCCTACTAGCCCCAAGAAACTTCCTTGCATGAAAACTACATATGCAAGATCAAGATACTTTTGTACCAAGGGAGTTATCTCGCTCATATGAGATAAGTGGCTTATATTTCAAAGAAAAAGTTTCATGACATTGATTCTATTTTTCAAACATTGAGGAATTTGAATGACTGAATTCCAAAATAATGAAGGATGATAACACGTTTTACCAACAATAAGGCAGTAGTTTTTTGGTCTCATAGAAATCATTATAACATATGCAAGTCCGATCTGGCTTGCTATAGTTTGCAAAAGGTCTTATTTTTGCAAATTAGCCTAAGAATTATTACTTGGTGGAATGCCCAGTAAAATTTCTAACTATATATTACTAGAATTTCTAATATTATATTACTAAAAATAATATTAATATCCTTTCTAGTTATAAGGATTATCTGACTGGATCCAAATTGCTACTTATGAATAAATAGACGTTTCTGCTTTTGTTTTAATATTACTTAAAAATATCCATAAACAATCATTTTAGATTTTATTATTTTGATTAATTATTATTATTTCATTAATCAGACTATTAAGTAATTTTCTTAGTTTTTTTAGAATTCTAATTAGAAAAAAAATGATTTATATGTTTGCATGTACTTTTCCTCCTGGTATTTCAAACATTAAATTTGAATTTAAAAAAATCAATTTCTTTCATTGTGGTTGAATTATTAAATTAAAGATATAACAAATTAAATGTTGATTTAGAATATTTTTTATTTTGTTAAGTGATTTGAACTAAATCTTATTTGACATTTAGTTATTTAAAGTTGTAATCATATCTTTTTACAATTTTTGTAAATAATCTAATCAATAATATGCATTTTTAAAAATTTATTCTTTATTGTAAAAATAATTTTGTTTGTTCCAACATAATTGTCATTGATATATTTCATTCTTGTTTATAATCTAT
Organism: Marchantia paleacea; assembly: GCA_014180765.2. NCBI lineage: Eukaryota > Viridiplantae > Streptophyta > Marchantiopsida > Marchantiales > Marchantiaceae > Marchantia > Marchantia paleacea. The sequence goes on from MUAA02000127.1 coordinate 545,569, forward strand.
TCTTTGCTATTTAGATTTAATTTATGATCAATTATAATTTTAAACAATCAGGATTTCTTGTAAGGTTCAGTCATGCCTGAAAAGAATATCCTGTTCTCAACACTAAAGAGCAGTTCGAATCTAAGCACTTTCGGCCGGCAAGACACAGATTCCACACTAAATCTCTCTGATTCAGATTACTAGAGATATATTAGGGCCAGAGCATGAACTTTTCTACAATCTGTATTTAGCTGGAGTCACTAGCCCCAGTGTAGACACAGAAAGCCTTGGGTTTATTAATCAGCTCGAGCTTTGCTGAATGACCCCCGATTCTTCCCAGCTTATAACCAGTCAGAATCTGTAGGATAACAAAATGAACTTTTCTAGCGTCTTCATTTCGAATTGTCGAACTAATTTTGCACTGGAAACGTGTTTGTATTTAGGTTTCGTGACAAACCTGCGTCTGCTCTTTTGTTGATCTGTATCGATCTACAATTGTACAACAGGACCACAGGAGGTACTTCCTGGCATCAAGTAGCTCCTTCAGCGGGATATGCATCAACTTTGCCAACTCATCTGCAAAAGTAAACCTTTTGCAGATTTAGCCGTTTCTGGACCTCTAGACTTCGAGCATTTCGTTGTGGTTTGGCTCTTCATGGCTGTGTTTCTGGAACGGGCACTGCCTAAGCCTTGTACATGCAGTATATTGACGATCTCGGGATGCGAGGATACCAACAGGTACTTCTGGATGAGGCATTCTGGATTATTTTTCAGTGTCATTGATAAACGGCAACGATTGGATGCTTATATCGCATCGAAAATCTGACACAAAATATTAGTAATACTGTGCAGCTTCCTCACCCATGAGAATGAGCCTGAGTGCTGAAAAAATGATGATTACATTCCTCACTTTGAATGACGATAGGCTAATGATGTTTCAATCTGTGGTCAATAAACCGTTGAATTGATCTCAATAAAACTGTAATGAGTATCACCGATTGATCATGTATTTTGAGTATCAAGATTCTTCGTATTTCCAGCTTATAATCTCAAGTCCATCTATAGTCCAGAATACACAGAGTTCTGAAACTCAGAATACTCTCAGTTGGAATACATATTTCTTCGATATCGTTTAAGTCAAGGTGAATTTTTACCTGTTTTGTTTTGAGTACTCCAAGCCATCGAGATTCTATATACCAGGCTGTACGCTGCATATTTACCCAGGCCAGTTACTGTTCTAATGTAATTGAAGAAGAGAACTGTATAGATTGAGATCGGATTGGTTGCTATTCGTCCTCTCAATGATCAACTTGTACACAACAACGTTCAATAGAAAACGTTGTTGTGTACAAGTTGATATATAAAACTCAAGTTTTAGACATATGTGTTCGCTTGTTAGTTATTTTGTTTAGTTGCGGTCCCACGCCCATTGAGCGTGTATGGTAATATTGATCACACATTCATTCATTGACTCTCTATCTCTCTCTATCTGTCTCTCCCTCTCTTTTTGTCTCTGTATTAATTCTTTAGTTCAAAAAATTCTGGGAGTATCCGTTGTTGCCAATGATAGACAACAGAAAGACAAAATATACTAAAAAAACCGACCATTGGGCAACGTTTTCTATGATAAAACATGGTGAACAGGAACTCCGTTGATGTCTACATGCAGTCAATAATTTGGGCTGGTAGTTTTCGATTGTAACAGTTATTTCAAATTGCTCAATGGCCTGACGGTGTTGTCAGAATTGCGTTATGCATGTTTCCAAGGCAAGAAAAAAGAATTGTCCTAATTTGAATATGATAATTTTTTTACGAAAGAGGAGATCTACTTCTCAGAACGTGAACTCGATTGTGCATGTCTTGCGCCTCATCGGTGCTAATACATCTGTGCTTATTACAAAAGATTCTCCGTCTCCTTGCCATCTGAACGGATGAGTACGGTTCATGAAGCACCTTCATTCTTGCTTCTGCTTGTTTTCCAATTTACAATCTGCGAGGTTCATTCTTTCCAAGATACCTCTCGAGTGACGGAAGGCTGAAGTACTTGTTCTGAACATACTCCCATTTGACTTCAGTTGTCCCCTCACTTCAGTGTGTTACAGTGCAGGTCTTCCTCGTGTTGAAGACAGTGAATTGTGATTGTTTATACTTTACTCTCGTCTAGGTTCTATGTTAGGAGATCACCCTGAAAGGACGTGTCTGAAGCTAGCGGGGAGTGAAGTGTTGGCTGGATAGGAAGCTCGGTGTAGTTTACGTCTAGCCAGGGTAGCGGCTCCCTGCAACCTGCAGGTGCACTGCAGCAATTTACCTGCAGCAAAAGAGGACAGAGTTCACCATTAGGCATGGCCTGCGTGATATATGTGTAGGAAAGGTTCTAATTATAGGCAAATCTGGCGATGACTCCAGCCATGTGGCAAAGGCAATTCTCCCAAAAAATGGAAGATGCGGCGAGGTTCTGCAAGGACGAATGTATAACAACAGCGAGGGAAAGGCCCAAGGAGGCGGGGCCTTTGCCTGTGGAATTTTTGTTCTCTCCTCAGACAAGCAGTAATGTCTTGATTTTCTGGAAGATCACAGGCCACAGATTCACACTGTGAGACTCTGCTGAGCTTGAACTGTCTCCCCATGCTGAACCTGTTCGAAGTGACGTCAAAAGGCGTCCACTGAAGAGTTTAAAGACTCGGAAGCTGACATGGTTCTCACACCTCCAGCCTGAACGTGTGTGTGTCTTTCTTCTCCTTCAACTCGAAGCTGCCTGGAGCACTTCAGCTCTTGCAGACGAATGGACCTTGTGGCTCTCCAGTGATGAACTGAAACAAACTGAGAGCATGCTGGGACACGAAGAAGAAGAGTTTTGTTCTGTACACTGATCACACTGCCGGCTACTGTAATATACAATTTGTCGACTTGAACGAGAAGAATTTGTGCTTCATCTTTTTAATACAGAAATAATTTTACTCTCTAGGAATGAATTTTATTGTTGAGGATAAATAAAAAATCTAATTTTTTATAGTGAAATTGTTTTAGTATTTTTTTTCTACTCAATTTTGGAGTTATTTTCAAAAAAAAATTATCTAACATTTTTTAATTGTTTAAAAAAACGTTTTATGGAAATGTGTATTGAAATATATTTTTATTTCAATACACAATTTCAGTTATGTTGGTTTCTTAAAATCGTCCTTGTTTTATTTTAGATTGGAAAATGCAGGACAAGCTCATGCACAGTTATCGTTACTTGCTGATTCAGAAACTAGCAGACGTAAGTTCAACCATCTCGAAGTTTTGGTGAGTAGACATTCGAAAACATTGCTGAGTGGACTGGGGAACAACCTCAACGTGAACGGAAGGTTCCGGTTCTGCTCACCACTAGAGAATTATTCCCAATGAAATCAGCTTCGTGCACGTGAGAATGAGCATTGGCTTCCAAACTAGCTCTGTAACGATTGATAGAGCGTCCGGGACGTCATCTTTTCTATATGGGCGAGCATTCTTATTCCAGAACAGAATTTAGGACTTTTCACAAAGTGTCATGGTAGGCGATATGTATACACACGTATATCAAGATTGCATATATGAAAAGTGCGCCAACTCCACTGCATTTCACTCAAGGGCGGAGATATTTTACGCCAAGGGAAACTCTTCAAATCATGATTTATTCAGTCGAGATACCGATTTGGTACCGAGAACGTTATTCCTCTGAAGTTTGCGTTATTCTTCATGTTGCTGATTTAACCCCTGGGTCTGTCATGTCTGATCTAGAAGGTACCTGATGTATCGGGATATCTTGTAGATCTGGAATTCAGAGTCCTCTGACGTTAGCAGAGTGTATGGTGTTTCAATAATAATTTGTAAATTTTCACTCGACACACTTTCATGAACTAATGTTCTGTCTGTGTAATTGAAAGCAGAGTGATGATGGTGTCTCATCTAAAGTAACGTGTCACGTAAGTTTTCGTGTAAGCTGGATCTTCCATGATTCAAACTGAAAGCTGTGCACCCCGTGAGATGTTACTTACGATGAACTATATGGAGAGATGCAATACCAAGATTAATCCAATCTACTTCATGACTCTCATAATTTCCATAGAACTTCCAATACGTGTTTTGATCAAGTGCCCGCCCTGATGGATCAGGGCTCTCTATCAACTTTGAAAACTTCCTGTAATTAGTCAAGGAAAAAGAAAGAATCTGCTGTGATATTTACTTTCTTGTTGGTACCAACGCTGGTACCAACGCCTGGCGGCTCAGCTCAGAAGAAGGAAAACAATGGACCCAGAAAACCTGATGGTTCCAGTCGATCCGATTCCCTGTTACACTGTTAATTCTACCGGTTCTGAGGCAGACCATTGGAAATGTATTCATCTGTATTCATCCGATAGAATTGAAAGATCTCTTAAGAGCGGACATTTGGGGACACCACGCAGCCAGAACCATAATCTTCAACCGTCCTCTCTGGTGGTCTCACTCATACTCATCCTCCAACTGGTCTGGCTCTTGCAGCAACGGCCTTTGATGAAGTTAATAGGTTAACATACGGTACGCGTGCATATCGTGCGTGGATTGAGCTCAATGTGCATACACATTGAGTTCAAAACATGGCTCCAATCAGCTCAGTCCTAGGGAAGATCAAGCGTTTCTACTTCCACATATTCCACCTTAAATACAGAGGCAGAGTCCTCTCTCCATCTGATAAAGCACTCCGTGTCCGCACGAAGCATCATGGGTTAGTCTAATTGTGAAGAGGAGATTTACGTCCATCCTGATGTTCGAGTTCCAGTAGGATCAGCACTGCAAGTTTACGGCCATTCGGATGTCATTTCTGGTTGAGCCCAATCGAGGGGATTCGGAGATATGTATTTCAACTCGATGCATTTCAAGGGCGGAGACATGTAACGCCAAGGGAATCCCTGAAAATCATGATCTATTCAGTTGAGATACCCATTTGGTACACAAGGTTATTCCTCCGAAGTTTGCGCTATTCTTCATGTTGCTGATTTAGGCCCTTCGTCTGTCATGCATATGTTAGTAGTGTATGATCTAGAAGGTATTTTGAACATGTTTTGATGCTTTTTCTTCAATGAGGATGTTCCAGACATGCGAGTCTTTGTTGACATTGTCACTGCATTTTTCCAGATCGATGGTGAAGAAGGCTGCTGAGGATGTGCCTGATGATGTGCAAGTAGTACAGCTGTGCTCTGAGTTCGAAGGCATGGTTCTTAAACTTTTCCCTGGGAGAAGGACAAATCAGCTAAATCAGCCAGCGATCGGATGTTGTTGAATCATCCATAGGTCAACCATGGCGTTGAATATTGCCACACAAACATGTCAAAATTTCTAGCAGATTTAAGAAAATCCGACCAGATCAACCTATGGTTGATCAATTGCAAGAGCACGTGAACATCTTGCCACAGAAGTTCTTCAAGAGTGTCAGCGACCAATGACTGGCAATGTGGAGTTGGTATGACAAGATTTACAATGACTTCTACGGAGAAGCTAATAGTAGGAGTGACTACAGTCAAAATCTAATCGCCTCCGCGAATATTCAGAACCTCAATCTGGAATGAGATACGTCATCAGGGTTAAGCATCTGCTCGAGTTGCGACAGTTGAGGAAATTGGATTTGTTTGGCAGCATTTCCACAGTTCACTTCCGGATAATCTGCAGTTTACTGGTAGTCTGAAGACAATGCCGTTGCTGAGGAATAATATAGGCGGCACAACTTAACAATTGTCCTCACAGTTGTCACTTGGAGGGTGATTAACCCATCTTCAGTCCCTAACTGGGCTGTCTGGGCTGGACGTTCACTGCAACCAGCTGAGGGATCAACTCTTTGCTGGCAAAATATATGGAAATTTGGTTCCTGGGGGAACATACATGGCAGGCGTCTCACATAATGACTTTGAGCGAGAAATACCATGAATGTTGCGGAAATACATCATTGAACATCCTGAATTTGAGCAGCAACAAGCTTGATTTTATGATTGCCCACGTTGGGAAGATTCTAGAGTCGGGAGCACCTTGTGGCTCTTGCGTCTACAGAAGAATTTCACTTGGACGGGGTAATTTGAGTAACTTCTTCTCTGCCAAATCTCCGATTCTGAAAGAATTCGGGTTGAGTGGCAACAGCTGGTAGACACAAGGTCCGACGCGAATCTGATGCTCCAAACATCCTTCCTTTGCTTGAAAGTACTGGATTTTTTCAACAATGGGTTTCGGGGTCACTTCCGGCCTTCATCTAAGGCCATTTGTAATAAAGCTTGGATTGTAAGACAACCCCGTCACAAGTACAGAAGGTGGTAGGGAGTCAAAGTGGCTACATATGGAGTTACTACACAAAGTGGCAAACATATGATGGGAAAGTTTCCAAGACCCGCAATTTCATCGTAGAAAGGAACTATACAAGGATTTCCCTTTCCTCAACTAACCATGAAGTCTTTGTTTCCTCGAAATTGTAACCACTTCAAAGGGCTTACATAAAAACGTTGAGTGTTGTAATCTATTCTTCCATTAATCGCTTGTAGAGTTCAAATGCAGATGTTTGAGATACTCTCAACCAAAAGACTGGGGTAATGACTTGTGCCAGACATGTTGTTTGCACGACAGCTCTTCTTGTAATCTGGATACCGTTCCAGTGGCGTGCCAATCTTCATCCGACCAAGAGCCGTTCGATCAGGCGAAGTTGGACGAGCAGAAATGTCAGAATTCATGGGGTGGAGACGAAGGAGAATCTAACACTCGCAATCTATCTGGGCTCGCTGGAGGTGTTGCACCTTGTATTGTAGGCTTGATCACTGTCATCGTCTGGCTGCGACGTGACTCGAAGAGTAACCCAGTCACACCATGCCTGCCAGCGGAAGTGGCAGGCATGGTGTGAAATCTATGGGCTGCACCGTTATGATTGAAGCTTGGCCATAGAAAAAATCCATAGGCTGCACCGTTATGATTGAAGCTTGGCCATAGAAAAAATCCATAGGCTGCACCGTTATGATTGAAGCTGTTAACATTCAAGGCATGCATGTGACTCAACGCAATCAATATCCAATTCTCACAACTGATACCAATCATCAACTAGCAGCATACAAACGCCGTTCAGGTTCTCGGTTAGTATTGTTAGGGAATTCTGCCGAAGCAACCGAGATGAAGATGGTACCATCGAGAATACTTTTGGTTCCAGTAGTAAGCCACTGGAACCTACTGGTCCAGTAGCTCAGTGCTCCATAGCACTGAGCAACTGCACCGGACAGATGCTAAAACCAACGCGTTCATGTTAAAACGTAGTTTGATTACAGAACTTTCAGTGAGAAGCAGTGAGACTAGCCTTATAGTTGTAGTTTTTGGTATCAGCTGCAAAAGAAATGGGTGCAAGAAGCGATGTTGGGCATCAGCTGGACGGAAAGGTAACCTTCGAGTTCTTCATGAAGACAGTAGACAGAAGACAAGATAAGATTTAATATAAAGAATTGTTGCTGGATAAACTCACGCTGTGTCGTTACTTTGACAGTTTTCTGTGTATGCTTTCTCTGTTCGCATGCATGAGTCCCTCGTGCCCGTCCTTGCGGAGTACCTAGTTTCAGATTCTCATGGTGACCTGTCTCGTTGTTGTTCTTCAAGACTTTCTGCAGCAGACCTGGGCACCGCCCTATTGGTTTTCATGCTTCGTAATTTGATATGGGTGCTTTACAGCTTTTTGCTACGACTCAATCTTTGTTTTCTGCGTACAACTCCTGAGTACGAGATTGTTGTGACTCGCCTGCGAGAGAATTCTGATCTCAATCCGGCCTCAGACTCTCCTCCCTACTAATTTCTTCACCGCCATATTGTGATCACCAATCCTCTTCCAATTTCCTCATATTACAAGAGTTTGCTGGATTTCAGAGAGTTGCAGGACCTCCAGCTCTATGAAATCCATACACCCAGGAACGTCTTGGTTGACTTGCGTTGGATGTATGTTTCAAATTGTTCGATATAATTTTGATTTTGCGCCGCACATCTCCGAACACCAAACAGCTCCAGTAAGAACTCCAATCAGGATGACCAGAGCAATGAGCCAAGCGGGAAATATGGATTTCCGCTTTTCTTCTACTTTGGAAACAGAGTAGAAGGTGGGGTTTTCCAGCGCATTGGGAAGTGGAGGAATCTTATTGACATCATGTTGTTTGACACATCAAATTGGATCAGCTTTGGCATTCAATTGCAGATGCTCGGATCTTGATTTCCAGTGAGGAGGTTGTTAGGTATTCTCACCACGAGAGATTCCAATCCTTGAGGAGGTATGAGACACTATACTCTAATTTTATGTGGGTCAAGTTCTTCATGCCGTCAGCAAGGTGCAAATCAGGAGATATCCTCATTTGCACCTTCCCCGCTGGGACATCCCTCCAATTCTCGCAGAACTCGAAGATGGCCTTGAAGTCTCCTGGATCATATTGTTGTCGGTCAAGTGTTGTTGTTGATGTGCACTTATAGAGCCTACGAGTTATACAAAGCGATCGAGAAAGAAAAAAGATGAAGCTTATTCGTCCGCATGCAAAGGCTTTGGGCATGGTCGTTAGCTTGCGTGAGAGTTAGACAGCGATTGCTACGTGAACTTACCGAGAAGGAGCGCAAAAGGGACGTGAAGTTGAGAGCTCCGGCCTGCAAAGCTTTCTCGTCCTGACGCTGTTTCACCATGTTGATGAACTCTGGTTGAAGACGCCGTTTGGGAGTTCGGCCAAAACAATATCCATAGCTGCAACTCCGATGAGTCCGTTCTCGACGAGAGCTGGTCACAAACGCATGCTGCCATAAGAGTGACCTCGACGAGAGGCAGATAAACCTGCTGCCCTCGTCGAGTCAGATTTGCAACCTTCCTTCATGCAATAAATTATGAGATCGCCGTTTGCATTGGTTGGATTAATAATTCGTTCGTTCAGATTCGCAGCGTCATCTTCTAACTAGACGTGAGTACATCAATCACAACGAGTGAATTCCTCTTACGAATATCGTGAAGCCCACGGATGATCCTTCTTGTGAAGATTTCTAAGACGGGGAATAGAAAGGAAGAAGGACATGGGGCATGTGATCAAATTGGGAGCATGTTTTTGACTTCGTGATCAAAGTGCACAGAAGGAGTTGCCAACATTCAGCAACAGGAATGTGATTCTTACCCGGTTTGGTTAAGATGACGATGTCGCGGATCAAGTAGTACTCTCTGTAGTTAGGGTGTTAAGGAATTTTCCACCCGGTTCCTTGCAACTTGTATGACTTGCTTCTAAATGGAATATCCCTTCTATGACTGAGGCATATAAGTGAATATCGTTCAATTATATGCCTCAGGATTATCCAGTGGTCGAATAGACACATAAGGAGTTGAAATGTTAAATATCTTTTAGGTGATACATCGGAATGACTCAGCTAAAAACTTTGAACATATGTGACTACTTCATAGAATCTTCTAGACACACCATTAAGTCTGGCTTGTAACTTTATTGACATACGCCTCAATGCTTCAACTATCTCATTGGAAAATTTGAAGGAAACCAGCTATTTAATGGTTCCATAAGTATTTCGCCATTGTATCCTAATGTTACGAACACTTTACAAGTCAGTATTGCTTCAAGTCTCAACTAGATTTTCCTTGGATTTTGTCTTATTCATGCATGATTCATCATCCCACTAATCCCAATATGAGTGCTCTTGCTTTCAACATTTGGATAAGCTCATGAATGATTGAAGCCCACCGTGAAAATTACACCAGTTGATTTATTTGTGTCTCATGTGACCTTGATTCCAACCGGCTCTTGTTCAAAGATAGGTTGGATGAAAAGTCTCTCACGTGAAGATCTTGAGCACATAACCATTTCAATATAACATGAAAATTACGTTATGACATTGATGAACACCAAAAGAATCTATAATGAAATAATTTTGAATTTCATTGAGCAATTTAGGTTTTATGAAACTAAATTTTTTTATTTAAGTAAACAAATGATCATTTTTTGAATTAAACTATTGATCAAATTTTTTTTTAAATTTTTTTTTTTAAACCAAATATAAATATTTTTTTTTTTCATAAAATTTGTACAAAATAACATAATTTATTTTTTCTAAAATTTAATCATAATAAAAATAATATTTTTACATTTTTTGTGTTTTGCATGTAATAGCAAATTGCATCTGATGAAAATGATATGAAATACAAATGTACAATTTGTATTATATATAAAAATTTTTATTGTTATATTTTATTGAATTATTTAAATATTTCATTTAATACGGATCCCCTAGAAGAGGAAGGTCGTCTACATGCAAAACATCATCGGCCAATGCAATGTTAAGATAGCGTGAAACAAAATCCTCAGACCCTACAGGCATACGTATGCCGTTTGTCGATATCATACATCCCTCTGGAAACTGAAGATGAGGCGGAATGCCCAAAGGAAACTAAACTTTGCACTTTGACACCTTGACTCTCAAACCTACAAGATGAAGCTCGGTAGTCAAATAATCAAAGGGCTATCTAATGCTGTCTACAGGGTCCACAACGTGTGTATCATCCACTAAGGAGTGCAACACACAACCAAAACAGTAGACACAAGAGCTTTATAATAAGCCATAGCAAATAAGGATCCTCCCAAAGGATCTCCCTGTCGAGTGCCAGCGGCGGACTGTAGAATGGTTACTCCCTCCTTGGAAAATCCATGGTGATAAAATAGAGAAGAATGTGAACCGTAGAAATATTGTACGAAAAGAATGAGGGTTGAAAGAGGTCGACTAGCCTTCTTTTGATTGAATTATTAAAATATTTCATTTGATTTTTATTAACCAATAATTTATATAAACTATCAGTGACATATAAATTTTGTTAAAGTTAATTTTGATCTCTAGTTGATGTATATTATATCGATTGATTATAATGTAAGAAAAAATATAAATAAATAATAAATGATTCTTCAAATGAATTATTATTTAAAAAATATTATATATTATTTCAAGTTTCAAATATAATTTTCACATAACATGAAATAGGTGTTCCAACATAAAGAAAAATATAAGACTTAAATAATATAGACGTAATGTATGTAACTAAGTATAATACTTTCTATTTTGTATGTCCCTCCATATTTTTCAAGTTATACTCGAAGCTTCAAAGAGTATAAACATTCAATGAGAAAAATGTTAAATCTTATGATTTCTTGGGAATATTCAAAATTAATTAGCAAATGATATATTTACTCATAAAAAAATTTTAATAATTTGCACTTTAAGTTTGTTAAAATACTTATTTATCATAGAATTATTTTTAATTTGAATAATTTTATGCTCTCAAAATAATCTCAAGTGTCCACAAGTTCAAACAATCTTTTAAGATGATAATGATAACTTCTTGTAGAAAATATATCATTTTCAAAATATTGAAATATATTATATTCTGTCAAAAAATTTTAAATTTTTATGGATTATAAAAATTATTATCTCAATGATATATTCAAAATGATAATAAGATGCTCAAGATTGATGAATAAATATTTAAACAATAACTTTGATTTTAAATTTTCGTTGAAGAATTCATTATTTAAAATTTTTTTTTAAAATTTTGGATTTATTTAGAATTAATTCGTCATATTTATATATTTAATGTTTTTTTGAAAAAAAAAATGTTAAAAATATATTTTTGATATGAAATCATGAATAGAATTCAAAGGAAGCAAAATATAGTTATCTTATTATACTTTGATTTTAAATTTTTGTTAAAGAATTCATAATTAAGAAAAATTAAAAAAATTGGATTTTTATTGAATTAATTAATTATATTTATTTATATGTTTTTATTAAAAAATAAATGTAAAAAATAAAATTTCTGACATTCAATCATGAATAGAATTGAAATTATATGTTTCATGCTTGATTAAAATAATTTCACATTGTAACTTTTATAAAATAAATGAAGATTGATAAAATTTAAATTTTCTTCAAAAAAAACTCATGAAAAGTAAATTACACTAAAGTATTGCGGGAATAATCTTTTTAATATATGAAAATCTTCAAATATTGATTTAAATAATGTGAATATAATTTAGAGAAAAAAACACTAAATCATTTATAAAGATTATAAAACATAAAAGATTAGGTATATAATTAAACAAGAAATAAAATCATAGTTCAATTTTAAAATTAAAGATTATTACTGATTTTTGTAACAATGATATTTCATTATGTAGTTATTAATATAAAAATTTTGTTATCGAAAAACCTTTTTATACTAAAACATTTATATAACTTACAAGTATTAATTTTCTTTGTGGACAAACATGTGACAAAAAATTGATTTCTTAAAAATAAATTATTTTCATCAGAAATAAAATATTTGATTCAAATTATCAATAAACTTTAAATTTTTTTCTAAATTATTTCATCAAGATTTTTATATTAAATTATTTTAAAATAAAAAAATACGAGAAGAATTCAATTAATTGAATATATTTCTATTATACAACAGATTATTTGTTCGCTAGTTATGTGAAGATGTTGAAAATGGAGTGATGATCAATTGTGTCATGTTGAGTTCAGTATAAGTCCACAAACATTCATACAAAAGTTCAAATCCAATTTTTGAAAATTAAAAAAACAAGAGGACTAGATATCTGTAGACCTCATAGTGAGCAAATCCAACGGCTGGCATTTGTGGGGTTTCCAAGTTATGATAGACATTGGGGTGGCTTGTGGTCGACCTCCGAGTGCAGTATTTTAGTGTTGGTTCTTGGTTCTTTGTGTGCCTCATCTGGAGCATGGAAGTAAATGAATGCAAATTTTCCGTCACAACTCTGAGTTTTGAGTTGATGTGGTGTGAATGTATCCAAACCAAATGTCAGTTTTGAAAGAGTTTGTATTGTCATAAAATCCTCTCAATTCATGACCTACCAATGACCCCATTATTCAAATGGGGTCAATGGTAGTCCAGGTGGCCGCATGGGCCAATTAAGTAAACATATGTCTACTATCCAGGATAGCCCGAATATTTAAACTTCGGGACATCATGTTCTAGTGGCCTAACTCGGAGCCCATGGAGTGGAGCTGGGTAGGGTGAAACAATACTTTCTCTCTTTTCATGACAGCACGTTGCGTTTTTGTCGGACCATTCACGAAACACATGCATGCACGGGAATAACAAAAGAAGAAGAGGATTTTCGTGGATACTTCTCGCAATAGACCAAGATTGTCAAATATCATTAATTCAAATGGACCCAGCAATGTTGGGCATCATCAACTACTTTCTCAACCCATCGATGACTTTCTGCAGGTGGACTTTTTGGTACAATTTGCTCCAGTGGCCTAACCTGAATTCAGTGGCAAGCAAAGGACTACCGTTTAATATTCTATTGCGCGTCTGACATTAATCGCAGAGGTTGGTCTTTGGTGACAAAGTTTCATGTCATATCATCTTTCTAGAACATGCAGGTCAGACTTTTACCACTTTTAACTCTAGAACGTTATTTGCAGTTGCTGAATTGAGTAATGTAGGGTCCCACTTTCTTTTACCACAGTCAACTTTTCTTTCATCATGGTTAACATATGTTCGAATAGCAACCAAGTAAGGCAATGACAAATGCAAAGCATCTCAGTCTATGGAACACGCGTTGTGAAACTCTGCGTTTCAGAAAGTTGTTTAGATGTGGCTACATCTAAACAAATTTCTTTTCAGATAAGAAGAAGTTCTGTTACAGTAGCATTCGCTTTCTCTTTCTATTTCCGGACACTGAAGAGCAATTGTTCTGCAGCCTGCTTGGGATAGATTGTGAATGGTGGTCTGTTGATTGAGCAGCTAATTCCAATGGAGGCTTCAAAGTTCGTTCGAAATTTCCAATTTCTGAAAGGGATGGTGAAGGTGATCCATTCGCCCTCCGATCGCAGAAGTTAGAAACTGTCCCTTCGAAGCCGGAATCGTATGGAGGCATCACGATTGACCATCGACAAGTATATTTCGGGAATCTACGCGAAGTTGATGTTCAGAAGTTGATGCAGTTCTGGTAAGTACTGTATTTTGAATGGAGATGTGAGGAGTTCAACAGCTGCTACACATCTCTGCGGGTGTTGTGGTTTATTTGTACTCTGGAGATGAATACAGTTGCGGGAACCGCGGAAATGGCTTGTTCTCCGGCCGCTTATCATTGGGAAGTGGATGAGAGGTGCAGTCTCTAAATTTGGGTAGATAGACTTGCATCTGAGCGCACCTTTGAATCATTGCTCGGACATAAGGCGCAGATTGGAAAGCACGGAGTGATACGCACAATACCTTCCGTAGGATATCATAATCTGAACTAATATCGTGCAGCATGCTCGGCAGAGAACGTCGTCGGAGCGGAATGGGGAGGGTATGATCACGAGCTTGACAGATCTGGCGTTTGAGCTCAACAAGGGCGTCCGACGAGAAAGCGTGTTGTAAGCAACTGATAATTCTGACCACCGACAAGAGTTGGGATTATTGCTTGTTTTTCCGATATGAAACGCTGTTGAAAGAGGCTGCTCGTAGCAATGAGAGGTGCTGGTGCATGGTAGGATTTGGCCAATAAGGTCCAATAGCGTCCATGAGGTCGGGTGCACCGCAGATCGAGTCCAGACAGTCTAGCCTCTGCAGAATGTGGACTCCATAGAACCCCCAGATTGAAGGTCAGCAGGTAGCAGTCCTCCCTCGCCAGTGACAACAATCAGACTCTGCAAGTTAGAATACCTCTCTGCCCACCGTTCGGGGCAGATAATGATGAATTGGATGCAATGGAACCTGACATCGATACAAATAATCTTTGTACTGAATCTTCTGATTTGAGTAGGAGGTGTAGCGAGATTGACGTGAGAATGCACTGAACATAACCAATCTCCTGCATATTCGAAACATCCATTCCCGATTTGCAGGCGTCCCTGTAGAAATAGGCCATCCTGCAAAAGTCGGGTTGTTGCAAGTTATACCACGAAACAGGGCAAGCGCGTAGCGAGCCACCAGAGGAGAGCTTGTCCGTACCACTGGAGTTCATTGAGACATTGACATCAAAGTAGACTCAAGCTACCGCTCCTGCAGTAGTACAGCCTTACAGCTTACAGTGAACGCCGTAATTAGTCTTACCAACAGTACAAGGTAAAGTTTATGTGATTAGCTGGTAGAATTAAGAGGTACCTTATTACTGTACACCACACTAGTGAACACTTAATAATAAGGCGTGGAAAACATTCCCTCCTCCTCACGTCTTCCTCGTCGCGTTTGTGAATGATACCCTTCTGCTCAGTCGGGGTGATACCGGCTTCTGCTTAAGGAGCTTGGCATTAGAGAACACTTGACTAGACAACACTTAACATGTGCAGGCTTCCAATTGATTCCACTGATCTTGTGTTTCTGATGTGACAGGAAGTGTACAGATCATGTGCGGCGATAGATCTGGATCCAAAATGCTTGTCGTATGAGTTTGCATCGTTTTATCCATGTAAGATAAAAGTTGAAGGTTAGCGAACATAGCTGATTAGAATAACAAAAAATAGATACTGATTGTGAATTAAATTACAAAGTTGTGCTCTTCATCAATGCTATGTGAGTTGAAAGATGGAAATAAGATGTAGTTAATACATGCTCTTGACATTACCTGCTAAGCTTCGAGAATAGAAAAACATTTAATTATGCTGAGGTTCATTCCGTAGCATCAAGGTGTGAACGTTTGGTATGCATTATTGAGATGTGCTGCCTCGGCAGATTCAATAGTGGGATGGCACCAGGGAATAATTTTCTGCCGCATTTGTTTCAAGGAAGTAGATTCAAGTGGAAGAAAATACTTTATCCATGGGCTTTGACAATGCACATGCAGATATTTAGACCCAGGGTATACTTCATAGATTCAATGTTCCAATACGCCTCCAACTCAGTCATTCTACATGTGACTAATATCATTTCTTGTGGAATGAAATTCTTAAAGCCTTTGATCCTTACAGGTGCATCTGGCAATAATAACTTTTAAGTCTTTGACATTTAGCAGGCGGATGTAGCTTGTGAGATGGCGAGCCTGAAACAAATTGTACGGGAGTGATCTGCATCAATTCAGGCATTTGAATTCCAGGTATCTTTTTGAATGTCTCTTAGGTGTATACAGCTCTTCACTCTAACCATCACCTGAGTTAAGTGGATCCAGAGGATCTCCAACATCAGTCATGGATTAAAGAATGAATCACATTCATTTTATTAGAGCAATAGTTCACTTATGAAGTCAGAAATTGAGGTTCCATCTCGTTTGACGTGCTAAGATGTTATGAAACATTGAAATGTGCAGATGCATCAACATGCAAAATATTTACCAGGAAATAAAACAACCTCCTAGTTCAATTCGGGCTCACCTTTTCTTGTAAGATTCTGATTCATCCTCAAGAGATTCTGAAGTTTTTGAGCTACGACACACAGTCACATGCTGCGAGATTAGATTTAGCTTTTAGGATCTTAATGAGGTAGTTTAAGAGCATCTCAGATTATTATCCAGAAAATTCTGCTAGGTTGTTGGAAGCAACTGAGATTATTACCCCTCTGTATAATAATCTCATATGTCATCCATCAACACACAGTAGCTCAACATCAACACGTATGCCCCGTTAAGATTTCTAACAGAGCAGACCTCTGCTGGCTCAGTGATAGGAGGAATACGATCTGAGATGTCAGGATCCATCTATCCAGGTAAGATTCATATTCATTGGAAGTTTCACATTATTAAAAGCAGGCGAAAACGCTTGAGCATGAGTTCAAAGAACGCTGTTGTGAGTTTGATCAAGTAAAGCATGTCCACAATCGCGTTTGCTGAGAAGTGAATTGGCTCTTCCAGCTTCACTTGGTTCAAATTCGTGAAGATTTCTGATCTTATTGATCAGCTACTCCACTTTTGGGGAGTAGCGTTGGCTTTGAGCGTTGTTCAATTTTGAACTTTGCTTTCTAGGGCAAAGTTCAAAATTGAATCTATAAGAGCCTCAGAAATGGGGTTATGTCTTACAACTTTCCATGCGCACGATCTTTCCAGGACGGAAGGATAGGCTGTGAGGGCAAAGATCGGCTTGCGTGAAGCCATCGCAGAGAGAATTTCCATTCAATTGCAGAGCATTCACTTCTGGATTACACGTGATCATTTTATCATCGGAGGGGTTCATTGGAATGGATGCTGTTGAAAGCAACATGATTCTTAGTGATCCAGGTTCTCACAACTCCCATCATGCAGTGGAAGACACTTCACGGGTTGGGTCAACCGCCTTTGAAATGCCTCCCGAGGTGGAGCAGTTACTGGAGGAACTGCATGCAATTGCTCGCGAGGATGCTCCTCGAGAGTGGCTAAACTTGTCCGATGATATAATACGGCAAATAAGATTAGTCTTCTCCGAGGACTATGGGAGAGAATTGAGCGCTGGTTGTTGGGAGGACTCTCGGCTGAAGATTCTTGGCGTCTTGGGTCTGTGCTGGAGCAAGTGCACTCGTGTTCATCTTAGGGATGATTGTATTCGTTTTCTTGGCCAGATTTCTTTGCGGGAGTATGAGGCACTGCACATGCCGCTACAGTCCAGCAAAGTCTTGAGACAGTTATACCTGGGGTCTAGCTATTTTCCCCTCATTGTCAAACGATGTCCAGAATTGGAAGACGTTGCAGCAAGGCCACTCGGAGACGTCATTCGCCGAATAGAGAATCTGGAGGCATTTCATGCCTCGGAAGCAGGGATGTCGATGACCCATTGGGCTCAAGTAGCGGAGGCATTGACGTGGAGGGGTGTGTCCAATCTCATGGAGCTTGATCTGAGCTACAATGAAGCCATTGGTACGGAAGAAGGGTTCATTCTTATTTCGAGCGTTATACAAGTCACTAGCAAATTGAAACGTCTGCATATTATGCGAGTGCCAATGGCTGAAGCTGCTGGGAAGGCGTTGGGAGAAGCTGTGGCGTTGCATCAACAGCTGGAAGAGTTAGAACTGAGTCCAGAGTTGGAAGAGTGGGAGGACGATGGGATTCAAAACAGTGAGAACACCCAAGTCATAGAGGGCTCTATAACCGGCGGACCAAAGGAATGCCCATTGGGTTGTTTTATTGCATCGGCGTTCCTAACTGATCACCCCAACCAATCAGTTCGCAGCTTGGCAATCTACACTTGGGAAGGGCTGCGTTGGAAGGTGTTGAGATTAGGAGTACTCTCAGAGTTTCTCCGAACCACTACCTTCTTATCTCATTTCACTCTTGCAGTCAAATACATCGAAGACACTTATCTTCTGGGCTGCGAAAGTCAAAATTTGTTCGAAGCGCTACGTGCCAATTGCTCTATTCGAGTTTTAACATTAGAGCTTCAAGTAGATCGAGCTGCAAGTCCCACAGGAAAAGGTCTGGATTTGGGTGCTTTCAATGAGCTCGTGGAGTTTATCAAATCTGCTAAAGTTTTGGAGGAGCTGCATTTAACGTTTCTCAACGGAAAGAGATGGGAATGCGTGGAGCTCAATTGGGCTGCGTTCTTCCGAGCTCTGGGATCCAACTCAACCCTCAGAATTCTTGGCCTTGCAATTAATAGGAACTGCTCTTTTGCCATTTCTGATCCTGTACGGAGGGCAATGACAGATTGGTTACAGACCACATTTCTAGAAGATCTGATGTTGGCTATAGAAGCCGGAGGAGAATGGAGGCATCTTCTCAGATCTTTGAGAAAAAATACACGCCTTGAAAGGCTGTCGGTGCCAGGGAGGATACTTGAGGATCACATGACGTTCAGGGAGTTGATGGCGCTATCTCACATCAACTCGACTCTAAAAACCGTACATATTACAGGTGGGTCTACAGATAATGGGCAACGCAAAGCTGCAATAGAGGAGTTATTTCGATGCAAGGCTAGACAACAATCATATCTGGCGGAGCTGCGGGCAGTTCTGGGTACATCGGCTTGGACATCTCCCACATGCGGCCGCGTGTTCTTGTGCGGAACGCCCATGGCAGGTACAAAAGTCTACAAGCTGCAATTTCTGCCCCAACCCTGTTGAAAAAATTAAAGTCTGCTGCATGAAGAAGATTTCATGCTTGTTGCAAACTCATAAACCGCAATGTTGCGGACCAATGGTTGCAATTTTATGATTAGAATTTGTACATTTTGTCAGAAAATATTATTGATTCTTCTGAGTATTACGGTCAAGCAATTTGACGCGATCATTGCTATATACATTTTTTTCAAGAAATAAAAAAAGACGTTCTGGATTAACTAAGTGACCAGCACATCTAAATTCTTCTTCATGATTTTGCATCTGTTATTTGAAGAATTAAGATATACCATCATGATTAATGAGGTGCTTTGTTTTAATAAATCTATATCTGCATACATATGGAAAATACTCTAGATTATCTTCGGATCTATAAAGAACTTCTTGTCATTCTCATAAAAATGCTTCTACATCCCTTGGGATCATGGAAAGGTCAAAAACCTTATCTGCAACAAATTTATTTTGTTGTCATGTAGGAAAAACTGCGCTGGCACATTGCGCATTGCAGTTGGGCACACCATGGTACACTCAGGTGTTCAAGAAGTTCTTACCCCGCACTCAGGGCATTGAAATTCATGTCCTGAAAAACGATGCTACGATGCAAGTGTCTCTATGGGACTTGGGTGGACAAGATATCTTTAGAGCACTTCAGCAGTATCTTTTTCCGAAGCTCAACAAAGCTTGCGTTTTTGCTTTTGTTTTCTCGTTATACGATCGACATCGAAATCAGCTGAAACAAAACTTGGAGGAAGAGTTCAAAGACGAATTTCTCTACTGGTTGAAGTTCATCACGTCCAACTCTGAGGTGACCGGATTCAATCTGCCGACAGTGATGGTGGTCCTCACCCACAAGGACAAGACGGAGAAAAAGACCGGGCTGAGAGAACAGACGCGGGTTTCCAACTACATTCAGATGGCAGAGCAGATTGTGTCCAGATTACAACGGGAGTTTAGTGATGTTTTGAACATACATCCCACAGTGTATTGTGTCAATGCTCGTCACAAAGATGACGTGCGGCCAATTGTCACACAGATTTATAGCACCATGGAGGATCTTTTCACTGAAAAACTCTTCTCTGTTCCTGAAGCATGCTGCCGAATGAGCCAGTATATTCTACAGTGGGCCTTAGAGAATGAGAAAAGACCAGTAATCACGCATGATGAGTTCTCCGCTCTATGTACTGAAGCGCACCCCGCTTTGAAGAGTCTGCTTCAGAATCTTCCTGCTCCCAACCGTTTCAAAGCTTTGCAAGCTATAGCCTCCTATCTCCAGGACGCTGGAACCATTATTAGGCTTCGCGACTCAAATCTACTGGTAGCTAATCCCAACTGGCTTACAAATGTGTTTCTAGGACGCTTGATAGGCATGGGGCATGGTTTTGAACATTCAGCAGAGTCCAATTCGGGAACAGAATATCCGATTTCGAGTGATGGGTTCTTGAGCCAATTTCAATTCAACACATTTGTGGATGATCACCTCTTTCAGCGTCTACAAACGGATCGATACACTGGTTTCGATCACATGACCCTACAAAGTGTGCTGGAAAGTCTAGACCTTTGTTATAAGGTGTCAGGAATAAACGGAGAGTCGCAGTTCTTTGTACCAACACTGGTCAAGGTGGAGAGTAATAGTCAACTGCAATGGAATTGGGCTGCCGCAGATAAGGAGTTGTCCGTATATATGGGTCTTCGAATTCGCTGCAAAGATCCGAGGCGGACTTTTTTGTCCACTGGATTTTTCCCAAAATTCCAGGTATGCTACGTCAGGCTTAAACCTCCATTTAAAAAAATCATGAGATTTGAAGTATTGTATTATTCTGAAGCATTGTTTGTAGATTTTTTGCGACTAATCAGTGCATGTTGGTTGTCTCTGACGTGAAGATTACATTGTGGAGATCGATGAAAAATGAGGCAGGATTCATCTACAACTGCAAGTACAACCTGATTTCTATACTTCACGACTGCCACGATGTTATCGTAGAAAATAGTGCAGATGGAAATTTCTTTGATGTGATGATCAGGTCCACGAAGTCAAGAGAGATGGTTTGGATGTTTGTCAAGCAGCACATCCTTGAGAAGTTATTTGCGTTCTGTGCATCTGCTGAGGGCTCTCCTGGAGTGAGTCTAGTGGTGGACATCCTGAGGACGGAATGTGTAAAACAACGTACACCATGTGCACAACGCAAGGATCAGAGCGTGTCAAGGGAAGAACTGAAGGAGAAATTGAAGCAGTCAATAAGAATTGCAGGAGAGGACATGAATTCCATAACAAAAAATTTGTATCATCATACTTGGGAGAAGAAGAGTGGCACCACGTTGGATTCAGAATGTGAAGCAGCAATTGATCTTCTGTCACCAGAAGATATTGTGGAGGTTCAAGAATGGTTGAGGCTTCAAGCTGACAATCTTATCAAGAAGTCAAAAATGTGGCAGGAAGTAGTAGAAGAAATTAATGTTACACGTCAAATTTTGGGAAGTGTGGATCTGCTGAGGGAATTTCCAAGAGGGCCAACAATGGAGGACAGGACGGCAGGAGGTGGGTTTCGCGAGCTGGGGAGGCTTGAAGGTATGATACAAGAGGTTGGTGCGGATGTGAAGAAGGTGCTGGTCAAAGTCGATGAAATCTCGTCAAATATTGAAGTGATCATGAAGGACATTTCAACATTCAAGAATGTTCAGAAGAGTACTCACCACAACGTCCTTCAACTGATCAAGGATGTGGATCGCAGTAGTGGAGTATGGGGTTCAACACAACAGCTTCCTTGTCGGCCGTACTTTACCCACGACGACGCAACCATGGGCCATCGAATCACAGCAGCAATCAATATTGGAACCCCACTTGTCCTTCATTTTCATTGCGAGAACATAGATGGAATGCATGTAGTTCGTGATCAGCGTGGTTTTGATCTGACAGTTGAAAAAAAAAATTGTGACAAGCTTAGAATCATTGCAAGAAGTTCCCTGAAAGCTCTCTGGTGTCTTATGAAACTTGGTATACATGTGTCAACCAGTCTAGGGGTCTTAGTGCCAGATCTGCCGATTTCAGAAAACCATCACCTCACTCTAGCTACAATGTCCATGTCCAGTCTCTTGGACATTATTCAACCTCAAAGCATGAGTCAAACTGTGGTTGACCCAAAAAAGCATGAAAAAGCATGGGAATATTTGCAAGAACATCTTCGAGATAAGTTGCACAACAAAATTTCCGACTACTTCTCTTTGTATCCCGTTGTCTATAAAAGGACGAATAGTATTACTCATGCATATGCTTGGCTCTGTATAGAATGTAGAGAATCAGCTATCAAGGATAACAAGATATGTAGGAAGTAGGTCTAGAGCTTGGACGAGTCGTTTTCATATGCAACTATTTGAAGTTGTGTCAGCATGTGCGGCCCTTGGACAAAAGGTGGGCGTTTGACTTTGTTCCTCTCTTGTACGCGAAATAATTGTAGATAAAGGTCAAGGCCATTTCTGATGTTTCAAAGTGAATTAAATCCAATTTTGCCTTCAGGATGTTTAGCAAATCTTTTAATGGAATATGTGTACCGAGAAAAGCATTCTTAATTTTAGTCTTCTGTATTTCATGTGGCAAAATTGAAGCTTACATATATGTGTAGAAAAAAATACATTTGCAGATCTATTTCGTATCCTAAGGATTGAGTATACAAATTTTATATCTCTTGTGCTATGCTTCAAAACGCTAATATATATTGCAATGTTTTTTAAAGACATGTACAGTCAGCATGTTTGTGGAACACAGGGGAGCGCAGGAGCTGCGTGGGACCTGAAAACTTGCGAATCCTCATATCTTTGATTGTCCATTGCAATCATCGAAGAGATCATAAACTAGAGGAGATTACAGTGAAATATTTAATTGAGCTTCTTGTCCACTTTTATAATAATATCCTCAATGGTTAGTTTTGCTCATTGCACATTGCTCAATACTTTTGGCTTTAAATACCTGGTTCATCGTTGTGCTCATTTTTGTTGTATTTTTTGAGATTCTACCTGACGATTTTGGTTTTCAGAAAACTAAAAAGTAGGAATTGAATTTGATGTTCGAAGTCAGGCAATCTTCACGGCTTACAAGTGTGAAGTAAATTGTAATGGGCGATGGTGTGATGCACACTTGCAAGACTAATATATCTTTAGTTTCTCAAGTGAATAAATAGCTTGTTTGTATTTTGGCATTAAGGAAATATTAGCCAGATACTGACGTTGGGTAACCATGATAGACTATGTGCGAGGCGGAGGAACAAAAATTCAGAAATAGAGAAATGAAGACTTTGTGAGAGGATGACATCTGATATTGACGTGCAGATCTGCAAATCTGTGAGTTTTATAGAAGTGGAAGCGATAGTGTGAGGGTGTGGCGTCAGAGCAGGTGGTAGAGAATCTCGAAGCTGGAGGAGAAGGACTGAACCCTAAAGTCATTTAAGCACTCTACGCTATCCAGAGAGTGACGAAAAAAAGCAAGAGAACGTAATACAATAACGCTGAAGGTAAGTCTGACGTTTTTATGTTCTCTTCAAGTTTACTTACAAAATAAGCGTTTAATTTTTGACCTTGAAATGTGCTAAGTTCTAGGAGGTTTTGATTCTTCATCATATTTCAGTTACTTTCTCCAATCTTGATTTCACCTTGCAGTATTCTTTTACTTGATTTTTGTTGATCATTCATTCTTGAAGTCTTATTTAGAATAAATCATAATATTCTTGTAGATATGAACAAGAATATTGTACATAGTCTTGTTCATAAACTTCTTTCTACATACAGACATTTTTAGCTAGTTTACTTTGATTCAAATTACTCATGATTTTTAGATCTCATATCTACACCTACAAAGGAAAACTGATTGTCTATTTCTATTTCCGAACAGAAACGGCCTTCTATCTGTCTGTATCCACAATCCACAATCGGCCTGGAAGATATCATCATTTCGTTAGAATCAACGTCTTGAACGCTTTAAAGTAATCCTGGTACTAAGATATCATTTCTAGCGGTATCCAGTCAAAAGAACGTAGCGAATAGCAGCTAGAATTGTGAAGTAGATCTTGTTGACTTATATTGCATCGTCGTTTGTATATTGTATTCCAGAAACGGATGAGCTAGGAAGCTAAACTAAAACTTTGAAAGAGTTTTGTACAAAAGGTCTGGCGCATATATGCAGTGGAACTCGCAGCAGAAAATTCTTCTTGATCAAATGTGGATGACATCCTATCAAGTTAGGTTCTATGAGGATCTAAAAGCTCGATTTTATATCCTCATAGAATGGAAAGAACTAATTACCTGTTCACGAAATGGTAAGAAATAGGGGGCACAAATCCTCTGCAAAAGTCTATAAAGCTCAGAGAAAATCACAGGTGTGGCATGTAAGTTATCATCTCAGGATCGAGGTAAGTGAGGCGGAGTGTTCAAACGCTCCCTGAGTTTGGCTCTTGTGATTGGTTGAGTTGCAAAATCTCGAATGAAAACCATCGATTTGACAGCTTTATCTTTCTTCCTTCTCGAAGGCTTTGTACAACTCCTAGGCTGTAAGTGCACCACTGCTCAGCAGATGGGAAGGAATCCAAGACCCGAAGTTTCATCCCAGAAAGGAACCAGTAAACAAGGATTTCCCTTTTCTGAACTCCCTCGAAATGGTTACCACTTGAAAGGGCTTGCCACCAGGCGCGCAGCCTCAAGGAATGCGAGTTGCACACATAAAAGTCCATCCTCGAGTGCACGAATGACGCAGGCCTGAGGCATCAAGGAACCTTGTGCCTCATGCATTGAGGCACAAGGTTTTAGATCTGCGTGCTCTCCAGTACTACAGATTTTCATGCTTCGTGATCATATATGGGTGCTTTACAGCTTTTTGCTACAACTCAATTTTTGTTTTCTGCCTACAACTCACGAGTTCGAGGTTCTTATGATTCACTTGACAGAGAATTTTGATCTCATTCCGACCTCACATTCTCATCCGGACTAATTTTCTTCACCGCCACATTGGGATCGCCTAGAACTGCAGGGTAGAGGGCGGCCAAGCCCCCTCTTCGAATCTCCTCAGATTCCGAGAATTTGTTGGTCACTTCCTGCAAAGCTGAGATGTAGACCCAAGGGCTTCAAGTTGCTCCCTGCTTCCGAAACATTGATAGTATTTCTCCCTCGAAGTCATTATGTGAGACGTCTACCAGGAATTTGGTTCCCCCAGGAACCAAATTTCCCCATACCTTGCCATCGAGGAGTTGAACCCTGAGCTGGTTTCAGTGAACATCCAACTCAGACATCAAGTTAGGGACTCAAGATGGGTTAAATCACTCTTCAAGCGACAACAAGTTGGAGTTGGAATGAGAACATTTACAATGATTCTCTTTAGAGTATGTCGGCTGACTAGTCTATACTCATCCCTTTTGATTATCTCTAAAACCTTACACGCCAATACACTCATAGATTATTTCCAGATTCTACACCTGGAAAGCTTAATGACCTTCACGCTTAATGTCCATAGATGCCCTCACGAGCATGTAGTCACCAAACGAGTGCCGGAAAATGTTGAAAGATGTTGAACTGATGCCTTCAAGTTGTGAAGAAACACACAACTCGGAAACTGTGAAGTATATTTTTCAAAGTTCAGTTATATTCGTTAGGTACAATCGTCTTTCTTTTGTTCTAGGTTTGAAAATGCGCTCAAACGTCATGAAAAACAACAACGAGACAGGTCACGATAAGAATCTGAAAGTACGTAGTCCGCCATGATGGGCACGAGGGACTCATGCGTGAGATCAAAGAAAGCATACACAGAAAACTGTCAAAGTGGCTACGTTAATATCTGTACACGCCGGTCAGGTTATCCACGAACAATTCTTTATATTTAATCATATCTTGCCTTCTGTCCTCTGCACACGAGTCAAGACCTACTGTCTTCATGAAGAACTGACAGGTTACCTTTACGTCGAGATGCCTGAAAGATGCACGTGGAAAGGATATCAAGACTGCACATATCAAAAGGGCACCAACTCGACTGCATTTCACTCAAAGGGCGGAGATATGTTACGCCAAGGAAAACTCTTAAAATCATGATTTGTTCAGTTGAGATACCCATTTGCTACCGATAGCGTTATTCCTCTGAAGTTTGCGCTATTCTTTATGTTGCTGATGTAACCCCTGGGTCTGTAATGAATCTGTTTGTAGTATCTGATGTAGAAGTTACTTTGGACATGTTTTGAGGCTTCTTCTTCCAGGATAATGTTACAGACATCATCCTGGACTACAAAACAAGGATTTGAACCTCTGGTCGTTGGAGTATCTAACAACCTGTTCTCTAGATTTCCAATGATTTCCTATCGAATGACAAAGCTGACCCAATACTATGGAAAACCCTGCCATCTTAGTTGGAAACAGAGCGCTATGTGGTCCACCTTGGATCCCATGTGAGGGAGAAAAGCTATCTGCTGAGTTCTATGGAGTCCACATCTGCAGAGGCTAGACTGTTTGGACTCGGTCTGCGGTGCACCCGACGCCATGGACGCTATTGGACCTTATTGGCCAAATCCTACCAGCACCAGCAACTCGCACTGAGCAGCCCTTTCAACATCGTTTCATATCGGAAAAACAAGCAATAATCCCACCCTTATCGGTGGTCAGAGTTGTCAGTTGCTTACCACACTCTTTCTCGTCGAGCGCCCTTGTTGAGCTCTAACGCCAGATCTGTCAAGCTCGTGATAATACCCTCCCCATTCCGCTCTGACGACGTTCTCCTCCGAGCTGCACGATATTAGTTCAGATTATGATATCCTACGGAAGGTATTGTGTGTCTCGATATGGATGTTTATAGTTTTGTAAAGTAATATATCCAAACATTAGAAGTAAGTTATGAATTGCAAATTCTCCACAGATTTATAGTAAAAATGGATTAGGTTATAAGGGTCAAAATATGTAAGGGCTCCGGACCTTTTTTTAAAGCTTGGCCGTAAAACTTGCAGTGCTGATCCTACTGGAACTCAAAAATCAGGATGGAAGTAAATCTCCCCTTCACAATAAGAGTGACCCATGATGCTTCGTGCGGACACCGAGCGCTTTATCAGATGGAGAGAGGACTCTGCCTCTGTATTTAAGGTGGGAATCTGTGGAAGTAGCAACGCTTGATCTTCCCTAGGACTGAACTGATTGGAGCCATGTTTTGAACTCAACGTGTACGCACATTGAGCTCAATCCACGCACGATATGCACGCGAAACTAGAGCTAATTCTACAAGCATCCATAAATATGACAATAGTTTCACAAGTACCTAAGCCTTTGCGAAATGCGTTCTTCAATTACGAAGTATAATAGCTGAATGAATTTGAGTAAGGGTACATGTAGTAGCCAGACGCACATCAGTCGTTGTCAGGAGCATATCTCGCACGTCCACTGTCTCCCCTGCATGAGCTTTCAACGAGATTGCTCGCAAGGTGTTCGCCACGTCATCCTTCCGAAGCTGCACGAGACCATTTAAGAGAAACATGGTGAACTTTGATGCTCTGCATGCTTTTAAACTAAGAATCATGACTTCTCATTTTCAGTATATAGTATCAGTAAACTTTCATGATGAGATTGGAATTGAAGGTCATGACAGCTGCGCTGATCTGTGATTCCAGAGTTGCATCCCGAGGAGGATGAAATCGTGTAGACGATTTTTAACAGTGAGGTAATCATGGACATTCCATGGATAGGAGAGACGGGAATGGTGAGATGTAATTTCGGATCGAAGACGTCATTAGGTGATATGAGGAGAATGCAGAGATATACACATCGGCCGATTGAGTGACTACTTACGTGTTCGTACTTCTGTATCCTGGACGAGGTGAGTAGCTGCGTAGTGCAGGTGTTTCTCGGAAGCATTAAATTTGGAGCGTATGACTGGAATGTGCTGAATCACGCTCCATTGCCAATTTACTTCGTAACCAGAAGTTGGATAGTCGCAAACTTGGCATCCTTGTGTTTCAATACGTCTTCGGCGAGCTCTGCGGAAGACAACCCACCATGTCATAGATTCCAAATCGAAAGCAAACGATGGGACCGTTACTTTTGGCAAACTTAGCGAATGCATAATGAAGTTCAACTTCCAGAGACAGTAGTGCCCCAATAACTGGCCAGTTCACAGGCCCTGGAGAAAGTCCGCGGATCCACCATTTTCACCAGCTCTACAGAAACCAGAACGTAGCCGTTCCAAGTAATACGAAGATTCAGGATAATAGAATCCATGATTCCATGGAACTGGACCTTTGAGGTTTCACGATCAGATTTCTTGTCCAAGTCAAAATAGGATAATTGGTTTGTCATATAATAGATTACTTTAATGTAGCTAGTTGTTTCTACACCTCGACATCATAACTACTACCACTAACACGTGTCTATGCTTGCTTGCTGCATCCACCTCAAGAACAGTTTGATCCCGCTACTCTGAGAACTTAAAGCATTACAACATGTTTTTATGAAATAATTACCGATTCTTATGCAGTAGCGCTGAATAACGGTCACCCCATGAAATGGATGAGTGAGAGGTAAGTTCACGAAAAGCTCAAAGGGGCCATGTGACAACAAAGCCAGAATGAATGAAGTAATTTCACGTGCAGAAAATATTACCCAAAAAAACTTTCACTTTCGGTTTACAGGCAATCACACAGATTTTCAGAATAAAGTTTCCAGGTAAACTTTATGATTGCATAACTTATCTAAGGCTGAAATCAGGACACTAGTTGGTCAGCAGGTTTGGGGCAGGGAGCATTAGGCTGCCCAGTCAAATCCCATTCGTAAGCATGAGGCTTCCTCAGTCCTTGCATGTGGGAAAACCTATGGTTGATTAGAAAGTTCCTAGTTAGCTTTTGTTGTATGATCATTGTTTCGACTTGTCTCTCTCCGACTTGCTCATTAGCGCTCGGTCGCCGAGACGTCGACTTCTTGTGACCGGGCGACCTTTCTGTTGTTTCTTTTACTTCGTGCAGAATAAGATCTCTCTGACAGGAGAACTCATACTGACAGAATCTGAGTCCCCTTACTTCAGCTGAATCAGCAGCGTAACTCACATCGTCTCGGACAATCCAATGTCCCTCGATCTGTACAGGAACCGCAGACATGATTCCTGATGAACGAAGGAAACTTCGATCCGCCGGATCCCATACGTTCAAGAGTTCCAGAGGAGGAAAAACCGTTGCCAAGTATGATAACTCAGATGCCCTTCCCACGTCCCTGATAGCAAAATTTTGTATCAAACACGTTGCTGCAATTCTGGCGTCAGAGTTCTTTTTGACACCAGTTCCGTCTGAAGTATCATTCCTTGAATTTTTCATGAATTGCAGACTAGCGACATTCCTGTTACCGGCAAAAAAAGTACAATCCCCACCTTTTCCTTGAAGGGATGAAGTGGACTTCTCCATCGATTGTCCTCGATCAGCAGTTCGAACCTCATGCTTACTCAGAACCTCTGCATCCAGACCTCTCCTCTCACGCCTGACCCGGTTTGGTTCCTTGCATCTGAATGACACGCGGAGCTGATCATGGTACCAGCCAAAAGCTTTCTGGTCCTGGGTGTTTTCGTCCAAATGGTAGTGGACATCCACAGCTGTCCTCAGCGTCTTGCTGGGCTGACTCACTTTACCAGGCAAATAGAGAAAGCTTATGGTTACTTTTGGACTTATTTGAAAGTCCATCGAGGCATCTTGGACAGCCCTCACAGGCTCATGGGAATCAGGGTCAATTAACTTCGTTAACCCGGAGTCACTCTCCTTTCCAACCTCAAACTCGACCTGACTCGATCTTGTATCTGATCCCTTCAAATATCTGCAGTTGCTGCTATCGAGATATATGATCACAGTCAGTTGTAAAGGTTGTACTCGACTTTCCGCCCTGCTTTGGTCGATACTGATGGCCTCTCCACTTTGCTCAGGAAAATGACCATCAAGATCAATATCTGCCTCTCCAACATGTGTATGATCATCCGAACTATTCAGCTCTCCAGAATCACGTTCCATGACACTACCAGTAGTACTGTTATCCTCACGATCAATGGACTGTGAATGCAACGAAGCAACAAAGGACTTTATCCAGTCAGGTGGTAAAGGAGAAGCGCCTGAACTGGTTTGACATTTTCTAGCATATCTGGAAAGACTCATCTCCTCCACACCGATGCCAAATTTCTCCGCTGCCTCTTCACTTGACAACAATTCCCCTGTACCATGATCAGATCCGCATGCAGTATACACGGCGGAGGATATTGTGGAATCAAGTAGGCACAATTTGTACTCTTCCATCTTTGATTCCATCCAAACTTCTTGCCACGTTGACTCCTTCATTTCCTTCAATATCACAGCCCCATCTGTTTGTAACAGTAGCTGAGAATGTGGTATACCAATGCCAGTGAACGAAGCCAAACCCTCAACATGGAAAAAGAACATCTGTATCGCCTTATCAACAGCGCTGTTGCTGTAGATACAGATGATCTGTCTTGGAGTGAAGACATGATTGAAGCCTTTGATACCAAGAGCAGTAAGATCTGATCTCAAGCCAATTCTACATGTCTGGGAAACAGCTCTCTGTGGCTCTGCCGCTGCCCGATGCAAAGCCGAGATGTTGCGAATTTGGGATTCAGTATCTGTATTAATAACAGTAGATGATACATCTAAAACCTCCGTCGAACTGCAACTCGAACTTTCACGCTCTCCTTTCTGCTGCTGATGGTGCTCTTTTGCAGCTCTCTCGAACTCAACGCTTGGAACTTCAGTCCGGTCGCACGTTTCCTCGAGTTCATCACATGATGTGATCAGCTCAAAATCTGAATCTGAGGACAAAACGCACTGGTGGAGAGTTGTTGTAAATTTCTAGTTTTATATGAATGTGCATATCAGTTTGTTGAATCAGATGAAACGATGTATGCAAAATTGATTGGATAGATAGTATCATGAACTTGAAGAAATTTAAGAAGGATTTGTGCTGATTGTACGTCAAGTACCATTTCCGTTGCAACTCCCTTGTTCCTCGAGTTCAAATGCTCTGACTTGGCCTGAAAGTGTGATAATTGCAAACATGAACCAAAACCATTAGTTCTATTACTGACACCGAGATCGAACAGAAAATTTCATGGCATTATTGGCTTACGTTCCTCATGAATGCCTCCGTGTAGACTGTCGAGGCATTACATTACGAAGATTCTGAACTAACTTTCATTTCTTTCATCATGTCTTCTCCAAAGCGCCGTAATACTGTTCTTTCTTCTTTTGTTACAAAATACTTTGAAGGAGGACCGAAAATAATGAGACTAAATTCTGCCATTTATCTTCACCAACTTAGTTATCTGCCGTCATGAACATGCCAGATCTAGATAATCCAAGCACCCATCAAATAATACTTCGAGTTCGATAGACGATCAAGTCGTGTACAGCATGAGGGTATACTCTGTCTAAGAAGAAATTCCAGATTGTCAGAAGCACAGAAAACATTGAAGGTCAAATTCAGATTATTCCCCCTTAACTCATAATGAGTTTCGATGGTTCATTTTCTGTCAAATCTTACCATTTATACGACCTCCACCTTCTGATCTCATAATGTAGGCTGCGATAATTAGACTATATTCAGCTACTTTAAGACATAACTTGAAAATTCACTTCCCTGCAAACATGGAAAACTTACCAACAAAAAATGGGTGTACTTTGATCGTTCGCAACAGATCTATGGAGACTTGTATAGTTGACATTTCTTATTGATCTCAAAATCCAATCTACAGGAAAGTTTTTATAAACACTTTTCCAACGATGCAACGTTCAGTTGAGGAGATGATTAATAATAAGTAACAGTGATGAAGAAATGAAATC
Organism: Marchantia paleacea; assembly: GCA_014180765.2. NCBI lineage: Eukaryota > Viridiplantae > Streptophyta > Marchantiopsida > Marchantiales > Marchantiaceae > Marchantia > Marchantia paleacea. The sequence continues at coordinate 577,372 of MUAA02000127.1, forward strand.
TATATATTTCCGAAATTTCTGATTGCTGATTTCAAGGCGAAAAATGCTAGGCAAGTTCAAGCTCAGCAACAACGTCATGTACGATGATATTTATCCCCAATCTATTTTCATATGAACTTTCTCAGAAACCACTAGGCAGATTGACGGTCCCTTCAGATAAATCCACTGACTTAAGAGAAACTGCAACAAAATTACTTCAGCCTCTATCTTCATGCAATTGCCAGTCTCAGCTGAAATGATTCCTGGAATTGATTGCAACTAGCACCGAAGAACATACCATTTCCGTAGAGTTCCGTGCATTCTGCATGAGGAGGCTTTCTTCATTCTCAGATGCTAGGCTCCTTAAAGAATGCGCAGCATCCCCTGTGTACCTTTCAGCAACTCTCCGCTCTGATACTGGTTTTCCTCCGCGGCGCCTTGTTTTATTTCTAGTTTTATCCATGGAGGTATTCTCAGATCTTCTGTGGCGTGGAGGCGGAAAATGAGTACTACGCACTTCACCGGATGGACAGCTTGTTTCCGGATATTTCCATAGTTCTGTAATTACCGGTCTGAAACGTTCTGCTCTCCTGCTCCTTTCCAGGCTGCTGATGGTGCTGACAGCACCATCACCAGAGATTGTGAGCTTCATACTTTCAATCCTGTCTTCGTCGGATGTGTCACCGATTTTGTACTTGGTGAAAACAATACAACCTCCTGATGCTCCATGTAAATGTTGCTCCACCTTCCATTGATGCTCCATCTAAATGGTGCTTGCATTAACCGTCCTATCACTGCATAAAGCAGAGCAGTGGACCGACAGGTTCAGCTTTTTGTCAGTGCCACAAAGCAACGTTCTGAGCTTGTAAGACCTGACTCGTGCACGTGAGTGAGTTAGAAATCAGACTTGAACATTTTGTACCTTGTATTTAGTACGACTAGCAAACCATCTTCCACCCTATCTTTTCATATTTCTATCGTCAAGAATACCTCTCATCTATGTGCTTCTTCCTCGTCGCTCACCTATGAATCAACATATATAGCCTCATATCCGGCAACGTTCTCTCAATCGCGCTTAACTTGAGGTTATTTTCCCTTGGATTGGCCATGGCTTCTCATTGAAGCTTGCTACTCACCTTCAGAGATGAAACCTCACAAACGATTGTTTCTCAAGACTAAGCATTTGTATACGGCTGCTGCAATTTCCCATGCAACATTGAACTTCCCACTAGCAGCTTCGACAAGTATCGGATTGATGAAAATGAAGATTATGAAGGTAGATAATGCTCGGTGCACTGGCGCGAAAGGGCATGCCACCATGCGTAGAGTACTGGAGGAATGTAAGCAGTTTGTGGGAAAAGTGGGCCCTTGAATCATCTGAAAAAACTGAGTTCTCTCTGGAAACAAGGTACTCGCGGACATAGCCAGGGGATGTAGAAGTTCCTGAACTCATTGACGAAATGTACTCGAGAGTAGACCTAAATAGCTGAATGCGAGGCAATCGAATTTTTTGAAAAGGTCCCATCATACCGTAGAAACGGGAAAAATTCCTAAGGTGTGGAAAAACCCAGCCTCTAGACCCCGGCCTCATCTGCAGATTCACATGTCATTGACTTCAAGGACGGGGTTGGAAGCTGTGAAGAAAGACTTGCGACTGCTGTGAGTTACTCCGTACATTGACGTGACGTCATGGGTACTTGTACATAGATGCTTGGTATAATACGAGATAGTTTAATTTACATCTCATTCAGGCAAGTTGTACACCTTTTCTGCTCTTCAGGCGGAGCCACCTGACTTCTTGATTGGTGACACGTCGTAATGTTCATGGCGATATTCCCAGTAAGGAATTCTATCAATCGCGCTGATCTTAAGTTTTTTCCCTTTTTAGACTATGACATTGAAGCTTGCTACGCACCTTCAGAGATGAAACCAATAAGTAAAAGTTTTCTCCGTAATAGAGTTGGTACATGCACAACGGTAGCTACAGAGTTCTGGACAGAAACTAAGGGATCAAAAGTGCCCATTGTAGAAGAGATGCCCCTTTGAGCTGATGAAAACACTGATATCTATCTGGCAAGAACTACTCGCAGTCATAGCGAGGGCACTTAGAAGTTTCTGAATCCACTAACGAGACTTTCACGTGTGGACAGCGGACCTTGATAGCTGAATAGTCGGGTGTGCACACCACAAAATTTGGGAAGGGCTCATCAATCTTACAAAGGAGAACAATCCGAAACACGCTAAGAGAAACCAGCCGCGTAAACATAAAAGGCCCGGGTTTTTGCAATCACAAGACTTTGATTTGAAGGCCAGGGTTGGAACCTGCGACGAAAGACTTGCAACTGTGCTTTGAGTGACTTTCACATATTGAACCTCTCACTTGAGCTGCTCGAATTCGTGAATAACTTTGGATCCAATCAGTAAATATGAAAAACTCTCCTAACTTTTAATGGCGGGATTCAAGGCCAAAGACCAGAGAGACCAGAGAAAGGAGTGCATAGCACTCGACCTGAGGAAGAGCTCTTTACTTTTCAAGGGCATGTAGAAAGAAACTCCGTCGCAGATTTTCATATAATTAGTTCATTTTTGTGAAAAGTAATATGCAGAACCCTCAATTTTGTACGGCTAGATTATACAGTACAAACATAGGGGCACCAAATTGACTTCAAAAATACCTTTTAATTACTAGATACCTCTTCTGAGTCAACATATCTTAAAATTTGATATCAAGACCTGACCATAGCATCTGACCATCTGATATATTTTGTCGGAAAAAAAGTTTTGCCACTCCTTTCAAACAATCTTCGAGATTTGGCTCCCGTTTCTTGTTGCGCACGGAAAACTCAATAAAGTCCCACCTCACTGTATAAATAGCTCACCTCTAGAGGCCGGTGAGAGAACATGATGATACATGAGAATATTGTAGAGGCACATTAGCGAGTGGATTACAAAAAGACATGACACCTCAACCCAGTGTAAAGTTGAAAACTCCGGGGGCCATGTCTGTGCATCATGATATGTGTTTGGAAGTGAAGGAGGTCAACTATTTGGCAGCTGATTATGTGCGCAGAATCTCCTAAAGTCTTTAATCCATCCCAAGATCTGCCTTACGTTGTCACCGTTTGATAGACCACTGTTTATCAAACAGTGATCAAATAGTTGACCTCGTAATTAGCTGTTTAGGACAGGGTGTGGATGCTTAGTAGATACGTAATTCTACAATTTAGGATGTAAGATGATTTGCAAAAGTCTTGTAGCGCTCCCTCGTGTAACCATGCAGCATCATGATCCTTATTATGTGGGGAGGGTCAACTACGCACATTTACAATTTTGATACAAAGCTGCACAAATTTGTGTCAATCTTTCGGATATTTTATAAAACAAAAATAAAATTAGAATCAATTTGAAAAGTGGCTCTTTTTTTTAAGGTTTTTTCTTCTGCAATTGTTAGCACAGAAAAGTGAATTAGATTTAATTGTCGTGAATTCGTATCTCAGTGTAGTACAAACATCAATTTACAGTATTGATTTGTGATTTTAAGTCCCATCATAGAGTTTACAGCAAGAAATTTACAAAATGGAATGGCTCCTCTTAGAGGAGCTTGTGAGAAAAACAAGGATCCGAAACTTCCTTATTTAGGGACATCAAACTCAAATTCTCATCATGACAATGAGGGACGAAGTATCGCTGCTGAAGGTTCTGTTCTTCAAGTTTTTGGTGTAAATTTGCCCAAAGTAGAAGAGGTATGTGATGGCATAGTGCTATTTCTCAATAAATTTTGAGTTAGACTTATTTGAGTTTCGGACCTATCTCAATATCGTGTCAGACGATCCAATCTCCCTCGATCTGTACAGGAACCGCAGACATGATTCCTGCTGCATGAAGCAACCTTCGATCAGTCGGATCCCATACGTTGAAGGCTTCCACAGGAGAAACCGTTGCCAAGTATGATAACTCAGATGCCCTTCCCACGTCCCTGATAGAAAAATTTTGCGTCAAACACGTTCCTCCAATTCTGACCTCAGAGTTCTGTTTGACACCAGTTCCCTATGGAGTATCATTCCTTGAATTTTTCGTGTATTGCACACTAGCGAAAGTCTAGTGGCCGACAAAAACAGTACAGTCCCCACCTTTTCCTTGAAGAGATGAAGTGGACTTCTCCATCGATTGTCCTCGATCAACAGTTCGAACCTCATGCTTACTCAGAACCTCTGCATCCAGACCTCTCCTCTCACGCCTGACCTGGTTTGGTTCCTTGCATCTGAATGACACGCGGAGCTGATCATGGTACCAGCCAAAAGTTTTCTGGTCCCGGATGTTTTCGTCCAAATGGTAGTGGACATCCACAGCTGTCCTCACCGTCTTGCTGCACTGACTCTCTTTATCAGGTAAATAGAGAAAGCTTATGGTTACTGTTGGACTTATTTCAAAGTCCTTCGTGGCATCTTGGACAGCCCTCACAGGCTCATGGGAATCAGGGTCAATTAGCTTCGTTGACCCGGAGTCACTCTCCTTTCCAACCTCAAACTCGACCTGACTCGATCTTGTATCTGATCCCTTCAAATCTCTGCAGTTGCTGCTATCGAAATATATGATCACAGTCAGTTGTAAACGCTGTACTCGACTTTCCGCCCTGCATTCGTCGATACCGATGGCCTCTCCACTTTGCTCAGGACAATGACGATCGAGATCAATATCTGCCACTCCAACATGCTTTTGATCATTTGACATATTCAGCTCTCCAGAAATACGTTTCATGACGCCACCAGTAGTACTGTTACCCTCACGATCAATGGACTGTAAATGCAACGAAGCAACAAAGGACTTTATCCAGTCAGGTGGTAAAGGAGAAGCGCCTGAACTGGTTTGACATTTTCTAGCATATCTGGAAAGGCTCATCTCCTCCACACCGATGCCAAATTTCTCCGCTGCCTCTTCATTTGACAACAATTCCCCTGTACCATGTTCAGATCCGCATGCAGTAGACACGGTGGAGGAGATTGGGGAAACAAGGAGGCACAATTTGTACTCTTCCATCTTTGATTCCATCCAAACTTGTGGTTTGCTTGGGCTAGTGGGCCTGCTTTGTTTTCTGTCGTCAGGCCGGCCTGGTACGGCCTGGGACAGGATGGGGTCTTGGCCTCCCCATCCTGTCCCGCTGTTGTTGCCCTGGGGCGGGCTGGTTGAGGCCCCTCCCGCCCGTGTGTTGGTGACTTTTATTTATAAGATTCGCGTCCCAGGTCATCTGCAGGTTTTCACCAAGATGAACCCATTCACTGTCGGTTAGTTACGGTCAGACCCATAATCTGTATTACCGGTCCGCCCGTACACACCAAAATACTTTTTTATAATCTATTCAACTTGCAGGCCTATGCAGATCTTCACCGACCCAGAACCTCTATTACCGGTCCGCCGTACACCCCAAAAATAACTTTTATAATATATTCACCTTGCAGACCCTGCAGGTCTTCACCAAGATTAACCCATGCATGTGTAAGTATAAACAGTTTTATACTCTGAAACTGCAAATTGGTCATTAAATCAGTTGTAGTTTCAGATTTCAGGGTAGAGGAGGATCGATTTTGTTTCCACAGGCTACATGCGGAGTGCAGCAGATGTAGAAATCGCTCTTCTCATGGAGAATCATAGCAGATCGCGGCTCCTAGTACAAGTGCAAAAGTCAAACAGCCCTTACTAGATGTTTATCCTAATTGTTCATCTTCAGACCAAGAATTAGATGGCAGGCTGTGGGCCGGGCAAACGTATGCCCTTGTGATGTCCATCTGCTGTTTGTGCTTGACATTGGGTACATCTTTCGATCTAATCAACTTGACGAGAGACCAACTTTCCCAGGTTGACTGCATGCCCCTCTCTGTCCGATCACTCATGCCGAGAATCTACTTGAATACTACAAGGCTAGGGTATGCAATATCCCTTTGCTATTTTCCAATAATGTTGTTTATATTGTAAGTCGTCGAGGTTTTATATCCTCACAGAACCTAACTTGATAGGATTTCATATCAACCTTTGATCAAGAAGAATTTTCTGCTGTGAGTTCCAGTGCATATATGCGCCAGCCTTTTGTACAAAACTCTTTCAAAACATGAAGCCTAGCTTTCTAGCTCATTCGTGTCTGGAATAAAATATACGAACGAAGCTGCAATATAAGTCAACAAGAGCTACTAAACAATTGTAGCTACTATTCGCTACGTTCTCTTGGATCCGCTAGAAATGATGTTTTAGTACCAGGACGCCTTTCAAGCGTTGAAGACGTTGGTTCGAACGAAATGGTGAGATCTTCCTGGTGACTTGAATTGTGGGTACAGACATATAGAAGACCGTTTCTGTTCAAGAATAGAAAGAGACAATCATTTTTTCTTTGTAGGTCTAGAAATATGCTCAATTGAAATAATTCCTGATCGGGGAACTCATCCACCGCTACTGGTACTTCAGTTTCTAGTCTAGACACAAAATCGGCATTCTTCGTGTTTCTGAAAGAAAATTCTTGCAATAACGACATCCAAAGTGCTAACCTTCGTGTTTCTGAAAGAAAATTCTTGCAATTACAACCGTGCCAAAAAATTGGACTTCTGAATGAGATATTTCAAATGAAAAATGGTCCACATGAAATACAAACCCATAACCTAGAAGATAATGTCAAAATTTTTTGACTACATAAACCATTCCCAAAGCTTCTCCTTCCATGGTGGAATAGTTCCACTCTGCTGCCATTAACAAAGTATAAGGAATGATACTCCCTTCCATCTCTTTGTCTCAACATCACTCCTATGGCAATTGACAAAGTACCTACATCCACATGGAATGATTTCTCCCAATTCGGCGGTACAAGCATTGGAGATGTAACCAAATTTTTCTTCATATGCTATAATGTTGCTTGATATTCTTCCGTCCATACAAACTCCACTTCTCTCTTAAGCAATCCAATTAACGGATTTGGGGATAGATTTTGATAAGAATCAAAATATTACATCTATATGTGATAGATCCATTAATAAAAAATTTATATTTATTGGGATGAAGTAAAAATATAAGTGACTCAAAAGAATGAATATGGATACATGAATCTCCTCCTTGCGTAACCTCTACTTTATTCTCACTAAATAAAGATGGTTACAAATCTCCCTCGTTTTAAGATGCAACGTCCTTGTTGCTCACACGTTCAATGCACCTTTAATCATTCAAGAGTTTGAACGATTAAAGGTGCATTGATTAAGTTCTTTGCCTGTTCCCAAGTTGATTCATATAATGGATATAACTTCTATTGAACCAAATGCTCAGTTTTTGGATATTTGTGACCCCGAATCTGTTTTTTAAAATCTTTTCAACCTCTAATTCTACATGATCTGCTACCATAGTAGGTAAAGGAGGAGGGGTTGATGGATTTGTGAACATTTTGGGATGTGGTACATGTTTTTACAATCATGATACATGAAATACGAGATGTATTTTCATATATAACGGGAGCTCTAACTTGTAAGATACCTCACCAACACGTTTCAACATCACAAAAGGACCGATGAATCTAGGGTTAAATTTTGATGTTCCTACAAGTGACAAATTGGTCGTGGATAGCCAAACTTGATCTCCTTCCTGAAAATTCACCTATGTGCAATGAGCATATGCATATTGCTTTTGTTGATTTTGAGCAATTACCAACTTCTACTTTGCTTGATGCAGTACTTTGTGTATGTGCTCCACAAAATCATTGACTGCTCCAACTTTGGTTGAAAACTCCTGCCCTTTAGGAATTGTTAACAAACTAGAAGGTGTCAAAGAATGAGCACCATACATAAAATAAAATAGAGACACTTTTAAGGATGCATTATCAGAATTGTTATATACAAATTCCTCTATTGTTCTATTGGCCCTCTCTGTTTGACCATTAGTTTGAGGATGATAGGTTGCAGACATTGCTAGCTTTTTTTTGAATAAACCAAACAAGGTTTGGTAACTCATATATTAGATCCATAGTAACATGTTCCCATCGTTGTTCGGAAATGGGAAGGGGTTGTAATAAACCTGCAAGTTTTTGATTCCTCGTCTTATTTTGTTAACATTCAATACAACTTCAAACATATGCCTCCACATCTTTCCGCATTCTTGGTCAATAGTACATTCATAATATGCTCTCCAAAGTATTTTCAGCTCCCACGTTGTCGCAAAGGACAATTCTTCACTCTGAGAACGCCCGAGCGCCTGGCTGTAGAAGAACCCTCTAGAACCTTGTGTGAGTTGACAATCTCTTCTTCTGCTCCTGAGCACTCCACATTACAACTAGTAAAACTTCAGTGGAAGAAGATTATGATATCCAATGATTCGACCAATTATTCTCACCTTACGCCACAGAAAATTGCTCCACAACCCTTTCAATCACTCATAAAGTTTCAAATGTTTTTCTACTCTAGATCTCTCAAAAGAATTGTTGATTTCCACACTGTATCATAAGGTGATATGCAGACCCCTGTGTACAAAACCCATCACACATCCCAATCCTTGAATCTGATTGCTCTCAAATTTCATAAGAAGGTCACTCATCATCCGAACTTGAACTTTAGAAAGTTTTATTGACAGAACTTAATGATATCAAAAGATATAATTGATGTATTAACTTTGTGATAGTCAATGCAATCATGCAACTTTGACTATATACACAAAATTCAACCTTTCACTCCATACTCAAAACTCATCCAATCGAGTCAAATTTTCAATCAAAACACAAGCCCAAGTTGTAACTGTATCTCAGTTGATTCAGATCTTCCAAAACCCTCGTAAGATTCTCAGAAACACTCCAAATACACTCAAAGGTCTAAATTTCTTTCTCTTACTTTGAATCACCGTTTCAGAGTGACAAATCCTTCAAATCCATCCATTCTTGGGCCCACGTTGTAGCTCGTCCCATCAGCTTTCCAACTCTATGCTAAGATCTTCGAATGCCTCCCTCGAAGGTCTCCAAAATCTCTAAAATTCTCAGAAAGTAAACTTATTGCCCTCATTGGTCAAAACTCCTAAACCAATGGGAGTGGAAAATGCTATTTTGACCTCTAGTGTGGCCAAATTAGCTCCATTGTAAATCAGAGCTTAACAACCATCTTGTAGGAGCGTAGTTGTTAGAATAAGTAGGATTTTTTTTGGTTTTTGGGAATAAAGGGTTATATTCGGATTCTTCAGAAGGTATTTGTCCGAATATATGATTGTTAGATAGGAATACCATTAGGGAGTTCACACGAGTGAATTGCGAGGGAATTTAAGCGCGTGTTTGGGTGGCGGATGGAAGAATTGTCAGGAGAAAGTCGATACCAAGAACTTGCTAAGCTGCCGGGGTCGGGGAAGCTAGTTGCAATGTCGAAGCGTCGAACTAGAGGAGTCCCAGCAGGAAGAAATGCGACAATGGGGAGAATTCGACCGCTTATCCTGATGGCGGATTGGACTCTAGTGGAGTTGATGAGGTTGAAGAATCTTGGTGGAGCGTTTATGTCATGGCGATGGGACTATGTGTGTGTGGAGCTGTGCAATGAAGTCCGGAGAGGAAAACCGCTGACAGCAATTGGAAGCAGAACGCAATCGGAGAAGTGGGATGCGCAGTTATGGATGAAGACTCTTGGGCACAACCATGAAGAGGACAAAGGCGGCATAGACTGGGAAGGATCGGCAATGCACACGGCATTCACCTTTGACGAACGGAAGTGGTTCAATCCTAAGGAGAGGAAGGGGACGAATGGCTACAAGCTCTATTTGATCAAAGATGTCTTTAGAAGGAAGGCGGCTCTTACCTTGAATCAGCTTTTCTCACCGTAGAGGACGACATATGTAAGCATGCACAAGGTGAGGATCGTGGAAGGGTTCATCGGTGAAACTATCCGGATGAACTGGGAAGAGATCTTTGCGAGGAATGTACATGCTATGGTGACAAAGCTAAGAGAAGACGATAAGAGTGTATTCTATCTCTCATCTTTCTTAGTACATCTATACGCAAAGCTGGAGTGGCTGACGCCTAGAGAGAGGCAGCTGTACCGGTTGGAGAGTGGGTTGTCATATTTGGATGCAGACCTTGACAGCGCTAGTAGTGGATCGACGAGGAGTCTAGGAACGAATGCTCCTCCTGAACCGAAGAGAACGGACGAAGTTAGGCCAGCAACGCAGAGTAAGCCTGATTCAGACTCAGACCTCGAAGTAATGGGAACTTCAAAGAAGAGAAAGAGAGTAGTGGAGGATAGTCCACCAGTCACTGCGACAGTTCGAAGAGATGTAGGGAAGAAGAAGGTAGAAGAAGTAGCACCGGCAAAGACTTCTCGTCCGGAGATGATGGCGGTGAAGTAGGGATAGAAAGCCTCAAAGGAGATTGCGGAACCTATGGCATCAGTACTGTAGTTATCGCAGAAGTTGGAAGCAATAGTGGTCCCGGTGTTGCTAGAGTTGAATGAGATGGGGCCAATGTATATGCCAGGGTGGGATCCTCAAGCAGATGGGTATATGGAATTGATTCAGATGATGAACCGTCTGGCGTTGGGGAAGGAGGACCAATCCATTACAGAGAGAGAGCTGACGGAGAGTGTGGACAAGTTGTCCATAGAGAAAGCTAAGATGGAGAAGAAGGTTCAAGAGGCGAAGAAGGCCTATGAAGAGATCTGTCATATTCAGGCTGTGGAGATCCATTTTGTGGAGAAAGAGAATGCTCATCTTCGGGAGATGGTGCAAGACTTGAAACGAAGATTGATTCAGGTGGATGTGGAGGCCCCTGCAAAGTTGGAGAGCCTTGCTAATAGATGTGTGCAACATCTGTTCACATGGTATGATCGAGCTGGCGAAAACACTCTCTATAGTGTATTTTCGCCAAGACGCAAACTTCTAACAAGAGAGATCCTCATCCCGAAGTAAAGCAAACTGTTGAAATCAATTTGCTGTGTCTGTGGAATTGGTGATATGATGGGTTTGTGGAGGAATTGAGATTGCATCGATTTCCTTCTTTATGAATGCTCTATGGACTTTGCAGTCCAGAGTTAGAAAGATGTCTAAATGCTTATTTCCTTTCTTCGCTAGTGTGGTTTGATCCCTCATTTTCCTTCATGTTGAAGAAAATATTCATCCATCCAGTATATCACCATAAGGAGCTCCAATGGTATTTGTGAGGAGCAAGGAGAGCTTCATATTGATTTTCATCAACTATCATGATACTTATCAACAAATTATGAAAAATAAATATCTCAAATCACAAATAAATAATTTATTTGATCTACTTCATGGAGATAAATTTTTCACCAAAATAGATCTTAAAAGTTAATACAATCAAATCAGAGAGATGAAGATGTAAAAAAATTTAACTTTCAGAATGTAATAATATGAATATTTTGAATATCTCCCCATGACATTTGATTTAACCAAGACTTTGTTACTTTTATGGGACTCATGTATATTTTTTCGTGTAAATAATTAGATGGATAAGTAATTGCATTTTGATATGATATCTTGATATATAAGAAATCCTTACAAAATCAGCAAAAAAATCTACAAGAAATTGTTTCAGTGTTGAGTTAAAATGTCATCTGATTATATACACATTCATTTCGTAATACGTTTGATACAACTACTAAATTGTTGGAGATTGTTTTTTGTGTACATGGGAGGAAAGTCAACCTCGAAGTGCTGAAATGGTGATTTTTGCTTAAAACATGATCATTTCAGGGTACCTGGGTGACAGTAGCTTGTTACTGATCGTGTGCGAGACTCGTGAAGAGCTACGCGAACTGTACGCCTCTAAGATATGGAAGAGACGATGTGAAGTCATATGCCTAGAAGTACTTCGGTACTTGCCAATCCATCAATCTCATCCTTCTCAACATGTCAATCACTTTGGATGACATTCTCTCCAGCGATTGGATTCATGTCCTCAGATGCGATGCTGTAACAGAAGCAATGTGTGGTTGTGAAGTGAGTGTACTTTGCCAACAGATGTGGAACACCCGCAGAAACTTCTAGGACTTCCTGAGCTTGTGTGTAGGAATGGCCAGGTACCAAATGGTTTTCTGGGCTTTGCATTGAACTTGATTCAGCTTTAGCCATACCACATGCACACAAGAAGAACACTGTGGAAGTATCGGACGACTTGGAATACATCAACACAGTACTCATCTTTCTGTATGGTATATGGTGTCGAGTCAAAGCTTCCAATTCAATTTGATTTGACGACCTTATTAAATATCCAACTCAAGTTAAAGAATACGAATGGATTAGAAGCTATCAAATCAAGACGTCAACAACGGTTGGAGTTGGAAGAGGCTCGAGCTGTGGCCATGGTACGTGCGGAGCGGGCTCAACAATTACAAAAGAAGTATCATGATAATCGACTTGGGACGAAGAAGATGAAGACTTTCAAAGAAGGTGATTGGGTAATGCTTTACGACTCCATTAGATATAAGAGAGCATGAAAAAAAAAATTTCCAAAATTCTTTGGTCCTTTCATAGTTCACAAAGTGTGGGGAAACTTTATTTACTATTTGAAGGAGTTGGGAGGACGATATTTTGACCGAGTGAATCATGACAAATTGAAGCCGTTTCATCGTCGATCAGATTCTTTCACTCTGAGTACGGAGTGAAATCTTGGTCCGGGGATAAATGTAAGACCCAAGGTTCTACATATAAAATGTAAGTATATCTAAATTGTGACTAAGTTTATCTTAATCATGATTATGTTTAGCTAGTTATGGTTAAATTGGAGAAAAATATAGAGTAACTTTTGGTGTGGTAGATGAGAACTACTATTTTGTTCTTTAGTAGGAATTAAGGAATAGATTCTATCATATGGATATCTTGACTTTCCTTGACTTGGACTAATTTTCATTGGTTGGACTTGGGAAGACTCTTAAATCTAAGGGCGAGATTGACTTGGTACAATAAACTCAATTAGAGAGTAGTTGGGGTTCTAGAAAATCCAAGTGGACCAATTGCATATTTCCATATACCCTTTTCATTGAGGTTTGTGATCTCTACCTAGTTTAAACTTGGTAAGAGAAAGTTACATGATTACTTATAGTTACTAGAGTAAGATTTTAAGTAGTATAAATAGAGAGGTTGAGAATCAGCTCTCAAGTAATTTTCAATGGAAGTTAGTTTTGGGAGAAGGTAGTGTGGTGATCTTAGTTTTGGGGAGCTTGGTTCTTGGAGAAATCATGTTCAGAGTGGAGACTTGATTCAATGAAGACTTTGAGTGCCAAAGTATCCCTTCCTTTTGAGTGATATCTTACTCTTGGTGAGAATGTGCATAATGGACCTTGGACTTTGAGAGTTTGTGTAAGAGATTGCATTAGGGTCATGGTCATAGGATGGGATTAAATCTTTCTAGATTCATGCTGAGCTTCCAAAAAGCCATCGGAGATAAACCTGAGTGAGAGTTAGCCCGTAAGTCACAAGACTGACATAGCCTTAGAAGGGCATTAAAAAACACAAAAACTTGATTTAGGAGGCCTTTTGCTCTCTAGATCAATAAACATAGACAGGTATTCAGTCTACATATGGCATTGTTTTCAACTAGCCTTTTTCAATTTGCTATCTAATGCAATTTTTTTTTCCGCAAACGGACACCATTTGAAACTTCTGCGGTACTCTGAAAATCTTCAACTTCAATTTTAGACCCCTAAACGTCCAAATTTCGCAATTTTGACACTGCCAACCTTGGGCGTGACTTCATTATTCCTACACACAAAACTTTACATCTTCTATCGCCCCACCAAATTTCAGATCAAACGGACACTATATGATAATCTGATAGCCTACAACTCCTATTTTTGACCCAACAACTTCGAAAAATCAAACCTTGGACTTTGAGCACTTCTATCAGAAATATTTTTCAGCGAATCTCAAATTAATGCTCCAAGACAACTATAAGCATCGACCCAATTTGTCAATTTCCATCATCATTTCTGCCCTCGAAAATTCTCGATTAGGATTTACACTAAAATAAAAAATACAGAAATTTGAAATCTATAAGAACCACCTCAAATCGACTCTACTTCTAGATCACCAACACGGGCTGCACTCCAGCAACGCCTTGCATACTCAACAACCAACGGATCGAAGCTACCATCGATCCAAACTTGCCAAAATACTTTCAGCGCTCCAAGAACTCCCCGTGCTCACCATAGAATCCAATTTGAGTATTCGAAGTAATCTTTTCTCCTCTCAAAACGTCCACAAGGACACTCTGTTTATAACCATAGCATAAAAGAAAGATTACAGTCAAGCCATACCCATTTTGTGCTTCAAAGAATCTAGGTTCCCACACTAGCTACTATCCACCATAGCCACACTCTCAAAAGCTCAACTTCAAAAATTGGCCTCCAAGGAGCCCTTATTTGAACTCTACCCCTTGAGCCCTAGGACCTCTAACGGCACTGTCGGCCCTAACGGCAATCCTAGTACGAACGGCGCTAACTGCACAACCGGCTCTAACTGTAGTATCTGCTCGTACATACTTGCACCTACCTAACTAGAGATATCACTACATAAGTCGTGACAGCTGTCCAAAAGCTCGCTTAAATTCTCTCGCAATTCACTCGTTTGAACTCCGTAATGATATTCATGTCTAACTTACATATATTCGGGCGAATACCCTCATCAAAACCCGAATATAACTCTTAATTAACAAAAATTTAAAAAAAAAACCTGCTTATCCTAAGAACTATGCTCCTACAAGAGAACATCCCAATTCATGGGATGCCATCTTGTGGGCTGTAGCCTTGGGGAGAGATTGCACTAAGAAGAAGGACGACATCGACTGGAAAGGGTGGACACTGCATACGGAGTTTCACTTTGACAAGTCTAAATGGTTTGATCCTCGGGGAAGGAAAGGGCTGAATGGGTTCAAGATCAACCTCATTCGAGATGACTATAAGAGTAAGATCATATACACACTAAATCAACTATGTTAGTATGCATAAGGTGAGAAGTGGAAGGATTTATGAGAGGCTCGATCAAGATAAATTGGGAAGAGATATTTGCCAGGAATGTTGAGACACAATGGGACACAAGTTGAGATCAGGAAAGAAGGGAGTGGTATATATCTCCTCATTCTTGTTGTATATGTACTAAAGGATAGGGTGGTTAATATCATTGAAGAGGTAGAGATATCAGTTGGATGCCGAGGATGTATTGGGTGGACCCAATGTAAACAACAGAAGTAGTGGATCGACGAGAAGTCTAGGGCCCAGCAAAGAGAGAGCTTACAATCATTTGTAGAAGGGAACAAGGACAAAATACTTTCGGAGTAGCCAAATAAAATAATGCAGGAAATTGAAGAATCAGTATTTGGATGGGAGTACTCAGTGGGGATCACTAAGAGGAGAAGTCTGAGTGTGGAAGTAGTCCATGAACCCATCAACAAGAAGTTGAAGTCAAAGGAGATTGTTCGACCAAGAAGTCCCATATCAAAGGTATCGTGGCATAAGGTAAAGGCATCAAAGGTGGAAAACCGATTTCTTTGGTGTTAGAGTTAGCTCAAAAATTGGAGAATATGGTAGTTTCGATTCTGATGAAACTGAACGAGATGGGGATGAACTACATTCAAGGATCAAACCAGCAGGAGGATGGTAACGTGGACTTGATTTAGATAATGAACCACACCACTTAGGGGAGGAAGGATCATATGAAGAAAATCAAATGGTTGACATAGTCGGTAAAGTGTCTAGAGAAGCAAAAGGTAGAGGCAAGAAAGGAATCAACAACATCAAAACAAGGCTACGGTGAGATTTGTGAGGTATGAGGAGAAGAAATGAAGTTTGTGGAGATGGAGAATGAGAAGTTCTGACAATAATTGAAGAGAGTGAAGAATCAGCTTCATGACGTTGATGTAGAGATGTAATGGTGATGATGAACACATTGGCGATTCAAAGGAGAAGCGAAAGGAGATGTACAAGGCCATGGGTTAAAAGTGTCAAGAAGTGATGTGTCTCCATCAGAAGGAGATCCCAAAAGATATTTGGGAGTTATAACTAAGTGTAGATGTATTTTCCTATACAGAAGAGTTGTCATCAAAGGATACATCAATTCCTGAAGAAGTAGTTGGATGTAATCCGTATATACAATATTTACAAAAAAGTGCTACAATTTGTATAAATATTAGTAGAATTAGAGTTGGAATATCTTTCCATTTGCAATTGTTCATTGTTGGATCACAAGTGTAATTAGATTAGAACAAGAGCTCGAGAAGCTGGTGGTTGTCGTGGTTGATTGGCCTATACTTGTACGGAATACCTGCAAAGTTACCCGGGTATTCATCCACGAGCCAAGGTTGGATGAGCCTTATAAGTAAAACTTCATCAAGAATCTTGCTTCGATTTCAATTTGTAAAGGAGATATCATTCTTCCATCGGTAAAACAGTAGTAGAGTTTCATTTACATGTGCAATTTTGTGTAATCTAATGGATCGGTAGTGATATTTGAGTCGAATAGAGTGATGGAATATTAGTTATTCGTGTTACCGTTCAGACTGTGATTGTCCAAAGTATGAAAAAAGATGTGTAAACTCATTTATTCAACAGTGGTAGTGAATTAACACTTCATTTTATTGGGATTGAACTTTAATTTCTTATATTCGGACAATCCTTTGTGTAACTTGTCTGTTACATAAAGAAGAAAATTTATACTAACCTTTTCTTGTCGCCACTACCGGGGAATGAAGTTGTTACTCAACTAACAGAGGGTGATTGAATAATACAGTTGAGTGTGTTGACGTCAGTGGTGGATAAGAAGCAAAAGATATAACTACCCCAGAAATCGAGAATCTCATCAAAGACGCAGGTGAATCATTCAGAGCAGCCGCCACAAGAAGGAAAACATCGAAGGTAGGGAAGAAGGAGGCAGATCCATGAATGAATGACAGACAAAGACCATAAGCAAGGTCTTCCTTCATCACAACCCTTCGGCTCGAGAGCAACGGGTGATGGCATGGGAAGAATTAAGAAGAAAAGAACGAGAAGGAAGTTGGATGAGGTCTTTGGGCGGAAGAAGACAGAGAAACATCCAAGAGCACCATCTTCAGCAAAGTTAGAAGAATAAGGAAGCACTTTGTCAATCTACGCTATGCGAAGATTGAAGGACAACCATGACATGCAAATAGCCTATTATAGTTAGCTTTGGGATAACCCCTATTTCACTTTCCGACTTCGGATTCCTCCTGTGAGGGAGAACCCATCACTAGTACCTCTACTCAAGCAGTAATGCCTTCAGACGAAGAGGGGGAGGACCCTTGGATGGAGTACACCTTGTTAGGATTTAACTGTTGTCTTGAATAACTCCAGTTAGTTTGACTATAGTTAATTATCCTAGGGCTGGTACTACTATATAAGAGGGTTGGTAGAAGCTCTCTACGACACAATTAAGGTTATTCAATAAAATGACTCTTAGTTTCATGGATGTAGCCTCATTGAGACTAACCACATATTTTCTTGTGCCGACTCTTGATTGCATGTGTTTCTTTGTCAATTCCTAGTTGCTCCGCTCAACTCCGCTTTTGATTTTGATTCCTTTTTGATTGATCGGGTATGTAACCAGGTTCTAATCTTTTGGATTGAGGTTTGTTTGAGAGTTTTTAATTTTTAATTTATATTGGTCGACCATGAATTTGAGCGAGCTCACATCATTCAACAGTTCATGCTTTGGGACCGTCGGTGGAGTGTCCTCACACCGGGGCTAGCTTCAAATTGCATGATGTATGTGCAGAAAGGATGAATCTGAACCAGAAGCAATTCTTTTTAGGGCCTCTTGAGGAAGAAGGATGTAGTCTGTGGTTTTGCTGGCATCGCGATCTTTGTCTCAGCCGGAGGCTAGATGTTGTAATGTACTGTTAAGATCCTGAGGGAGCTAGGCAAGATTGCAGACTCGAGGGAGTGGCAGGAAGGTTATGGTTTGTGTTAGTGGCACGGAAGGAAAGACGAAGGTTGTGATCATTGGAGGTGGTATGGGCGGTTTGGTTGTGGGAGGACGATTGGTCAAGAAAGGTTACGTAGCTTCATAAAATGGATAACCTTTTCATTGTACTTGATATTCAACTTTTGGATTTTATTGACCTCTAGTCCATCTTTTGAGGATATTTTTCTCATATTCCTTTAGGCCTTCAATCATCACTAATAGATGAGGTGGATGATGAGGATTGCTAAAGAAAAAGATTATGGAATATATTTCCATAAGAGATACACATGAAAAACGAGATTTTTGTTGTGTCTATAACTCTAACTTGTTGTAACACTAGCAAAATCAAAGTAGACTACTCGAATAACTCAAGAACTCTTAAGTTGAGAGATAACATCAATGGTTTCTCTTTCTCCATATATCATCTCCCAAAAGGTTTAATATAGATAAGGTTCCACAATCATCATTCATTCAACTCCTCGTTGATTGATGGTGTGGATATCACTATGAACACATAGATTACTGACGTATAACTCTAACTAACACACCCTAATGAGCACACAAATTGATGACATGACATCTACTAGAAGTCAACTCAAGACTATCTATCTCCAACTTATGTAGCCTTTATTTTAATTATGACTAACTAAAAATTGATAATAAACCTCACTTCTTTTAAGATGCAACGTCCTCTTTGTGCTCACATTCAATTTCTTCAACGATCAAAAGTGTATTGGCTAAATTCTTAGCTGATTTTTAAGTTGATTCATATTATGGATATCCTTTTCATTGAACCAAATATTCAATTTTTGAATATTTGTGATTCCAATGCATTTTTTGAGTATCTTTTCAACGGCAATTGTCATGTGTATGATAAGGAGGAGAATACGAACCAAGCTCAAAATGTTCTGCCCTGTCGAACTGGAGCTATGTCTTTGGATGCAGCTTTCGTGAAAGATCGTTTCCGGCACCCTCTCGGCCGAGGGTGAGATATTCCGAAAGTAGATCAAATCTTCAACTTCTTCTATATATATATATATTCTTGTATATTTTGAGAGCCTCCTACTGGGACAAACACAATATTATGCTTAGGATTCCAGTGACTTTAGTGACAAAGGCAACTTCAGGATTTCTTGCATTGTCATGCTCTGATGCCTGGAGACAGTTACCTTCTGCACGTTCTTCTTAATGTCTATATGGTTGTCATCAGCTCTCCCACATTTTGCTTCCCTGCTGTTACTTTCGAGGAGAGATAGCAGTGCAGCTTGCTACCACCAGCTTGTAAGGCCTTCAAGAAGCTGAAGAGTCGGAACGATATCGGCGAGCAGATTCAGCAGAAAATGAGCGGAATTAGTAAAAGTCAGCAGTCTTCTCCTGACAGCAGCTTAAAGATTCAACAAATGGAAGAAGCCCTCACATTTCAGAATTAAAATGAAGAGCGATTGCAAGAAATGATTTTACATCTCGGCAAAGAAGTCGAGACCATAAAATCCGTAGCTGAACTTATAGATTCGAGATCACTGGCCAGTGGAGAGCAAAGGGTGCACCGCTGATCTTTTTCTTTCCTGGTACCACCAAAAAAATGTCCGAATATAAATGTCACTAAAAAAATGAAAATATCATAAGTTGAAGGATGATAATAGTTTGTGATGGTAAAAATATAATTGTCTTCACTCTTCACATCATTGTCTTCATTTTAAGTTTGAAAGTTTAATAGTATAAAAAAATATTAAAAAAATTTCTAGTTTCATTTGTAAACTTAAAATTTATAAGATGTGAAAATCTGAAAAAATTGAGTACTATCAATTTAATATATCATAACATTTTCACATAGACGCTCACACTATGGTTATATTAAGCAAAAAAAATTCATATAAAAATATGATATTAAGCATTAAACACTATGGTTATATTCATGAAAAATATGAATTTTTCACTTGTTTATTTGCATAATAAATTAATAAATTAAATATTTTATTCTATTTTATATGAAATTTTTGCAATTTTTATTGAAAATAGTACAATTTACATCAAATTAAAAATAAACTGAAAATCTGTGCTTCTTGCTTGATAAAAATATGTTTATATTCTAGATCTTGTAACTGAATTACATTTGACGTTAATTGTGTTTTAATTTTTAAGAAAATTTGATGGATATCCCATTATGCTCACGTCTTCTGTATATAAATAATTTTTTGAATTATTTATATTTATAACCATTTAATATTTTCTGCAGTATTTAAAAATGGAAGTGCAATTTACATAAGCATTTTATACTATAATATATCCAAACATGAGTACTTGGATATGAGTTGCAAATTCTACACAGATTTATAGTAAAAATGGATTAGTTTATAAGGGTTGAAATATGTATAGGCTCGGGACCATTATTAAGGTATGTGGTGCAAAAAAATAAATATTCCTTTAAAAGTTTTATCATAGTTCTTGATCTGGATTGTCACGACTTATGTAGTGGCATCTCTAGTTAGGTAGGTGCGCATTTGCAGGAGCAGATACAGCCGTTATAGCCGGTTGTGCAGTTAGCGCCGTTCGCACTGGGACTGCCGTTAGGGTCGACAACGCCGTTAGAGGTCCTAGGGCTCAAGGGGTAGAGTTGGAATTAGGGCTCCTTGGAGGCCAGTTTTCGAAGTTGAGACTTTGAGAGTGTGGCTATGGTGGATAGCAGCAAGTGCGAGAACCTGGAGTCTTTGAAGCACAAAGTGGGTTTGGCTTGACTATAATCTCTCTTTTATGCTATGGTAATGAGCGGAGTGTCCTTGTGGATGTTTTGAGAGTAGAAAAGATTACTTCGAAAACTGAAATTGGATTCTGTGGTGAGAACTGGGAGTTTTTGGAGCGCTGAAAGTGTTTTGGCGAGTTTGGATCGATGGTAGCTTCGATCCTTGGCTGTTGAGCATGCAGGGCGTTGCTGGAGTGCAGCCCATGTTGGTGATTTAGAAGTAGAGTCGATTTGAGGTGGATCTTATCGATTTCGAATTTCTGTATTTTCTGTTTTAGTGTAAATCCGAATCGGGAATTTTCGAGGACGGAAGCGCTGCTGGAAATTGACAAAGTGGGTCGATACTTATAGTTGTCTTTGAGCATTAATTTGAGATTGGCCGAAAAAAATTTCGAACATAAGTGCTAGAAGTCCAAGATTTGGTTTTTCGAAATTTTCGGGTCGAAAATAGGAGCAACAGCCTATCAGATTATCATACAATGTCCATTTGATCTGAAATTTGGTGGGGTGATAGATTATGTAAAGTTTGTCATGTGTGGGTAGAGACGAAAGGCCAAGGCTGGCGGTGCCAGAATTGCGAAATTTTGAGGTTTAGGGGTCTGAAATCGAAGTTGAAGATTTTCAGAGTCCTGCAGAAGTTTCAAACAGTGTCCGTTTGCAAAAAAAAAAATTGCATTAGGTTGCAAATTGAAAAAGGCTAGTTTAAGGCAATGCCTCATATAGTTGGATTACGAGTCTCAGTTTATCGATCTGGAGAGCAGAAGACCTCCGAAATCGAGTTTTTGTGTTTTTAAATGCCCTTCTGAGGCTATGTCAGTCCGGGTTGGGTTGGTTTGACCCCTTTGATGGATGTTTTTGAAATGGAGTATTATGCTTTCTGTTTCTTGTGATTGATATACCTCCATCTCTGCTGCCTGTTTGTGCACCATGTTTGTTTGTATTGGTGCTTTGTTGTTTGGAGTGTTGGAGCTCCTATGTGCTGCCGATAGTGAGGCTCGATTTGCGGACCAGTCAAACTATCCATGTTTCTCCCCAGTGAGACAGGACTTGCAGACCTGTAGACTGGGTGAGTGCCTGTGGTGATGGCAAGTTTCAGGTTGCCCTTGTGTTAGCACCTTGTGATGCCTCGTGTACCTTCTGTTGCGGTTTCTGGTTACAATTGCTAATTCTGATTCCAGATGGGGACCTGTTTTTGTACGGTTGTGGAGGTGATACATTGGTGTCACAATGGAGTTCTCTAGAGGTTCCGGAGGAGAGACTGCTCGAATTAGCATTGGATGCACCCGTAGCGGAGTGCGGTATCAACCTTGGCCTTTGAGGTTCACAGAAGATTCTGATTTGGTTTCAAAGAGTGACGGAGCTGAGCTTGGTGATATCTTGGAGTGTGTACCCACACCGTTGTTGTGGGACATGGACGATATCTATGGGGCCACCAAGGGTCCTAGATGATATTCGGGTACAGTTGGCACTATTGACTTGGATGACTTCATCCAGGAGTTTGACTCATGGTGTGATTTACAGTGGATGCGCAACTCTACGTTGTTCAGTCCGTTTATGGCTTGGAAGGGATTATTCCTGCATTTGGAGGGTCCGCCGATGGATGATTATCATGAGTTTCGGCGTGAACACCTTGAGGAGATAGAGTGTTGGAGACAGTACTAGTCTCCAAACAACATCTCTATTACTTCTAGTATAGTGTTTGGAGGTGCGAGTTCATCCTCTGTACCTGGCACTGATGATACGGTTGGAGCTAGTAGAGTTGGGAAGAGTTCTGAGGTTCCAACCTTCAACCCTATTCTAGAGTTCTTTGCACGGTTGAGGAGAAACTACGAAGGGGTGACAACTGACAAGCTATGAGGCTTGCAGGAGTTTCAACGGAAGACCGGGGAGAGTCTTCGAGAGGCGTATATCCGAATGCGTCGGTTGAGGAGAAACTACCAATGGGTGAGAACTGACAAGCTACGAGGCTTGCAGGAGTTTCATCGGAAGAC